>JALHLI010000002.1:0-617500 GCA_023349425.1 Anthopleura sola | reverse complement strand
CACTTGAACAAGTAGTATGATTCGTTCCCAGACACGTCACACTGCAAATCTACTTTCTCTCCTTCATTCACTGTTGCCACTGTTGTACTCTTATCATTGATTTTGTATGTTGCGTGTATGTTTCCTGCAAGTAACAATTGGTCAATTTTAAATTTTCGTCATCATCATTATCATTTTTACCATCATCATCATTATTTTGTCCAACTTTGTGAACGTGAAAAGCGAATAGTCCACTTTCGATATTCTACTTGAGTGATCACGCACAAAGAAATTCAAGGCGAGGCTCCTGGGAAACAAAAGAATATATTAGGATTACTCCATTGTTTCCCCGGAGCCTCGTCTTAAATTGCTTTGTGCGTGATCACTCAACCACAATATCGAAAGTGGACAATTCATCATTTCAACTGAAGGGATTGAAAGTGGGTGTGAAAGAATTTTTTCAAAGAAAAAAAATGGAGGAAGGAGAGGGATGTGAATTAGTGATCTCAACTTGCAAACTCAACTTAAAACAAAAGAAACAAACACAAACAACAATAGCTAGATCCTTTTTTAAACAAATTTCCATCATCTCCTCCCTTTGGGCAAGAGTCGGTGTAGCATGTAAAACAAAACAGGGACGAAATATATGAAGAGAGTTACGAACTGACAGAAAACGATGACAACAACAATAACAGAAAAGAAAACAAACACGCAATGGCGCAGTATCAGGCTAGACATGCCCACCGAAATTTTCAAAGAAAGGATTAGTATCTAACATTAGACCCATTCCACGTGACTTCAAAGCAGCTCAATTTGGAGGACAAAGCAAACGAATTTAAATCTCCTGAGAATCGGAAACCTATTGTTTTGTCCTCCAAATTGAGCTGTATTCCAAAGTGCTGCAAGGTGTCTATACAAAGAAACGTGCATAAGTGAATCGTGGACCGCATACAAAATGACATTCGTTAAATAATGTCACAGTATGGACAAGTAGTATGACTGCTTTTTTATATAATACAGCTTCCCATGCCATCCACTTCACTTACCCAGTACGTATACACCAGAATAGGCACACTGACTACTTCCCATTTCATTCGAAGCAACACAGCAAAACGTATTACTTCCCAGTGATCTTGCTGTTATACTAAACTGTCCATTGCTGCTTGATCCAAGGTAATTGTTTCCGTTGTACAGTGAGTAGTTGTTGACTGATGGATATGCCTCTGCCGTGCAACTGAGGTTAATGGTATCATTCTCACATACCGGATTCTTAGATGAGGAGAGCGAAGTATTCTTAGGTTTATCTGAAGTGAATGAATGAATTAGCAGAGTTGGGTATCAGTGGACATCCACGCATGCATGTTGCACTAGAGTTTTCAATATTTGGTCTTTTTGAAAAATGAATTTCATATAAAAATATTTTCTTGATTTTACTCCACCAAACTCGATTACCAATAACAACTTATCCTTTAACACTCTCATGTATCTTCTGCAATATGCTCTGGCAAAGCTATAGCTACATGAATAAGAGAGAAGTCGAAACAGACGGGAAGGTCCTGAGGATCGGCACATGGACCTCTTGCTGTGAAGGACACACACTAACCAACTGAGTTACGCCTACTCCGAAATGCCTACTTCATCAGGCATATTGTGCTTGAGAGCATTAGTCAGTAGTTGGCTCACACATTACACCAGCTTGATAATGTATATTATCACTGATTTAAGACAAGTATTTTATGATTATAAAACGTCACTATTTCCAGGTTGTTGTTCTAGATGAATGCATGTGCACATGAATTGCGCTGTGCACAGTACTATCAGTATGTTAAAACAAGTTGTTTTTTATGTTTTTCATACAAGAAGCTAGGTAAAGGTAAGAGTTGTAGTGCAAAAGAAACCAAACAATAATATTCCGAGCATTGCTTTTGGAATATGTCAAAGAAAGATAGCACCGACCTTGGGGTTTGAACCCATGACCCCACATAACGCGATCCACTTAAAGGGGCACTTGGATGAAAAGACCCCATATTTTTATCGATTTTCATCCAAGTGCCCCTTTAATTAATCAGTCATTTGAAAATTTTAAAAAGGTTTAGTTTGAAATATAATTTAAACTAACTAGTATAAGAAAAAATGTATTGTGCATAATAAATCATCACTTACATTTAACAAATAATGTCAATGATTTTCTGTCTTGATTACCAACCCCATTGCTAGCAATGCAGGTATAATTTCCTTTGTTATTTATTGCTACTTGATGGAAGAAAACTTTGTTGCCTGAACTGTGATCTTCTCCATTCTTCAACCATCTTATGTTTGGCATGGGATTACCAGTAGCATTACACAACAAGGTAATGGTTTGGTTCTCCAAGGCAACTCCACTACTTTGACAGCCTTGACATATGATCACGGTGATTGTTGGAGGGACTGTATAACATTTAAAAATCAAAAAAAATAATAAGTAAATTTATCAAATGTGATTTGAGTGGTTAAGATGTTATTGAAAATATATTAGAGAATTTTTACAGCGTGATATGCAAAAGTATGCTTGACCACATTTCATGTATTTTCATATTTTGGATTTCCAGTAGTGTGAATCTCTGATATAGTTACTATTTATATTTATATCTATATTTATCAATACTAATATATATTCTCATGTATATAATGTCTGTTGGCCATCCTCGTAATTCAGCCCTTGGCTGCGAGAAGGAATGAATAAACTATTATTATCATTATTATTATTATTATTAATTAAATTAATTATTAAGAAGAGGAAATATGCCAACAGAGTTATGGAAGTAGAACAGGGAACTTTTACACCTTTAGTTTTTAGTACGACTGGTGGAATGGGCACAGAATGTAAGATGTACCACAAGCGATTGGCCGAACTTTTATCATCCAAGAAAGGGGAAACTTACTCTAATACTATGTCCTGGTTGCGGGCGAAAGTTTCATTTGCCCTTCTCCGCTCTGCTCTATTATGCCTCAGAGGCACTAGAGTAAAAAGAAGAACTCATGACATTTATAACACAGATTTTTCTATTGACAATGCCATCGCTAATTTTAATTAGATTTTTAATTTTTCTTTGTATGTGCATATTTTATTGATATTTTGTACCTACATTGCTATATTCTTAATTTAATATTTGAACTCAGTTTTTTTTTTCTTTACCTTAATAATACTTTCAATACTTTAGATTTTAAATACATATAACTTTGTAAATAGTCATAGCAATTTTTATAGCATTTTTTGTCATTTTCATTATTATTATTATTATTGGATGTGAAATAAAGATTATTATTATTATTATTATTATTATTATTATTATTATTATTATTATTATTATTATTATTATTATTATTATTATTATTATTATTATTATTATTATTATAATTATAATACTTCTACATAACACAGGCTTTTTGCTGCCAAACGAGCTTTTAAACGCCTTTAGTTATTTGGTAAAACCAGATAGCTTCACATCACAGTGTGTCAGCTTAATGTATGAAAGCCAGTGCATAGAAGTATGCAAGTACATTAAATGTGGTCATACTTTTGCGTGTCATGCTGTAAGTCCTAAAAAAATAAACTAAAACACATGAAAAATATAATCTATAGTCTATGATAAAATTATGAATAATAAATAATAATGCCTTTATTTACACTTCGCTTCATTATTATTATTATTTTTTTAAGGAAAGGAATAATATAAATATACATGAGTGTTGGAAACTTAAAGAAACCTTATGTTATCGAGCTAAGATCCCATTAGTTCATATAGATAACTTGAATTATATTAAATATGGCTACCATTACTATGATATTTACAATTATTATATTAATTATTACCTAATTATGCCATATTCAATATACAGTATGCACATGAATAATATGGGATTGGATGGAGTTGCCACAATGCATGGATGAGTATAACAAATTAGGCATTTCCATATCAAGCAAGGGACTGAAACCTAGATTTTTAAAATTAACTAAAGCCAAAAATAAACCCCAGCACAGGAAAAAAAAAAATACAAATTGGTAAGAATTGAAAGTTTCAACAAGTTTGTGCAAATTGTAACCAAATTATGATATTTAGATATTTTTAAATACCAAGATTTGGAGGGACCCCATACATTTCTCTCTGTATGTATTTCTTGCTGTGTTTGCATGATGCTGATACTTTTTTTTCTATACACTAGCCAAAGGTTCTGAAACTTGGTCAGTAAGCTTGTTTTGTGTTACTCTTCCATCATGTGATAGGGTTATTTTTTTCTGGAATAATTTAATTACAGTAGTTTTTCACACTCATACCCAGTCCCCTTGCTCAATATGGAAAAGGCTCATACCTATATACTGTATTCATCTGTTTAATAAGAAATAAATGTTAAGAGAAAGAATGTCATATGTCCTTTGTGGAACTCGAACCCATGTCTTCATTTATCCAGTGTTCTTACCAGACCGAAGCACTTTCTTTTTTAAATTTTGCAGTAGAAACAGCTTGAAGGGTCTAGAGGGCACAAATACTTTTTCTTATGCAAATAAATTATTCTTAATCTGTTTAATTATCTTTCACGTTTTTGTTAAAAGATCACAAATTCCACACAGCATCAAGTTACATTGATATAAAGCATTACTTTTCAATACATAACCTAATCATAAGTGTGGACCCCCTCCTCCCCAAAATTACCCTCTTTTGGATTCTCTATGCGCCCTGTGGACCCTAATTCAAAAAATCCTGGTGAGAACACTGTTTATCCAGTCTGATGTGCTAACCGCTATACTAGAAGGACCAACCATGGACACTGGATGTGATGATGAAGTATAGGGCAACTACTGCAAAGGGGTTCCAGGACACTAATTTTCTCTGAGGGAAAGTTGAACATGGTGAAGTCGGTAAGCAGAATATAATTGAACTATAAATGGAAATGGGCTTTGAGTCCTGCCTAGGGCAAGTGATATTTTATCTCTTAAATGAACACAGCCCATTTCCATTTAAAGTTCAATTATATTCTGCTTACCGACTTCACCATGTTCAACTTTCCCTTAGTGAAAATTATCGCCCAGTGACTCCCACATTTGCACTACATTTCATTGTTTGGCTGCATATCCAGTGTGGGTATCTATCAGACTAGAAAACCAAAGATGTAGATTCAAGTCCTGCCAAGTTAAGGGCATAATTATGACATTTCATCTCTTAATTCATATGCAACTGCTTGAATGCATAACTAAATGTAAATTTGCACTAGTTACTTTCCAACTACTCACTGGACAAGTTACTGTATATTATATTATCACTGAGTCAGTTTCTTTTATTCACTGGCGGTCTTTATCCTTGAAGTTCATATTCACCCAACAGTGGCTTATCCAGGTTGATTTCTAGTTATCAACCTACATCCGAGGAGGTTGATATCTAGTTATCAACCCCGTGCTTAAGAAACTTCCCCAATGATGATATAAGGCGGTTATATACAGTACATGTAACGTATACCTTGGTGGATATGAGATGTACTGTATCAACCCTTGGCTTCACCTTATCCACCTCAGCAACGGTATATAACCTTTGCATAACATTCTATCATTAGCAGCTTATTAAGATTGAGCTTTTGAACAAACTCTCTCAATTCCATAATATAACATGTATTAGAAACATAATTCGAAACAGCAAACACTACTGACAGCAATATGTACAGCTAAACAATAAATATGTGCTAAAAATATTCAAATGGAATCTAACAATTTAAAACTAAATACCTAATATTTTTTTAACAGAAAGGGTATTTCACTTGACATTAGGACAAAACAAATACATACATACATGTACAAAATAACACTCCTAGCTAATAGACTGCACTAGTCCCTTATAAATTGAGGGCTTATTTGATGCTGTTTCACATTGCATTGGTAGTGAAATCAGAATCGAATAAATAATTTTAATTCTTAAAAAAAATTCCAAAACATTCTAACTTAAATTTCTTTTTTTCATTTCGTTTTTCCTCTTACAATAATTAAGTTCTGAGGCCAAACATTCACATAACTTTGTTTATCCAAATTGTAATAACTAGCCCATGATATGATTATGGAGAAAATAAATAAGGCATCCATGAACAATAATATAGTTCATGTGCACAGAATCTCACAGAATTGTGTAAACAAATTATGCAAAAATCCTTAACATCCATAATTATATATGTCTAACATTATAAATTATCACACTATTGCTAAAAGCAAGTGATATTTTGGAGTAGTTTTAAGTTAATGGATACTGATTTTCTGATTTTTTTTCTTCTAGCAAACATTTTGTAATAAAAATTGAAGGATATAAAAGAGGAAGTTATAAGACATTGCTTGATTTGCATATGAAAGAGACATAACAGCTGGATCAATACCAGGTCGTCTGACTCAAGATTAAAACAATACCCAACTATAAACATATGAAATATTTGTCATGAAACATCATCATTATAAATAGTATGCTATGTATTGATGTTCAAAGTAAGTTTTTGTTTTTAGCAAGTAATGCTGAAAGTTGGTAACACATGTACATGTTAATTATACCCTTCAGAGAGCTAGTGCTACAAACAGTAGAAAACAATATGCACATTTGTTTATTTTGCTGTCTTCCATGTATAATTTGAGACATTGCTCATGCATTGTGTGCTGACAATAAGATTAAGTACTATAAGAATATTTTGCAAAGTATATCTCTTTATGAAAATAACAAACCAAAGAGTAAAGAAATATATGCATCTGTTGATAGTTTAGCTTCTTACTGTATCATTTGAACCTACCAACAGAAAACTAAGTCCTTATGATTAACCTACTGAAACTAGATACACCTTACCAGCAACTTACTACCACACTAACTTTGAAGCCTATTATTTAAAGATATTATGTATTAAATATGTGATGTTGGTGATAACAATAAAAATATCACATTATACATACATGTATGGAAATGTGCTTTTAAAATAATCCTGTTTATATGGTAGTCAAGAATAAAGAAAGCAGGGCAAAAACCAAAATTGTTGATTGTTCAAGATTATGGAAATAATGTAGAATCTATTTTGAATTCTGGGGAGAATCTACGTATTGGTACTGCAACCTTAGCTTGTATAACTAGGAGTTTAAGATGTAAATGGCAGTTCAATAGTAACATGTCCCGATATCCTCAAGTAGGGTAAGCAATACCAAGATAGATCCTTAGCATTCATAAAGCAATAATACTAATGCTGTGCTATTTTTGGTCGGCCTTGATTAATCTTTTGGATCTACTACTGAGGGCCATAAATTTGCTAAGGAAATGAAAATAACTATGTCAAACATAAAAGGAGGCTTTACAACTATCTATGGTAAACAAAAATCCTAAAAATACCAAATACAGATACAAAGAAATTTAGACATAGACTACAACCTAAGTGAACTTTTTTGGTAAACAATGCATCATCCAAAAGAAACCAAGCAGCTGCAAATGAGCAAATATATTCAAAATATCTTGTATCCAAGCAAGATATAATTTAAATCATTTGGTTTCTGTTAACTTTTATAATATATATACATGGTTATATTTCAGGGCTTTTTAATTTTGCATTGACCTCATAAGATACTTAATGTATATACTACAAGGTGTAATTTGAACCCCATATATCATAATGCAACCATGTTTTTATACATGTATTAACCACATTCTACAGTTTCTACACATTCTGTAGTTACTTCCTTGAATTTTACTTACATGACTGATCTAAATGATTTATTTTCTCACTAAACAAATGATTTACAACTGTAATCTTTAAGGAGTATCATCAGAACATTTCTAATAGTATTCTTTTTAATGTCCTTAAACATATTTTAATATTCTAGTACTTTTGAAGGAGTTGATCAGGAGGACGAGGAAGTACAATGAACTCTGCAGCAATTAAGAGCTACAAAATCACAATTATTACTTCTAGAAGTAGCATATCAAAGCGATTTATTTATTAGATTCGCCATTTGATACTAAAATATATTAAAAGGAAAGATAAATGGCAGGGTCACCACAAAAGCATAGCCAATTACTGCGGGCCCAAACAAAAAGAAAGAAAAAAACACATTATACACAAAAATAACTAACTAATTGAGAGTAGATAACTAGTAATGTCAACAAGTATAAAGCTAGTTGAAAGCTAGGTAGGTTAATATATAAGTATTATAACAACATATATAAACACATTATACACAAAAATAACTAACTAATTGAGAGTAGATAACTAGTAATGTCAACAAGTATAAAGCTAGTTGAAAGCTAGGTAGGTTAATATATAAGTATTATAACAACATTTAGTGTTTACATGTATGTATGCATGTGTCTGATGCACTTCAATGTAATGCAGGATCAGATATTTAGCACTTGTTTTTCTAACTTGCACCATCAATGGATGGTAGACTTTGTTCTTAGTCTTGATAACTGTATACCTCAAGTGATGTTCAAGCCTTTTCTATGGTGCTTATTATGTACACCAATTTTCAGAATTACAAGACCCAGATGACTAGCTATAAAATGAATAACCTGAGCTTTTGGCTTCCATGAATCAAATTTTCAAGGTCTGAGCTAGTAAGTTTTTGATCGACAGCAGCAGTTAAAAACCCAGACATCTTGGGCTGTTGGTCGCATAATAATTAAAATGGGTGTAATAGATACCTATTAATTGGATAAAAACCTTGACATTCTACATACAATTTATAACTCTCCATAAGTTATAAGCTTAAACAATATTCTTTATGATCTTGTTACTGTAAGCTTTTAAGCACATAAATTAGTTTAATCCATTGAGGGAAGAAAACCAGAGAACGTAGGAAAAGGGTAGTAGAAAAAGGGTAACCATGTCAAAAAGATGGGATAACCATGCTACAGTATAGTAAACCGGAGCTTGAAAAATTATTAAAATATATCAGAGGAAACATGTAGATATCTCCTTTCAAACAAGCCCTGAGACTCACCTGCACAGACTGATCATGAAGTGAAAGGAAATTTTACCGTTACACCACTTTTGCACCCAACCAAGAGCATTTTTAAACATCATGAAAGCTTACCTTGCACTTCCAGATCGGCACTTCTGAATTGGCTTACAAATCTGGGTGAGAATGTCACTTTTGCCATGAATTGCTTTCCATTGTCAGCAGTAAAGTTAACATTGTGTAGAATGAAGACGACCTTCGCTGTATTTGATGGTGTATGGTACAGCACCTGTAGCTGTAAATCCTTCTCTCTTGATTTATATGAAGATTCTGGTACTGTAGCGTTAGCATCACTAGTTAGTCGAGAAATGATGGTCTCCAGGACGACGTTCGCACTGTTAACACGTTCAATGTCCACCCTTACAATTCCAGTGTTTGTGTTATCAAATGTGATGTTCCAGGCAAAAATGGCGCTATTACCTTCTACGGCTTTCACTTTTTGAAATGGGATGTCTGGATTCCATGTGATTGCTCCTGAAACCAAAACATAAGCGAAATTATATGCGAGGTTTCTTTTCTTGCAGCGACAAAACCACAAACAAGCACCAAACCTGAATTGGGAATAAGAAAAGCGGCCACGAGCATAAATGTATTCCACCTTACTTGTAAAAACATTTTCTTAGATGTAAAAAGAAACTATTTCTCTTTAATCACGAAATAGGCCAGCACTGACGCCTGCTTTTTCTCTATAAGATCTGTATTGCATTACGGAAGGTATACCTGGAAGAGTCGAGAAACAAAACAATATCTTACCCAGAGTTCTTCCGTGCCGTTCAGTTGGGGGGTGTGGATCTCGGGTTATGCTATCCCCCGGGCGTGGAGCCGGGCCGAAAAACAATATTACAAACCAGCGGTATTTTTAAATCAATTAGTTGACTCTGGCTTGTTATAAAGTATGTTTTTTCAAGACGTTTCGATCTGGACTCAGATCTTCTTCAGTTATCGTTACAAGTGAATTCGTTATAATACTATCGCGCGCAGAATTTGAAAATATTGTTTAAGCGCGCGCCGTTCTATTTTATTTTATATAATTTAGGTATAGCAATGCGATCATTTCCCGAGTTCTTATCAAGTTCAGAGTGCCATGCCTCTAGGAATAACTGAAGAAGATCTGAGTCCAGATCGAAACGTCTTGAAAAACATACTTTATAACAAACCAGAGTCAACTAATTGTTTAAAATTATGAATCCTGGTTGCAAATTCAACATTTTTAAACCAGCGGTATTTCTAGTCTAATTACCATATAATACACGGGGCACCCATGTCGTAATATGCATTTTCCGACAATTTCCGAATGACTCGTTTTCGGCGAAGTTTCCGACAAAGGTTCGGCACGGCAGTCTGAATTTTTCTTAAATTCAGGAAAACGACTAACTTATAACAATTCAAACCATTCAATCTTTGTTAAGAGATGTCAAGCGCTTTTCGTGAGCTTAATGGACATGGACCGCGGAGCAGGGGGTGCTGGGGGGCTATAGCCCCCCCCCCCCCCCCCAATAATGGGAGCATGCCCCCAAACCCCCTAGATCTTCCAGTGTTTGGTGGTCGTTAGCCCCCCCCCCCCCCCCCCTCCCAATAAAATTATTAGCCCCCCCAATCAAAATTATGCTCCGCGGTCCCTGCGGCATAGAATACGAGACAGTCATTTGAGACACAAACTTTCTTGCTCGACTGCCATACCTTTAAAAAGATTTAAAGTGCCTATAAACCCTGATACAATATTCTTACGACTGATTCTACATCAAAAAGTCTAAAAAGTTGCTCATAATTTCTTAAAAAGTTGCTCAAAAGTTGCTCAAAAAATGAAAAAGTTGCTCAAAAGTTGATCAAAAATCTAAAAGTTGCTCAAAAGTTGCTCCAAAAAAATCTAAATTTGCAATCTATTTAATGATTTCATATCATAGAATTGGGTCAGCTTTAAGTACTGTTTAATAAACGAGCAGGAGTGTTCTATCGGGATTTAAAACACGAGGCTAAGCCGAGTGGTTTTAAGCCCGATAAAACACGATCTGCGAGTTTATTGAACAGCTTAAAAAACCTTGAGGTGTGAGTTTTTTAATAGTTATTATTACCATTCCCCATTATCATCATTATTTCAATGTTCCTGAGTTTCGTCGGCCATTTTGTTTTCTATTTTAAGTTTTCCAACCGCTGACCAGCACTGCGTAGTCAATTTACCACAGGAAGACCATTACTTTAGTGTATAATATCAAACAAAAATTACAAATCAGTTTAATCTACGTAATAACAACCAAAAAAAATTTTAAAGTGAAAAAAATTACCAAGGGATTCGTGTTTCCGAAGGTTTTATTTGAAGTATATCCCGCCAAATTCTCGCGGGGGAAAAAATATATGTCACGCATCGTACATCGTATCGCTGGAGGAAATTATGTATTGTTATTGTTTCGAGGTCGGAATTAGTTTTTCCGAATTTATTTCCAAGGGTTTTTCGCCCGGAATTACCTCGTTTCTCTTAGCACTATAACTTTAACTTATTTCCTTTCTATTGTTACGAGTATTGTTTACATTGAATTAATTATCTCCAGCGATGTGCGTTGTTCAAAACCCTTTGAAAGTAAGCTTTATACCGCAATGGATATTTGTTGTTGGAATTTTTGGTACATTAAACTAAAAAGATCAAAGACTTGGCAAGCTGGAGAAGATAGAACATCTTTCAAATCTGTTAGTGTTCTTTTGGAAAATGGCATTATTTACTTCTTCAATGGTGCTGTTGTGGATCATCGCCCTACTGATGCCTTCTTGATTCCACTTCCGAGAAATTGGATATATGGATGCAAGGATATATTCTATCTATGAGTTTGACAGTTTGCTATCGGTGTTTACAAGCTAGCAAGATCAGATAGAACATTTTGGAAATGTCATAGACACAATTTATCCCATACAAAGTCTATACGCTGATCGACCATTTTGTTTTTCAAACTCAGGGCATCTACTGCACGTCGGTGTCCAAAATGTCTCGCCATGGAAGCCAGTGAAGTTCAAACCCACGACTTTAACCACTACCCACAACATTTAGAAAAAAAAGAAACAAGACCAGAGACTGATTGCAAAGTTCATTTGCTGTCTTCATTCCGTGTCACACAATCACAGCGTGACGTACATATCAAACTGAACGAGGTCATAATTTGTGTTTTTCAAGAACTCTTATTTGAATTCTAGTCAAAACTACCACTGAATCACATCCAGGTGATCTCGCTTCTCTCAGGCCGAAGGAATTAGCCAATTAGCGACCATTTTGTTCATAGCTCAATGTTTCCTAGTTCCAGGTTTTCTGCTCAAACTCATTCGTGCAAAGAATTGCCAAATACATTTTAGAAAAAAGCATAATTCGTCGTTGTTGATGGAAAATATTTCATTTTGACCAGAGATAATAGAAAACATTTGGAAATTTTCGCTGTGACAAACAATGCATTGCGCGTCTAGATTCCAGAGATCACCTGGATCGGTCAACGCTTCATTCCCTCCCAAAAGCTGAGTCCTGAACAAAGGTGAACTAAGAAAAAAGAATCAGTCCGTGTTTTCTTTTCACATATTAGAGACTTATATTACTTGCAAAACTACTGGTCGCTACGTCTTGTCAGTGTTGGTCTTGTTTACAACCCCTTAGCCGCATTAACCGTGTACAGGAAATCAAACAAAGGCGATTGCAAGCGAGCATTTCAACTGGATTGTTTCCTCTATTAAGTTGTTTTCATGCAGGACATATTATTCAATGCCTGGTGATAAGCTTTACCCATGTTTAGTGCTGATCATGGTTTACTTCCTTATGCCATCAGGTAGGTACTTGATATTTTACGAGCATAGAAAGTTAAGATATCACTATTCTGTACGTACAGCGAATCTACCTAAAGTTTCGCATCAAACATGTATATCAGAATCTACGCCATTAAGACCATCATATACGAATGGTTAAACTGTGTCGGATTCTTGAAGCCTTGATTTAAACTGTTAATTTTCAATATTCCAGCTAACATACAAGGTTGTTTTTTTCTCACTTTAATGACATACCTTACTCAACATAACTACGTATACATTTAAGAAAATGTTTTCATAAACGATATATGGGTTGCTATGGTAGCAAACCAGCCTTAAAATGAGATCTGTTTTTCCTGCGTCAGGTAGACCATAATTTCACACGTCATGATTGGTCGAGAACTTGCAAACAATGTCCAATGAAGTTGCCACACGACATCGAGGACGATGTATTTATAGCTTTTAGTGGTGTGTCACTATAAATTCATTCGTTCAGGGTTCGTGAAGTACTATTTTGTCTGTAGGCACGTTGCGTACTTTTGTCTTTAGGTTTTTTAACGCTACGCTTAAACTACTTACAAACACACACGCCGTACATGGTAGACACAAACTAAAAGATGTTATTGAGCGATTTTGGAACGGGTTGGTCCACATACTCAAAGAGAGAAGTCTGAGAATCTATGAGCTATCTTTGAGAATCTATGAGCAAACTACTGTATGAGAATCGTAGATCTAGACAAACTAGTCAAAATAGACTAAGATAATCTATAAACTACCTAGCTATGATCAAACTAGATCTTACCAGATCTCAGATACAAAAAAAAAATATACTGAGACAAACTACAGAACGAGAGACAAACTACAAAACGAGTGACAAACAAAGCTTTGATGAAAGCTGACTCCAAGAACTTGTAGAAGTCAGACGAGCTGATAGTGATCTACAAGAAAGCGAACTGCCAAGACTTGTTGAATATTTCCATTTATGAAAATACAGAAAACAAAAACTGAGGGAAAAACAAATGACCAGTTAAACACATTTTGGCTAAGAGTATTTACATTGATAAAACGTTTGTTTTGCAGTGAACAGTTTCGATACTGAAATAGATATGTTTATTTCATCAGCTAGTCTTGAAAGGTACTCTAGTAGCCTTAGGTCAAGTAGAAATATAATATGCGTTGACAAATCAGTAACGCAACACTAATGTCTTACTGGAATTTAAAATGTTTTTAATAAAGGGGGACTTTGAACCCAAAAGGAACACTTTGGTAATAAATAATAGAGTATGAGGATTGGTGAGTGGGGGAGCTCTCGCACAGGCAACCCAGTGAACGCTCCAAGAGCGTCTAGTTCGATATTTTAATCTAGAATAGTCGGTCATGTTATGTCACGCTCGAGTCTACTACTAAATCTATACCCTGCAAACAGGTATCGTTATCCTCATTCTTATTCTTTGATTGTTCTTGATTAAATGTTATCGGTAACAGTCCATGAATCATTATTTCTATTATTTATTTCGCCTCACTAAGACATTCCACCGTTACTTTATCGGTAAGATGTATATATATTTTTTCTAATTTTCATGCAAGATAAGATCAAAGGTCTCAATGAGGCGACTCACGGATATGCATATATGCAAGGAAGTAACACGGCAGAAACGGTGAAACAACAAGTGCCTACGAGTTCACCATGCCTGTTTAGCCGTAGAATAGTCGTATTTTTTTCCTTCCAGGCTAGGAAACCTGACAAAAATGTTTCAGTCTAGCGAACTTGACCTCTAATTCAGTTAATGTTTTGACACTTCAACTAAGCGTTTCAAAATTTAATTCGTAAAGCATGTGAATCAAAGGTACTTTAGACTTGTTTCAATTTTATATTGCTTGGTTTCCCTGTGGCAGGAAGTTAAATTCGAATGTTTGATTTCCGATTGATGACGTTATGTTATTAGGGACCAAGTCCTTTGTCGAACTTTACGTCGCCGTCCTCGTCCTCCCGTCCTGGTGCTTATATTAAGGTCCCTATTATTATTAGTAATAATAATAATAATATTATGCAAGTGACGGGTTCGTTTATGCGTTACCCGTTTCTTCAGTTATTCATGTTTATAGTCGGAGCAAATTAGTTCGACAACAATTGAGTACAGTAAACAATTGTCTTAATCATTGATATTTCCAAAAGGTAATAGTTAAAGTAATAGTACTAGTAATAGCATGTGTGTCCTAATTGATATACAGATTTCTCTTCTTCGTTCAGGAGCAGTCACATGGAATCCAGACATCCCATTTCAAAAAGTGAAAGCCGTAGAAGGTAATAGCGCCATTTTTGCCTGGAACGTCACATTTGATAACACAAACACTGGAATTGTAAGGGTGGACATTGAACGTGTTAACAGTGCGAACGTCGTCCTGGAGACCATCATTTCTCGACTAACTAGTGATGCTAACGCTACAGTACCAGAATCTTCATATAAATCAAGAGAGAAGGATTTACAGCTACAGGTGCTGTACCATACACCATCAAATACAGCGAAGGTCGTCTTCATTCTACACAATGTTAACTTTACTGCTGACAATGGAAAGCAATTCATGGCAAAAGTGACATTCTCACCCAGATTTGTAAGCCATATCAGAAGTGCTGATCTGGAAGTACAAGGTGAGTTTTGTCAATAATTGCATTGTATTAAGATAATAGAATGAAAAATATTATTCATCGTGGTACTTTATCCGTTGTGTCACGATTGAGGGCCATCAGGCGATGGTAAAAATAATAATAGGTCTTTATTAGACTTATAAATAACACACAATACATACAAGATATGATAAGAAGAAAAAGAAAGAAAGTAGACTGGGTGATACTGTGGTTGGATGGTCGTTTCGTATCCCGGTTCGTACATATTCTGCAAAAGTTTTGGGTGTGATCATCACCGATAATCTTAATTGGAACAACCATGTTGATAACATTGTTTCAAAAGCATCAAAGCGTCTTTAACTGGTCAAACCATTAAAACGTGCTGGTGTTGACACTACTGTCGTTGGTACAGTTCTATTGTTGCTGCATCAGGTCCATTTTGGAGTACGCTTGTCAAGTTTTCCATTCAAGACTTCCACGATACCAATTTGACGATATTGAACGGATCCAGAGACGAGCTCTAGTCACACAGGATTGAAATCTCTGCTTGAGAGAAGGAAAAGCTCTGCAACAATTTATTTACCGCCATCGAAAAGGACAAGAATCACAAGCTATATGAATTGTTACCAGCACTGAACTCTAAGAATTATAATTTACGCAGAGTGAGAAAATATCACCTTTCGTTTAAGACAAAGAGATTTTCAAACGCTGAAGCAGCTAGAATGCAAATATCCAAGTTTATATTTAGCGTTTACATGTATATAGTTTTATGATAGTTCTCTTATTATTTGTTTATATTATCTTAGGCCCAAATGTAATTCAGCCTACGGGCTGCGAGATTTGGTTTAATGAACATTATTATTATTATTTTATTTTAACCTCAGAAAAAATTTATATAATATGATTTTTCCCTGGTAAAATCACTAGTCGGGTCTTTTCCCAAGACCTAAGACTTCAAACTGACATTTCAAAACCTAACCGAAACCATTAACCTATTGTTACAATGCTGCTTGACTTTTTCTTCTTCTTTCTTTTATCTCCCCCCCCCCCCCCTTTTTTTTTTTTTTGTTTTTTTTTTTTTGTTTTTCCCTTAAAGTTCCAAGACTTTCCTTAGTATTCTGGCAGTTCCTAAAATTGTGGATTTCTGAAGTGTTGTTATCCTGTTACTTATGCCTAACATAGTAACATATTCCTTCAGTCTCTTTGACACTGATCCTAAACTTCCCACTACTACTGGTACTACTTTGACCTTTGTTTTCCATATCTTTTTTAGTTCTCTGGCAAGGTCCTGGTATTTTTCTATCTTCTCAAGCTCTTTGATTTCAATCCTTCTGTCAGCAGGCACAGCTACATCGATAATCCAGGTTTTGTTCAATCCCTTCTCAACCAGAACTATATCCGGACGCATAGCCTGGATTATCCTATCTGTCTGGATGGTAAAGTCCCACAGCAACTTCACTTCCTGGTTCTCCATCACTCTATCAGGATCATGTTCATACCATTTGTCACAACATGGTAATCCATATTTCTTGCAAAGTTCCCAGTGCAGGAGTCCAGCAAGTGTGTCGTGCCGATGCTTGTACTCTATCTGTGCAAGTTTACTGCAGGCACAAATAATATGTTCTACAGTTTCCTCACATGTGCCACACATTCTGCACTTTTCAGACACTTCTTGATTTTCGATTTTAGCCTTTATTGCGTTAGTTCTTATAGCTTGGTCTTGAGCAGCAATGATTAGCCCTTCAGTTTCTCTCTTCAGATCACCGACTCTCAGCCAATTCCACGTCTCCTTATCAGCCACATCCTTGATTTGCTGATGGTACTGCCTCTGTAGGGGTTTCGTCATTATTTCTTCCCACCTTTGGTCTCTCTTTCTTTGCTTGTAATCCTTTGGTTGTTCCGCTGGTGCATGTTTTCCTATTTTACAAACTGCAATCAACAACCTTTCTTGGCTGTTCTTTATATACTGTGCGAGGCTTCCTTCTTCCATTCTGATACAGTCTTCAATACTGATAAGGCCACGCCCTCCCTCAGTTCTTGGTAAATAGATACGGTTGACACAAGACCTGGGATGAAGAGCTCCATACATGCATAACAGTTTTCTAGTTTTTCGATCCATTTCTTGCAGATCATTCTTGGTCCAATTGACTATTCCTCCGCTGTAGCGAATCGATGATACAGCCCACGTATTGATTGCTTTCATGAGATTACCTCCATTCAGCTTCGACTTAAGGAGTTTTCTCAGCCTTCTCTTATATTCAACTCGTAGCTTTTCCTTCATTTCTAAATGTAGGACATCATCAGCTTCCAGTACGCCTAAGTACTTATAACAATCATCATTTTCTTCTGACGATCTAAGCTTTCTCCCATCAGGAAGAGCAATTCCATCACTCTTGATCTTCTTACCTCTATTCATGACCAGCACTGCACATTTGGAAAGTCCATACCAATGTCGTCACTGAATATGCGCACTGTTTGGACGAGGGAATCAAGTTCTTTTTCATTCTTACTATAGAGTTTGAGATCGTCCATGAATAGTAAGTGATTGATCTTTACCTCGCTTTTACTGATCTTATAGCCAGCTTGGGTGTTTCTGAGTATATCGGTCAAAGGTATTAGTGCGATCACGAATAGCAGTGGAGATGGTGAGTCTCCTTGGAATATTCCTCTCTTGAACTCCACTTCTCCAAGCATTTTTCCATTCGATGTTAGGGTTGTCCTCCATAATGACATGCTCTTCTCCAATAAAGCTTTCACATTATCAGCTACACCAATCAACTCTAACGACTCTATTATCCACGAATGTGGAACAGAGTCATACGCTTTCTTGTAGTCAATCCACGCCATAGCTAGATTGGTCTTTCTTTTCTTGCAATCCCTCAGTAAGGCCTTGTCAATACTTAGTTGATCTTTCGTCCCCCGGCTGTTCTTTCTGCAACCTTTCTGTTCGTCTGGTAGCAATTTGTTGTCGATCAGGTGGCAGTAGAGATCTTCTGATATCACCCCCGTTAAAAGTTTCCACATCAAGGGAAGGCATGTGATTGGACGGTAATTAGACGGTATGTTGCCTTTATCAGGGTCTTTCATGATGCGCACTGTTCTTCCTTTAACCATCCATTCCGGGGTAGTTTGGGATGTTAAACAGACTTGTAGCTGTGCAGCTATTCTTTCATGCAAACTCACGAAGTTTTTCAACCAGAACCCATGTACATTATCCAGACCTGGTGATTTCCAGTTGCTCATTTTCCTCAGCCGATGTTTGATTTTCTTTGGTGTGATGGTGATTTCTGGCTGCTGGACTACATGCTGGTCATTCTTTGCCTTCCTCAGCCATTCGGCGTTCTTCTTGTGTTCTGCTTTATTGCTCCACAGCTGCCCCCAAAACTCTAAACTTTCCTCGGCATTTGGTGGTGCTTGTTCCTGCTTTTGTTCATCAATTTCTTTGTAAAATTGCTTTTGATTTGTTGTAAATAATCTGTTTTGCCGATACTGTCTTATTCTTTCCTCATAGCGCTTCACTTTACTTGCCTTGGCCTTGATCCTTTGTTTCAGCTCTTCAATTACCACTTTCAATCCTTTACCTCTGACATTATACTTTCGCTCTAGCCGTTCCATCTTTCGAGAAATCCCAACTGTTTGGATGTTGATTTGTTGAAGTCTGCTTAAGTTCCTTCTCATCTCGCTAATCTGTCCTTGTAGCCTTATTATTATTATTATTATTATTATTATTATTATTATTATTATTATTATTATTATTATTATTATTATTATTATTGCCTGACATCGAGCAAAGCAGACCAGCTTTGTACATGTCTCCGGTTTTACCATATTTTTCTTACTTGAATTGATATTTACATTCAAATAGTCTATGTAAAACAAATATTTACAAATCCTGGATCATGATTAGTTCAAGTTTTGTCTTCATTCTAATCGCTGGTGTTGTCTGTTCATTCTGTGGAGAAGACTTCTTCTCGCTGGGTCGCCATGCGTGGCGATGTAAAGAAAGCAAGCTCCGTCGCTAACACTAATGCCATCAAGTGTTGTTGTGGAAAGATTTGTAAGGGGAACCGTGGGCTGAAAATGCATCAACATAGTTGCAGGGTCGTGTCTGGTTTAAACGACGAATTACGGGCTGATCTCGAAAATACTTCTAATCAAGAACTTAAAGAGCAAGGTGGTGATGATGTTCCTTTAACTCATTCTGATGAAGAAATCTTTCCAGATATTAAAAGAGGAATAAATCTACCAAAATCGGATTCTCAATAGTTATCAGCTAACGAATATTTCAAAACCGTCCTTAATTCGAACTCTCCAATCACGACTCAGGATTTAAACTCAAGCATCAAACTCTTAAACGATACCATTTATGATTATTTTTCTACCAATTTTGGTCAAATACAAAAAGCTGTTGATGAAAACCTCATGACAAAATACAAAGACAAAACTGCAAAAGAATTAAAGAAAACTCTAAAAGATTTGAAACATTCTAAAGCTGACCTAAATAAAACTTGTATAGACGCATCAAGAGTTCCGCGCTGCTGCTCAATGCGCATGCTCAGGGGATTAAAAAGTGGGATGATATTTTGTATAATGTGCAATTTTTCGGTATATTTGATTCAGAATTCGCTTAACAGTACGCGATCTTGAATATTTAGTGAAAATTGTACTTGACAAGAAAGATACAACTAAAATATAGCATATTTTACAATTTTTATCCCACTTTTTAATCCCCTGAGCATGCGCATTGAGTAGTAGCGCGGAACTCTTGATGCGTGTATCTTGTGTGACAACCTTCGAAAGAACAACAACGTAACTCAAGATCCTAATAACTTAATCAATCATGATGGTTTTATTGGTTTTGTTTTACCCCCAACCCCCTATATTTTTAGTAACTGAAGTTTTGTTTCCCCACCCCACCCCCCTCCATTCTAAAAATAGATACTTTTCGAACGAGTCCATGTTATCTGAGTCCATGTTATCTGACAGCCCTTTCACACTAGGACCGATCCAATTAAGATCGATCCGAAACCGGATCTCAGCTCGATCTCGGTTCGCTTTGGACGCGCGTTCATATTAACAATTTCACATTCTCGTACCCAGACCCTTACGTACGAGATAATTTCAAACAAGCATCGAGGGCCTGGGTACTATGGTGAAATATAAACAATGGCGGACAAAGTTGTTGCAAATATAATTGTTCAAAGACGAAAAAAAGTTCGCGAAGCCTTTATAAACATTGTTTTAAGAAGCTACGCTTCAAACTTGAGAAACGAGAGAAGATTTTGGTTAGAACCTGGACGTAGTAAAAGTTTTTTTTGGGAGCGAACGGTTAGCAAGTGGAATGACGAAGACAGCGAGAAACTGTGGCTGGAAAATTTTCGGATGACAAAAACTACATTTCTTTTTGTTTGCACGAAGCTTCGACCTGAGGTAGAGAGACAGGATACGAGATTGAGACCTTGTGTTCCTTTGGAGAAACGAGTGGCCATCTGTATTTGGCATTTGGCAACTGGAGAAGATCTTAAATTATTTTTTTGGCGCCAAAATGACGCGGGCGCGCGCACAGTTCTCGCCCCAGGAATACTCTGTAAAATTCACCGTCCTGGATCGTCCTGGATCGCTTTGTCCGTTCACACATGAACTTTCCAGCTTAGATCGATCTCGGAACGAGCCAAGACCACCTCCTGAAGTGGACTACGTTCGATCGATCTCAGTTCGCACGCGCGTGTTCAAACTCGGTTCGCTTTTCCCTTGGATCGATCTCAAAGCGATATAACTCACTAGTGTGAAAGGGATGTCAGTCCATGTTATCTGAGTCCATGTTTTCTCGAGTCCAGTCCAGTCCATGTTTTAGTCATTGCCTCCTAAAACTCAACTCCTGCTGTACGCTTTCAGGACAAGCGTACAGCTGAATTAATGGAACACTAAAGCACGGTTTAAATGTGCGTAAAGTCATATTAAATTCGACATTTACGGAATATTTACGCATGCGTTAAAGAGCGTATTAAGACACTTTACGCAAATATATTTACGAACACGTAAAGGATGCGTAAAGATGGATATGGATATCTTTTTTTCTTCTTCTTAAATTGCTAGTTATTACACTAAGCAGAAAACCTAGCCTCTAAAAATGAAATCCAAGTTATTAGGAAATGATTAAAAAAAAGAGTATCATCAACTGCAACACAGATTCCATATCTACTGGGGCTCGAACTACTAACCATTTGCTTCGGGGCCCGATTTCCTACAATACTACTATACCTAACAAGTACTTAACATAGTATGTAATGATGTTGAAACTGAAACTGTGAGTTTTGAGTCTCAAATCTAGGAATACATGCTCCAGGCTCATGAATTCGGACGCACTGTATTCTCTGAACGTGTGGCTGTTTGCGAATCAGTAGTATGTTAGGGACCGCACAGGCCGAGTTTGGGATGGGCAATGGATGGGCTGGTTGTTTATGTGTTGTCATGGTGACCCAGTGACGTAATAAATTCGTTAATTATTCCTAAATGTACTATTGTTGGGCAAGTCTTTTGTTTTGGGATTCGATTTATAGATCGCGGGGTTTTTGAATTTTTTATCGAACTCTAAAACTTAACCAAGCAAGTCAGCAAGCGAGAACAGGATCTGATTATGGAATTAAGAAGTGGTCGTGTCCTCAGTTTTGAAAGCCAAGAGTCCACGATCCAAGATACTATCCTAGAAGATTCTGAAATGATACAACAACTGAAAACCTTATTTGAATTGTTGTTTTATCACATGGGTGAATGATTAGGCATCGAGGTAAATCTGCACGAATTCCGAATAATCCATGGAAGAAGACCGAACTTGATTGAATTGCATTCCTTGAGAGCGAACAAAGAATCCTGGCACACCATATTTCACACAGTATGGAATCGTATGTAAGTAGAACTCCCTCCTGAGAAAGTACTTCACTTGATTCCCCACGTTTTACTTCAAGAGTATACCATACAGCCAGAACATCCTCTGTATTCTGAGCCCCATGCGGTACTGACCAAGTACATTCGAAATCTTTATGAGAATCACAGCTTGAGAGAATGATTGAGTTCATGTGTGAAGAACACAGGATTAATGAACAGGCCTCGGTAGTACGCAACAGAAAATTTTATTTGAATCAGATCGCCTAAAGTTTAATCGGGCAGGTGTTTTTCCTACCTGATGTTACCAAAATAATACCCTGGGAAAAGATGTTGAAGTCTGCAAGAAATGGATGCTGTTTCTTCTCTGAGAAAAATGGTGGCTGTACAGTAGTGAAACTACCTTATACCTACTTTACTATGATTCCTACCTACAAGTACAAAATCGTTGTAACGGGACAAAAGTTTACCAGTCACGAAACTAATGCGCGTAAACCTCTGTTACTTCACAAGAGATGCACTGAGAAACACTAATGGTTGTAATACTTTACGAGAAATATTTTGTGTAGTTTTTCGTTTGTTGTATGCCAAGATTTATTCATTTAAAAAAGATAAAATCCATTCAATCTGTCTTGTCGTTTCAAATATCTGTCATAAAGACCCGACTATTGTCTGCAAAACAATACGATTAATGACTCATTAACGAGAAACAATCACAACTGCCAGTTACATGAAGCTAATTATTCAAATACGAAGAAAAGCGTTTAAATTGTAAAATCTTTATTCATCATTTAACATCAGTAATAACAATATTAGATATCATCAACCATTTTTATTATTCTAAGGGTATGAACTAGTGCTCATATTTATAAGGGGAACGGTTCATCTTTACTCGTACTGATCGACGCACACTTTTTCCAGAGTTTTTAGTCGGATTGCCTTCTAAATAGTTTTTCAATTCAAGACGCGGTCGTTTTCGACGTTTAGGAAGTGAATCAGGTGGGGTCAAAAGCGAAGAAGGTGGTTGTATCAAAGGAGAAGGTGCCATGAGAGATGATGTAGGAGTCTGTGGCATTTGTGGTGCAGTGGAGACTAACACAAGAGAGGCTGTGATAGGTGATGATGCGGGTGGAGGAAGAAAGTTAGATGGTTCAGCAGGTAGCGGCGAACTCCTTGCGGGTTCGATAGATAATTGGTCTGCAAGTAGTGACTGAAACTCTTCAGCTGGGCTGGGAACTGATGTTGGGCTAGCCAATCCCACAAGACTGGGATTCATTTTCTTCTTGTAACTCAAATAATTGTTTTGTAGTTGAATGTATTGCCTTGCTTTTTGACTTTTGTCCATATTAGAATCCTTGAGAAGGTTATTCATTTGGTCTTTTAAGTTTTGCATCCTAGAAATCTCTGGGGGCAGTACAAGATTTTGTCGCTCATTTTGTCGCTCATTGGACATTGGTTCTCAATCTACAATTGTCTTGGGTGGTGGTCTTCAAATCAATAAATAGATATCCAAAAGGTCTACTGACTGCTTGTTCATATTTTTCGAGAAAATATTCTGTTTTTCCTGGATACATTTGTCTGGCTAGATTAAGGATTTGAAGTTTGTCTCTTGGATTTTTGAATATGACCAAATAATGACAATTCAAACTAATGTCTCGATTCACTTTTCCTTGATGAAAAATATTCTGTACCATGTAGATAACACTGAGATTGCGGTGATGCGATCCTTTGGCAAACAAATTTACGATACGTTTATCATTTCCAGTTTCTGTCATCTGGTCATCAAACACTATAAGATTCCGTAGCTTGATATCAAAAAAGTGATCTTTTTCCAGTTCCTGAGGAATACCTCTAATAAATTCGATGCCCAGTACAGTCCTCAACATTTCCACATAAGCAGGTTGCCACTGCGAATAACAGCATACAATACGCTGAGGTGGAGGTGTAATCATGGTGTGCGCATGATCCAACGTGACATTCTCAAACCCAGAGCCCTTAATTCATTCCTGGAAGGATTGGCTGAATTGAGAATTAATAAGAAATGGATTCACAACAAGAAAGTGTTAAGCGATTTAATGTAGAAAGAAGAACTTGAGGATAACAAAGAGGAATCCCATGAATCTGATAGTGAAGAATCAAGTAGTGATGATGAAGAGCAAGATTCTGATAATAATGACACAGGCTCTGAACAAGACACCCAGGAAGATCAAGAAGAAGAAAATGAGGAAAGTGGGACAGAAGAAGATCCTTGTGTTCGCTGTGGAAACAGGGATATCAAAGTGAACAGAATAGTAAAATGTCCAAAGTGTCTTTGGCACGAAAAGCTAGTAAATTTTCCTAGTTCAACACCCTGTAGTATTTGTGAACATCCATTTTTAATCAATAGGAATACACTCAAAAGTGTGATCACAAGATGTAATGCCTGCAAAACAGTACATCACCGCAGTCCCAAACGTAACAAGGAAGAAAGCTATAATCTAAGTAGTGATGAAGAGAATGTTTAATATTGTTATTTCTGAGGTTATATGACAAATAAAGATTTTGCACTTCAAACCTTTTTTTTCGTATTATTTGAATAATTAGGTAGAAGTTCGTAGGTCTTATTGTTTGTCGTTTATGAGTCATTAATTGCATTGTGTTGTATACAATAGTCGGGTCTAGACATGCTGTAGGAGGACAATAGATTAATTGGTTTCAAGGTTTTATTTACAATTTACATAAACGTTACAAGCGTAATTTAGATTGAATAAAATCTAGATCGAGTTGATTTCATCTTTTTGTTCTCAAAAATTGTGCAGGACAGAGTACAGGTTCTTGGAATTCGATATAGCTCCATACACATCTGGTGTTGACCCATAAAGTACTTTCGACTTTTTTCAACTGCGTTGAGACTACTATCATCCAAATGACTCAATTGATAGCGCAGCAGATACATCGTGGTCCATGGAAGCTTGTAAAGTTCTTTTAGATACGCTTTCCAGGAACGATGGAGAGAAATTTGCGTTAAATAACACGCCAAGGACCTTTCTCCATACATTTGTGGGATCAACAGCGTTCTTGCGTATTTGCGTTAAATAACACGCCAAGGATCTTTCTCCATACATTTGTGGGATCAACAGCGTTCTTGGCTTCATCGTAAAACAAATTCCAAGATTCTTCTTCGGAAAGCATCAAGCAATCATGATGTATTTGGCTCGGATGGTTCGTGTCGCAGCCATAGCACTGTCTCTTTTACTCAGCATGGATAAGTTTCACACATAGATCTATATACACCAAATGGAATATATTCGAAATCAAAAAGTAAAGTTGATGCCTTTCACGTTTTTCGACTTCATCTGCGCGACGTTTTTGAATACGGTCTACTGGTTTACTGGTCATCTTGTAGTCTATCGTTCTTGCTTGCTGGCTTGGTTGGTTAAGTTTTAGAGTTAAAAAATCAAAATCCCCGCGATCTATAAATCGAATCCCAAAACAAAAGACTTGTCCAACAATAGTACATTTAGGAATAATTAACGAATCCATTACGTCACTGGGTCACCATGACAACACATAAACAACCTGCCCATCCCTTGCCCATCACTTGCCAATCCAAAACGCGGCCCGTGCGGTCCCTAACATACTACTCGAATCTGTGATAGTGTGATAGGGTGTGTGTGTGTGTTTGTGTGTGTCTGTGTGTGTCTGTGTGTCTGTGTGTCTGTGTGTCTGTGTGTCTGTGTGTCTGTGTGTCTGTGTGTCTGTGTGTCTGTGTGTCTGTGTGTCTGTGTGTCTGTGTGTCTGTGTGTCTGTGTGTCTGTGTGTCTGTGTGTCTGTGTGTCTGTGTGTCTGTGTGTCTGTGTGTCTGTGTGTCTGTGTGTCTGTGTGTCTGTGTGTCTGTGTGTCTGTGTGTCTGTGTGTCTGTGTGTCTGTGTGTCTGTGTGTCTGTGTGTCTGTGTGTCTGTGTGTCTGTGTGTCTGTGTCTGTGTGGTTCGACTGAAATGAAGAAATATGAAAATTACAATAAAATAGAGCAAAATAAGGCAAAAAAATATCTTACTTACAAATTATGTCCTGCTATTGTGGATGGCAACTCAAAACTAAACTTACTATGCTGCGGCAAACCGACACCGCGGAAATACGTTTTATGACGTCATTCCTTTTGATCAGCGGTCAGCCATTTCAGTTGACAGAGTTGAACACAGGTTTCCCATTCTCTGTGTTTGTGGCGATGTGTGCTTGTTTTCTTGGAACCGGGCTTCCTTTGCAATAACGAAGTAATTTCAAAGGAATCACAGGAGAGCTAGAAAATCGCTTCTGAGAGAAATGCTTTTCGTAAACCTAAAATTTATATAACTTTTTGTTACATAAGTATTAGGCCTAAGTATTGGGTATTACGGCTAAGTTTTGAGATTTTATCGACATTATAGTTGAAGAAATAGTCGCTTGAGCGTCATTTACTATTGATAAGCAAGAGAGTTAAATTGCTATTTTTTGATCAAAATGATTCATTTTCGTTCTTGTAGACTACAAACTATAAAAGGCTATATACATCAAAAAGACTCTAAACATTTTTGAAATTTTTATTAACTCATTATCGTATATTTATTGTTTGAAGTTACTTTTTTCAAGATGTAAAATTGAATAAAAATACCGGCTGAAGTGTAGTTTACGATATGACTCCGCTGACCAGTACAATAGAGTGACCGACAACGTATTTCCGCGGTGTCCGGCAAACCTAATTACTTATGCGCGCAGGAATTCTGGCATTACGTCATCAACAGAACCTGTCCTACAAGACATCAAAGGAGAACATCTGAGTAGAGGGGCAAACAAAGCCCCTGAAACGAGATTCGGTATCCATGCACGTGGATTCTGGGAGAAACAACGGTCTGCCTTTTTTGACGTAAGGGTTTGCCACCCAAATGCAGATTCGTATCAAGACCTTGAACCTCAACAGGTTTACAGAACACACGAAAACGAGAAGAAGCGTTTGTACGCGGAAAGGGTTGTCGAAGTGTAACAGGGTACATTCACCCCATTGGTTTTCACCACAACTGGCGGTATGGGAAAAGAATGTCAAAGATACCACAGCCGACTTGAAGAGCTTATAGCCAACAAGAAAGGGGAGCAAGGACAATATCCTGGATAAGAGCAAAAACATCATTTTCTTTACTCAGATCTGCTCTGGTGTGTGTACGAGAATCAAGAACGATAAAAAGAGTACCATGTGACATTAAAAACATTGACATTGATATTGAAACAGTAGAGAGTGGCATATGTATAAATGTTTAGTAAGTTTTCATTTTTTTGTTTTCTTTTCTTCGTATTGTATTTTTTAAGTGATATAAGTTTTTCTCTTTATATAATTTTTTTCCTTTTTGAATTTTATAGTTTCTAAGTATTGCTTTTATATATATCTAAATATATATATATATTTCGGTTTCTAGTTTTCATAACTACTTAAAGTATTTTTTTTTCTTCTTCAAAGTATATTTTATTAATATTAGATTTTTTTACGCATATATAGCTTTCTTATTGATATTATTATTATTATTATTATTATTATTATTATTATTATTTTCAGAAACTTGGTTCAAGTCCCTTGCTTGATATCTAAATAGCTAATTTGTTATACTCATTCATGTGTGGGGCAACTCCATCATTAGACTTGCTCCAAGTCTCTCTCGCAATTTTTTTTCCGTTGGTAAAATGGATTCAAATCGTGAACTTCCGGTTACGAGAGCTTTCCGAAGGAATGACGCGAAGGAAAGAGAAAAGCGAGAGAGACTTGTAAAACTCGGCAATTCATTAATATTGATTAAGTTTAATTGCAAGGCTTTGATTGACATGTCACCGTTTGAATTTCTGGGGGCGTCGTGTATCTTTATTAAATCATACTTTTTTAAATTTACTCATATTTTATTCTTAAATTTCATACAGTCCAACCCACAATCACCATGGTCATCTGTCAAGGCTGTCATGCATACTTTTGCACATCGCGCTGTAAAAATTCTCTAATATATTTTTAATAACATCTTATACCACTCAAATCAAATTTGATAAATTTACTTATTGTTTTTTGATTTTTAAATTTTATACAGTCCCTCCAAAAATCACCGTGTTCACATGTCAAGGCTGTCAAAGTGGAGTTGCTGTCGAGAACCAAACGATCACCTTGTTGTGTAATGCTACTGGTAATCCCATGCCAAACATAACATGGATGAAGAATAGAGAACATCACAGTTCAGGCAACAAAGTTTTCTTCCAACAAGTAGCAATAAATGACAAAGGAAATTATACCTGCATTGCTGACAATGGGGTTGGTAATCAAGACAGAAAATCATTGACATTATATGTTAAATGTAAGTGATGATTTATTATACACAATACATTTTTTCTTATACTATTTAGTATAGATAATATTTTCATACTAAGCTGTTTTCTATTACTCCAGTTTCGCATTCTATGCAAACCGCTGGTTTGGTTCCGTATTGCTTTCTCTCCGGCGAAGAAGGGAATTGTTTGTGTGGGATTCTGTGGTTTAACAGTGTTTATTCCGAAAAGAATAAAAGAATGGCAAGACTGATGCACTTAAAATCCATCGCAAAAGCAAGTGGGACCACTCTTTAACTCTAACAAACCACACATATCGAAACTATGATGAATAAAGGAAGGGATCATGAATAAAAATGGCTGGGGGCGAGATACAAAGCAAGGTTTTCTACAAATTTATTCGAACAAAGCCTTAAGTTAGAAAACCAATATGGAAGCCATAATATTGGACTAAAACGTAGTTTGAAACAAAGCTATATCAAAATTTCCGAAAGCTGATGACAAGATATCCAAATATGAAAAATTAAGCTAGCTTGTAGCACAGAATTCAAAGCATAATGTATTCGTAATATTGCATACAAAGGAATCTAAAATACGCTGAAATCATAACAAGACGCACTTTGTACCATGGTACCAAAATAGCATAATCTGATATCGAGGGAACCCTTCAGAGCCTCCAGAACGTGTTTGAATGCAAAGAGTAAGGTTAAAGGAAGCCAATAATTGAATATTTTGGCTGGGGGACGACCGAACAAGTGTAGTACTTTAGGTAGAAAGTGTGGATAACACGTGTAAAATCGTAAGTTATTCAACCAAACAGAGCAAAATATTTTATTGATACGCAGACACAGAGAACTGTAATTCAAAGAATGTAAGCTTCAATATATTAGTATTAACTTTGACTGGTATAGGCATTCCTTTTAATCATCTTCGAGATTTGTTTAAACCAATGAAGAAAGTAGATGGTTTTTAAGGGACATCCACAGCACTACAAATGCAGATAGACTGTCTAATCCCATAGCTGGCTACTCTCGTATATCCATAAAACAGACGTAGATCGCCAACGAATCTTCTACCGCGGCTCCATGGTCAGTTGAGCCTGCAATACAGCAGCGGTTTCCACCATGAGAGTATCAAAATGGCAATATCTTTTTACAAAGAAATGGCTTGAAGTAAACAAAGAACCATAAATATAATCTCACATACTCAAATTCTCTCTAAAGCCCAAATCAATCTATCAAGTATTACATCTCTCGGACCTATCTGACTATAAATTTAAATCAGAACAGAAAATCTTACCTTTCCTTTTTGATGATTTTACTACGAAGGATAGTAGTACACATTCCCCCATACATCTTCTTACAGCAAGCGTAAATCCTAATATTCTAGGAGGTATAATCTTTGATCGATTATCGTTACCAAAAAAGCCCAAATCGATCCTTACAGTAGTCATGATCATCTTTTCCCTAAGCAAAAATCATATCTTGTTCTCTATGATAAGCTTTTCCATTTTGCTTTTAAACTTGTTCTTTCTGCAAATTCTAACGCAAGACAGGATAGACAGAGACCTGTGTTTACGTATGCTAAATAGTTACCTCAAAAAAGCGTACCATTCATTTTACAATTGGCAACTGTTTTGATAGGAATGAAATCTATGCTGAAATTTAAGGAAGAATAGATCTTTTGAAAACCGTTAAGAATTTGTAAGGGGAATTAATTGTGACTGCGTAGCAATTCCTTGAATTTGTAGTTAATATATGCGAAAACCACAATTCTCAAAGGGTGCGTGATTCCCTATTTTCCTCACAGACTTCACAGATTGCCAGAACTATGGAAGCATTGTCTTGCCACTTTTTGAAGGTTTATTGTGGTTTGATAAATTCAAGCTTCATAATGTAGTATAGAAATATAGAACACAATCCGGCTTAGCGTGACAGAGGTTGCATAATGCGTTCTGCATTTATTTTTTAATTATTCGCTCAACTAAAAAGCTTTTGGAATATGTCTTGAGAGTCCTGTGTCACCTTTTATATGGAATATCCGAAGAAAAATTATGTAGCTGCTTGTAAAAGCCTTTTACATGAGACCTATTTCGTCCCGTACATTTCCATCAGCCCAATCTTTTTCCACTCAATTACCATGGTGAAATCCGCTGACCTACAGCGGGTTCAGGATCACCGCTATTCCTGGCCATGAAAACGCAAGCAAAATGGCCGCAAAGACAGTTCAAAGCCAAAATATGGCGCATGCGCAGACAAATTGTATATATGCTACCGAAGAATGGAATCAATATAGAGCAATGCCTTTCGATAAAGTTGCCTCAAAAAAGATGAAGATTGGCCATAAGTGCTGCTCAACAACTGCATGTAATAACAGATCAATCTCATAAAGTTTTCCTTAAGCAGCATAGTTGAAGTACACTTTTAAAAAATGCAAATGTGGCCAGATAATTATAAAAATAATAATAATAATAATAATAATAATAATAATAAAAATAAAAATAATAAATTTATAAAGCGCTTATCCAGGTCTGTTCTAAGCGCTAAGGATATATGTATATATACATGTGATCATGGATTAAAAGCTCATTTAAATAAGTGAGTTTTAAGTTCTGATTTAAAACTAAAAAGGTTTAAAGCATTTCTGATTCGTAATGGCAGCCGAGTTGCAAAATTCAGGGGCAGCAACAAAGAAGGAGCGATGGCCATACGTTTTCAAATTATATGATATGGTTTTGAAGAAAGTAGTGATTTAGAAGATTAACGTAGTTTACGAGATGGTTGATATCTTGAGATTAGATCCTGCACATTAAGGAAGCTAAAAATACTTTCGTTTGGTTAATAATCAAAATATTTTTCAAGAAATAGTAAAATACATCTTTAGTTGTCAACCAGGACTAATTATTAACTCATTTTATGTTCATCTTGGAATTTTACAGTCCTTCCCCTACGAGCTATTTTGTCCAATTTTCAAAAAGTCAAAATTAGAGGTTTTCAAAAAATTGTAACTTCACTGCCATACATCAAAATCAATCGATTCTTTGGGTACAATGCATTCATTTACCATACTTTCAAATAAGGTGTTAAAAAGTTGTGGCAAAATTATTCTAATGCTGGATATATTGCAATTATTAAAGCAATGTTACGACAAACCAGAAATATTGCCTTGAAATCGTTTCAAAAAAACTCCCTTTAATCTGCACAATTTCGAACAAATAATCATAGCTAGAGTATTATAAGTATATTAGTTAAGTATATTTTCAAAATGATCCATTTCACAAATTGATTTTATTTATGAAGTTATAATATAAGAAAAACCTTTTAGAGATTTAAATACTTTCCATAGCAACCGTGGCTGGTAAATAGGTAAGTCCCCCCTTAAGTGGACCGGTAGAAGATAGATAGATAGATAGTTTATTAAAATTTCCTTCGCAGTCATTAGGCTGAATTACGGATAATTTTACAATAATAAATATAATAATGTATAATATAATGAATAATATAATGATAAAACTTCGCTGGAATCTGTTCGTTTTGCATACTGGCTTAGAAAACTTATGTGTGTGTCTTAAAGACCTAGGACGGATATTGCGCGCAGGAAACAAATGATGTAGTCTGTGATTACTATTCTAGGTGATGTCATTAAATAGGTGCTCTGTTAATTCCTGCCTTCTTTTATAGGGTAGTGGGTTCAAACCCCACCAAGGTTTGATTTATTCACCCACGTATTCTAAAAACAATGCTCGGAATATTATCGTTTGGGTTGTTTTTAGCGCTACAGCTCTTACATTTACATAGCTATTTATTGTTTTCTAATTTCATATAATAACCCAAAAACATATAGTTTGTTTTAAAGAACTGTAACTACTACGCAAGCAATGCATGTGCGCATGCATCCCGAGCAGCAACCAGAAAACGGATTCGTGCAATAATCTTAAAGTGCTACTATGATCAAATTTTTGACTTGCAGTTTTTATACATGGATTGAAAGACCTTTGATAGTGAAGTGAAACATCGCTTTCCTTTTTCAAATATCTTTTTTCCTTCCAAAGATTTTGGAGTTTAAAAAATGGCGGCCATTGTTCCTGATGGGTCACCCCTACCTAAAACTCAAGTTTTTGACATTTCTACCTTTATAAATAGATGGTATCAAATGAGGCTTGGTAAAAATATCTGTTATGGTCACAGGCAAAAATGTTAGTCATACATTTTCTGCTCAAGTGAAAAAATAACAGAGAAAATCGCTGGAAAGCCAAAATGTTGTTAGGGGCCTGGACACCAGTAAGTTGCCATAGTAACCACAGTTTGTGCTTTTTCAAATACTTTCCGAAATACACTTAAATCTATATTGATTGTGAGTTAAGAATATGACTCCATCAAAGTCCTAATTAGCATAAACTTGAAACTTAAATATCTCGCGAACTAAAAATGCTAACAAAAAATGTTTTCTTCTTTTGTAAAGTACTTTAACGTGTCTTAAAGTAGTAAAATTGGAGACATTAAAATTTGATCGTAGTAGCACTTTAATAAAAAATACTTATTTTATATAATATACATTATTTAGCTCGCTATAAAATATGATATTTAGCTCGTGACACCAATTACTGAATATTGCTTTCATGTCCAATGCCTGTTGAAATAAACAGTCATATCTTTTCTACCAAATCATGTTGAACAAGACACATGATAATTTTAAAACATAAGTTGTTATTGGTAATCAAATTTGGTTTGGTAAACTGAAGAAATTATTTTTATATCGGAATGTGTTAGTCACGAAAAGTGAAAATTGAAAACTCTGGCTAGTGCAGCATGCACGCACGCATGCTCCCACCCGCTGATACACCAACTCATTACTAATTCATTCATACAATTTCACTTCAGATAAACCTAAGAATACTTCGCTCTCCTCATCTAAGGGTGCGGTATGTGAGAATAATACCATTAACCTCAATTGCACGGCCGATGCATATCCATCAATCAACAACTACTCGCTGTACAACGGTAACAATTACCTTAGATCAAGCAGCAATGGACAGTTTAGTACAACAGCAAGATCACTGGGAAAGAATATGTTTTGCTGTGTTGCTTCGAATGAAATTGGAAGTAGTCAGTGTGTCCATCATGATGTATACGTACTGGGTAAGTGAAGTGGATGGCATGCGCATGGTAAGCTGTGTCATACGGACAGTCATGTATATATACTATTTGTCCAAATTGTAACGATTTTTAACGAATGTCATAATGAATGCCGTATATACGTTATTTTTATCAAACGGATTCACATTTTGTATGTTTAAAATTGTATTATATTGTTTGTTACCGGAACTTTCTTTGGAAGTCTCAGCGGACATTAGTAGCCTGATATTTTCACCTTTCACCAAATTCTTGCCTTTGCATGCAATTACATCTACAAATGCTTAGACTTTTAAGTGGTTGCCAATAATTACCTTCTCTTCTCACTACATCAACTAACCATAATAAAAAAATGTGTGAAAATATGATTCTGGTGTTATAATGTCTGTTTTCGTTATACATCATGTAATAAACTTGTCATTACACTGTAATATACAAAATGACAGATTTAATTTACAGCTATTTGCAATTTCATCGGCCAATAACTTGAGTTAACATACCTTATTGTTACTTATTTTTGAGGGAACTTAATTTCGCGATGTGGCTGAAAAATATACGTTAAAGGAAACTAAATTTCGCGAAAACTGTCAAAATACTGATCTGCATTAACAACGGTAGCCCTCGGGATTGGCACGATTAATTTTAATTTTTCATATATGGCAATGAACAAAACCATAATTATAACATAATGAAACTAAAAAAATCACATGTTCCTTTACAACAAAGTAGAGCTGGTATATAAGAATAATATGCAGTACGATAAATGTGTTGTAAACTGATGTTAACTTCGATTAAAGAAATATATAACAGGGTAATTAAATTTCGCGTGGTTAATTTTCGCGTAAACCTTTTTTCGCGGGTCTTTAATTTTATGAAAACCGCGAAAATCGCGAAAATTAAGTCCCGCAAAAATAATTAACAATAAGGTATTTATGCATTAGCAAAAGTGCTTCTTTGCCATGGGTACCAGAGGTCCACCCGCTCTTTAGACGGATGGCACGAAAAGCACTGGTGCGAGAGAGCCTCTAGAACAAAGGGTACAGCTAATATAGTGCTTGCTGTAAGAGTGAATGAACCTTTCTTCCTGTCTATACCTCTTTTACCTTTACAATGTTTATTGCCACTTTTTCAAAGGTCCTTTGAACAAGACGTGTAAAATTGACAACGAAGCTATTACAAATAAAACAGTCGCTGAGGGATCTGACGTAGTTCTTTTTCCCACAAGTTCTGGAATGGAGCGCTTGGATTTTACCTGGACGAACAACACAGTCGAAATTTCAGGAGACATTGGGCCAAATTTAACAATCAAGTCGATTACGCGATACCAAGCAGGACAGTACCAAGTGATTGCACGTGATATATTCAACTGTTCTGCTAATATAAAGTGCAGTTTTACCTTAGTTGTTCATTGTGAGTAGAAAGGAATTTTTGCTGTCTTTTACCAGTGTTGGTTGGGTTGGTTGGTTGGTTGATTGATTGATTGACTGATTTTTATTTCCTTGTGTACAGTCCAGGCATCATGTACTATTCACCAGTACCAAAGTTTAATAAACACGACTGAGGGAAAAGTAGTTACTATCAACATCTCTACCACAGGAAACCCACCTGTTTATGATTACATCTGGACTCATCCTAATGGAAGAAGACTGACCGGGATTACTCACAGACTCACATTTATTGCCCTAAGACATGATACTGGGACATACAGGGTTTTTGTGTACAACGGTATTGGAGAACGTGGAAACTGCAATCAAGTCATTAACGTACAATGTAAGCTAAAATTTGTTCAAAATTTATAGTCTTTTTATAAGAGCATCTACACACTAATGCCATGCAAATTACTAGACAAGGTAGACATAAGTAAAGAGTAGATTTTTCAATCCACATCGTCATTTGCTGAATTAAGATTTGTGATATACAATTTTTTTTTCATTCAACTTCTGCTTGAACAACCTAACTCTATAAACCAGTACATTAATTCGAAATAAAGAAACGTGTGTTATTATGTTTATGTATTAACCACATGTTAAGGCGAGCTGGTCCCCACTAGCGCATAAGCGCAAGGATCAAAATCTTCCGTCCTTATGCTTATGCTTATGTCGCTAGTGAGGAATAGGCTTTATTTTTCATGTGGAGGTATCTATCTATTGTATTTCATCTTATCCCATCTCTTTCCTTTCAATCCAATTCTCGTTTCTTCTCTTCTACTCCATTATCTTCTATCCCGGTATATTATATTATCTATTCCCGCTTTCTATGTTTTATAGTTTGAAATATTAATATTATTATTTACATTGTACAGATCCACCTTCCAACATTACTTTTCTACCATCAAGAAGGCAAATGATTTTAAGAGAGGGGAATAGTCTTCATCTGTATTGTAAAAGTGACGGTAATCCACCCCCGACTTACACGTGGAAACATAGTGGGGTGACTTTAGCTGATGGGCAAAATGGCACACTAGTATTTAACAGCATCAATCGAAGACAAAATGGAACATACCAATGTGAAGCGAAAAATCATCTTGGCTTTCTCCATTCAGACCCGATAGAAATCGTTGTATTATGTGAGTAGGCATAATTGTTCACTAAGAGGCCAAGTCTCTTTGCATCTTTTTAACGTCGTAAGAACATGAAACGTGCAACAACAACAACAACAATAACAACAACAATAGCATACCAGTAAAGTGAAGAAAAAAAACTATCGAAAAGAGAAAAATGAAAATAGGAGCTATGCTATCAAGAAAACAATTAAACTGAATCCTTATATACAGGATACGTTGTTTTCATTGTTAACAATATTTATTCGTTGTTTGTTCATCTATCTATTGTTTGGTTTTTTTTCGTTTATCTAATGTTTGTTATCTTTGTTTTGTTGCTGTTCCTTTTTTTTTTCTATGTTATCTTTCTTTCTTTCTTTCTTTCTGGCCTAGCTCTTTTAATGTTTTCCCAATTCCCCGCCTAAGGTCGATCGAAGGGTTCTACACCTTTTTAGTCCGACTGCAAAGATAAACATGTAAACTGGGTGCGGTGTATATTTTATTATATATCCTAGTCAAACTCGTTTTCTTATTGGTCGAAAGTAAATCACGTGAAGGGAAATAAATCTCAATAACTCCCGCGCGGGTAATAAATGCACGTGATCAAAGCGTGAGAGGGGAATAAATTTTTTTTGTAAATAGAAAAAATTCAAAATGGAGAGAAAATTTTCTTCGTTTGACTAGAGTATATAATAAAACCTCGGGAAACATTGAGATTCTCGGGAAACAAAACTAACTGTTTCCCTCGGGACCAGTCATTAAGTGCTAATTATTGAAAATATCTGTATATTGTAAGGAGCGTAAACAAATAAGCAGAAAGAATCATTTGAAATGTTTTTCGTTTCGTTTCCTTTAACAGATCTAGATCATCTAGAAGTGATTGGATCAAGTAACAAGAGCTACAGTCAGTCCAATCCATTGGTTTTGTTTAACCTCAGTGTCAACGCATATCCCAGTAATACATCCCTGTCTTGCAATCCTTCTGCACCGGATGTATTGACTGTCATCACCAGTCATGATGTAGGATTAAATACAAAACAGTATTTGATATTCGTTATCATCAAGGATTCGGTGGATAGTGCAAGCATTGTATGTAAAGCTGAAAATGGGGTTGGTGTACGAGAAAAGACATTGCATTTTTACAGACAACCGATACGTAAGTACTCATAACGAGCGTTTCAAGTGTATGTCACTGGGTTACTGATCCATTCCTGATGAATTTGCTATGATCTACCGTGCCTTATTTTACTTTTATTCGTTCCTACTTTAGTTTTTAAGGTAACCTTTGCCGGCCAGTTTAGAATAACAAACCAGGAATGGTGGGATAAATTCAAAGATTCAAAGTCGACAGGCTACGATGATCTTAAAAAGAAGTGCAGCAAAATAGTAAGTGCCCTCATTTATTCGTTTGTTTCATTGTTTGCCATGGTTCATGGCGTGGTCATAAGTATATATATTTTTTGTATTTCTAGTTAGAAACTGCATACTTCGGTGTACCATATTTGGTTTCTATAAACATAACGGAGTTCATGTAAGTATTCACCATTAATGCCCCATTCTTAGTCTCTTGGATTTCAATAACCGCTCTCGCATACATTGCAGTTAGTCTTTCGCTAATTTAAACGTAGAAATAAAATCCGTAGGCTAGGTTTTTGCCCAGTTCTATATGAAACTGTTTTTGCCATAAACTAAGCTGTTTACTTTTTCAGGTCTATGAAGCAGGAATTTCAAAAGTATTTTTTAAGAAAAACACGCAGTTTCGATAGCTGTTGTGCTTTTCTTAAAAAATACTTTTGTTCACTTTTTATCTTTAATTAATTTAAGACTTCCATTGCAATTACTATAGTAAGGGAAGCATCATAGTGCGGTTTGAACTTGAAGTCATTGGTCTAGTGCATGATCCACTGCTGCCTTTGAGAGATTATATCAAAGAACAAGGAGGAGATATCGATGGGCTACGGATAGACTACAACAGCATTCAGAAATCAAGTGGTAAGCTGCATGATGTAGTGGCTAGGATTAGACTCGGGGAAGGTCTAGAATCCATTCTTTACTTTGTTCAGAAAAAATCTGTGAGACCATATCTGTATCGTATTGAAATAACGTGAAAAAAACTGTTTGGTTTTCTTGTTTCTTATGCGCAGATCTAAAATATGGTACGCCACCTCCAACTATAGAGGAGAACAAGCCGCCACTAGTTGCAGTTCTTGGAGTACTGTTAGCTTTGGCCATTATTCTGAATATCCTACTTATATGGGGTATCATCTGGCAACGTAGAAAAGGTATGATATATATGGATATTATTCTGTTTTGTATTGTAAAGAGGGGTAAAGAGAACAACAGCAAAAAAGAAGATAAAGGTTAGATTAATATTCTATTCATTATGTTTAATATGATTTTTTTCTGATGAACGATTTTAGATTCAAAAGGGGATTCTTTTAAAAGGTACGTGTTTTTCTGAGACTTTGAATTAAAAAAATGTAGATAAAAAATGAATGTTAATGAATGTTAACATTCCCTTTTACAGATCAAATAAGAGTGACGAGAGGGGACAAATGGTAAGCCCCTTTAGAACCTGCTTTATATATATTATTTATGTCATCTACTGTTATCTATTGCGTATGACGTTTAGATGTAACCATCAAATCAAACCATACACCCACCAAACGTTTTGATTGGCACTCATTCATGAGTTGTTCTTTGATACATTTTTCATTTTACGTACAAAGAACGAGATATCACTTCAAGAAACAAGTTTTACTGCTACAGATAACGCAACACCAAACGTGCCAGAATATGAACCAATAGGAAGGCGAGGATTAGCAACGAGTAATGACGGTATCCCAGAATATGAGGCGGTGACAACAAGAACACAGCCATCCCAACCACAGTCTGGTGTGCAGACCAATAATCCCATGCCTCAGTATGAAAGTGCAGATGTGCATGGACAAGCAGGGAGTGTTTCGAACCCACCACCAGTCACCTATCAGACCATCCAACCTCGTTCTGGTAACTACGGGTCATTGAGTCCTTTAACACGACTTCCACCAAAGGGTATAGTACTGTCATCCACAGGAAGCCCAACACGTAATGGAGAGTACCAGACTCTTCAACACAGGGGTATATCACCTCAGTATCAGTCTCTGGAGGACTTAAGCAAATGTTAAGTGAATAAGGACTAAACGAGATCATTATGGAAAAGGCAATGCCTTGCTAGTGAATGTAGTGGTAGTGCGTGTGGAGCCCCTTACGAGAAGTGATGGTTATGTATATTAGTTTTAAAAGTTTTAACCCTATTCGGCATTGGGGAGAGGGGGAAGCGATTGTGTCCGCGCGGACTTTTTAACTTTTTAACCACTTAGCAGATGGTCATGAAACTTCGTGACTTTTTCATAACTTAACCACAAGATGATTGACGTTTGTATGGCATTTGGATCACTTTTTTCAAGGAAAATGGATATTACTATTGCATATTATTATTATTATTAAGAATCACTGGAAAGCATTTATGGCCTTATTCAAATTCCTGACGACGTCATCAAGACACTGCATGATTGAGGGCCAAAAACAGAAAATGGCAGCTACTTCGAATTATTTAGATTTTGTCCGCTTTTTTGTAGAAAAATACAGAAATAAGCTTCACTAACGAAATATTAGGGTTTTTTTATAATTATAACGTGGTAAAAGAAACAAAAGTCAGTTTTTGATAATATTTTTTTGATATATGGTAACGTCACTACAACTGATGGCGTCATCCGCATAAATCAATTATTCATAATTCTTTAAAATCTCTTTGCATCAAGTTTACTACTAAATTATGGAGTTATCATGACTTTTCGATAGAATTAACCTTGTTAAACAAATTTGTAGAAAATACATATATATTTTGTAAATATGACGTCATAATGACGTTATTTTGCGTCACATATTGCATATCACAGGTCACAGCATTAATCATCAAAGACAAATAAACGAAACTCCCTAAATTATGCTTTCTTTTGTCCCCGGACGCCCCATAATGTCTTGCGATTCAAGATGTAAGAGGAATGACTAGTGATACTACGTAGAGAAAAGAAGTGCTTGTCACTTACCAACATGAAAGGGTCAGAGAAAGCTACCCTCTGAGTGTAATAATTATTTAACCCTAAGATAGAACTTCACATGTTGAGACCCCGGGGTAAGCAAGAATATTAGCCATTATATTTTAAGATAGTTTCGCTAAAGAGCCCCAAGAGCATTTGCAGTTCGATTGTCAACGGGAAAGAATAGGGTTCTGAATAACAAACGCAGACAGTTCGTGTGTTTGTGATTTTTGCTGTTGTTGTTATTTTTGATATATAGTTAGAAATGTATAACTATTTTCTTTTCTTTTTTTTACTATGCTTTTTGCATTTTACCAACTTTCCGCACTTTCCACTTTCCGCTTTTTCCGTTTCCGCGTTTTACCACGACCTATGTTTGTCAGTGGTGGTCTTGTTTACAACCCTGTAACCGTATTAACCGTGTACAGAAACTGGTAATTGCAGGAGAACATTTCAAGGTTGTTTCCTTTTTCATTTAGGACATATTATCCAATGCCTGGTGAAAAGATTTACCCATGTTTAGTGCTGATTCTGGTTTGCTTCCTTATACCATCAGGTAAATACATGATTATGAATATTCATATTAAGTGCATGCTTTGTTTAGGAGGATCGAATGTCAAAATATTATCACAAATATGTACGGCTAATGTACGTAAAGTTTCGCTGGCATCAAAAGCATTTCGATCAACTTCATCAAATTTATCGTATACCAATATTATTGTATTAGATTCCCAGTTGAAACCTTGATTTAATAATATTTTCGATCTTCCAACTTGCAAGGGAAATTCCACTTGAATGACATAATGTCTAAAGAGAGAAATCCGAATATTAATAAACGTATCTTAATAAACGTATCTTAATTGAGGAAATAATGCCATAAATGATGTATGATATATAATTCTTAGATCGATCTTTGTTTAATTTGATCATTGTGGTTCATATGTATTATTTCCATATATTTATTCACTGCATATTCGTGACCTCGATTTCTTTCGCTTGAAATATCAATATTCATGTTGTAAATTATATGCATGGTTGAAAACAATGCTCTAGTCCATATTTACGAAGACTAGTGACGTACGTACATGCTGCTAAGTAACTTTAGAATTTGAATCACAAATTTTAGAGACAAATAAAAATTAAAAGATAAAAATAGAATCAGGAAAAAAGCAAGCGTCCTATGATAAGATTTGAGCACGAATCTATGTATATTTTTATGAGCTTGCCATTTTAAAAATTACGAAAAGAATGAATAATATTCTGCAATACGGATATCAATTACTGACACATTTAATTTGTTGTTTAGGCCCTAGGAAATGCAAGAATTAGGCGGTATTTTTTTTATATCCTTGCATCTTCTTTTCTGTACATGTTGCTATTAAAGCATCACAGTCTAATTCTGTTTAAGTATTAGCCATTCCGAGGTTGAGTATAATACTGGGTCTAGTTGTGAGACTGTTTCGGGGACGATATAAACTCCATCTTGGAAATATGTCCACTAAAACATTCCCACAGTGCACTGCATTGCCAACACGACTCGGTTTTTTCAAAGTAATACTGTTGGCATAGCCTGATTAATATACGGCAGTTTGCTCTTCTTCGTTCAGGAGCAGTCACATGGAATCCAGACATCCCATTTCAAAAAGTGAAAGCCGTAGAAGGTAATAGCGCCATTTTTGCCTGGAACATCACATTTGATAACACAAACACTGGAATCGTAAGGGTGGACATGGTTCATGTTAACAGTGCGAACGTCGTCCTGGAGACCATCATTTCTCGACTAACTAGTGATGCTAACGCTACAGTACCAGAATCTTCATATAAATCAAGGGAGAAGGATTTACAGCTACAGGTGCTGCACCATACACCATCAAATACAGCGAAGGTCGTCTTCATTCTACACAATGTTAACTTTACTGCTGACAATGGAAAGCAATTCATGGCAAAAGTGACATTCTCACCCAGATTTGTAAGCCAATTCAGAAGCGCCGATCTGGAAGTGCAAGGTAATCAGTTTTTGACAATGTAATTACTCTCAGTGTTGTTAAAAATGCTCTTGGTAGGGTAGCGTGGGTTGTGTGACTCGGTTAAACGATAAACGGTAAGACTCACCTCAGTGAGTTTCAAAGCCTGTTTAGAAGGAGCTATGGGGGACAACTTTAACCCTACCAGGACTACTGTAATCACAGTGCTATGTGTTTCCTCTGATTTTTATTAATAATTTTACAAGCACACCCAGCTTGCCCTACTGTAGAGTTATCCCATCTTTTTTGATATGGCTACCCTTTCTCTAGGTTGTCTTATTTTCTTCTCTCAATGTATTGAAATATATAAACTTTAGCTAAACTAGATTATAAAGAAATTATTTAAGCTTATATGTAAAATTATGTAGAGTTTATAAGATGTTACAGGTGCGGCGGAAGCGGGGAGGCCGGGTAGGAACTGCACCCCCATCCCCCCCCCCCCAGAAAATCCTTCGATTACCGAAAAGGCAGGCAGACACAGTGCGCAACTGGCTTACATGAGTTGGCAAGTGGGCCATGCCCCTCACCCCTACCTGTTATGGAAATTTATAGCTAGAATTCCCCCTCCTCCACGCACACACACCACACACACACACACACACACACACATACACACACATACACACACACACACACACACACACACACACACACACCGTTCCGTAGTTCCGTCGTTCCGCCGCCAATGTGTTATCCAATTAATAATACATCCTGCCTAAATTGAGCTATCCAAGTAAAACGAGAATGTCACAATAGACATCAGGAGCCAGTTATACGAAGCCTGGATAAAGTTATCAACCGGATAATAGTAATCCAGTGTATAGAATTTGTATGTTTGTACAGCCAGATCCAGACAATAATAGCGGAGCTCCCGCCCACACCTTTGCGAACCATACTTTTTAAAATAGTTAACCAATTAGGTTGATTTTTCAGGGCTTGTTATTGGAAATACGTACATCCATAATTGTAAACTTGATTTTTGCTTCCAAGATCATAATGAATGTTTAATATATATAGGATATTACATGGTTTTATCTTCGAGTGTTGACATTATCTCTAATGAGTGAGCGCAGCTGAACGACTGAGAGATAATATCAGCACGAGAAGATAAAATTCGTATCTCCGCGCGACCATGTAATGTTCTGTTTATTATATGAAATCTTCAATGAAAAATAATGGAGAATTTGAGACTTGCTGAGCAAAAAGTAGAAATTTGACACCACCAGTGTTGATATAAATCGTATCCCCACTGGCCACTGGTGGGAGTGGGGATATCAATTTTATCATTTTGATGTCACTTAATATCACACTCTATTTCATATAATAATTGATTATCCTTGCAGATGTTCCTGGATATACAACAATGAAAATCCTTCCAAACAAGACTAAGTTTTGTCATGGAGATCAGATACAAGTCAACTGTTCGTCAGCGAGTGCAAAACCACAGGCTAATTACTCGTTGTATCAAAACGACAAACTGGTTAGCAGTAGTGGGAGTGGCTATTTTGTTGTAGATTTAAGTATGTCGGGCAACATCACTATCACGTGTGTACCAAGTAATGAAGCTGGAATTGGGAAAAATAGCAGCGAAAGACTGGAAGTGAAAGGTAATTCGTGGTACTGTTTATAAATGATGGCTCTATGCAAAAAGGCATAGAAAAAGAACGAGTCTTTCCATCGCAAGCCGACATTTGAAACAGCGTGCTTACATTTTGTAAATACCGCTGCGTTTATAAAACAAAGACTCAATTGCACATTCTTGATGCCTCTTTTTTAAAGAGCAGATCATTTGCAAAAGTCAACGGTAATGTAAAGAAACGGCAAGCTGAATAATACCAATGTCTTGAACTTCTACGGACTGTTAATGATGGCGTCTATGGACTGCTGATGGCGTCTATGAATAGCATCGCCAGAAATTCCGAACCAAAGTGGGCGGGCACTATATTATGCAAAATTAGAATCATGCAAAATAAATGCCAATCATTCTTATTGTCTCATCTCAGTTGTAATTGGTTCATACATCACAACTTAGCATTGAACATAAAGGTTTGTTCGCTGCTTTAAATTATTTATCTACGGCAGATATTTTGCTAGCAAAACATCCTAAAAGACCAAGAGGAAGCGGATCAGTTTGGGAAGTCGAAATATTTATTTAAAGACGTAAATTTCCGGCAGGGGTGAGAGAAAGATCGTCTACGACTGTAGAATCACGAAGTTAATCATAAAGTTAGCTTATTGAATAATTCTTGTTTTCCTCATTTACTGATAAACGTTAATTTATCATAAATCTGTTGTTGACAACCGTATCCTGAAGTTTGTAGAGATCAAAAAATTACTCCCCATCAAATATCAACCAAGAGCTCGTTTTGCCTGCTGGAACGCCAGATCAATAGATAACAAAACCACAGCTATCACCGATTTTATCGTCTCAGAACAACTTGATGTTATGGCTGTTACTGAAACATGGCTCTACGGTGATCGCCGTGATGATCGAACTCTGGCTGACATTTACAACTCTCTTAAAGACTTCAACATCATTCAAGTACCAAGGAAGAATACTAAGGGCGGCGGTGTTGCGGTTTTTCATCGTAAGGGTCTCTCTGTAACACGTAATGATGACCACTTGTATACTTCAATGGAATGCCTCGACTTGACTATCTCTCTGGGCAGTAAATCGCTAAGGCATATCACCATTTACCGGCCTCCACCATCTACCAAAAATGGTCTGACGGTGAACATGTTTCTTGACGAGTTCTCGCAGCTTGTTGAAAATCTAATAGCTTCACCATGCCGCTGTCTGAATACTGGGGATTTCAATTTTCATCTTGACAGTGTGGATTCTGATGCTCAAAATTTTCTCGACCTTCTTAGTTCTGGTGCTCTGGAGCAGCATGTTACAACCCCCACACATGTTCGTGGCCACATCCTAGATCTGGTAATTACGAACTTATCCGATGGTTTGGTGTCTGACCTTAAGGTCTCATCGGGAATGCCATCTGACCATGCTGTTATTACCTTCTCTGTCGACCTCCCTCGTCCTGCATCCTCCAAAGTTACTACTGAGCGACGAAAACTTCAAAGTATTAACTTGCCGACCTTCATTAGTGAACTTTCCGAAACACAACTGGTCCAAAACCTACCATCTGACCTGGATCTTGCTGTTAACCAGTATGACTCTGATCTTCAATCCTTGATAAATAAACACGCCCCAGTGAAAAGACGACAGACAACCATTAGACCGTGTTCTCCATGGTTCAATGACCACCTTCGTGATATGAAGAAGGAAAAACGGAGATGGGAGAGAAAATGGCAATCATCTGGCCTCGAAGTTCACAGGCAAATATACAACCAAAGAGCTGGTGAATACTGTACTGCGATCAATGAGGCTAAGAAGGTTTATTATTTTGATAAAATCTCATCTTTCGACGCAATTGTTTCAACTCGTCGATAGCCTCTTCACAGTCAAGGACAAGACTACCTTACCAACCCATTCAAATCAGCGTGAGTTGGCTAGTGAATTCTGCACCTTCTTCGAGAGGAAGACCTCTGATCTTCTTGACGAGATGGAATCATCTGGGAATGTGTATTCTTCTGGTTACCATGTTTTCGATGTAAAGACTCTATCGTGCTCGCTTAGGGAATTCCAACCTGTGACACCTGATACTGTAAGAACTGTCATCATGTCTTCTCGTACCAAGTCCTGCACACTAGACCCTGTACCCACTGTGCTGCTAAAGAAAAGTATTGACTGTTTGGCTGACTCAATCACATCGATCATCAACATGTCTCTTACAAGAGGCTTGTTCCCGTCTCGTCTGAAGTATGGATTAGTGACTCCTGTTATCAAGAAAGCAAAACGCTGAAACCAACCTGTCGTTCTTGTCCAAGACAATTGAGCGCGTGGCTTCCATACAACTGCACCAGTACCTGCAAGAGAATGGCCTCTACGCAAGAATGCAATCAGCCTACAGACCACATCACAGCACAGAGACAGCGCTGCTACGCGTCTACAATGACATCAGCCTAGGCTTGGATAACCATAAGGATGTTATTCTTGTCCTGTTGGATATGACTTCTGCTTTTGATATGGTAGACCATGCCATCCTACTCCAGAGACTCCAGCTACGTTATGGTGTACACGAATTGGCTTTGGACTGGATCAGGTCCTATCTGAGCGAGCGTACACAGTCTATAAAGGTTGGACACGTTACATCATCTGACTGCCTACTATCTAGAGTTGTACCGCAAGGTTCAGTCTTGGGACCGTCTCTATTCTCACTCTTCGTGTCACCGATTGAAGACATCATCGAGAGTCATGGCCTCAGTTGCGTTGTCTATGCGGACGACACTCAAGTATACTTGACGTTGGAGAGATCTCAGTGCCAGGAGAAGGAACTTGTCCGTCTTCAGCGCTGTGTCAGTTCTATCCTTCACTGGATGACAGCAAATAGGCTTGTGTGTAACGCATCCAAGACTGAAATAATACACTTCTCCTCGAGGTTCCTAAATCACGACCCATTAGCGAGTATAAACATTGGTGACTCTGTGATAACTCTTGCGTCTTCAGTGCGTGATCTTGGGGTAATACTTGACCGGCACCTTCAGATGACGCTGCAGGTTAACCAGCTCTGTAAGTCTGCGTCCTTCTCGTTAAAGCGCATTGGTCAAATCAGAAAATACCTTGATAATCCCAGCACAGAAAAGCTTGTCCACGCATTTATCACATCGAAAATTGACCAGTGCAACAGCCTACTCTATGGACTACCCGACAAAGAGATTTCAAAGCTGCAAATGATCCAAAACTCGGCGGCAAGATTGGTAACAAGAACTAAGAGATGTGAGCATATTTCACCGATTCTCCATCAGCTCCATTGGCTCCCCTTCAAGAAACGCATTGTCTTCAAAGTATTGCTCCTCACTTACAAAGCTCTCAATGGGCTGGCCCCACAGTATCTGAGTGAACTGCTTCATGTGTATAAACCAACGCGAAGCCTAAGATCAGCATCAAAGTTTACACTTGAAGTGCGAAGTTGAAGAACGAAGCATTATGGTGGGCGTGCGTTTTCAGTTTATGCACCAAAGCAGTGGAATGTTCTTCCTGAGAGTATAAAGCTGGCACCATCTGTGAACTCTTTCAAAAAACAGTTAAAGACATTTTTATTTTCAAACGATGTTGCTTTCTAGTATATAATGTTTTTTAGACATATCAATCAATTTTATTTTTTTTTAGTTATAAGGTTCCTATTTTGTAAAGCGCATTGAGACGCCTTTTGGAATGCGCTTGCTAAGAAATAGTTTATTATTATTATTATTATTATTATTATTATTATTATTATTATTATTATTATTATTATTATTATTATTATTATACAAGGATTCAGAGTTCTTAGCGCTGTGGAAGGGATTTTCGCCGTTCGATGCTTCAAGGGAACACGAGGATAATATCATCCCAGAGTGTTTTCGGTGCGTTACTGAATTAGTACATAGTTTTTCTGTGTTATGTAGCTCTCGCTCGCTTACCAAGATTATTCCACAAAAATGTCCCGAACACCGTATTATTATTATATAAGAATCGCTGAGTCTGAACAGCGTCTGCTCTCTATCTTTCCTCGATTTTTCAGTCATTTTCAGTAAAAACTAACGCCTGCCATGAATACGAAATCTTTTGTTTATGTCGCGCCGGAAGTGTTTCTTTTCAGAGATTCGAAGTCTAATGACTGCAAATATTGAGAGATGAAAAACCGAAATGAGTTTATGGCCAAACCATTTGAAACTTGGCAGAAATATTGACGAAAGTCCAATCCTTCAAACAAGATTTAAGATAGAGCTATGCGTATCCTTGACCATGATTTTGAGACCAAAATAGTTGAGTGACTTTGCACATTTCCGGTCTTCTTCACTAAAATGGGCACTCGAAATCCCAGTATTTTTGTTGTTGTCAAACCGAATTGTAATTTAAAGTTTTCGTTCTGATTTATCATTTTTATTAAAGCTTGCAAGTTAGTTGTTGAACTTCTAAGCCGTGCAGCTGTTGTAGTTAAATATTTTTTAAGATATCGAGAAATTAAAACTCTAGTTCCATACATTTTCTGTTAATTTGAGAACTGTAAGTATAGGATTATTCCGTAAGAATAACGCCGCTAATACGCATGTCCGTTCGGAATTTCTGGCGATGGCTGGCTTATTAACGAGGCTAAAATAAGCAAATGTGTGTAAAATAAGACAGTGGTATTTATCAGATGCTAAAAAGGACCATTGAGTGACATTTCAGTGCTCTAGTAGAAATATCCCTTCCCCAAACGTTGCAGTGTATTGACATTAAGCAGTTGTATGAGCCATGTCTTATTGTTGTTGCTGTTGTTGTTGTTGTTTTGCATATTTTAATTGGCTGTAACTCTATATATATATTGCCTTATTGCTTTGAAACTGTGCACATTCACTCGAACTTCAGCCTCATCGGTCGTTGACTCGTAGACCACTCGGGTTTCAGGTCTAATTGATTAATGTTCGGGAATATTGTGTCATTAATAAGATGAATATTTACAGTATATATAACAAAATCAATTACTTCTCGTCCTTTTATTTTGTTTATTTAATTTATGCGTTCATTCATTTTGACTTAATATTTGATTCAATTGATTTATTTAGTTTTTGTTAGCTGCTTCATGCTTTTCTAGTATTGTGTCGTCCTTTAATGTAATCAAGACATTTCTTTTTATAATAATAATAATAATAATAATAGATTTAAATAATAGTAAACTTTATTTCACAATAATAATGACAATAGTAAAAAAGACACGAAAATATTAACAGTGATTTTGAAGAATAATAAAGATACTAATGATTTATAGAATCTGAAAAAAAGAATTAATACTAAAAATATCTATTTACATGTAATATTAAAAGGAAATATATAAATCATGAGGATATATCCTAAGACTATAACATAAATCATAGAAAATGTATAAAAATCTTATATATATGGGGGAAGAAAAAAACTAATATAAAAAGTTCCAGGACCTAAATTTTAGCACGAAATCTACTGATCTGAATCAAAGTCTGTTTATTTAATATTTGTAGTTCTCCTAATTGTTCTAGATCCTCTAAGGCAGAGTAGAGCTGATATTATAATAATGATAACAATAATAATAATAATAATAATAATAATAATAGGTCTTAATTAGTCTCATAAAAAACATACAAGACATACACGATATGATAAGAAGAAAATGAAAAAGAAGTATAATAATTAAAGTATAAACATATAAAATGCCCATAAATTCTAAGATATCAATATCAATATCTACTTAACCGACTAAATTATATTTAAAATGTAATCTTTTTTTTAGTGTAACAAAATTATCTTTAAAATAAGTTGTCAGAAATGCTGAATAAATACTTTTATAAATTCCTTTTTTTTTTTCTTATGCAGAACCACCGGAGATCAGACATTGTCAAATATTTGAAAACGGAAATGAAACGTGGAAAAATTATACAGTGGAAGGAAGAAAAGTAGAACTAAGGTGTAATGTATCTGGTAGTGAGCCGTTAAACAAAACATGGACTAATGGACGACAAGTGTGGGATAATAGCAGTCTCATATTTCCACAAATCAACAGGAGTGATACTGGTACTTACAAGTTGACAGTGAGCAATGGAGAAGAATGCAAAACAGAAACGAGTCTCAAACTCGATGTGTATTGTAAGTATATAACTGACTTTACGTTCTAAGCTTTTACGGGTTACAGCATCGGCAAATAATTGTTTGCTCGCCACCAACAAATAGCGATATTTGCTCAACCTCGTCTTAATAATTGCTTATTCTTTAACATTTCGATAGTTTTAACTTAAAAATGCTAACACAGCGGGCACAAATAAACATCTATTCGTTATGTGTTTTATGAGTATTTTTCATATATTTTTTCTAATCTTCTTGAAATTGAGATCTTTTTTGAAGGCGTTTGAAAAATCTTATTGGTTCAATACTTTGACATATCATGGTTATTACCATATCCTTAAAGCAAGTTTTTCTAGGTACTTTTGATCAAAATGTGGACTTCCATATAGCTTTTTGATGGGCAAGTCATTCATATATAACTGGCAGAAGTGACAAAGTATGGAAGATTTCATGGAATCTTTTTTTGACGTCACAACCTCGCGAGAGCGGTTCGCTGGCCGTCAATTTTTATTGTAAAGCTATGCAAATTTAGTCTTCTTTTCTTGAAACGAATATCACTTTTCTCTTGCTAGTAATGAAGACAAAGATGATCAAAGTGTAAAATGTAGTAAAAACACCAAAAAACAACCACAGTTCAAGTATTTCTGTAAAAATATCTCAATATCTCAAAATGGCGACCCTCTTTTGTATTACCGTATCGAGAGTTTTACGCATTTTTGTGTCAATTTTTCTTAGGAAATCTTAGTTAACATCAATGAATGTACCTTCTATGAAGTGTTTTCTGTGGAACTGAAGGACTATTTTTACAGTGCAATCAAGTTTTTCTGGTCTATAGGCCACTTCTTCTCAGAGCTACAACCACAAAATAACTTCGCAAATGTCTTTCGGTGAAGACGAAAAAATGATTTGGTTAACTTAAAGACAGACATGACTTCTGTGCTTTCAGTTATAGCTCAAACGTGCTTTTCGCTTTTCGAAAATGATAAAATGAAAACCACACAAGTATTTTAAACTTATGTTTTTTGTAAGAAAAACTTAACAAGAAAAAAAAAAGAACAAATTTGCCGTCTTTTGCAACCAGGTTATACCACCGGAAATACGTCACGCGTGAAGCCTCCCATTGCTTTCTTTAGATATTTTTAAGGCATGGATCAAAAGAAGATTTATAAAATAACTTTGATATTACGCGCGCTCTGATTGGTCAAAAAGCCATGTTTTATGAGAGCATAATACATGGTCACGTCATTTTTTTCTCTCTCTTCTTCTTAAAAGCGCTAGTTGTTTTATAAAAGCAATAAAAAAAAACAGTCATGTTTTTACTCTGATAAAAACACTTGGGATGTGGAGAAAACACTTGAGAAGCTGGAAACCACTCCGCTACGCGTCGTGGTTTCCTACGCTTCTCTCGTGTTCTCTCCACATCCCGCGTGTCTTTATCACAGTATAATACACGGAAAACTGTTTTTTTTTTCTTAAATAAAAGATAATGCAAAGACAAATAACAAAATTTATTTTTTATGAATTTCTTATCTTCAGGGGCGGATCCAGGGTTTTCTTCAGGGAGAGTGCAACGAACAGGATCCGTCCCTGATATTATATAAGCTGTGGAATAACTTTTGCCCTCTGACGTTTAACTAAGTTGTGATCAAAATATTCTAAACATAAGTTTTTTTACTGACAAGTTTTGACAGTGACAACTGTCATCTTAGAGTGATTATACAAGGCAGGGGATTGAATATACAGCTATTTTAAAAAAGGATGTAGAAGGTTTTGTTGCATGTTGCATGTTGCATGTTGCATGTTGCATGTTGCATGTTGCATGTTGCATGTTGCATGTTGCATGTTGCATGTTGCATGTTGCATGTTGCATGTTGCATGTTGCATGTTGCATGTTGCATGTTGCATGTTGCATGTTGCATGTTGCATGTTGCATGTTGCATGTTGCATGTTGCATGTTGCATGTTGCATGTTGCATGTTGCATGTTGCATGTTGCATGTTGCATGTTGCATGTTGCATGTTGCATGTTGCATGTTGCATGTTGCATGTTGCATGTTGCATGTTGCATGTTGCATGTTGCATGTTGCATGTTGCATGTTGCATGTTGCATGTTGCATGTTGCATGTTGCATGTTGCATGTTGCATGTTGCATGTTGCATGTTGCATGTTGCATGCCCGAAATGCAGTGTGGAAGATGTAAATTCAATCAGCGAAAGGGTATAACAATATGGAATTTCCCCAAACTTTGTAAGTTTTTTTCACTGCATATTTTCTTTTCTGTTAACAATATTTACATCTGAATATAATTCATTTCAAGCTTGGTAATCAACATGCATCATGCATCATGCAGCATGCAACAAGAAGTAAGAAGTATGCAACATGCACTACCTTGATCAACCTTTTTTGAAATAGCTATATATGCTGGAATGTTGTTAATATGTATAATTAGAACAATTTTAACAACAAAGGTGTAAACTGGTATGCTTAATTTCCTGTCCTAGGGAGGTATTGAGCCATTCAATATGCAGCGCCTCCTTTATCGTTATCTTTAACTTTATCTTTTAAAAACATGGACTGCTTATCCTACTATTACACCTTTATTAGAAATATTGTCTTGATTATTTGATTATTTTGCAGATGTTCCGGAGTCTACAACAATCAAAATCCTTCCAAACAAGACTAAATTTTGTCATGGAGAGCAAATACAAGTCAATTGCTTGTCGGCACGTGCAAGACCAAGGCCGGTTAAATACTCGGTGTATCAAAACGACAAACTGATTAACAGTAATAGGAGAGGCTATATTGTTCGACCTTTAGCAATTCAAAGAAGAGCTATAAGATCAATACGGGTAGTGTTTCGGATAGTGCTTATTGTCTATATTATTATCAATGTGAATGTTTCAGGCGACACCACTATCACGTGTGTACCAAGTAATGAAGCTGGAATTGGGGGAAATAGCAGCGTAAGACTGGCAGTTGAAGGTAATTTCCCATTCAAGTTCTTTTAGTTTATAGGTCCATAGAATTAGTTAATTCATTTCTCTTTATAGAAAATTGCTCCAATTTTTCTATTGATGAGATTTAACTTAAACATTGCAAGAAACTATGACATATTATCATAGTTACCCTTTTCATATTAATTTCCGAGATTTTTCTTCTCTTGGCGCACTTTCCCGAAACGTTCGAGAAGTATATAATAACTTAATTATAAGGTTGTCATATCAAAATAAAAAATAAAAAATAAAAATAAATTATTTTTTCAAAACAGATGTAATCATTTCACTGGCTATGAAGGTATAGACTGAAATTTTTGAAATAATTTTGTTGGTATATTACTAAACAGTTATTCTCATAGGTGGCTTTATTATCAAAAAATATATATTTGTAATTAATTCCTATGTGTTAATTTGGTACTATTTGTTTTATTAGACAGCGTTCTTGCAATTATATATATGTTAACCTTATGCATATCTTTTTATCGAATTTTTGCAGAGCCCCCGGTAATTTCAAACTGTACCAAAATCATTAACAACACTTATTTGGAATATGGTGCTGTCAGTGAAAAAGATAACGTGAAACTGATGTGTAATATGTCTGGTAGTAAACCACTGAACGTATCATGGAGATACGGATCCAAAGTGTGGAATCAAGAATACCTGAAGCTCCCATCCATAAATAGAAAAGATGCTGGAACGTATGAAATTAGAGTTAAAAGTGGAGGAGTGTGTAATCAGACAGCAAAACGGAACATGACATTGGAAGTATATTGTAAGTTTGAAGAAAGTATTCTAATGAATAGGCACCCTATTCATTTCCACAAAACGCCTGCATTATAAAAGACTAATAATACAATATATCAAACGAATTTTATGCTATTCATTGATTGAATAGGCCTTAACTTTTTACAGTTCGTTTCAGTGACCACGAATGATAGTTCCAAGTCGAAGTTGGAGCGCATAGCAAAACTATAATTTATCATGCGCGGCAACTCCGACCTCGACTTGGAACTATTATTATACTTGATCACGCAGCGGAAAGGTAAAAAGGTCTATTCCGCATATAATTATCTGCCTACTAAAGGAATTAGTATTTACCCATCCATCCCTCCATTCATCCATTCATCCATTCATCCATTCATCCATTCATCCATTCATCCATTCATCCATTCATCCATTCATCCATTCATCCATTCATCCATTCATCCATTCATCCATTCATCCATTCATCCATTCATCCATTCATCCATTCATCCATTCATCCATTCATCCATTCATCCATTCATCCATTCATCCATTCATCCATTCATCCATCCATCCATTCATCCATCCATCCATTCATCCATTCATCCATTCATCCATTCATCCATTCATCCATTCATCCATTCATCCATTCATCCATTCATCCATTCATCCATTCATCCATCCATCCATCCATCCATCCATCCATCCATCCATCCATCCATCCATCCATTCATCCATTCATCCATTCATCCATTCATCCATTCATCCATTCATCCATTCATCCATTCATCCATTCATCCATTCATCCATTCATCCATTCATCCATTCATCCATTCATCCATTCATCCATTCATCCATTCATCCATTCATCCATTCATCCATTCATCCATTCATCCATTCATCCATTCATCCATTCATCCATTCATCCATTCATCCATTCATCCATTCATCCATTCATCCATTCATCCATTCATCCATTCATCCATTCATCCATTCATCCATTCATCCATTCATCCATTCATCCATTCATCCATTCATCCATTCATCCATTCATCCATTCATCCATTCATCCATTCATCCATTCATCCATTCATCCATTCATCCATTCATCCATTCATCCATTCATCCATTCATCCATTCATCCATTCATCCATTCATCCATTCATCCATTCATCCATTCATCCATTCATCCATTCATCCATTCATCCATTCATCCATTCATCCATTCATCCATTCATCCATTCATCCATTCATCCATTCATCCATTCATCCATTCATCCATTCATCCATTCATCCATTCATCCATTCATCCATTCATCCATTCATCCATTCATCCATTCATCCATTCATCCATTCATCCATTCATCCATTCATCCATTCATCCATTCATCCATTCATCCATTCATCCATTCATCCATTCATCCATTCATCCATTCATCCATTCATTTGATATTTCATTCTAATTGTTTTATTCGTCTGTTCGTTACTTTGTTTGTTCGTTCATTCTTGTTTAGTCGGTTGAACAGTCGGTCAAACTCATTTTGTTTGTGGAATAGGGTCACGTGATCCTTGTAGTGAAAACAATTATCATTATGACCACAGATCCACCAGAAAGAATCAAGTGTAGTAACAAAACAGTTCTGGAAGGTGAGGATGTTCAACTAGTTTGCAGTGCTAATGGTAACCCCCCACCTGATATGATGTGGAGAAGAAATGGAAATATTCGAGGCATGGGAAGTACGTTAATGATCAAAGGTGTGACAAAAAGGGATGATGGAAAATATACATTTTTGGTAAACAACAGTGCTGGTCATGAAACAGAGGACATCTTCATAACGGTAAAATGTAAGTATAAAGATGCAAGAAACTGAGTGCTAGAACACAGTTGAGAAGCTAGGCACAAAAAGGAACTTGGCCACTAAACATGAGCTTGAACGTATCTTTGCCGATGAGCTACATCCATGCCACAAGTACCTGCCATTACATCAGGATAAGCGGTACAATCTAAGAAGAAGTTCCAAATACATTAATCCAATCTCTGGAACTACGATACATAAAAACAGCTTTATACCGCGTGCCACAAGATTACGTAATGAGCAGTTTTTTTACGCCTGTTTAAATTTTGGACATTTGTATACATTTATTATTTGTAAACCATTCGTATATTTTTCTCAAGTTTCGTTTAATAAAGCTATTACTATCATAGAGTCTGAAGATCTCTGTTAAGACGTTTTTTCAGGAAACTAATCAACGACAACAAGAACACGACATCATAAACACTGCCCGCATTTTCAGTACATAGTTCTTTTTAAAAGTTATCACATGATATAAATAACTTTGTTTTTTTACTTCGTACGCAGGTCTTAAAGATAATTCCCTGATTCAAGAGTACAAGACATTAGTTGTAGTTCTTGGGGTACTGCTTGCTTTATCGATTGTTCTGAACATCATACTTATAGCGGGTATCCACTGGCAACGTAGAAAAGGTATATGATACATCCATATTATATTTGGGTACAAAAAAAAAACAAACAAAGAACGTAAAATAAGAGGTAGAACATAATATTACGATTTGATTCAATTATGTTAATGATTTTGTTCCTGATTAACAATTTTAGATTCAAAAAGAAATTCTGTGAAAAGGTACGAGTTTTTCTAAGACATTGAATTGAAAAAAAGTGAGGGTTAAAAGAATTGATATTGATATTCCCTTTTACAGATCAAATAAAAGTGAAGAGAGGGGACAAATGGTAAGCCCCCCTACACGGCTTTATATGCATTTTGTATTGCAGCTAATAACATGTATTGCGCATGACGTTTATATGAAACCATCAACTCAATCCATCCATTCATCCACCCACCAAACCCATTATTCATTCATTTAATCAATCATTGTTTGTTCTTTGTTTCATATTCTATTTTACGTAAAAGAACGACATCTCACTGCAAGAGACAAGTTTTACTGCTAAAGATAACGCAACACCAAACGTGCCAGAATATGAACCAATAGGAAGGCGAGGATTAGCAACGAGTAACGCAGGTATCCCAGAATATGAGGCGGTGACAACAAGAACACAGCCACCCCAACAACAGTCTGGTGTACAGACGAATAACCCCATGCCTCAGTGTGAAAGTACAGATCGGCATGGACAAACAGGAGCTGTTGTGAACCCACCACCAGTCACCTATCAGACCATCCAACCTCGTACTGGTAACTACGGGTCATTGAGTCCTTTAACACGGCTTCCCCCGAAGGGTACAGTACTGTCATCCACAGGAAGCCCGACACGTACAGGAGAGTACCAGGCTCTTCAACACAAGGGTGTGTCTCCACAGTATCAGTCTCTGGATGACTTAAGCAAATGTTAAGTGAATATGGACCAAACGAGACTATAGTATCGAAAAGGCATTTTAAAATTTGTTGTTTTATAATGTATTGCTACTAAATGGTATGATATATGATATGAAAGACATAGAACTGTCAGTGTTAGTTATGATAATACCACTGTTTCAATTCATTTGTAGAAACTCTTTCGATTTTAGTTTTGCACTTTTAAAATCTTTTTATTGAACTTAGAGGCGACTTAGTAATAATCACAAGAGTTAAGCACATATCATAATCTAAGGCAGGTATGTTAAAACATTTATTACTTTGGAATTCTGCATCCAATCGGAATCGTCAGTTGCTAGTATACATTTCAACTACATAACAGCACGGCATATGTACGTCTAAGATATATATGTTGCAATGATTTCCACTAAAACAACTGAACCCAAAAACGTTACATGGAATAATATCATGATTACCTCGGGATCCATTGTTTCCAGAGGGATGTTTAAGGTCTAACATCCCCCTGGATGAATATAATCATGAGGGATATTTAGACTAAATATCCCTCATGAATGTAATTATGAGGGATATTTAGTCTAAATATCCCTCATCACTATCCATGAGGCATGGTCCCTCATATGACAATCACCGGGACCATGGCTGGGTAGCATTTACCCAATCGAAAATTTTGCGCAATGACTCTGGACTACACACTATTGAACACCCCAGCACTTGTGGGATCCATTGAATAATCTTTGCGCATACGTTGACTAGACGAGAATTTTTCTTACTATTTGTGACGTAATCATGAAGGTTTCAAAACACTTCATTAATACCGCTCTAGGCCAACCAAAGTGAATTAGAATAAAGCACCACGAATGAATGAATGCTGGTTCAATTCGCCATTGTCGCATTTAACAAAGGCGAATTCCCTTAAGCATGCCGCATATCAACAGCTTTGTAAAACTTTGTAATTTATGCATCGTACGAAAGCTAACATATTTCCTAAGAGCAGTTTTATTCCTTGGTAATCATAATATTACAAACTAATAGCATGAAATTTCGGGTGATTAGTGATTAAATGTCCCCTCAAGCCTCGGGAGGTTTAGTTAAAGTCCCTCCGCCTTCGGCGTCGGGACTTCAACAAAACCTCCCTCGGCTTTCGGGGACATTTAATCACTAATCACCCTCAAGTCATGCTATTACTTATAATAAATACTTCAAAATAAATATACTTCACAAATATATATATATATATATATATATATATATATATATATATATATATATATTTTTCAATGTAGGTGGCCGAATGGATCGCTGTATTCATAGAATGCATACCGTTTTTTGTTTGAGTCTAAGCACGACGGGAAAAAAAACTTAATAAAGTTGAATGTTTTGACTCTGGAAATCTGTGTCTTTAGCATTGCTGTGGATCTAAATTAAATATTTCGAATTGGGCAACAAACATATCAGAGCGGTAACAAATGGAAAACATAGGGGTCACATAACCTTAGTTACCTTGATTGCCAGCTTGACAGTATACGAGTGCGAGGTTCGGGACTTATACGCGCGCTTACAAACAAATTTTCCCAGACGGCATTTTAAACCAGGAAATGCAAATGCTCCTTTTCTGTGTCTTTTTGCATGGAGTATATTAGCAGGCCACAAATGGAAAATGGATTGGAATGAAAACCTGACAGAACAAGGTTTAACTGATTTGGTTGCTTCTGAACAGCAACATAATTTCAAAATTTACGATCAAGCCTAGGTAAAATATATACGAGATATAGAAACAATGCTTTTGGGTGGCATACATTGGGATATCCCGAGTCACTCGTATTTTCTTGCATGCTCACAACCCGTTGCACGACCCAAAGGATTGTAATAATTGTCTTGCATGATCAGCAGAGAAAAGGGTCATTTCACCACGCTATAAAATCCCGACTGCGTGTTGCCTTCAGTTGATGTTCAGTGCCTGGAGACATTTGTTAGGATGAGTACAAAAAGCTCTAATTCAAGATATTATACCCAATCAATTGACATCGAAAGCAACAAATCATTTCCTTTATAAAAGGCACCTTAGAATGAGTGACACAATACTGGTGCGTGATTATGGCACCGTACCAAACTAAACAAGGTCACTTGTGGTATGCGTTGTTATTTCCGGCACTCACTTCGGTCCATGATTTCTTGCCCAAAAGTTCAATCATAACCAATTGTGGAGTAGATCAGACGATCAGTTCCAATTTTATTTCCATGCAACGCCAGCATATGGTAGATATAATTGTATTTCTTGTCAAACAACTGTACGCTACTTCTGCCCTCTATCGAGTATACTGTTGTCACCAGTAGTTGTTTACCAACGCTGATACTTCATAAAGCGTTTTAATACATCGTATACGATCACTGACAAGGTTATTCCAAGAGGATTACGTTTTCTTTTGCTATGTGTACATGCAGGACATATTATTCAAAGTCTAGTGATAAGCTTTACCCATGTTTAGTGCTGATCCTGGTTCACTTCCTTATACCATCAGGTAGGTACATCGTCATTTTGAGATTTATTAGAGCATTTTTGGATTGGAAGTTCAAAATTGCGTCAAACCAAAAAGGTCATCGAATAGTACCAAAAACTGTGAATAAAGATTGGAATATTCAATGTTGAATAAAGTCAGTGAGAACAAACATTCAGCTGGTAAATTATTACCGAGATAGCATGTTATCCAAGCTAAGGAATGTTAAACCTGTGACTTACAAATGATCTAAAGTTATAAGCACCTTATTCAGGAAGCAACTGTTAAAACATCAGCTTTTACATTATTTGATTTTTTTAACGTATACGTCGCAGAAACCAACATGCTAATTATGAGCGTGATAGTTTTTCTCTTGAAATAATTTTGTTTTAATTATGCATGATCAATAGTGAATATCAAGGTCAGAAATGAAGTGAACTCAGTGACACGCAAACATGACGGTGCTGAATAGAAATATATTTTACAGCCAAACAAAAGGGGATGCAGTTGCTACTTCAGTATCCATTCCTCTGGGGAGGTTGGTGGCGTTTGTTTTGCTCGTTTTCAAAATTGTGAGCAATTTTGAGACAACCCCTGTCATCCATCCATTTATTCTCTCATGCATCACTCACTCATTCATCCATCATCTAACAAACCATTCATCCGTCATTTATTCCGTTCGTTCATTTATTTGCGATTCTTTTATTCATCTTTGGTTCATATCCATCCATCCATTTGTTAGTTTGATCGTTCATTCATTCATTCATTCTTCCATTCATTTATTCTTCCATTCATTCATTCTTCCATTCATTCATTCTTCCATTCATTCAGTCATTCATCCATTCAGTCCTCCATCCATACATACATTATTTCATTCATTCATTCATTTATTGATCCATTCATTCATTCATTCATTCATTCGTTCGTTCGTTCATTCGTTCGTTCGTTCGTTAACCGCTTCATCCATCTATCTATCCATCCAACCATTCATTAATCTCCGATATCAGACTGGTCCTTTAAAAAACCCTTAAAAACGGCTTCCAACACGGAGTGGACTGTGACAATAATACCTTTTGGAAACTAGCTTCCAAATTTCTATAGAAAAATAAAGTCAGAGGATTTAAACAAAACAACTTTAACAAAACAAAGCAGTGCGAAATTAATTACTTAGATCGTTAATATCAAACTCACTTTATTTCGTGTCAAGTGTCCTAAATACGTGCACGATATCATTTTTCAATGCATTGTAATTAAGTACAACCTAAAAGTGCATTCTTTGTTTCTCAGATTGCTTTCAATTTATTGAAGTCACTCAGAACCCACTTGTTGTTATCATTGGCCACAACAGTACATATGTCAAGGTGCATTGGGAGTTTGACCATGTTGCCGATGAACAGTTTATCAGTCTCTTCATCTACAGATACAAAGATGGTCAATACGATCAAACAAAGGTAGAAATGGGAAGATATTTCTCTAGTGGTTTTACCAGGGTTAGAAATAACACTCTGTATGCTCTGAACGTAAGTGGTGCTTCACCCAGAGGGTTTGCCAGTTTCTTCATCAAAAACATACTTCCTCAAGACCCTAACAAAGATTGCACCAAGTTTGATCCTCTGAACCCTGATGTAACATATGTATATAGGATTGGTGTTACAATGGCAAATCTGTCTCCAAGTTTATGGGAAAATAACATTAAACTACAAGTTAAGGGTAAGTACATTTCATTTCACCATTCCCAAATGAAGCATTTTGTTTTTAAATTTTGTAAAACACATAAAAAAGAATGCATAATGGTCAGACAGGGATGGTAAGACTATAAGACTTTGACGAAACTTGTCTGATGTTCATCATCGCTGTTATTGCTTTGGGGTAAAGGGCATTTGGTTCTGATAGAGTCCCTACGTATTCCAGTGGCTGAGGATTTTCGGCAATTGATTATCCTGCATTGCAGGCGTTCAAAGAACAAAAAACAGTTATTTGGTTCTTTAATTATTTGATTTTAAAAGCTTAGACAAACTTAAGTTTCGGGTGAAATCTTTTCCGTTTTTTTTACTCTTTAGGGAACATACCTCAAAACGTTTGCCGGGACTGTGAAATTCGATGAACATCACGTGTCACCCTCTTAGCCAAAATTCACTTGGTGTATAACGATTGTAACTTTGTTACCCTGTCGCTTAGTAGAAGATTAAATTATTTCCATATTTTCCCAGAAGAAAGTCGACTGCTCTTGCAGACTGTCATGCGACATAAAAGAGAAATATAGTTACACATATTATCTTGGTTTGGATTTGTTTTGTTTTTATGATCTTTAGAGACTGTGGGGTACACACCTTACAGAAGGCTTACGGGTTTCCCTAAAATCCGTCTCATCTATAATATTTTACTTATTTGCAGTCCCACCCATAATCTCCGTATTCCTCTGTCAAGGCTGTCAAAATGGAAGTGCCATGGAGAACCAAACCATCACCTTGTTGTGTAATGCTACTGGTAAACCCTTGCCAAACATAAGATGGATGAAGAATGGAGAAGATTACAATGGAAGCAGTTCAGTATCAAGTTCAAACAACATGCTTGTCTTCCAACGAGTAGTAATAAATGACAAAGGAAATTATACCTGCATTGCTGACAATGGGATCGGTAATCCAGACAGAAAGTCGTTGATATTGTTTGTTAAATGTAAGTGATGATTTAAGATACGCAATACAGTTTTTCTTATTCCTTGTAGTATAAATTATATTTCAAACTGAACTGTTTTCTAATTAATGACTGAGTAATGAAGTGGACCTCAAATTTCGCACGGGCTTTACAATATTTTGCCATAAAAGTATACATTTTCTAAAATAAACGTAGTTTTCGAATATCTATTTAAAATTGTCGATTTTGGAACGCAACAAAAGTTATTGGGTTCAAAGTGACATTCTACCGCACTTCATTTGACAACTTCCCGCAGCATCAGAATTTCTGCTAGGTCGATCAAAAGCACATTTGCATTCTCTGTGGATAATGAGCTTCAAAACGGTGTCTCAGAGTTTTTAGATCTTTATAGATCGGGTGCAATGACGCGTTGAATCCGGATGTATGAGTTTTCGATGGTTATTATTGCAAAATAAACAATATCTTTTGGACAAAACTTTATTTCAAAAATCTGAGATATTGTATTTTAGATCGTATGGTGATTTATTTTAATCCAAAGTTTTAGATCAATACAATTTAGTCCGAACGAGCTAGAACGTTTTAAAGAAGCTACTTTGTCACTCAAATAATTCGGAGAAATCCAATGACTGAAGAAGTTACTTTTATACCGGAATTCGTTGGTCATAACTGAAAGCAAATATTCTAAACTCTAGCTAGTGCAACATGCATGCATGCTCTCACCCACTTATACACCAACTCGTTACTAATTCATTCATACATTTTCACCTCAGATAAACCTAAGAATACTTCGCTCTCCTCACCTAAGAATGCGGTTTGTGAGAATGATACCATTAACCTCAGTTGCACAGCCGATGCATATCCACCAGTCAACAACTACTCGTTGTACAACGGAAACAACTACCTTGGATCAAACAGCAGTGGACAGTTTAGTACAACAGCAAAATCACTGGGAAGGAATACGTTTTGTTGTGTTGCTTTGAATGAAATAGGAAGTAGTCAGTGTGTCTATCATGCTGTACACGTACTGGGTAAGTGAAGGGCAAGACATGCGCATGCGCATGGTAAGCTGTGTCATAAGGGTGGGCAGTCATATATATGTACTAGCGGAGCTCCCGCGCGGGCCGAAGGCCCGCGCGAGCGGAGCACCATACTTAAGAAAAAATGGTAACCCATCGACTTGATTTTTCATGGCTTGATTTGTCCATACATACATACATACATACATACATACATACATACATACATACATACATACATACATACATACATACATACATACATACATACATACATACATACATACATACATACATACATACATACATACATACATACATACATACATACATACGTACATACGTCCGTGTACCACTTTGCACAGGGTTCCCGCGCGCTTTGCTTACTCACAAATGCACAGAAAAATTGCAATAATGTAGTCAATGGATCAAGAAGTATTTTTTTCCTTATTTTTGCAATGCGAAAAATACGTTTAATCGAAGTCATGTCTGTCTTAAAGTGAACAAAAGCAGTTTTTCGACTTTAGCGACTTGTTAAAGAAGATTTAGCGAGGGAAAGCGAGGGAAGATTCTTAATCTTACGATGAATTAAGTTTCGTGACTGAAACTTCAGTGAGAGAAAAAGTGGCCTGTAGGCCAGAAAAACCTGATTATACTGCAAGAGTGATATTTCAGTTTCGTAGAAAACGCTTCATGGAAGGTAAATTCATTAAGTTTAACTAATATTTCGTAAAAAATCGACAAGAAATGTGTAAACTAGCTGGAGAAACTCTCAGACAAGCCAAGGACGTTGGTTCGGCAAACATTGCCAGAGAAACTTGGATAGTTTGTCGTTTTTACTGCATTCTAGATTTTTATCATCTTTTTCTTCATTACTTGTGAACCAAAAAAGCGATATTTGAAGCTTTGATTATTTTTTTTTGATCCCATTTCAAGAAAAAAGGCTAAGACTTAGTAAAAAGACTTGGTTCTTTGAAAAAATATATTTGACGGCCAGCGAACCTCACGCGAAGTCAAAACAAGATTCCAGTTTCATAATCATATGAATATTTTGACATTTTTATAGATAATTTATTCTAATGTTGAATGAAATATGAAAAAGGAATACATATCACACCAAATATTTGCTATTTATCGGGCTTTTCCGGCTATTACTATTACACAATCGCAAAAATGATGAGCTTGTTTTTTTTTTTATGGATAAGCTTATGTTTTTGTAAGATTTTTCGCTCGATAATAAAGTTAAGAATAAATCTGAAAAAAAAATACTTTACAAAGACCAACTTACTAACAAAGAAAATTATTATCTTGCATTAATGAATATGTCTCTTTTTACGTGTGAAGTTCAAGTGAATGTAAGCTTAAGCTTATCAGTAATATTTTTCGACAATTTTCAGTGTAGTTTACTTTCCACCTAAAAAACTTACAACTTTGATTACTAAGATTTGCTGAATAAAATCCTTCGTTCTATACATGTATTCATGTGTTCTACAATCTATAATTATTATTCTTCGAATTGAAAAGTTCTCTAATGCTTTTGAAGGCTTAAAATAATGGTTTTTCTTTTAGTTTTTCCTCCTGAATTCTGGTAAAACCAAACAATGTGGTAACGCTATAACCAGCGTTATGCCGCGTCACACAATTGTCACGCTTTTAGCACTAAATATACTATTTATGGGAGCTCCGCTTTTAGGCAGTGCCTAAATCTATATATTATTTGTCGAAATTGTAACGATTTTTAACGAATGCCATAATGAATGCCGTATATACGTGTTTTTTTTGTGATGATGATAATGATTCATAATGATGATGATAATGATGATGTTGATGATAATGATGATGATGATAGTGATTCATAATGATGATGAAGATGATCGTGATTCATAATGACGATGACGAAGATGATGATGATGATGATGATAATGATTTATAATGATGATGAAGATGATAGTGATTCATAATGATGATGATGATGATGATAATGATGATGATGATAATGATTCATAATGATGATGATGATGATAATGATTCATATTGATGATGATGATAATGATTTACAATGATGATGAAGATGATAGTGATTCATAATGATGATGATAATGATGATAATGAAAATGATGCATAATGATGTTGATAATGATAATGATGATGATAATGAAAATGATGCATAATGATGTTGATGATGATAATGATGATAATGAAAATGATGCATAATGATGTTGATAATGTAATAATGATGATGATGATATGATGAAGATGATAGTGATTCATAATGATGATGATAATGATGATAATGATGATAATGTAATGATGATAATGATGATGATAATGATTCATAATAGTGATGATAATGATTCATAATAGTGATGATAATGATTATGGTGATTATGATCATGAGGAAAGTTTGATATTTACCAATTCTTATTTGCAGGGAACATAAGTGCAACCTACAAAATCAATGATAAGAGTACAACAGTGGCAACAGTGAATGAAGGAGAGAAAGTAGATCTGCAGTGTGACGTATCTGGAAACCAATCATACTACTGGTTCGAGTGGTTTAAAGTAAATGACGTTCCACCGTCACACGTCAGGAGTGATACACGGCTGCTAACATTTTATTCAATAAACCGCACTGATGAGGGTTATTACAAGGTGACCTTGCGAGATATCCTAAACTGCTCAACACAAACAAGGTCTTTTAACATCACTGTCAACTGTAAGTATTACTTTATTAAAATACAATACAAGAAAGCTCAACAATTGTACATTTTTCCAGATACCAGCATCACGATTACTCCAGAGAAGAGAGAGTTTTTCTTATCAAAATATTTATTGCCGTCAGATAAACCTGAAAATACCAGCATCACGATATCTGGTAACAAGACGGTCTTCTGTAAAGGAGATTCAATACAAATCAACTGTACGTCACACGCAAAACCCGCCCCAGTCTACACGCTGTATCGTAATAACGTGTCACTGACTACTAGTGATAGCGGTGTCTTCGATGTTAAACTTGCTGAGAAAGGAGACTACACTTTCACTTGTGTACCGAACAATACTGTTGATGTTGGACCAAAGAAGAGCAAAAGTGTCACAGTAAAAGGTAAATAGCCGCCCTTGCCTTTCATTATATGACACCACCTCTTGTAACTTCTTCTATTTATGTATTTTTGTATATCTTGCGTTTTGTGTTTATTTGTTGTTCTTAAGCTTGCTGGAGCACGGTTGCTGACTCCATCTGTAAGAAAACATCATTGAAAAGGATAATTACAGATTTTTTTCTTTCTGTATAATAAAATGAATCAAACAGCTTTCAAAAGCACTCGAGAAAAGTGAGTAGCTTCATACTTCATTCGCGCATACGTCACTTCTTGCGTGCTTTATTGCTGAATGGAGCACGAAAAAAGCTTTTTTCTGTTAAATACAGCTCGGACAGCTCTTTACAAACCTAGACATCTCTGTAGGGCTAGAAGTTATGGCTGATCATTCGCTGCTCAGGTCATGATGATCAGGCACAAAAATAGTTTTAGGTCGGTCATTGTTTCTGGGCCCAACGTTACTGGTCAAAATGACCTGAGATAAGGCGAAGATTTCAGTGACCAGACACTTTCTGGTAATTATTATTTATTCAAAATATTTCCCTGTTTCTGATTGGCGCACAGCCCTCGGTTAATTTTTCATAAAAAGCACTTTGACTGACCAAATTTGGAAAGAAATTCCATTCGTCCAATAATTTTCTTAATTATTGGACGATTGACGTCATTGACGTCAAAACCCTCATTGCAAGGGAGAGAACAACACAGCAAACAAACTCAACTCACGTATCATCCAATCCGAGCCATTGCTCGGACTTGGACCATAACGGTGAGAGGCGAAAAAAACAATCAGCTATTAGACCGATTAGTAAGTTTTTACTAAAACAATTAGACATCTCGCCCTCATTGTCTACGAATCAATAGCCCATTCGGCTTTTGGTCTCATTTGCTATTGAATCGTAGACCATGAGAGCGAGAGATCTAATTGTTACAGTGTTAGTAATAAGCGTACATGCAGCCCGGGCTGCACTTAGGCTATTGCTTTTAAGATATAGCAGAAGATGTTTTAAGATTACACTGAGAAATGTTTGATTTTCTGATCAAAATTACAATTCTCCTAACTGCAGCAAATAAGCGAATCACATTCGTCATACTTTTTCTATACCCAAAGCGTGTCAGGCAGACGAGAGCTGCAAAACTGGAATATGTAGAATACTAGACTCATTAACGATTTTTTTTTTCAATTTGGTCTATAAATATCTATACAGAGCTATAAATTCCCTATACCTCTATGACAAGGCAATACAGCTCTCTGTCTGTCTGTCTGTCTGTCTGTCTGTCTGTCTGTCTGTCTGTCTGTCTGTCTGTCTGTCTGTCTGTCTGTCTGTCTGTCTGTCTGTCTGTCTGTCTGTCTGTCTGTCTCTCTCTCTCTCTCTCTCTCTCTCTCAGTGTTTTTGCTAGTTAATTTTCAATACCTCGACTTTCTCCTAAAACTAAGTATTTAATCGGGATATACCTTGGTATTTTATGAAAGTGCTTTTTTTAACGGTTGAATTGTGTCTTTCTTTTAAGGTCCATTTATCAAAACGTGCAAAATTGACAACACAAATACCACCTACAAAAACGTTTATGAGAACTCTAATGTAGTTCTACTTCTCTCAAGCTCTGAAATGGAGCGGTTGGATCAGTTTAACTGGACGAACAACACAGTCGAAATTTCAGGAGAAGTTGGGCCCGGCTTCACAATCCCATCGATCACGCGATACCAAGCAGGACAGTACCAAGTGGTTGCACGCGATAGATTCAACTGCTCTGATAATATAAAGTGCAGTTTTACCTTAGTTGTTCAATGTGAGTAGAAATTGGATTTGTCCCCCCTCCCCTCTTTACCAGTTTTGAAAATTGAATGTTGATATATTGTGTAAATGTGTATTTAAGTTACAAACACGGTTTTGTTGCATTCTGTGGCGCGTTTGACCATTCATGTAATGTTAAAGTGTAGGGGGTGCATCTATATTGAATGTTTTTGGATGTCGTGCGCACTCTTTGTTCTCACTTGATACATGGGTTTTCGAGTATCAGCACACATACAGGTATATGTGCCTCGCATAGCGATATGCATTATGGCAGCTTTCAATCGTTGAGCTGTCATCGTGCGTAAATGGTGCTATTATAATAAGTAGTTTATTATTATTTTCCAAACACATTAATTATTTAAGACATCAACACTAAGAGCGAAAGCGCTCATCGCGGGGTTGCATGTATACGTAAGAGTGAGATAAATACCGAGAACGGATGCAATAAGCCATACAAAGCTTATTGCCGACATTTCAAAGTGAGGTCGAAATATGATGTGATGAACCTTCAGTTTCAATCTCAACTTCATTAACATTTGCTTTTGCAGCTCTGCGCATTGGATACGTTGAGTTTGTAATGAGGAAATAATTCTCATTACGAAGTTAAGGTTTGTATATAGATATTGACCTGCTACTAGGTTCAATATCTAGATTCATACCTTATTAACGTTTTCATCAGGCTGCTATTTCAAAAAACGTTGAATACTGAATACCGCTTACTGAATAGTGATTTCAAAGACCGAAATGCATTTTGGGTCATGTAATATTGTGTAAAGTAAAATAAATAATAATTATTTATTTTATCTTTAGTTCGTTCTATCCGAAACAATATACTAGCTACGTATAAAGAGCAAATCGCTCTATATTAACTTTATATTTAATTTCAAATTGATAAGACACACAATGCTCTTTGGTCTTGCACTATTCAGTATGCAGTATTCAGTATTCAACGTTTTTTGAAATACCTGTATATGAGATACAGCCCGATGGAATTGGGCCAAAACATCAGTCTACTTGGTTCTTTATCCACCCACGAAGCTGTAAATTGATTTCATTTTAAGCTTATTATGACTGAAATAATAATGTTTGTGATGTTTGAATGTAATGTGCTCTGTTTGGTCATTGGATGAGGTTAAGCATGATTATTATAAATTATCAAGACCGAGGCCGTGTTATCTGCCGAAGCCGTAGGCGCTGGCGAGGTCTTGATAATTTATGTTATCTGCATGTCAAAACGCAGTTCAATAATTGTTTCAATAATGCATTTTGTAAACCAACAATGAAGACCTAATTCTGGGGTGCTTACCATTCAAGTATCTATTCAGTTGGATTTTTTTTCCGGGTAATGTAATAAGCACCCGTGAAGCTCTACCGAAAGAACCGAAAAGAGCGGGAAAAGTGGATTACATCAATCGGAAAACCGAGTTTTCCCGAACTTTCCGTTCGGAATGAAAGATACCTTTTGTTTCCAAACGGAATTTCTGTTTTTTTCTTCTTTGGGTAAATGGTAAGCATCTCTGCTTTTGAGATAAAGGGAAACCATATGTCAGTGTCTGCTGTGCGGTTCTTGAGTGAAATTGATGTATCATATGCAGAAATTCCTACAGATAATGAATTTATCAGGTCAGGTTCACACGATACCAGGGATTAGCTTACTGTTCTCAGGCAATCAGTGTCGATACTGAGTAAAATGTATAAAGATAGATCATTTTTGTCGCATGCTAAGAAACAAGACGCGCAGGCTCAGGAGTTTTGATGAATACTACTACTGAAATGTAGTCTAATATCACTAGTGATTGATTGCTGCTTATAGTCTAGATGCTTGCATTTTAAAAGGTACAGTACAGCCATCTTTATCCATACGTTATATTTGTAACACTCGTCCATGATAAGATAATCATTGTATCATTGGGTAGATGTATGTGACTGGTATTATGTTACTCTTTAATTCTTGACATCAAGATTGTTTATCAGTTATCGTTTTTGCATTTCGAATAGAACATCATTTTTTTTATCACTAACTTTGTCGTTGCTTGGTTGATTACGAATTATAGCTTCACGCCATGAGCTACTATATATTAAAAGGTTTTGTTAAAATTGTTAAAAACGTGTTCCTTTTTAACAGTTTTACCTTTGGATTTCCTTCTAGTCAAACCAGAATCTACATCAATCAGCAAGTCTCCAGACAAGTCAGGTTTTTGTCGTGGAAGTCATATAACAATCAACTGTTCATCCTATGCCAAGCCTCCTGCTAAATACTCTTTGTATCTCAACACAAAGCTGGTTCGTGATAACAGTACAAGTGGCGTGTTTAGTGTGACATTGAATGACATAGGAAAGAACAACTATACCTGTGTGCCGTACAATACGGTGGGGTTTGGTCAGAATCGAAGTTTGGAGCTTCTTGTCAAAGGTACTAAATCTGGTTTGTTAACTTATTGATTTGAAGAAAGAAAATAGAAAATAGATATAAACATCTAGAATGGGATCCGGTACAGTCTTACCTGACATGTTCATTCAAAACAAGCTAGTGGAGTATTGCAAATCGCATGCTCTTATTGGCTAAACTAGTAATGGTGGTAAGGATGACGACAATGACAATGACGAGAATGATGACGATGATGGTGATAACAATGATGATTGTGATGGCGATCTTTATGAAGGGGGCGTGGTCCTCCATAAACACAATTTGCCTATAATAAACTGATACAAAAATTGGCCATCTGACTTAAACTTTCCATAACAACCGCATATTGACATTAATTATTGCATTCAACAATTGTTTATTTATTTCATACTTTTTTTCTGTAGAGCCACCCAAAGCCGAAGACTGTAAGGTCATCAGTAAGGATATGATCAATGGAGCAGTGATCGAAAGAGAAAGAGTGATCTTGTCATGTAACATCTCTGGTAGTGTACCACTGAACATAACATGGACCAATGGCAGTCAAGTGTGGAAAAAAGTCGACTTGACATTTGATCCTGTCAAAAGAGTGAATGCTGGCATTTATCACGTGACAGTTAATAATGGCAAAGAGTGCAGAGAAGCAAAAGGGGAAATTCTTAAACTAACCGTCTACTGTAAGTATTATCCTTAGTTGTAACTCCGTATGGTAAACTTGAAAAAATCATAAATATTTCATACTATTTTAACCAATTGCATCGCCTATGGTTTTAAACATCGTTTTTCAAGCGTTTCAACCTATCAGAACGCGCATAGTATCTCACTCAAATATTATATAAACGAAACGCTTGAGAAACCATGTTAGCTGAAAGAAAACACGCTCAAGTCAAACGTTTTGTATAGTTTTAAATAGCAACAAAAGCAAAAAAAAAAAAACAACATGCCCTAGCCTGTTTATATTCCTAATATTAACACAAAGCCATCATGTATATAGTATATACAAAGGCATAAGAAAAAAATAAATAAAGCCATATATCAGTTACAAACCCCCCATCAGCCATCCCAATTATTAGCCGCCCCACCATTGATGGAATGCCAACGCGCATCACCCTAACATATTGACAATATTCGCAGATTGTGGATTTAATTTTCGCGAGCCTAACAACCCCCCCCCCCTCCCGCCCCCCCCCCCCCCATTCCCGCCGCCCCCGCGGTTTAACAGCCCCCCCCCCCCCCCCCCGCCGATTACAAACTCACCTAAAGAAACATTACATCTCTCTTATTTTTTACGGTGTAAAATTTAACTTTTTATCACAACTGTTTGATTAGAAACACCGACGCAGCCCACACTAGCTTATCGCTAGTTATCATCTCTTTATGATTAATTTTACTTCCTTTTATCGCCTTTTTATGTCGTTGCTTGGGTTCCAGCTTCACGTTAGGAGTTAATAACAAGTTTTGTGTCTAATGATTGTGTTTCAGATAAACCTGAACAAACGCGTGTCTGGTTCTCACCGAATAAATCAGCCGTAAATGAAGGAGAAGACATAAACATGACATGTAAAGCTGAAGCTAATCCCCAGCCATACTATCTTTGGATTTTCAAGGGAAAAATGCTTCAAAGTAGAATTAATGATACGATTAACCTCTCAAATATTACAGCAAGTGATGCTGGGGAATACACGTGTTCTGCCGTTAACGATGTAGGGGAATCTACCGTGACAAAAGCGTTGATGGTTAACTGTAAGTAACTCTCTTTGAAAATACTTTGTCAAATAGTCTTGTTACACACTATGTTTTATTTGCTGTATATTTTTTATGTGCCCCATTCCCCCCGTTTCACCTTTTTATATATTTTTGTAATTGTAATTAGTTTTCTATTTCACTATGACGTCACAGCTTGTTTACATGGACGTTCGAGATATTTATCGTAATATTTAGCTGATCTTACTTTCCACTTTATCATAAACCAAATTTTATTGTGTTTTCATTTGTTTTGCTTTTGCGACCATGATCCTTAGCGTTAAAACAATAGATTGTTTTGATGTTACGTCATAGTCGCATGGACCCCCCAGATGAGCGACTTTGCTCTTGGGCTTAATGTTTTTACATCTATGTTTTTTTTTTAAGTAATTGTCTATGTCTAATAGCTTATTGCACAGAAAGGTTCTCAGATCCTCATTTTTAACAATCACGTATCTATCGTTTTCTCCCCCATCATAATATTTACCAGTTAATATATTAGTCTACCTTGGGTTCTAGAGGTCCTTTCGCTCCAGTGCTCGGTCGTAGTCTTCGTTATCGTGAGAGAACAAATAGTCCTATAACTAGCTGTTTCTGATAGAAAGTGAGATGCTGTGATACATAGCCCATAACATAATTGCAAAATCTTATACTTTAATGGAATATGTGAAGGTACCAAGAAATGAATAGAATGCATTAATAGAGGCTGTAAAGAATGTATACTTTGTAAATATTATAAAGTCATTTTTCGAACTGTAGGTTTATAATGTATCTTGGAAATCTAGGAAATAGTTGCCATTAGAGTAATCAAAGAATTAAATATCTTTAGAAATGCAAAAGACAACTTTAATATTCTAGACAAACAATAAGATGATGTTATTTCAATGGGCGTAATGTATTGTTCAATATTATGAATCACTTAGATTAATATTAGTCACCCAGGTAAGTGACTGAGTATTGTTCTCCGCCCTAATAAGCGGATTATTTGTTTGTGATTCTGCTTAAATAAGCGAATCATTTGTTTTTGCGGAAATGGAGAACTTGTTGGTGTTTGCCTCCGTCGAACAAAAAGCTATGTTAGGCAGATAATTTAGAGACAAAGTGTCTGTATCAGGAATAGATATCTTTTGAAAAGCATCCATATAAAGTTTATCTCCTTCGTCTAGAATTTGATCAACGATGGTGGCAGTCAACTCTTCGATTGGTAAATTCTGAGCACATTAGAGGGCTGAAAAACTAATAAAACAACATTGTCTTCCTCGTGAAATGTCACTAAATCGTTCGTGGCCTTGATGAATGCTTCCAGCAATAAATAAGTGTGCGTTTGACATCTCTAAAGTGTCTAAAGAATGCTTACCTTGCTCGATGCGAATGCAAAAAACGTGTAGTGGAAGAACGTGCACGTTGTCATGCAAACTTGTCATTCTCAAGGTCTGAGCATGCTCCGATGATGCTACGAAAAAATCAAATTTCCGAACCCTGTGCGAGCAGACTCCGAACACCTTCCGAAAAATCTTCTAGGAAATCTTGAAATCCAGATATCACTTGCATATTTCAATGCCACCACAGGGATCCCAACGCAAATTGAAGACCGTCGTAATTAGTGCCGCTGCTCGCTGGGGCTCGCAGTAATAAGGAGTGAAAAACCAACCTTCATTTGTTACTTTGTAATATCAGTTAACATATAGCATGCAATTATTTTTGGATCAATGTTTTTTGACATATAAAATCCTTTCCCCATCCTTCTTCGTTCCTTCGTTCCTTCGTTCCTTCGTTCCTTCGTTCCTTCGTTCCTTCGTTCCTTCGTTCCTTCGTTCCTTCGTTCCTTCGTTCCTTCGTTCCTTCGTTCCTTCGTTCCTTCGTTCCTTCGTTCCTTCGTTCCTTCGTTCCTTCGTTCCTTCGTTCCTTCGTTCCTTCGTTCCTTCGTTCCTTCGTTCCTTCGTTCCTTCGTTCCTTCGTTCCTTCGTTCCTTCGTTCCTTCGTTCCTTCGTTCCTTCGTTCCTTCGTTCCTTCGTTCCTTCGTTCCTTCGTTCCTTCGTTCCTTCGTTCCTTCGTTCCTTCGTTCCTTCGTTCCTTCGTTCCTTCGTTCCTTCGTTCCTTCGTTCCTTCGTTCCTTCGTTCCTTCGTTCCTTCGTTCCTTCGTTCCTTCGTTCCTTCGTTCCTTCGTTCCTTCGTTCCTTCGTTCCTTCGTTCCTTCGTTCCTTCGTTCCTTCGTTCCTTCGTTCCTTTATTTGTTTGTTTGTTTGTATATTCATTCCTTTTTTACTGTTTTTTTTTTATCCAACTCACTACACAAGACATTAGAGATTCTACTTGCAAAGCTGTTCCAGTGACTGTGAAGGAGAGGGCCAGCATAACATTGAATTGTAGTGTCGATGCATATCCCCCAGCAAGTTACTCCTGGAATCTTGGAGAAATAACTGAATCAACATCAACCGTCATTCTTACTGCCTCGCCGAACCTTCATAAGAAATCGTTTACCTGCACTGCAACAAACTCCCACGGATCGAAGAACTGCTCGACAACACCAGTTAATGTTCTTTGTGAGTACCAATGCATTCCCAGTAGTCACAGTACTTCTTCACTTACATCATCATTGTGCTATATATTGATTTTGATACTCTTTAAACTTGCCGCAGCATTTTCAGGTTAAAGTATTTGAATTACATTCGATTCGTCAACCTACTTAGGCCCGGTTTATACGTCGAATTTCACATGTGCCGAATCTAATGCAAATGAGCAAAACCTATTGTTTGAGTTCATTTGCATTACGTTCGGCACATGTGAAATTATCGGGCCTTAGGTTCGTGAATCCCCGAAAATAGAACTTTTTTCGCACTGTCTGCAATTTCGTCTACAAAAGCGTTTCACGTAAATGTGCCAATATATATGCAATTTCCATGTTGATTATTAAGTAGATGAAATTAGTACATTAAATGTTTTCCCATTATTTTACATAACAGAGTGTTTTATTTTCTGAAAATAGATAAGCCTCGTTATGTACGTATATTGGCACAAGACTTAGTGGTAAAAGAATCTGACGTCATTAACCTAACCTGCATAACCTCATCTAACCCAGCCTCCAATTATACGTGGTCATTGAACGGTAGATCAATGGAAGGTGCAAACAGTAACCTACTTGTAAAATACAACATCTCAAGATCTGATGCTGGAGAATACAAGTGTACTGCAAACAACGAATTGGGGACAGCTTACAATGTTACAACTGTTAATGTGATGCGTAAGTAGTTTATTGTTAATAATATGTTATTTCGAGTCAAATATCTCGGAAACGCTGATTAACTTAGAACTACTAAATAAAGTTTATCCTATTTTACTTTCCATTCCATACCGTCGTTTCTGAGCTAATCTCTGTAAAATAATTAAGACTGCATTCAAGTGTCTTCATTGTTCTCTCTCTTAAAATTAGATTCACCAGAGCTCAAATGCAAAGAAAAACTGGTTGTCATCAAAGGCCAAGAATGGAATTTCTCTTGTAACGCTTCCGCGTTCCCTCTTCCTACCTATACCGTCCATTACAAACATGCCATTTATCCATCTAGAACATTGCTGATAAAGTTGACAAGAAATGATAATGGATCAATAATAACATGTAATGCTTCAAACTCCCTTGGCTCTGGAGAGTGCGAAACTGTTTTGATCGTGACATGTAGGTATTAAAAAAAATCATAATCAAACAAGCAAACAAACAAACAACAAATGTCGCAAATCTTAATTGCATACGACAAAAAAAAAAAAAAAAAAAGCTTAAAAGAGTTGCTGCTCGGGCTTACGGTGAATGCTAATGGTGTAAAGTGTTGCTTGTTTGATTTTCCCTTTGTTTTCTACACCATAATTGTTCTGAATGCCTTATGGCGCACGTAATTAGGCTCTGTACCGCTGACTTTAAAACAAGGCTCGGACAAGGCAAATCTATAGGAAGTCCGAGTGATGTACTTTATCCACACGTTATATTTATGATTCTTTTCCATGATAGGATATTCCATTGTATCATGACTAGACGTTGCCTATGGAACACGATTGAATGTCCTTATAAGCAATTAGCAATTAAATAAAAGAGATTTAATCATAGGAATATAATTTTTGACTCATTTTATCGCCTTTTTATGTCGTTGCTTGGCTTCGAGTTTCACGACAGGAGTTACTAACAGGTATTAGTAAAATTCTACTACTATACTATTGCAAATCCTGCATCCTGATTGGCTAACGTACCCACTATCTATCAGCCGATAGATAGTGGGTAGAGAAAGCCGGCTTTGTTTTGAAAAAAATGGCGGCTTTCCCTTCGCGATTTCGTAAAAAAACCTCTTGTTTGCAATTGTATAGTTTCGTTGAGAATTTTACTAAAACAATTAGAAGACTCACTCTCGATTTCTATCGGCTTTGATAGTTGACTCGGGGCCGGAGCCCCTCGTCAACTATCAGCCGATAGAAATTTCGAGTTCGTCTTCTAATTGTTAATTGTGTCTTATGATTTTGTTTCAGATAAACCTGAACAAACACGTGTCTGGTTCTCACCAAATAAGACAACCGTAAATGAAGGAGAAGACATAAACATGACATGTAAAGCTGAAGCTAATCCCCAGCCATACTATCTTTGGATTTTCAAGGAAAAAATGCTTCAAAGTAAAATTAATGATACGATAAGCCTCTCAAATATTACAGCAAATGATGCTGGAGAATACACGTGTTCTGCCGTTAACGATGTAGGGGAATCTACCGTAACAAAAACGTTGATGGTTAATTGTAAGTATTCAAATCTCTAGGGTCTTGACACACTAGGTGACAAATAGCAGGGACTGGACGCAAGAGTCATGTCACATGACGAGCTAGAATTTCCCTTATTCATGTGCCCCCGGATAATTTCTGTGATAAATTCTGTTTACTAATATTAGACAGGGTTTTGAATTCATAGTGCAAGTCGCGGAAAAAACGATTAAAATCTCCGTTGTCACTTCGTGTATCAGTTTTTCTCAATTATGGACTAGACCCTGCAATAATATAAAAATGAACCAATATGCCCGTAGCTCCCAGGATAACGTATCATAAAACATGCCGGAATTCTTCTTTTAGCTGATTGCTTCGTGTGCAGCATGCAATACAAGTGACCTGTTCCTGGGACTAGCTTCTGTTCAAAACGGTACACAGCGCGGAATTATCGCAGCGAGCTGTCGCCTATAGTGTGTCCCAACCTTCATGCCGAATTGTTTCTTACAAGGAAAGGTGCTTAGATCTGCATTTCTAATACGTTCAGCTTTCCTTTTTAGTACTATACCATCCTTTTTCTACTCCTTCCTTCCATCATTCGTTTGTCTGTTTATATATTTACTGCTTCTATTTTTCTATCCATCTCACTACACAAGACATTAGAGAATCTATTTGCGAAGCTGTTCCAGTTAAGGTGAAAGAGGGGGCGTATATTACTTTGAATTGTAATATCGCTGCATATCCTCCAGCAAGTTACACCTGGAATCTGGGAGACAGAATTGACCGCAAGTCAACCGTAATTCTTACTGCTTCGCGTGATCTTCATAACAAGTCATTTACCTGCACTGCAGCAAACTACCTTGGGTCACAAAACTGTTCCACAACACCTATTGATGTTCTTTGTGAGTACTAATGTATTAAAGGAAAATGAGCGACTCATACGCGCCGTATACGTAGCTAGCTATCGTATCTATCTATCTATGGCTATCTATTGCTATTTATTTATCTATCTATCTATCTATCTATCTATTTATCTATCTATCTATCTATCCATCTATCTATCTATCTATCTATCTATCTATCTATCCATCTATCTATCTATCTATCTATCTATCTATCTATCTATCTATCTATCTATCTATCTATCTATCTATCTATCTATCTATCTATCCATCTATCTATCTATCTATCCATCTATCTATCCATCTTTCTATCTATCTATCTATCTATCTATCCATCTATCTATCTATCTATCCATCTATCTATCTATCTATCCATCTATCTATCCATCTATCTATCCATCTATCTATCTATCTATCCATCTATCTATCTATCTATCCATCTATCTATCTATCTATCCATCTATCTATCCATCTATCTATCTATCTATCCATCTATCTATCTATCTATCTATCTATCTATCTATCTATCCATCTATCTATCTATCCATCTATCTATCCATCTATCTATCTATCTATCCATCTATCTATCTATCTATCTATCTATCTATCTATCTATCTATCCATCTATCTATCTATCTATCTATCTATCTATCTATCTATCTATCTATCTATCTATCTATCTATCCATCTATCTATCTATCTATCTATCTATCTATCTATCTATCCATCTATCTATCTATCTATCCATCTATCTATCTATCTATCTATCTATCCATCTATCTATCTATCTATCCATCTATCTATCTATCTATCCATCTATCTATCTATCTATCTATCTATCTATCCATCTATCTATCTATCTATCCATCTATCTATCTATCTATCTATCTATCTATCTATCTATCCATCTATCTATCTATCTATCTATCTATCTATCTATCTATCTATCCATCTATCTATCTATCTATCCATCTATCTATCTATCCATCTATCTATCTATCCACCTATCTATCTATCCATCTATCTATCTATCTATCTATCCATCTATCTATCTATCTATCCACCTATCTATCTATCCATCTATCTATCTATCTATCCACCTATCTATCTATCTATCCATCTATCTATCTATCTATCTATCTATCTATCTATCTATCTATCTATCTATCTATCTATCTAAAAAATCAAGAAAATTAGAAGTATATAATTCAATAAAGAAAACCTATGAAACAGAAGATTACTTAAATACTATACAAAACTTTGATCAGCGAAGATATTTCACAAAATTAAGAATTAGTAATCATAAATTAGCTATAGAGACAGGAAGATATGGAAAACAAAGGGTGGAAGTCGAACAGAGACTTTGCATCTTTTGTAATCATAATCAAATCGAAACAGAAGAACATATGCTATTAAAATGTTCCCTGTATTCAAATTTAAGATCAAATCTATGCAACAAGTTGACTGACCTAATAGATATAAATAATTTAGATATTTCAACTTTACTAAGTACTAAAAATCAAGCTCTTTATTATGTGTCTAAATTCATTTTGAAAGCTTTTGAACTTAGAAATAGTAAAACGCAAAATGATGTTAAAAAATAATATAATTTAATCAGAATTTATTCATGGTAAATATGATTAGTCCGAAGTTCAAAAGCAAAATCATATTGATATATTTTAGTCAATTATTGTAATTTAATCAATTTGTAATTATCTATAGAGTTTATGTTATGTCACAATACTTTAGCAATACCTGTAAATTCATAGGTCATGCCAATAAAGTTATCTTATCTTATCCTATCTATCTATCTATCTATCTATCTATCTATCTATCTATCTATCTATCTATCTATCTATCTATCTATCTATCTATCTATCCACCTATCTATCTATCTATCTATCTATCAATCTATCCATCTATCTATCTATCTATCTATCTATCTATCTATCTATCTATCCACCTATCTATCTATCTATCCATCTATCTATCTATCTATCTATCTATCTATGGCTATCTATTGCTATTTATTTATCTATCTATCTATCTATCTATCTATCTATCTATCCATCTATCTATCTATCTATCTATCTATCTATCTATCTATCTATCTATCTATCTATCTATCTATCTATCTATCTATCTATCTATCTATCCATCTATCTATCTATCTATCCATCTATCTATCCATCTATCTATCTATCTATCTATCTATCTATCTATCTATCTATCTATCTATCTATCTATCTATCTATCTATCTATCTATCTATCCACCTATCCATCTATCTATCTATCTATCCATCTATCTATCCATCTATCTATCCATCTATCTATCTATCTATATATCTATCCATCCATCCATCTATCTATCTATCTATCTATCTATCTATCTATCTATCTATCTATCTATCTATCTATCTATCTATCTATCTATCTAATAAGAAATGGTTCGATTTTGAATGTAGAAAAGCACGAAAAGAGCTAAGGCAGTATTCTAATCAGAAACATTCTGACCCGTCAAATCTCGTATTGAGGGCTTTGTATCATCAAAAATTGAAACAATTTAAAAATTTGTTAAAATCAAAAAGGCAGAACTTTCAAAATGAAAAGCTTATAGAACTAGAAAGAAATTCAGATAACAGTAACTTTTGGAAAGTTCTCAAATCAGCTAATGAAGATATCAATGAAAATAAAATCCCTCCTATATCAGAACAGAAATGGATTGATCATTTTAAATCACTGCATTCGCAAAAGGACGTTTCTAAAGATAAGCAGTATGTTGTTGATCGCCTAACCCAAGAGGAAACTGACCCTCAAGTTGAGATTAACACTGATATAAATTGTTTGATAACTGAAAAGGAAATTGAAACCTGTACAAAAATGTTAAAAAATGGAAAAGCCGCATCCGCGGATAAGATAAAAAATGAAATGATTCGACACAGTATTAGTGAAATGTGTCCAGTTTTCAAAAAACTTTTTAATATTATCTTAGAATCAGGAGTTTTTCCCGATAATTGGTGTGAGGGTTCTATTACCCCAATCTTCAAAAGTGGTGATCAATCAGATACAAATAATTATAGAGGTATCTGTGTTTCTAGTTGTCTAGGGAAATTTTTTGCCGTAATTTTAAACCAAAGATTGTTAAAATTTACACAAAAACACAATCTTTTACATAAATCTCAAATCGGTTTCTTGCCAAAACACAGAACATCAGACCATATTTTCACTTTACGTTGTATTATTGACAGATATGTAACAAATACAAGCGGTGGCAAAATCTATGCATGCTTCATTGACTTCAAAAAAGCTTTTGATTCAATTTGGCATGATGGTTTATTATTTAAATTACTCCAAAATAACATAAATGGAAGTTTTTACAACATTATTAAAAATTTATATTCAAAGTCATCATGCTACATTAAATTAGGTTGTAATCGCACAAAGACTTTTAAATATGCACGTGGCGTTCGTCAAGGCTGCATATTGAGTCCTTTACTTTTCAATCTCTATTTGAATGACTTATCTTTACTACTTGATGAGACATTTAGAACAGATCCAATTTTTTTACCAAATGGAAATAAGCTCACATCACTTATGTATGCTGATGATTTAGTATTATTATCAAAGTCGAAAGAAGGTTTGCAAAATTGCATTAATTCTGTAACAAGTTTTTGCACAAAATGGCAAATGACAATCAATGAGAAAAAATCAAAAGTTATGATTTTCTCTAAGAAAACTCTCAAAAAGTCTAAACAACACTCTTTCACGTTACAAAACAATCCACTCGAGACCGTCAAGGAATACACTTACTTAGGAGTTAAGTTAACTTCAACGGGTAACTTTGACGCTCATTTACTTCAATCGAGAGAAAAAGCTTTACATGCTTTCTTTAGGATCAATCGCACAGTTGATTTTACAAAACTTAAAGCACAACAGGCCAATAAACTTTTTGATTGTATGGTATCTCCAATCCTTACGTATGCTAGTGAAGTATGGGGAGTTTATCGAAAACATGATTTTGAGAAGTGGGAGAAAAGTCAAACAGAAAAAGTAAATTTACGTTTTTGTAAATATTATTTAGGAGTTAGTAGTAAAGCTTCGAACATAGCCTGTCGGGCTGAATTAGGTAGATTTCCTTTAAAAATATTTATCGACAGATTGATACTTAAATATTTTAATCATCTAATTAGCTTGCCCGATTCTTCATTCGCTAAACAAGCGTTTTTCATGTCAAAATCTTTACACGAGAAACATAAACCTTGTTATCATACGCATCTACTTTCAATGTTAAGATCGTACAACATAGACGTTTCAAACAGACTGACTAATCCCATTACTAACGTCACTCTTCAACAATATAACGAATTAATGAAAAAATATTATATTAAGGCATGGAAATCTAATTTAGAAAAATCAAGAAAATTAAAAGTATATAATTCAATAAAGAAAACCTATGAAACAGAAGATTACTTAAATACTATACAAAACTTTGATCAGCGAAGATATTTCACAAAATTAAGAATTAGTAATCATAAATTAGCTATAGAGACAGGAAGATATGGAAAACAAAGGGTGGAAGTCGAACAGAGACTTTGCATCTTTTGTAATCATAATCAAATCGAAACAGAAGAACATATGCTATTAAAATGTTCCCTGTATTCAAATTTAAGATCAAATCTATGCAACAAGTTGACTGACCTAATAGATATAAATAATTTAGATATTTCAACTTTACTAAGTTCTAAAAATCAAGCTCTTTATTATGTATCTAAATTCATTTTGAAAGCTTTTGAACTTAGAAATAGCAAAACGCAAAATGATGTTAAAAAATAATATAATTTAATCAGAATTTATTCATGGTAAATATGATTAGTTCGAAGTTCAAAAGCAAAATCATATTGATATATTTTAGTCAATTATTGTAATTCAATCAATTTGTAATTATCTATAGAGTTTATGTTATATCACAATACTTTAGCAATACCTGTAAATTCATAGGTCATGCCAATAAAGTTATCTTATCTATCTTATCTATCTATCTATCTATCTATCTATCCATCTATCTATCTATCTATCTATCTATCTATCTATCTATCTATCTATCTATCTATCTATCTATCTATCTATCTATCTATCTATCTATCTATCTATCTATCTGTCTATCTGTCTATCTATCTGTCTATCTATCTATCTATCTATCTATCTATCCATCTATCTATCTATCTATCTATCTATCTATCTATCTATCCATCTATCTATCTATCTATCTATCTATCTATCTATCTATCTATCTATCCATCTATCTATCTATCTATCTATCTATCTATCTATCTATCCATCCATCTATCTATCTATCTATCTATCTATCTATCTATCTATCTATCTATCTATCTATCTATCTATCTATCTATCTATCCATCTATCTATCTATCTATCTATCTATCTATCTATCCATCTATCTATCTATCTATCTATCTATCTATCTATCCATCTATCTATCTATCTATCCATCTATCTATCTATCTATCTATCTATCTATCTATCTATCTATCTATCCATCTATCTATCTATCCACCTATCTATCTATCTATCCATCTATCTATCCAACTGTCTATGCATCCTGCATGCCTACCTGTTTGTCTGTCTGTCTCTTGATTGATTGATTGATTCATTCATTCATTCATTCATTCATTCATTTGTTCATATTATTGAGGATACTGGCATCGAAGTGTATAGAGGGTTCCCCTTAATTGTATGAAAATGTATAAATGATATGAATAATATGTATGTTTCAATCGTGCCGCTTACTTTCACCCACTTCTGGAAATGAAGTAAATAATATTTGAGACTTAAGGTCAGCTACTTGGAACTATCGATTTGTGTGTGCGTACACTGAAACTGCTGAATTTACCTACAGAATTGGTTAAAGAAAATGCTGAATTTTGTTTTATTCTCGATTATTCTTTCAAATATGTTTAGTTTTAACTCGAAGATAACGCTTAAAGTAGATGTTTCATTTCTTCCTTCTTTTTACTTTTCCAGTTATCAATTGAGGTGAAGTCAGTTGAAATATTTCCCCCCTTTTTTAAAAAGATCTAGATAATCTGGAAGTGATTGGATCAAGTAACAAGAGCTACAGTCAGTACAATTCACTGGTTTTGTTTAACCTTAGTGTCAACGCATATCCCAGTAATACATCTCTGTCTTGCAATCCTTCTGCACCGGATGTATTGACTGTCATCACCAGTCATGATGTAGGATTAAATACAAAACAGTATTTGATATTCGTTATCATCAAGGATTCGGTGGATAGTGCAAGCATTGTATGTAAAGCTGAAAATGGGGTTGGTGTACAAGAAAAGACATTGTATTTTTACAGACGACCGATGCGTGAGTAATCATTATGAGAGTACAAATGTACAATATATGTCACTGGGTCACTGGTCCGGTCCTGATGCATTTGCTATGATCATGATCTACCGCCCCTTATTTCACTTTTTTTTGTTCCTGCTTTAGTTTTTAAGGAAATGTTTACCGGACAGTTTGTGATAACAAACCAGGAATGGCAGGATGAACTCAAAGACTCAAAGTCGGAAGGCTACAGTAATCTTAAAAAGAAGTGCGTCAAAATAGTAAGTGGCTTCAGTCATTTTTTATTTTCTTTTTTGCCACTGTTTATTGCCTGCTCATTATTATATATATATTTGTATTTCTAGTTACAGGCTGCATACTTTGGTGTAACATATTTGGCTTCTATAAACATAAAGGACTTTGCGTAAGTACTCGACATTAATGGAGGATGCTGAAGGAGTGGGGGGGGGGGGGGGGGGGTGGGTGGGATGTTGGTCCTCATCCCGTTTCCCAGCCCAAAATTTTGCAAAATTCCAATCCCAGTAATGGCCAAATCTCAGTCCCTGTGCATGAAATCCCATTTTCCCAGCCCCCAAAAAAGGCAAATCCCAGTGTTATGAGACTATTGGACTGCCTGTGGACTTTGAGTCGCGGCTACTTGTTTAGTTTTACTGTCGGCAGCCATGTTTGTTTTGTCATATTTCATGAAGTAGGAATTTCAAAAGTATTTTTTAAGAAAAACACGCATTTTTTCTTAAAAAATACTTTTGTTCACTTTTTTTCTTTAATTTACGACTTTCATTGCAAATATCATAGTAAGGGAAGCATCATAGTGCGGTTTGAACTTGAAGTCATTGGTCAAGTAACTGATCCACTGCTGCCTTTGAAAGATTATATCAAAAAACAAGAAGGAGATATCAATGGGCTACGGATAGACTACAACAGCATTCAGAAATCAAGTGGTAAGCTGCATGATGTAGTAGCTAGGATTCGACTCCAGGAAGGTCTAGAATCGATTCTTTACTTTCTTCAGAGGATAATCTGTGAGACCATATCTGTATCGTATTGAAATAACGTGAAAAAACTCTTTGGTTTTCTTGTTTCTTATGCGCAGATCTAAAAGATGGTACGCCACCTCCAATTACAGAGGAGAACAAGACGCCACTAGTTGCAGTTCTTGGGGCACTGTTAGCTTTAGTGATTATTCTGAACATCCTACTCATAGGGGGTATCATCTGGCTACGTAGAAAAGGTATGATATATATGGATATTATTCTGTTTTGTATGGTAAAGAGGGGTAAAGAGAACAACATCAAAAAAGAAGATAAAGGTTAGATTAATATTCTATTCAATATTCAATATGAATTTTTTTCTGATTAACGATCTTAGATTCAAAAGGGAATTCTGGTAAAAGGTACGTTTTTATCTGAGACTTTGAACTGAAAAATGCAGATTAAAAATATAAATGTTAATGGATGTTAATATTCCCTTTTACAGATCAAATAAGAGTGACGAGAGGGGACAAATGGTAAGCTCCTTTTGAACCTGCTTTATATATATTATGTATGTCATCTAATGTTATCTATCGCGTATGGCGTTTACATGAAACCATCAAATCAATCCATCCACCCACCAAACTTTGTGAGTGGCACTCATTCATGATTTGTCTTTGGTTCATTTTCTATTTTACGTACAAAGAACGACATATCCCTGCAAGAGACTAGTTTTCACGCTACAGATAACGCAACACCAAACGTGCCAGAATATGAACCAATAGGAAGGCGGGGATTAGCAATGAGTAATGATGGTATCCCAGAATATGAGGCGGTGACAACAAGACCACAGCCACCCCAACCACAGTCTGGTGTACAGACGAATAACCCCATGCCTCAGTATGAAAGTGCAGATGTGCATGGACAAACAGGGGCTGTTGTGAACCCACCACCAGTCACCTATCAGACCATCCAACCTCGTACTGGTAACTACAGTTCATTGAGTCCTCTAACACGACTTCCCCCTAAGGGTATAGTACTGCCATCCACAGGAAGCCCAACACGTACAGGAGAGTACCAGGCTCTTCAACACAAGGGTGTGTCTCCACAGTATCAGTCTCTGGAGGACTTAAGCAAATGTTAAGTGAATATGGACCGAACAGGAGCAGTATTCTATCTAAGGCATTGCCTTGTGCTTCTAATGTATTGCTACTAAAAGGCTAAATGAAAGGCATTGGCCTGTGTTAATACAGTAATGATAATATTACTCGCTTTCAGATCATTTGAAGGAACGCTTGCGGTTTTAATTTTGCACTTTTTCACACATTCATCAAACTTAGAGGCAGACTAGTAATAAGTATGTGAATTAAGCACATATCATAATACCAAACAGGTGTTGCAAATGTATTAGTCTTGGCTACTGCATCCAATTGGAATCACATTTCAACAATAGCACGACATACACGTTTAGGCAGGGGCGGGTCATGGGGAGTGCTGCAGGGGGTGCGCACCCATGGATCGACTTTGTGCCCTCATTATGAAGATAACTAATACAAAATAATGTTTCCTTTCTTTGATTCTGAGGGATGCATCTCTCCCTGAGCCGACTTTGTGCCCCTCAGTACTTTGCAGCTTAAAAGGTATCCGACAGATAGGTTGATTCTTGTTTTAGTTCGGCTTTTTAGTAGGCAGGTTTCCCTAGTACGCTGCAACCCTTCTAGAACAAAACCCTGGATCCGTTCCTTTTAGGATATGCTGCAGTGATTTCAATGAATTCTACGCTTGAATATGATGTTATGGCAATATCGAAACGTTGCGACTTTCCTCTTCTTAGTTTTCTTATTAAAACGACTTCCATGCATGTACTCAAAAAAAGTTGAATCGAATAAATATTTCAAAATAGATACTTTAATTCACATGAACTTAATCGTAGGTGACGATTAAAAACGAGCTGTCCACATTCCACCCCTCGCCCAATATCATGAAGTACGCTACCGAAGACAGCTGCCAAAACCTCATTTTAACGCCCAAAGATTATAGACACAAGGGAAAAAAATAAAAATTGAACACCACGGAAATACGTGCTAATGATGTTGTGTATATACTGTCAAATTACACACACAAAAAAAAAAGACACCAAGCTAGGGATATTACCAAGCGAAGAGAGGTAAAACTGCTGTGTAGTGCAGTATCAAACAATTTGCGTACTAAAAAATAAACGTGCCAACAATGAAGCTCTCATTCTCATTCTCATTCTCATTCTCATTCTCATTCTCATTCTCATTCTCATTCTCATTCTCATTCTCATTCTCATTCTCATTCTCATTCTCATTCTCATTCTCATTCTCATTCTCATTCTCATTCTCATTCTCATTCTCATTCTCATTCTCATTCTCATTCTCATTCTCATTCTCATTCTCATTCTCATTCTCATTCTCATTCTCATTCTCATTCTCATTCTCATTCTCATTCTCATTCTCATTCTCATTCTCATTCTCATTCTCATTCTCATTCTCATTCTCATTCTCATTCTCATTCTCATTCTCATTCTCATTCTCATTCTCATTCTCATTCTCATTCTCATTCTCATTCTCATTCTCAGACTTCGACTTCGCTATAAATTACTATAAAGTTCAATTTTATACCTGTGGAACGTTTTTTGCGAAATTTTTCAGCCACCATGTTTGCTTGGACATGACGCGTGACCATAAGATGTCTTTCTTGTAACGTCAAAGCAGCTCAATTTGGAGGACAAAACAAAAGTATCTCAATCTCCTGAGAATTCTAAACCTATTGCTTTGTCTTCCAAATTGAGCTGCATCCTTAAGTGCTACAAGGGGTCTATAGAAACTCAAATTCAAAGAAAATGCAAAGCAAAACAAAACTATAGGTCGACTAGTTGAAAACTGATATTTGACTTACTGATATTATCAACAGCAGTAACATATAGAGTAAAGTATTAGTAAAAATAATATGAATGATTGTGTTTCCTATAATCCATCGCGCCATTCATTGCTGCATTTTGTGTGCAATTGAAAATTTCTTTAGCGTTTTTGACTCACAACGAATTATAGAGCATATTTGTGTTGCGGTGTACGCGGGGTAAAAGAGAGTCACATGTTAAATCTTGACTATTCACACTCACAATGCGTGACGTATGAAGCAAACTAGACAAGGTCACTTACCGGGGTCACTTATGTTTAATATTTGTTATTTCGATCACATCGGTCCGCCATTTTTCCAAAAACCGAAGGATAAACATTTCTGAACCGAAAAAAAGAGGATAAATTCCATTTTTTTTGGTAGAGAATGCATTAATCAACAAAATCGCGCTACGTACTTCTGCCCTCGATCGAGTAAACGGTAACAGTGGTACTGTTTACAACACTGTTACCTCATAAAGCGTTTAATTTACTACATAACATCGACTACCGACAATTACTAAAAAAGGGAGCATTTGTGAGTTTTTCTATAATGTTTTAATTCATGCAGGACACTTTATTCAATGTCTCGTGATAAGCTTTATCCATGTTTAGTGCTGATTCTGGTTTACTTCCTTATGCCATCAGGTAAGTGCAAGTAAAAATATGTGGACCAAAAATTGACATTGATAGTTAAAAACACACAAATTTGCATCCAAAATAAAATTTGATATAGTCACTGAATATGATTTGAAACCTCTGGATAATGTTGAATTGATGGTCAGTCGACTGCTTGAATACGAAATTCTTTATGAGGTTAAGCTTTATCCTAGCGAATTAACCTTGAGCGGCCATGATTTACAACCCTGTTCTAGGTAATCACTTTCAAACAAATAACAATTGCAAATTGTAAACATAATTCTTTGACTTTTAGAATAGAACACAAGTTGAATTTGTACCCATTTTCATGGAGTAAGAGTTAGGAAAACTTATTATATTTGTGATAGATTTTGAATTATAAACTAATGAGCTCCATTGTATGCATGGTTAAACCAGACAAAATGTCATAATGCATAATAATATCAATTTTTAAAAATGCTTCCGGACAATTTTCCGTGACCTTTAAATCAAAAAAAAGATATAAAATTTGAAAATAGCAAGATCAAAGAAAGGCGAAAAGAGGAAGATCGGAAACAAGAAAACTATAATTAATGAGATTAGGGGATTTTGCGAAAGAAAATGTCTGAATTTCGAAACGTTTGACTTGGGTTAGCTGAGTGTACATGTATCATGGCAACTAATAGGATACTGATAGGAAATAACCGGCGGGTAGAACATAATTTGGTATCATATTTAGCCGTTGTTTTTATAGGATCGTCATAAATGATTTGCAAATTAAAAAATATATAAATACTTGTGTGTTGCTTGCTCGAAAGATTGCTAAAAAACATTGCCTAAGTATCTCTAATCCTAATTCTTTTCTCAATAATTCACTGCAAATATATCATATAGTCATATTCTCTTGCTATAACATGATGACATCATATAATAATTGCATTTCTTTTCTTTTAGTTTATTCTTTCGGTTTTACGAGGAAGCCTGAACAACCGATGATTGTTGTGTTAAACAGCAATAGTACGAATGTTGATTTTAGATGGGACTTCAGCCTCGTTAGTGGTGACATATTCAGCTATATCAGCCTTTACAGATACGAAAAAGACAAAGGACCGGATTCCCGTGTTACATTAGGATTTTATCAAGTTGGTTATACAAGTGTCAATACCACCCTATACAGCTTGAGTACTAACGCTACCAATGGCCCATCGTCTGGGTATTTCAGGTTTACCATCAAAGACATCATGAAACAAACAAACAACAAAGGTGGCAGTAAAGCAGATCCTCGATCAATCGAATACATCTATCGAGTGGAGATGAAAATGGCGAACATTAGGGATCCACAAGTCAGTGATGTTGAAATGAGGGTTTTATGTAAGTAGATTTTAAAGATTCATATGTTTTCTAGGCCAGTTATCAGGCCCAAATCACGCCTAATCTCACCTGATCCCGCCTAATCACAAATATATTCTTAGCGTAAGAACAGAAAAGTAAGATATGAATATGGCAGACCATGAGTGTTATTAGAAACAAACAATTGTCGCTGCATACATTTATTTTTGTGTGGACTACTAATAAAAACCCCTCTACCAAGTTTCAGCCTGATCTTGAAAAATACAGTATTTTAGATTTTAGATTTATTTTTATCTTTAGTAATATTCTATTTCAAGGATATTTGATCATATATATATTGATACTTGCGCTATATAAATGTTTAACAATTATTTCTCCGAAAGCGAATCGGGAAACTCGTGAATAAAAACAATATCAGACTCTTAACATGTGATAATCTCTATTATTCATCATATTCCCTCAGCCTAGGGTGAATAACTGTTATAGCATAATTTTAGATTTTAATATTAAAGAAAAGACGACATTCAGGATAAGAAAAAATATACTGATGAATATTATTTGCTCGGTAGCCTCGTTTAACGAATTATAATCAAGTTGTAGTGTGGAAATGCTATTGGGTTAAACTTTAAAATCTCTTAGCTTATGTTACTTTCTCGAAAAAAAAAAATTATTTCTGGTTCTTTTAACAATTTCAGTTCCTTCGTCGTGTAAGATACACCCTAATGCAACAACAGTTAACGAAACAGAAAACGTCTCGCTAAATGTCATAACCACAGGAAACCCACCTGTTAATGATTACGACTGGACTCATCCTAAAGGAAGTAGACTGACTGCCAATAGTACACTATCATTTACTGCCTCAAGACAAGATACTGGTACATACAAGGTTTCTGTGTCTAATGGTGTTGGTAATTGGAGTTATTGCACAAGTAACGTCACCGTACAATGTAAGCTAATGCATTTATTATCTAAATTTGTAGTAAGATAAAAAGCTCTTTGAAAATAATCGATGTACATAAAATGCAAGGGATAGTAAGGACGGGGGGTGACCAGTTACCCCCACCCACAAAGATAAAAACATATGTTTATAACTGAAAACATCGTTGCGGATACACTTGCGTTCGGTTTACTTGAAAATCTCAAATTTCAGAATTTCCGTCAATATTAGATGCCATTTCGTCACCATTTTCCCGCTCTTTTCGGGTTTGCTATGGTGCTGGTGCGAGGTGCCCGATAGCAATGAACTGAGTACTCTTGGAAAAAAATATTGGATCCTCCCCTGTAATCAGCTTGCACTTGACAAACTGATTCTATAACATTTCTTCGAAATATAGAAAGGCATGTTCTCTTTTATGTATTGATCAGATTACTTTTCATCATTTATGTTGAGGTTAATAGCAGAAACTGATTGCGAAATATATTTACCTTGGTAGTGGCTGCAATTCACTGAGGGCACAAAGACTTACACCTTGTCTAAGTTGTTTTCTTATGGCTCAATAATTACAACAATTTGATTAAAAGAATAAGCTTATAATGGTGTTTGTTTTTCTTCTGAAAACAGATCCACCAGATAGAATCAAGTGTAGTAACAAAACAGTTCTAGAGGGTAATGATGTCCAACTTGTTTGCATCGCTAGTGGTAATCCATCACCTGATATGATGTGGAGAAGAAATGGAAATATTCGAGGCATGGGAAGTACGTTAATGATCAGAGGTGTGACAAAAAGTGATGGTGGGAAATACACAGTTTTGGCCAACAACAGTCTTGGTTATCAAACAATGAAAATTTTCATGATTGTCCAATGTGAGTAATAGCTAGAAAGTCTGAAAAAGCATCAAATAATGATGTAATTGAAGCTGGAAAAAAAATAGTTTTCCTGATCTTTTATGTCCAAAAATCATAAAGCCAAAAAAACCTTGCCTCTTGCATTTATCTTTACTTCAGCAAGAGGTAAATCACCAGAGATAACGAACCCGTACAAACAAGTATTAGTGGTTGATGCAGGAGATTATGTTAGTCTTGTTTGTAATGCCACTGGTTATCCTGTACCTAATATCACCTGGACCATGGATGGCACTGTCATTGGTGTTGGAAGAATATTCAGTATAGGAAGAGCAAAAAGGAACGATTCCTCGTGTTACACGTGTACAGCAGATAATGTTATAGGACACGCCAAGAATGCCAGCATATGTTTAAATGTGCAATGTAAGTTTGGAGTCATATGTTGTTCTTTAGCAGATATACTTGTGATTACTTGTACTTACTCTAGATATATAGAGCCCGGCGGGAAGGGGGGACTTCGGGGTGTTTCATACGGGGAGATGCTCTGCCCGGACTCTCGACCCCTTACTCTTTTATATATCAAATTTTAGCAAAAAAGTACCGCTTTTATATACCTTTTTGCCTGAAAAGGTACCCCTTTTTATATACGTTTATACGTTTGAAGAAAAGCTACCCTTTTTATACCAAAACTCACGATTTCCCACCCCTTTTCTATACCTGCGGCCTGAAAAAAAAACCCTTTCGGGCGGAGCATCCCCGTATAGTCCATTATATTGAGTACCCCCCCTCCCCTGATTTTGATAGAAGTAAAATAAATAGTCAATAAACGAGGTTTCGCAAGACTGGTTAAGGAAAGGCCAATTTCAATAATTTTGGTTCCATTTTATTTGGTGTTATCCCATCCCATCCCATTCTTTATCTTCTTTTATTCGCCCCTACCATTCCAGCTCGAAAGATTTCCTTAGAAATATTAAGACCTTAATTGTTGTATATTTTGAAATATTAATCGAACTCAGTATTTACATTATTGTGCAGATCCACCCTCCACCACTATTATTCTACCATCAAAAAGGCTAATGATTTTAAAAGAGGGGAATAGTCTTCATCTGTATTGTAAAAGTGACAGTAATCCACCCCCGACTTACACGTGGAAGCATAGTGGGGTGACTTTAGCTGATGGGCAAAATGGCACACTAGTATTAAACAGCATCAACCGAAGACAAAATGGAACATACCAATGTGAAGCGAAAAATCGTCTTGGCTTTCTCCATTCAGTCCCGATAGAAATCGTTGTACAATGTGAGTAGGTTTAATTGAATAACAATATAAGCCCAGTCTTTTTACATAGTAAATATATGAACATGCAAAAACAACAACCACAATAACCAGCAAAAAAAGCTAATACACTCTTAAAAACAGCAAAAACGCACCTCTTCTAGCATAAAAAAGATCACATCACTATATTGAATCCCTACTTTGCCTTTCATTGACAACAATATTTTTTCGTTGTTCATCCATCTCTTGCTGTTCTTATTTTTTATTTTATTTTATTTTTTTTGACTGCTTGTCATTGCTGTGTAATACTGTTGTTGTTGTTTTTCTTTCTTTCTTTCTTTCTTTCTTTCTTTTTCTATGTTATCATTGAATTTCTTTCTTTTTGGACAAGCCGCTATGTGGTTTTAACAGTGCTTCTTTTATTTTATGTTTTTCCCATTTTTTACTCCAAGGATTCTACAATCTATTATTTATTCTACAAAGACAAACATGTGAACTGGGTGTGGTATTTAACAATATTTTTTAACATGTACTAATAAGCAGAAAGAGTCATTGGAAATGTTTTTCGTCTTGGTTTCCCTTAACAGATCTAGATCATCTGGAAGTGATTGGATCAAGTAACAAGAGCTACAGTCAGTCCAATCCACTGGTTTTGTTTAACCTTAGTGTCAACGCATATCCCAGTAATACATCTCTGTCTTGCAATCCTTCTGCACCGAATATAGTGACTGTCATCACCAGCCATGATGTAGGAATAAATACAAAACAGTATTTGATATTCGTTGTCATCGAGAACGATATGGATAGTGCAAGCATTGTATGTAAAGCTGAACATAGCGCTGGTGTACGAAACAGAACATTGCATTTTTATACACAACCAATAGGTGAGTAATGCATGATAATGACTTATGTGACCGGCTTGCTGATCCATTCCTAATAAATTTGCTATGATGTCATATTTACTGTTTTTAGTTCATACTTTAGTTTCGAATAACCACCCCCCCCCCCCCCCCCCATAATGGCAGCTAGGATGGCTATTGTAATAATCTCGGTATTGTAATAATCTCGGTATTGTAATAATACAATAATTTAATCCACTTATAATTCGTACGCAGATCTTAAAGGTAATACGCCGATTCCACGAGAGGAGAACAAGACACTAGTTATAGTTCTTGGAGTACTGCTTGCTTTGTCGATTGTTCTGAACATTATATTCGTAGCACGTTTCCTCTGGTCACAAAGAAAAGGTATGATATATGGATATTTTTATCAAAGACATAGAACATAAGCGTATAGAGATGGGCGGAGAGAATTAAATAGAGATTTCAGATGATATTAATAATTTATTGAATTGTATTTATGACTTTTTTTCTGATCTTAGATTCAAAAGTAAGTTCTGAGAAAAGGTACGTGTTTTTCTAAGATATTAACTGGAAAAAGAATGAAGATTAAAAAATGAATGTCAATATTTTCTTTTGCAGATCAAATAAGAGTGACGAGAGGGGACAAATGGTAAGCCCCTTGAGAACCGGCTTTAAGTGTATTATGCATGTCTTCTAATATTATTGCGTATGACGTTTAGATGTGACTATTAATTCAATCCATCTATTCTTCCACCCACCAAACCCATTATTCATTCATTTAATCAATCATCGTTTGTTCTGTTTCATATTCTATTTTACGTAAAAGAACGACATCTCACTGCAAGAGACAAGTTTTACTGCTAAAGATAACGAAACACCAAACGTGCCAGAATATGAACCAATAGGAAGGCGAAGATTAGCAGCGAGTAATGATGGTATCCCAAAATATGAGGCGGTGACAACAAGAACACAGGCACTCCAACCACAGTCTGGAGTACAGACGAATAACCCCATGCCTCAGCATGAAAGTGCAGATGTGCATGGACAAACCGGGGCTGTTGTGAACCCACCACCAGTCACCTATCAGACCATCCAACCTCGTACTGGTAACTACGGGTCATTGAGTCCTCTAACACGGCTTCCTCCCAAGGGTACAGTACTGTCATCCACAGGAAGCCCAACACGTACAGGAGAGTACCAGGCTCTTCAACACAAGGTTGTGTCTCCACAGTATCAGTCTCTGGATGATTTAAGCAAATGTTAAGTGAATATGGACCGAACAGGAGCAGTATTCTATCTAAGGCATCCCTTGTGCTTTTAATACATTGCTACTAAAAGGCTAAATGAAAGGTATTGACCTGTGTTAATACAGTAATGATAATATTACTCGCTTTCAGTTCATTTGAAGCACTTTGCACTTTTTCAGATACATTCATCAAACTTAGAGGCAGTCTAGTAATAAGTACGTAAATTAAGCACATATCATATTCCCAAACAGGTATTGCAAATGTATTAGTCTTGGCTACTGCATCCAATTGGAAACACATTTCAACAATAGCACGACATACACGTTTAGGCAGGGGCGGGTCCAGAGGAGTGCTGCAGGGGGTGCGCACACACCGGATCGACTTTGTGCCCTCATTATGAAGATAACCAATACAAAATAATGTTTTCCTTCTAGGCAGGTGCCCCTAGAACGCTGCGCCCCTCCTTAATTAAAATCCTGAATCCGTCCCTGCATAGTTAATGGAGTGGAATGGTTTGGACACCTAATGTTCTAGGTTTTTGTTCGACTTTTTCTATTATCATATGACGTTAACCGTGCACAGAGAAGGAAAAGTTGCAGCGTTTGTTCATCGTGAATTAGGGAACATAGACGATTTTTATCTCACAAACGTTCTAAAATAGTAGATATTTGTTTATTAATTCTATATAATAGAGATTAATTGTTTACTGAAAAAGGAATTACCTATTTGAACGCTTTCTTATTTATCGTCTAGTAACTTTATCTGCGCGGAATTATTTAATATCCTCTTCGTTGTAATTTTAGAATGGAAGTTGTACACTTTCAACATGTTCGTACATCAAGATAGTACGGAAACACGTATTTTCAGACATACTTGCTTTGGTTCATTGTGCACGGTCAGTATCACGTGATTGTACGTTTCAACATCGCAAAAATCTAGAACAATAGGTTTCCAAACCATTCCACTCCATTAACCATGGTCCCTGTTAAGAGTATGTTCAATGTACTCAAAAAAAAAAGCCACAAAAAAAAATCGAATAAATATTTCAAAATATATACAGCACTTGAACTTAATTGTATATGACGATTATGAACGATATTTCCCCATCCGAGTCCTCTCCCAATACCATAAAGTATGCTACCTGTAAGAAGTTATGCCCGAAATCGAGCTTCGTTTATTGGCTATGGCGATATTAATTGCATGGTGGGAAAGCCGTTCTAAATTTAGACGGTCTGGTCAAGGTAAGATACGTGATATTTTTCTCTTAATTCTTTATTATATTATTCACACCGAACGCATTTCATTTCACTAAGATACGTGAGTCGTATGCTCAGGGTAATGGGCTCTTGACTAAAATAAATGGAAAGGCATGCAGGTCTATGTGACTACACGTTTGCATGCTTACTGGATGCAAGCTTGTTATGGTATTATGCTATAGTAAATGTTCATGGTAAATCAATTGTTGATATACAATTCAAGAAATCCTGGGTTTTTTTATTGTTTTTTTATTTATTTTTTATTTCATTGCAAAGTGGTTGTAACTATATGCACATATATTGTTATGTATGTATGTGTGTTGATTTGTTCTTTGACAGGTCTCTTTATTTAAATGGAATCCAATCCGACTGACAGATCGGTTATTCAAAGATTCAAAAATGAAAAATGTTTGCCAACTTGCCAACATTTTGTTGCTTTATGCCTCGCAGAACACCAGAAGTTGCACCTCAAGCAGCCGACTTATGAAAACTGTTATTGTTGTTGATATAATTTAAATCACATTTTCATTTATTTTGAAACGAGTGTTTGAAATGGAAAAAAAATATTTAAAAAAGTAATGCGTTACACGTGCTACAACACAGGTAGCCCAGCTTCATATATTATGTCAGTGACCCGAGACCATCACTGAAGGCGACAGCGATTACTTAGCTCACCTAAAATGTGTTTATTGCTGAATGCACAATAATTCCGTACAAATTTGGCTAGAGTTTATTTTTCATCAGTCATGGAATCACTGGTAATAGTTTTCGTTTCTACATTGCTCTTCCATTCTTCAGGTAAGAGAATATAGTTTCATGCAGCAAAATGACTACGCAATAACAAACAACACGTAACTATTCAAGCTCACTATGAATGTTTCTAGATGCTGGAACATTCACTTGGCTACATTCGGATGGTACAGTACATTTTGTGGAAGGTAAAACGGCAAAGCTTAACTGGAGTGTTCGTATTGGTGCTGGTAAGACATGGATAGCAGTCAAGATCACAAGGACCATTAATACAAACTCAGGTAGTGCAGGAGTTGACCTGATCAGAAGAAAGCCGTCTGGTGTAGAGATACTGCTAGCCGAGCGAGGTGCTGACATGGACTTAGATGTTCAGTGGAATATGAATGTCTTGAATGTTACCTTTTCACTTCGTAACCTATCAAGGAAAACTGACGAGATGTATTACAGAATAACTGTGTACGACGATGACCCGGACAGTTCTGTGAGATACACAAAGCTGAACGTGAATGGTAAGTGAAGGATATAACTGGAGCTCTGAAGCTTACAAGCTTACATCTATATATCCTGAATTTACGCAACAAGTACATTCTGGATAGACTGGATATGATTGATTTATCATTAGGGACTGTTACGTCTTTTTAGGTAGTTTATTCGGCGATGCTGTGCTATATACTATTTTACTTCCATACTTCTGGGTACGAAAGAGCATAAAGAACTAATTTGATCAAGTAATGCAGAAGAAAAATGTTTTATCTATATGTGGTTTAGAAATATATTCGACTGACATGGTCAAGTGACTTATATGATGCTCTTGGCATATGAATAAAGGTTACATCTTAGGGGTTTTATTTTCTGTATATGCAACATGGATAGTTTTGATTCACTTTCGATAAGTAAAGGTTTCTTGGTTCATCAGTTAACGTTCTTCAGTTGCTTATATTTAATTTAAATGTACTTCCATTTATTACACATGAAGCATATCAGAAGCATATCTAGTCACCAACGATAAAAACTATGATTGATTTACTTTTTGTAACCAGCAAGAGTGTAGGCGAGTTGTTTAATACCTGATAAGTCACGCGTGATCATCGAGTTTATTTCAAAAGGTTCAAGAAAATCAACAATAATTCGTGACCAATTACAGGTCACGAACATGGAGCCTGTATCAGACATTATATGGTTCAACTGTGTTTCTTTTCCGACATTCGCAATAAGTCCAAAAATGCTACTCTAATATTAATCCTAGAAATATACAAAAAAATTGTATATTATTTTAAAATCAAAGAGTTTGAAGACATATATAGTCAATGTCATTAATGTTGTCCACCAAAAAAGACATTTAGACCAAAAGAAATGTCACGTGATACCTAATACACTTGCTCTAAATGCTCGATACCAGCAATCATTGTATAAGTAGAGTTAATAATTATTATTCTCTGTTCATTGCTACTCATTATAGAGTTTGAAACCAGAATTTATATCGTTTAAAACAATATATGTGTGGTTGGGGGGCTTCTTGTCATTCTTCTTGCTTACAAATTATTAGCTCTTAAAACCATTTTCACATTTATTTATTATATATTATTATATATTATATTTTTAAATAGTATATTATATCTATAGATTTTTATTTTATTTTATTTTATTTTTTATCTTATTTCACTTTAGTACGATAGTCACTTGTCAAACACTTTTACCATGAGCCTCGGGCTCGGGAGACTGGGTAACCACTCCCTGTGTTACTGACATTAAATAAATTATCTTATCTTATCTTATAAACAAATCATCACGAGATACTTCTTTTGGTCTTTAAGTCTTTTTTCCCAGGACAATGTTTTTGACAATGACTGTATATGTACAGAAACGTATAATTTCACTAACGATTCACGAGTGTTGAAAGTATCAAACAGAGTTGACCTCTAATGGTTTTTCGCGATGCATCCTGTAAAACGTGGATTGGATCGGACTTGTATGTCCTTAAGGGTCTATATGTATGTATAATGTATTGAATCATAGTACTCAAGTAAGACGTTATCAGTATACAACAATATATGAGAACATCACTTCAACAGTGCAGACATCCTTGCTTTAAAGTATCGGTGTATAAGATAAAAAGAGCAGTGCCGGCGTATCTGTTTATCACTGCTGGAATGAGTATTAATAAATTTTAGGTGGTGGCAGTGGCGTGGTTTGTTTTCTTCATATTTTCCCATATAATTTACATCCTCTAGCCTACCACGTGCTATGTTTCATAGCTTAGTCTCCCAAATCACATGTTTCTTTTTAACAATTTCAGTTCCTTCGTCGTGTAAAATACACCCTAATGCAACAACAGTCAACGAACCAGGAAACGTCTTCCTAAATGTCACTACCACAGGAAACCCACCTGCCTATGACTACATCTGGACTCATCCTAATGGAAGTAGACTGGTCGCCAATAGTACACTGTCATTTAATGCCTCAAGACAAGATACTGGGACATACAAGGTTTCTGTGTATAATGGTGTTGGTGATTGGAGTTATTGCTCAAGTAACGTCACTGTTCAATGTAAGCTAATGCATTTATTATCTAAATTTGTAGTAAGATAAAATGCTCTTTGAAAATAATCGATGTACATAAAATGCAAGGGATAGTAAGGACGGGGGGTGACCAGTTACCCCCACCAAAAAAGATAAAAACATATGTTTATAACTGAAAACATCGTTCGGTTTACTTGATGATCTCAAATTTCAGAATTCCCGTTAATATTAGATGCCATTTCGTCACCATTTTCCCGCTTTTTTCGGGTTTGCTATGGTACTAGTGCAAGGTACTCGATAGCAATGAATTGAGTACTCTTTAAAAATCCTGGATCCGCCCCTGTAATCAGCTTGCGCTTGACAAACTAATTCTATAACATTTCTTTGAAATAAAGAAAGGCATGTTCTCTTGTGTGTATTGATCAGATTACTTTTCATCATTTATTGATGTTGAGGTTAATAGCAGAATCTGATTGCAAAATATATTTACCTTGGTAGTGGCTGCAATTCACTGTGGGCACAAACACTTACACCTTCTCTAAGTTGTTTGATTATGGCTCAATAATTACAACAATTTGATTAAAAGAATAAGCTTATAATGGTGTTTGTTTTTATTCTGAAAAAAAGATCTATCAGATAGAATCAAGTGTAGTAACAAAACAGTGCTGGAGGGTGAGGATGTCCAACTTGTTTGCATCGCTAGTGGTAACCCGCCACCTGATATGATGTGGATAAGATATGGAAGCATTCGAGGCATAGGAAGTACGTTAATGATCAAAGGTGTGACAAAAAGGGATGATGGAAAATATACTGTTTTGGCCAACAACAGTCTTGGTTATCAAACAATGGAAATTTTCATGATTGTGCAATGTGAGTAATAACTAGAAAGTCTGAAAGAGCATCGAATAATGATTTTATCGAAGCTGAAAAAATAGTTTTTCTGATCTTTTATGTTCACAAAAACATGTCTTTTCCATTTATCTTTCTTCAGTAAGGACTAAAACACCAGAGTTAACGAATTTGTACAAACAAGTATTAGTGGTTGATGCAGGTGATTATGTTAGTCTTGTTTGTAATGCCACTGGTTATCCTGTACCTAATATCACCTGGACCATGGATGGCACTATCGTTGGAGTTGGACGAGTATTCAATATAACACAAACAAAAAGAAATGATTCCTCGTGTTACACGTGTACAGCAGATAATGGTATTGGGCATGCTAAGAATGCCAGCATATGTTTAAATGTGCAATGTAAGTTTAGAGTTATATGTTTTTCTTTAGCAAATATATGGGGTACCTTGTGATTACATGTTCTAACTCTAGATATATAGAGGGCTTTATGCATGAATTGAAATGAATATGATAAAAGAAAAAATATATAATCATTAATTGAGTTTTTGCAACACATGTAAAGAAAAGCCAGTTTCAGTTATTATAATTTTGGTTTTATTTTATTTAGTGGTATCCCATTCCATCCCATCCAATCTCATTCTTTATCTTCTTTTACTCGCTCCTACCATGTTTCCGGCTTCAAATGGTTCCCTTTTAAGACCTTTTTACATATATTTTGAAATTTTAATAAAATTATTTAATCTGCGCAGATCCACCTTCCATCGCTACTATTCTCCCATCGAGAAGGCAAATGATTTTAAAAGAGGGGAATAGTCTTCATCTGAATTGTAAAAGTGACAGTAATCCACCCCCGACTTACACGTGGAAGCATAGTGGGGTGACTTTAGCTGATGGGCAAAATGGCACACTAGTATTAAACAACATCAACCGAAGACAAAACGGGACATACCAATGTGAAGCGAAAAATCGTCTTGGCTTTCTCCATTCAGACCCAATCGAAATCGTTGTACAATGTGAGTAGCGATAATTAGTCACTAATCGCTTTGCATCTTTTTAACGCAGTACTTTAGAACATGAAACTTGCAACAACAACAATAACAACAACAAGTAACACTACAAGCAATCAAGTGAAAAAACTCCCGAAATGAACAAAATGAAAATAGGAGCTATGCTAGCAGGGTACTGATTAAAATGAACCCCTATATATACATTGTTTTCAGTAACAATGATATTTATTCGTTGTTTATTTGTCTATCTATTGTTTGTTTGTTTTGTTGCTGTTCCTTTCTTCCTTCTATGTTATCATTCTCAGAATGAAAGAAAGTTTCTTTCTTTCTAGTCTAGCTCTTTTATATTGTTTTCTCATTTTTCACAGTAATATTTATCGAAGGGTTCTACACCTTTTTAGTCCGAATGCAAAGACAAACATGTAAAATGGATGTGGTGTACATTTGAAAATATTCGTATATTCGTATATTGGAGAGTAAACAAATAAGCAGTTTCCCTTAACAGATCTAGATCATCTAGAATTGATTGGTTCAAGTAACAAGAGCTACTGTCAGTCCAATCCAGTGGTGTTGTTTAACCTTAGTGTCAACGCATATCCCAGTAATACATCTCTGTCATGCAATCCTTCTGCACCGAATATATTGACTGTCATCACCAGCTATGATATAGGAATAAGTGGAAAACAGTATTTAGTTGTGGTTATCATCAAGAATGACGTGGACAGTGCAAGCATTGTATGTAAAGCTGAACATAGCGCTGGTGTACGAGAAAAGACATTGCATTTTTACAGACGACCGATACGTGAGTAATCATAATGAGAGTTACAAGTGTATGTCACTGGGTTACTGATTCATTCCTGATGATTTGCTATGATCTACGCCTTATTTTACTTTTATTCGTTCTTACTTTAGTTTTTAAGGTAGCCTTTGGCGGACAGTTTAGAATAACAAACCACGAATGGATGGATGAATTCAAAGATGCAAAGTCGGCAGGCTACGATGATCTTAAAAAGAAGTGCAGCAAAATAGTAAGTGCTTATTCATTTGTTATTTTCTTGTTTTCCATTTTTTATTGCCTGCTCATTATTATATATATTTGTATTTCTAGTTACAGGCTGCATACTTTGGTCTACCATTTTCGGCTTCTATAAACATAAAGGAGTTTGTGTAAGTGCTCGCCAATGCCATAAGTTTAATCAGTGTGTTGGTGTCAATACCTGCACATCCGACAGATTACGGTTCTCTCTCCCTTATTTAAGCCCAGGATAAACCTTGAAATAAGAAAACCCGCAGTTTCGATAGCTGTTGTGTTATTCTTAAAAAATACTTTTGCTCACTTGTTATCTTTAATTTCCGACTTCTATTGCAAATATCATAGTAAGGGAAGCATCATAGTGCGGTTTGAGCTTGAAGTCATTGGTCAAGTAACTGATCCACTGCTGCCTTTGAGAGATTATATCAAAGAACAAGGAGGAGATATCAATGGGTTACGGATAGACTACAACAGCATTCAGAAATCAAGTGGTAAGCAGCTTCAAGGTTAAGTAATTAGGAAAAGACTGGAGGAAGACAAAGAATTAACTTTCTTCTAAACATCGGTGAGACCATATCTATATCGTATTGAAATAACATTGAAAACCCCCTTTGGTTTCTTGTTTCTTACACGCAGATCTGAAAGATAATTCGCCAATTCCAACTGAAGGGGAGAACAAGGCACCACTAGTTGCAGTTCTTGGAATACTGTTAGCTTTTGCGATTATTGTGAACATCCTACTTATAGGGGGTATCATCTGGCTACGTAGAAAAGGTATGAGATATGGATATTATTCTATTTTGGATGCAAAAGGGTAAAGAGAACAAAAAAAAACAAAAAAAGATATAAAGTTTACATTAATATTCTATTCTAAATGTTTATGATTTTTTTCTTCTGATTAACGATTTTAGATTCAAAAGGGAATTCTGGTAAAAGGTACGTGTTTTTCTCAGACTTTTAACTGAAAAATGTAGATAAAAAATGAATGTTAATGAATGTTAATATTCCCTTTTACAGATCAAATAAGAGTGAGGAGAGGGGACAAATGGTAAGCTCCTTTAGAACCTGCTTTATATATATTATGTATATCATCTAATGCTATCTATTGCGTATGACGTTTACATGTAACCATCAAATCAATGTATCCACCCACCAAACTTTGTGAGTGACACTCATTCATGATTTGTTCTTTGTTTCATTTTCTATTTTACGTACAAAGAACGACATCTCACTGCAAGAGACAAGTTTTACTGCTAAAGATAACGAAACACCAAACGTGCCAGAATATGAACCAATAGGAAGGCGAGGATTAGTAACGAGTAACGCAGGTATCCCAGAATATGAGGCGGTGACAAGAAGAACACAGCCACCCCAACCACAGTCTGGTGTACAGACGAATAACCCCATGCCTCAGTATGAAAGTGCAGATGTGCATGGACAAGCAGGGGCTTTTTCGAACCCACCACCAGTCACCTATCAGACCATCCAACCTCGTACTGGTAACTACGGGTCATTGAGTGCTTTAACACGGCTCCCCCCTAAGGGTACAGTACTGTCATCCACAGGAAGCCCAACACGTACAGGAGAGTACCAGGCTCTTCAACACAAGGGTGTATCTCCACAGTATAAGTCTCTGGATGACTTAAGCAAATGTTAAGTGAATATGGACCAAAGAGGAGCAGTATTCTATCTAAGGCATTGCCTTGTGCTTCTAATGCATTGCTACTAAAAGGCTAAATGAAAGGCATTGACCTGTGTTAATACAGTAATGATAATATATATTACTCGCTTTCAGTTCATTTGAAGGACATTGCTGTTTTAATTTTGCACTTTTTCAACTTAGAGGCAGTCTAGTAATAAGTACGTAAATCATGCACATATCATAATCCCAAACAGGTATTGCAAATGTATTAGTCTTGGCTACTGCATCCAATTGGAATCATATTTCAACAATAACACGACATACACGTTTAGGCAGGGGCGGGTACAGGGGAGTGCTGCAGGGGGTGCGCACCCTCCGGATCGACTTTGTGCCCTCATTATGAAGATAACCAATACAAAATAATGTTTTCTTTCTATGCAAGTGCCCCTAGAACGCTGCACCCCTCCTTAAACAAATTCGGATCCGTTCCTGCATAGTTAATGGAGTGTAATGGTTTGGACACCTAATGTTCTAGGTTTTTGTTCGACTTTTTCTATTATCATATGACGTTAACCGTGCACAGAGAAGGAAAAGTTGCAGCGTTTGTTCATCGTAAATTAGGGAACATAGACGATTTTTATCTCACAAACGTTCTAAAATAGTAGATATTTGTTTATTAATCCTATATAATAGAGATTAATTGTTTACTGAAAAAGGAATTACCTATTTGAAGGCTTTCTTATTTATCGTCTAGTAACTTTATCTGCGCGGAATTATTTAATATCCTCTTCGTTGTAATTTTAGAATGGAAATTGTACACTTTCAACATGTTCGTACATCAAGATAGTACGGAAACTAGTATTTTCAGGCATACTTGCTTTGGTTCATTTTGCACGGTCAATATCACGTGATGGTACGTTTCAACATCGCAAAAATCTAGAACAATAGGTTTCCAAACCATTCCACTCCATTAACTATGGTCCCTGTTAAGAGTATGTTCAATGTACTCAAAAAAAAAAAAAGTCACAAAAAAAAAAATCGAATAAATATTTAGTAAATAAACCCCTTCTGGCGGCTGGGATATCGGCTGATAATGTCCGAGGATGAGAAATGGTCCGAAAAAAGAACATTTGGCCGAGAAGCGAAGCTTCGAGGGCAAATGTGATATTTTGAGGACCATTTCTCATCCAAGGACATTATCAGCCGATATTCTAGTGAGCCAGAGGGGGTTTATTTATTTTATAACCCAACGACTTCACTGGAATGGATTCAGCAAACTGCATCAATTGACTCATCATCTCCAGAGTTTTCAAAAACTAATTCTCTCTCGTCTCCAAGCTGGATATAAAAGCAATTATTTTGGTAAATGAAAGCTGTTTGACATTGAATTATTCTATTGTTTGACATTAGTTGTCGAATTCTTTGTTGGTTTTTAGTAGTTCATACTAAAAACAATTTCGAAAAGAAACCAAAAACTTCATTCACGAAACATGGATGCTTACCATTGAAGACATTTACAGCATATTTTGTTGATTTTTTCGTGTTTCCTGGCGTAGTTTTCTCAACCAGTCATTGTATTTTACTCTAACTTTTTTGTAAAAACCGAGTTTCTTTGTTTTCTGGGTTTTTTCTTTTCTTTTTTAACGTTTTTACCTTCTGCTGGACGAATATCACTTCGGACGGGGGATATCGCCTGATACCTGCACGTGACCCATTTGAACCAATGACAGCGCGCGAAAATTTATCGTTGGGTTATAATTCAAAATATATACAGCACTTGAACTTAATTTTATGTGACGATTATGAACGATATTTCCCCATCCGAGTCCTCTCCCAATACCATAAAGTATGCTACCTGTAAGAAGTTATGCCCGAAATCGAGCTTCGTTGATTGGCTTTGGCGATATTACTTACATGAAAGCCGTTCTAAATATAGACGGTCAGGTCAAGGTAAGGTACGTGAATCGTATGCTCAGGGTAATGGGCTCCTGACTACACTTAATGGAAAGGCATGCAGGTCTATGTGACTACGAGTTTACATGCTTACTGGATGCAAGCTTGTTATGGTCATGCTATAGTAAATGCTCATGGTAAATCAATTGTTGATATACAATTAAAGAAATCAGGGTTTATTAAATTTTTTTTTTTTTTTTCTATATTTCATTGCAAAGTGGTTGTAACTTTATGCACATATATTGTTATGTATGTATGTGTGTTGGTTTGTTCTTGGAAAGGTCTCTTTATTTAAACTGAATTGTTTAATCCAATCCGACTGACAGATCGGTTATTCAAAAATTCAAAAATGAAAAATGTTTGCCAACTTGCCAACATTTTGTTGCTCTATGCCTTGCAGAACACCAGATGTTGCACCTCAAGCAGCCGACTTATGACAATTGTTATTGTTGATGATATAATTTAAATCACATTTTCATTTATTTTGAAATAAGTGTTTGAAATGGAAAAAATGTTTAAAAAAGTATTGTGTTACATGTGGTACAACACAGGTAGCCCAACTTCATATATTATATCAGTGACCCGAGACCACACTTATAAGACGACAGCGATTACTTAGCTCAACTAAAATTGTTGATTGCTGAATGCACAATAATTCCGTAAAAATCCGGCTAGAGTTTAATTTTCATCAGTTATGGAATCACTGGTAATAGTTTTCGTTTCTGCATTGCTCTTCCATTCTTCAGGTAAGAGAATATACTTTCATGCAGCAAAATGACTACACAATAACAAACAACACGAAAGCCATGAAGCTCACTATACTGAGTGTTTCTAGATGCTGGAACATTTACTTGGCTACATTCGGATGATACAGTTAATTTTGTGGAAGGTGAAACGGCAAAGTTTAACTGGAGTGTTCGTATTGGTGCTGGTAAGACATGGTTATCAGTCAAGATTACAAGGAGCATTACAAACACTGCTGGTGCAGGAGACGTCGACCTGATAAGAAGAAAGCCGTCTGGTGTAGAGATACTGCTAGCCGAGCGAGGTGCTGACATGGACTTAGATGTTCAATGGAATATGAATGTCTTGAATGTTAATTTTGTGCTTCGTAACCTATCGAGGAAAACTGACGAGTTGTATTACAGAATAACTGTGGTCGACGATGACTTTGACCCTTCTTATAGATACACAAAGCTGAACGTGGATGGTAAGTGAAGGATACTCTGGATGTTTGAATTTGAATGAATATACCGGGCTCAGTAGCCTGTTTTGGAATTTGAATATACCCTAGTACTGGTAACAAGAACTTTCTGAATCTGCCTGATTTATTATTAGGGAATACCTCTTGCTAGGTAGTTTATTTGGCGATGTATTTTCGCTATATATCATTTTACTTCCGGGTAAACGTACGAAAGAGGATAGAGATCTATTTTGATCAAGAAAATAATTGTTATATATTTATATGTGGTCTAGAAATATCTTCGACAAACATGGTAAGTGACATAAATAATACTCTTGGCACATGGATAGAAGTTCAAGGTTACATTTTATAGGTTTTATTTTCTGTTTATGCAGCATGGGCAGGTTTGATAAGTAAAGGTTTCTTGGTTCATCAGTATCCGGTAGTTCTTCAATTGCTTAATTTAATTGTACTACTAACATAATAAAGATACATACAGATGCAATCCTGGTTGCCAACGATAAAAAAAAACATGACTGATTACTTTTGCAACGAGCAGGAGTGTAGACGAGTAGTTTTAGACCTGATAATTCACGCGTGATAATCGAGTTTATTTCAAAAAGCTTCCAAAACCTAGGAATAATTCGTGAACAATTATGGGTTATGAGCATGGACATTTATCAGAAATTATGGTTCAGTTGTGTGTGTGCGTTTTAGTTGTTGTTCTTGCTGTTGTTAATGTTCTTGTTGTTGTTTCAACATGGATAATGGGAGTCAGTCCAAAAAGGCTCGTATGTTGAGGGTCCCCGAAGTACGTTAAGTATTAAGTTACTTATACGAACGATTCACGAGTGTTGTAAATATCGAACAGAGTTGACCTCTAATGGTTTTTCGCGATGCATCCTGTAAAACGTGGGTCGGATTGGACTTGAATGTGTTTAAGGGTCTATATGTATGTATAATGTATTGAATTTTAGCACTCAAGTAAGACGTTATCAGTATACAAGTGTATTAATGTACCAATATATCTGAGTCTCTCATGAAATTAACCAGTGTATCCTTGCTTCAAAGTATCTGAGTATGAGGACAACTGAACCATGTGTCTCATTGTATCTGTTCAGTGTCAATCAATATTGTTAAAACAATTTTGGTGGCGGCAGCGACGTGTGTTGTTTTTTTAAATAATGAACATCCCCTAGCTTATAGCCTGCTCGCAGCCCGACATTAACTCTGATTAAGAGTTAAAGATGGGCTGTACGCAGGCTACTCAGTCTCTTCTCACCTGCACGGTTTTATAACTAAATGTCCCAAATCCTATATATATCTTTCGTGAAATGAGAGCGAATGTAGCTTAGCTTTTTTACTTTGTTAACATTCAACTTTCACTTGCTTCTTTTAACAATTTCAGTTCCTTCGTCGTGTAAAATACACCCTAATGTAACAACAGTCAACGAACCAGAACACGTCTTGCTAAATGTCACTACAACAGGAAACCCACCTGCCTATGACTACATCTGGACTCATCCTAATGGAAATAGACTGACCGCCAATAGTACACTTACATTTACTGCCTCAAGACAAGATGCTGGTATATACAAGGTTTCTGTGTATAATGGTGTTGGTGATCGGAGTTATTGCTCAAGTAACATCGCTGTTCAATGTAAGCTAATGCATTTATTATCTAAATTTGTAGTAAGATAAAATGCTCTTTGAAAATAATCGATGTACATAAAATGCAAGGGATAGTAAGGGCGGGGAGACCAGTTACCCCCACCCACAAAGATAAAAACATATGTTTATAACTGAAAACATAGGTCCGGATAAATTTTCATTCGGTTTACTTGAAGATCTCAAATTTCAGAATTCCCATTGATATTAGATGCCATTTCGTCACCATTTTCCCGCTCTTTTCGGGTTAGCTATGGTACTGGTGCGAGGTGCCCGATAGCAATGAACTGAGTACTCTTGAAAAAAAAAATATTGGATCCTCCCCTGTAATCAGCTTGCGCTTGACAAACTAATTCTGTAACATTTCTTCGAAATAAAGAAAGGCATGTCCTCTTTTGTGTATTGATCAGATTACTTTTCATCATTTATTGATGTTGAGGTTAATAGCAGAATCTGATTGCGAAATATATTTACCTTGGTAGTGGCTGCAATTCACTGTGGGCACAAAGACTTACACCTTCTCTAAGTTGTTTTCTTATGACTCAATAATTACAACAATTTGATTAAAAGAATAAGCTTATAATGGTGTTTGTTTTTATTTTCAAAAAAGATCCACCAGATAGAATCAAGTGTAGTAACAAAACAGTTCTAGAGGGTGATGATGTCCAACTTGTTTGCATCGCTAATGGAAACCCACCACCTGATATGATGTGGAGAAGAAATGGGAACATTCGAGGCATGGGGAGTACGTTATTGATCAAAGGTGTGGCAAAAAGTGATGGTGGGAAATACACAGTTTTGGCCAACAACAGTCTTGGTTATCAAACAATGGAAATTTTCATGATTGTCCAATGTGAGTAATAACTAGAAAGTCTGAAAAAGCATAAAATAATGATGTAATTGAAGCTGGAAAAAAATAGTTTCCTGATCTTTTATGTGCAAAAATCATAAAGCCAAAGAAACTTTGCCTTTTGCATTTATCTTTACTTCAGCAAGAGGTAAATCACCAGAGATAACGAATCCGTACAAACAAGTATTAGTGGTTGATGCAGGAGATTATGTTAGTCTTGTTTGTAATGCCAGTGGTTATCCAGTACCTAATATCACCTGGACCATGGATGGCACTGTCATTGGTGTTGGAAGAATGTTCAGTATAGGAAGAGCAAAAAGGAACGATTCCTCGTGTTACACGTGTACAGCAGATAATGGTATTGGACACGCCAAGAATGCCAGCACATGTTTAAATGTGCAATGTAAGTTTGGAGTCATATGTTGTTCTTTAGCAGATATACTTGTGATTACTTGTACTTACTCTAGATATATAGAGCCCGGCGGGAAGGGGAGACTTCGGGTTGTTTCATACGGGGATGCTCTGCCCGGACTCTCGACCCCTTACTCTTTTATATATCAAATTTTAGCAAAAAATTACCGCTTTTATATACCTTTTTGCCTGAAAAGGTACCCTTTTTTTGTATACGTTTATACGTTTGAAGAAAAGCTACCCTTTTTATACCAAAACTCACGATTTCCCACCCCTTTTCTATACCTGCGGGCTGAAAAAAAAAAACCCTTTCGGGCGGAGCATCCCCGTCTAGTCCATTATAGGGAGTACCCCCCCCCTGATTTTGATAGAAGAAAATAAATAGTCATTAAACGAGGTTTCGCAAGACTGGTTAAGGAAAGGCTAATTTCTTTATCTTCTTTTATTCGCCCCTACCATTCCAGCTCGAAAGATTCCCTTTGAAATTTTGAGACCTTAATTGTTGTATATTTTGAAATATCAATGTAACTCAGTATTTACATTATTGTGCAGATCCACCCTCCACCACTATTATTCTACCATCAAGAAGGCAAATGATTTTAAAAGAGGGGGATAGTCCTAATCTGGATTGTAAAGGTGACAGTAATCCACCCCCGACTTACACGTGGAAGCATAGTGGGGTGACTTTAGCTGATGGACAAAATGGCACACTAGTATTAAACAGCATCAATCGAAGACAAAACGGAACATACCAATGTGAAGCGAAAAATCGTCTTGGCTTTCTCCATTCAGACCCGATAGAAATCGTTGTACAATGTGAGTAGGTGTAATTGAATAATAATATAAGCCCAGTCTTTTTGCATAGTAAATATATGAACATGCAAAAACAACAACTACAATAACCAGCAAAAAATGTTATACACACTTTAAAACAGCAAAAACGCACCTCTTCTAACATAATAAAGATGACATCACTATATTGAATCCCTACTTTGCCTTTCATTGGCAACAATATTTTTTCGTTGTTCATCCATCTCTTGCCGTTTTTTTTTCTTTTTTTTTTTTTTTTTTGACTGCTTGTCATTGCTGTGTTATACTGTTGTTGTTGTTTTTCTTTTTTTCTTTCTTCCTTTTCCTATCTTATCATTGAATTTCTTTCCTTTTGGACAAGCGCTATGTGGTTTTAACAGTGCTTCTTTTATTGTTTTTCCCTTTTCTTACTCCAAGGATTCTACAATTTATTATTTATTCTACAAAGACAAACATGTCACCTGGGTGTGGTATTTAACAATATTTTTTAACATGTACTAATAAGCAGAAAGAGTCATTGGAAACGTTTTTCGTCAGTCTTGGTTTCCCTTAACAGATCTAGATAATCTGGAAGCGATTGGATCAAGTAACAAGAGCTACAGTCAGTTCAACCCATTGGTTTTGTTTAACCTTAGTGTCAACGCATATCCCAGTAATACATCTCTGTCATGCAATCCTTCTGCACCGAATATATTGACTGTCATCACCAGCCATGATGTAGGAATAAATACAAAACGGTATTTGATATTCGTTGTCATCGAGAACGATATGGATAGTGCAAGCATTGTATGTAAAGCTGAACATAGCGCTGGTGTACGAAGCAGAACATTGCATTTTTATACACAACCGATACGTGAGTAATGCATGATAATGACTTATATATTATGTGACCAGCTTGCTGATCCAGTCCTAATAAATTTGCTATGATGTCATATTTACTGTTTTTCGTTTCTTCTTTAGTTTCGAGTAACCCCCATAATAACAGCTACGATGACCTCAAAGGTTCAAACTCGGTATTGTAATAATACAATAATTTAATCCACTTATAATTCGTACGCAGATCTTAAAGGTAATACGCCGATTCCACGAGAGGAGAACAAGACATTAGTTATAGTTCTTGGAGTACTGCTTGCTTTGTCGATTGTTCTGAACATTATATTCCTAGCACGTTTCTTCTGGTCACAAAGAAAAGGTATGATGTATGGATATTTTATTTTGGATGCCAAAGACATAGAACATGAGCGTATAGAGATGGGCGGAGAGAATTAAATAGAGATTTCAGATGATATTAATAATTTATTGGATTGTATTTATGACTTTTTTTCTGATTTTAGATTCAAAAGTAAGTTCTGAGAAAAGGTACGTGTTTTCTAAGATATTAACTGGGGGAAAAAATGAAGGTTAAAAAATGAATGTCAATATTTTCTTTTGCAGATCAAATGAGAGTGACGAGAGGGGACAAATGGTAAGCCTCTTTTGAACCGGCTTTAAATGTATTATGTATGACATCTGATATTATTGCGTTTGACGTTTGGATGTGACTATTAATTCAATCCATCTTTTACTTCCACCCACCAAACCCGTTATTCATTCATTAATCATTTATTGTTTGTTCTTTGTTTCATATTCTATTTTACGTAAAAGAACGACATATCACTACAAGAGACAAGTTTTACTGCTAAAGATAACGAAACACCAAACGTGCCAGAATATGAACCAATAGGAAGGCGAGGATTAGCAGCGAGTAATGATGGTATCCCAAAATATGAGGCGGTGACAAAAAGAACACAGCTACCCCAACCACAGTCTGGCGTACAGACGAATAACCCCATGCCTCAGTATGAAAGTACAGATCGGCATGGACAAACAGGGGCTGTTGTGAACCCACCACCAGTCACCTATCAGACCATCCAACCTCGTACTGGTAACTACAGTTCATTGAGTACTTTAACACGACTTCCCCCTAAGGGTACAGTACTGCCATCCACAGGAAGCCCGACACGTACAGGAGAGTACCAGGCTCTTCAACACAAGGGTGTGTCTCCACAGTATCAATCTTTGGATGATTTAAGTAAATGTTAAGTGAATATGGACCGAACAGAAGCAGTATTCTATCTAAGGCATTGCCTTGTGCTTTTAATACATTGCTACTAAAAGGCTAAATGAAAGGCATTGACCTGTGTTAGTACAGTGATGATAAGATTACTCGCTTTTAGTTCATTTGAAGGAACGCTTGCGGTTTTAATTTTGCACTTTTTCAGATACATTCATCACACTTAGAGGTAAATTAAGTACGTACGTAAATTAAGCACATATCATAATACCAAACAGGTATTGCAAATATGTTAGTCTTGGCTACTGCATCCAATTGGAATCACATTTCAACAATAGCACGACATACACGTTTATGCAGGGGCCGGTCCAGGGGAGTGCTGCATGGGGTGCGCACACACCGGATCGACTTTGTGCCCTCATTATGAAGATAACCAATACAAAATATATTTTTCTAGGCAGGTGCTGCTAGAACGCTGCGCCCCTCCTTAATTAAAATCCTGGATCCGTCCCTGCATAGTTAATGGAGTGTAATGGTTTGGACACCTAATGTTCTAGGTTTTTGTTCGACTTTTTCTATTATTATATGACGTTAACCGTGCACAGAGAAGGAAAAGTTGCAGCGTTTGTTCATCGTAAATTAGGGAACATAGACGATTTTTATCTCACAAACGTTCTAAAATAGTAGATATTTGTTTATTAATCCTATATAATAGAGATTAATTGTTAACTGAAAAAGGAATTACCTATTTGAACGCTTTCTTATTTATCGTCTAGTAGCTTTATCTGCGCGGAATTATTTAATATCCTCTTCGTTGTAATTTTAGAATGGAAGTTGTACACTTTCAACATGTTCGTACATCAAGATAGTACGGAAACTAGTATTTTCAGGCATACTTGCTTTGGTTCATTGTGCACGGTCAATATTACGTGATGGTACGTTTCAACATCGCAAAAATCTAGAACAATAGGTTTCCAAACCATTCCACTCCATTAACTATGGTCCCTGTTAAGAGTTTGTTCAATGTACTCAAAAAAAAAAAAAAGCCACAAAAAAAAAAAAAAAAAAAAAAATCGAATAAATATCAGCACTTGAACTTTATTTTATGTGACGATTATGAACGATATTTCCCCATCCGAGTCCTCTCCCAATACCATAAAGTATGCTACCTGTAAGAAGTTATGCTCGAAATCGAGCTTCGTTTATTGGCTATGGCGATATTAATTGCATGGTGGGAAAGCCGTTCTAAATATAGACGGTCTGGTCAAGGTAAGATACGTGAGTCGTATGCTCTGGGTAATGGGCTCCTGACTACACTGAATGGAAAGGCATGCAGATCTATGTGACTACAAGTTTGCATGCTTACTGGATTATTATTGTTTTTTTTTTTTTTTCATTGCAAAGTGGTTGTAACTATATGCACATATATTGTTATGTATGTATGTGTGTTGATTTGTTCTTGGAAAGGTCCCTTTATTTAAATGAAATCCAATCCCACTGACAGATCGGTTATTCAAAGATTCAAAAATAAAAGATGTTTGCCAACTTGCCAACATTTTGTTGCTTTATGCCTCGCAGAACACCAGATGTTGCACCTCAAGCAGCCGACTTATGAAAACTGTTATTGTTGTTGATATAATTTAAATCACATTTTCATTTATTTTGAAATAAGTGTTTGAAATGGAAAAAAAAAAAAATTTAAAGTAATGCGTTACACGTGCTACAGCACAGGTAGCCCAACTTCATATATTATGTCAGTGACCCGAGACCATCACTTAAGACGACAGCGATTACTTAGCTCAACTAAAATGCATGTGTTATTTGCTGGATGCACGATAATTCCGTAAAAATTTGGCTGGAGTTTAATTTTCATCAGTTATGGAATCACTGGTAATAGTTTTCGTTTCTACATTACTCTTCCATTTTTCAGGTAAGAGAATATAGTTTCATGCGGCAAAATGACTAAACAATAACAACCACACGAAAGCCATGAAGCTCACTATAATGAATGTTTCTAGATGCTGGAACATTTACTTGGCTCTATTCGGATGATACAGTTCATTTCATGGAAGGTGAAACGGCAAAGCTTAACTGGAGTGTTAGTATTGCTGCTGGTAGGACATGGATAGCAGTCAAGATCACAAGGAGCATTACAGGCCTTGCTGGTGCAGAAGACATCGACCTGATAAAAAGAAAACCGTCTGGTGTACAGATACTGCTAATCGAGCGAGGTGCAGACATGGGCTTAGATGTTCAAGGGAATTTAAATGTCTTAAATGTTACTTTTTCACTTCGTAACCTATCAAGGAAAACTGACGAGATGTATTACAGATTAACTGTGTACGACGATGACCCGGACAGTTCTGCGAGAAACACAAAGCTGAACGTGGATGGTAAGTGAAGGATACTCTGGATGTTTGAAGCGTTTAAGTTTACATCTTTAGATTTGGATGAATATAGCCGGCTAGCCTGGTTTGGAATTTGAATATATACTAGTAACAAGAACTTTCTGAATCTGCCTGATTTATTATCAGGGAATACGTCTTGCTAGGTAGTTTATTCGGCGATGTATGTTCGCTATATATCATTTTACTTCCGGGTAAACGTACGAAAGAGGATAGAGATCTATTTTGATCAAGAAAATAATTGTTATATATTTATATGTGGTCTAGAAATATCTTCGACATTGACATGGCAAGTGACTTACGGCGCGACGCGCAAAAGTATGACCACATCTAATGTATTCGCATACTTCTATGCACCGGATCTTGTACTTTAAACAGACACATTTGATGCCAAGCTGTCTGGTTTTACCAAATAAGGCTTGTAAAAACTAGTTTGGTAGCAAAAACCCGTACATAGAAGTATGCGAATATATTAAAAGGGGTCATACTGTTGCGCGTCGCGCTGTAATCGATGCTCTTGGCATATGGATAGAAGTTCAAGGTTACATCGTTAAGGTTTTATTTTCTGTATATGCAACATTGGCAGGTTTGATAAGTAAAGGCTTCTTGGTTCATCAGTAACCGGTGGTTTTTCAATTGCTCAATTTAAATGTACTTCCACATAATTAAGATAGATACAGATGCAATCCTGGTTGCCAACGATTAAAAAAACATAACTGATTTACTTTTGCAACGAGCAGGAGTGTAGACGAGTAGTTTTAGACCTGATAATTCACGCGTGATAATCGAACTTATTTTAAAAAAGCTTCCAAAACCCAGGAATAATTCGTGAACAATTATAGGTTATGAGCATGGACATTTATCAGAAATTATGGTTCAGTTGTGTGTGTGCGTTTTAGTTGTTGTTCTTGTTGTTGTTAATGTAATTGTTGTTGTTTCAATATGGATAATGGGAGTCAGTCCAATGGGAGTCAGTCCAGTATGTTGAGGGTCCCCGACGTACGTTAAGTATTAAGTTACTTATACGAACGATTCACGAGTGTTGTAAATACCAAACAGAGCTGACCTCTAATGGTTATGTGCTTAAGGGTCTATATTTAATGTATTGCCTATGGAATTATAGTACTCAAGTACAATATTATAAGTATACAAGTGTATTAATGTACCAATATATCAGTCTCTCATGAATTAACAAGTGTATCCTTGCTTAAAAGTATCTGTGTATAAGAACAACTGAACCGTGCGTCTCATTGTATCTGTTCAGTGTCAATAAATATCATTAAAACAATTTTTGTGGCGGCAGCGACGTGTTCTTTTTTCTTTTCTTTTTTTTTTCTTTTTTTTTCTTTTTTTTTTCATATAATGAACATCCCCTAGCTTATAGCCTGCTCGCAGCCCGACTTTAACTCTGGTTAAGAGTTAAAGATGGGCTGTACGCAGGCTACTCAGTCTCTTATCACGTGCACGGTTTTATAACTAAATGTCCCAAATCCTATATATATGTTTCGTGAAATGTAGCTTAGCTTTTTTTACTTTGTTAACATTCAACTTTCACTTGCTTCTTTTAACAATTTCAGTTCCTTCGTCGTGTAAAATACACCCTAATGCAACAACAGTTAACGAACCAGGAAACGTCTTCCTAAATGTCACTACCACAGGAAACCCACCTGCCTATGACTACATCTGGACTCATCCTAATGGAAGTAGACTGGTCGCCAATAGTACACTCACATTTAATGCCTCAAGACAAGATTCTGGTAGATACAATGTTTCTGTGTATAATGGTGTTGGTGATCGGAGTTATTGCTCAAGTAACGTCGCTGTTTATTGTAAGCTAATGCATTTATTATCTAAATTTGTAGTAAGATAAAATGCTCTTTGAAAATAATCGATGTACATAAAATGCAAGGGATAGTAAGGACGAGGGGTGACCAGTTACCCCCGGCCACAAAGATAAAAACATATGTTTATAACTTTCGTTCGGTTTACTTGATGATCATTAATTTTCGAATTCCCGTCAATATTAGATGCCATTTCGTCACCATTTTCCCGCTTTTTTCGGATTTGTTATGGTACTGGTGCGAGGTGCCCGATAGCAATGAACTGAGTACTCTTTACAAATCCTGGATCCGCCACTGATCAGCTTGCGCTTGACAAACTAATTCTGTAACATTTCTTCGAAATAAAGAAAGGATGTCCTCTTTTGTGTATTGATCAGATTACTTTTCATCATTTATTGATGTTGAGGTTAATAGCAGAATCTGATTGCAAAATATATTTACCTTGGTAGTGGCTGCAATTCACTGTGGGCACAAAGACTTACACCTTCTCTAAGTTGTTTGCTTATAGCTCAATAATTACAACAATTTGATTAAAAGAATAAGCTTATAATGGTATTTGTTTTTATTCTGAAAAAAGATATACCAGATAGAATCAAGTGTAGTAACAAAACAGTGCTGGAGGGTGAGGATGTCCAACTTGTTTGCATCGCTAGTGGTAACCCACCACCTGATATGATGTGGATAAGATATGGAAACATTCGAGGCATGGGAAGTACGTTAATGATCAAAGGTGTGGCAAAAAGTGATGGTGGGAAATACACAGTTTTGGCCAACAACAGTCTTGGTTATCAAACAATGGAAATTTTCATGATTGTGCAATGTGAGTAATAACTAGAAAGTCTGAAAGAGCATCGAATAATGATGTTATCAAAGCTGAACAAATAGTTTTTCTGATCTTTTATGTCCAAAAACATGTCTTTTCCATTTATCTTTCTTCAGTGAGGACTAAATCACCAGAGTTAACGAATCTGTACAAACAAGTATTAGTGGTTGATGCAGGTGATTATGTTAGTCTTGTTTGTAATGCCAGTGGTTATCCAGTACCTAATATCACCTGGACCATGGATGGCACTATCGTTGGTGTTGGAAGAGTATTCAATACAACTAGAGCAAAAAGGAACGATTCCTCGTGTTACACGTGTACAGCAGATAATGGTATTGGACACGCCAAGAATGCCAGCATATGTTTAATTGTGCAATGTAAGTTTAGAGTTTATGTTGTTCTTTAGCAAATATAGGGGGTACCTTGTGATTACATGTTCTAACTCTAGATATATATAGAGGGCATTATGCATGAATTGAATTGAATATGATAAAAGAAAAAATATATAATCATTAATTGAGTTTTTGCAACACATGTAAAGAAAAGCCAGTTTCAGTTATTATAATTTTGGTTTCATTTTATTTAGTGGTATCCCATTCCATCCCATCCAATCTCATTCTTTATCTTCTTTTACTCGCTCCTACCATGTTTCCGGCTCAAATGGTTCCCTTTTAAGACCTTTTTACATATATTTTGAAATTTTAACATAATTATTTACCCTGCGCAGATCCACCTTCCACCATTACTATTCTACCATCGAGAAGGCAAATGATTTTAAAAGAGGGGGATAGTCTTCATCTGAATTGTAAAAGTGACAGTAATCCACCCCCGACTTACACGTGGAAGCATAGTGGGGTGACTTTAGCTGATGGGCAAAATGGCACACTAGTATTTAACAACATCAATCGAAGACAAAACGGAACATACCAATGTGAAGCAAAAAATCGTCTTGGCTTTCTCCATTCAGACCCGATAGAAATCGTTGTACAATGTGAGTAGCGATAATTAGTCAGATGTTGGTGATGAATATCACTTTTTACTAATTTGTAATAATGTTAAATTCGTAAATCTAAGAATTACTTTTTTAGATGATCTGGGGGTTATTTGCCCGGATCTAAGACAATTCAAAAATTATGATCTTTTTAAATATCTACTTCTGATGCATGATGAAATGACTATGAAATTATTCGCCAAATATTGTCATGACATCTTAAACACTTACAATACTTAATAATTCTCTATCTTTATATATCCACACATATGTTATATAGTTATGTTATTGCTCACTATATAGTTTCTCATTATATATAGTTTTATTATATAGATTATATAGATTGATAATCTTATTCAATGTTTGTATCCATTGTATCATTTTGGTATGTAAAGGATTAAAGTTATTTTTAGTCACTAATCGCTTTGCATCTTTTTAACGCAGTACTTAAAACATGAAACTTGCAACAACAACAATAACAACAACAAGTAACATACAAGCAATCAAGTGAAAAAAAACTCCCGCAAAGAACAAAATGAAAATAGGAGCTATGCTAGCAGGGTACTGATTAAAATGAACCCCTAGTATATATACATTGTTTTCATTAACAATGATATTTATTCGTTGTTTATTTGTCTATCTATTGTTTGTTTTGTTTTGTTGCTGTTCCTTTCTTCCTTCTATGTTATCATTCTCAGAATGAAAGAAAGTTTCTTTCTTTCTAGTCTAGCTCTTTTATATTGTTTTCTCATTTTTCACAGTAATATTTATCGAAGGGTTCTACACCTTTTTAGTCCGAATGCAAAGATAAACATGTAAAATGGATGTGGTGTACAATTGAAAATATTCGTATATTCGTATATTGGAGAGTAAACAAATAAGCAGAAAGAGTCATTTGAAATGTTTTTTGTTTCGTTTCTTTAATAGATCTAGATCATCTAGAATTGATTGGATCAAGTAACAAGAGCTACAGTCAGTCCAATCCACTGGTGTTGTTTAACCTCAGTGTCAACGCATATCCCAGTAATACATCTCTGTCTTGCAATCCTTCTGCACCGAATATATTGACTGCGATCACCAGCCTTGATGTTGGAATAAGTGGAAAACAGTATTTAGTTGTGGTTATAATCAAGAATGCTGTGGATAGTGCGAGCATTGTATGTAAAGCTGAACATAGCGCTGGTGTACGAGAAAAGACATTGCATATTTACAGACGACCAATAAGTGAGTAATCATAATGAGAGTTACAAGTGTATGTCACTGGATTACTGATCCAGTCCTGATGCCGAAATATGAATTTGCTATGATCTACACCTTATTTTAATTTTATTCGTTTCTACTTTAGTTTTTAAGGTAACCTTTGCCGGACAGTTTAGAATAACAAACAAGGAATGGCGAGATGAATTCAATGATTCAAAGTCGGCAAGCTACGATGGTCTTAAAAAGAAGTGCAGCAAAATAGTAAGTGCCCTCATTCATTCGTTTATTTTCGCCTTGTTTGCCATGGTTTATGGCGTGCTCATTAGCTATATAGTATATGTATCTTTTGTATTTCTAGTTACAGGCTGCATACTTTGGTCTACCATTTTTGGCTTCTATAAACATAAAGGAGTTTGTGTAAGTGCTCACCATTAATGCCCGATTCTTAGTGTATTGTCTCTCGCTAATTTACTCCCAGGATAAACTTTGAAATAAAAAACTAGTAGGCTAGGTTTTTGCCCAGTGTTATATGAAACTGCTTTTGCCATGAACTAAGCTGTTCACTTTTTAAATGAAGCAGGAATTTCAAAACTGAGTATTTTTTTAAGAAAATCACACAATTTCGATAGCTGTTGTGTTTTTTTCTTTAAAAAAAATATACTTTTGCTCACTTGTTATCTTTAATTTACGACTTCTATTGCAATTATTATAGTAAGGGAAGCATTATAGTGCGGTTTGAACTTGAAGTCATTGGTCAAGTGCCTGATCCACTGCTGCCTTTGAGGGGTTATATCAAAGAACAAGGAGAAGATATCGATGGGCTACGGATAGACTACAACAGCATTCAGAAATCAAGTGGTAAGCTGCATGATGTAGTAGCTACGATAAGACTCTTGGCATGTCTAGAATCGGTTCTTTACTTTACTTAGAAAAAATCTGTATCGTATTGAAATAACGTGGGAAAAAATGTTTGGTTTTCTTGTTTCTTACGCGCAGATCTAAAAGATTGTACGCCACCTCCAATTACAGAGGAGAACAAGACGCCACTAGTTGCAGTTCTTGGGGCACTGTTAGCTTTGGCGATTATTCTGAATATCCTACTTATAGGGGGTATCATCTGGCTACGTAGAAAAGGTATGATATGTATGGATATTATTCTGTTTTGTATGGTAAAGAGGCGTAAAGAGAACAACAACAAAAAAAAAAGAAGATAAAGGTTAGATTAATATTCTATTCAATATGTTTATGAATTTTTTTCTGATTAACGATTTTAGATTCAAAAGGAAATTCTGTGAAAAGGTGCGTGTTTTTCTGAGACTTTGAACTAAAAACTGAAGATTAAAAAATGAATGTTAATGAATGTTAATATTTTCTTTTGCAGATCAAATAAAAGTGACGAGAGGGGACAAATGGTAAGCCCCTTTAGAACCTGCTTTATATATATTATGTATGTCATCTAATGTTATCTATCGCGTATGGCGTTTACATGAAACCATCAAATCAATCCATCCACCCACCAAACTTTGTGAGTGACACTCATTCATGATTTGTCCTTTGGTTCATTTTCTATTTTACGTACAAAGAACGACATCTCACTTCAAGAGACAAGTTTTAACGCTACAGATAACGAAACACCAAACGTGCCAGAATATGAACCAATAGGAAGGCGAGGATTAGCAGCGAGTAATACAGGTATCCCAGAATATGAGGCGGTGACAAGAAGAACACAGCCACCCCAACCACAGTCTGGTGTACAGACGAATAACCCCATGCATCAGTATGAAAGTACAGATCGGCATGGACAAACAGAGCCTGTTTCGAACCCACCACCAGTCACCTATCAGACCATCCAACCTCGTACTGGTAACTACGGGTCATTGAGTCCTCTAACACGGCTTCCTCCTAATGGTACAGTACTGTCATCCACAGGAAGCCCGACACGTACAGGAGAATACCAGGCTCTTCAACACAGGAGTGTGTCTCCACAGTATCAGTCTCTGGATGATTTAAGCAAATGTTAAGTGAATATGGACCGAACAGGAGCAGTATTCTATCTAAGGCATTGCCTTGTGCTTCTAATGCATTGCTTCTAAAAGGCTAAATGAAAGGCATTGACCTGTGTTAATACAGTAATGATAATATTACTCGCTTTCAGTTCATTAGAAGGAACGCTTGCGATTTTAATTTTGCACTTTTTCAGATACATTCATCAAACTTAGAGGCAGTCTAGTAATAAGTACGTAAATTATGCACATATCATAATCCCAAACAGGTATTGCAAATGTATTAGTCTTGGCTACTGAATCCAATTGGAATCACATTTCAACAATAGCACGACATACACGTTTAGGCAGGGGTGGGTCCAGGGGAGTGCTGCATGGGGTGCACACCCCCCGGATCGACTTTGTGTCCTCATTATGAAGATAACTAATACCAAATAATGTTTTCTCTCTTTGATTCTGAGGGTGCATCCCTCCCTGAGACGACTTTGTGCCCCTCAGTACATTGCAGCTTGAAATATATCCGACACATAGGTTGATTCTTTTTTTAATTCGGTCTTTTTGTAGGTAGGTTTCCCTAGTACGCTGCACCCATTCTGTTAGGATATGCTGCAGTGATTTCAATGAATTCTATGCTTGAATATGATGTTATGCCAATATCAAAACGTTGCTACTTTCCTATGATTAGTTTTCTTATTAAAATGATTTCCATGTACTCAAAAAAAAGTTTAATCAAATAGATATTTTGAAATATATACTTCACATGAACTATATTGTAGAACACGATTATAAGCGACCTAAGACCGCTGCCAAAAATTCAGTTTAACGCCCAAAGATTTGACACGAGGAAAAAAGTGCTGTGTAGTGAAGTATCAAACATATTGGGATAAATTTGTGAGCGCATTTTTAAAATGATAAAGCCGCATTCGAAATGCTTTGGACTCTGATGAATATCGTGGTTACTATAGATGCTGATCATTATAAATGCTGTTCGTAATTCACTTATGCATATGCGTCGACTTTTGATGTGAAAGAATATCAATCAAATCCTACATTTATGTCTTAAGTCCTACTACTCTTGTCGATATCGTGTTTTTTATATAGTAAATTCATGTAATCACACCAGCGCGCGGTCAAATAATGAACTTATAATGAAAAGTTAGTCAGGGTTATCTTTGACGCAAACATCTTCCATTCTTACTTTCTCGTATTTTTCTGTTAGTACTTTAGCATGAACCAAAGAATTTTAAAATGTAAGGGATTTTGAGGAGCAGATCGTTGTATTCAAAGCATAAATACAAGGTTATGCTTGAGTCTGAGCATGTCAAAAGTAATAAAGTTGAATGTGTACTTTGACTGGTGAGAACTGTGCCTTCATTGTTATATATAAATATTTCACATCGGGCAACAGACATATAGAGTAACAACTGTTGAGGTTTTGGGAATCTTTTAAGCGCGCGGTGACTAAAAATAAAAATCAGGATCGAAACATTCCTATTACCTTACAAAACAAGTTTCTTTTAACATATCTTAAAATCACTAGACAGAAATGCGAGTGAATTGATTCTCTATATATGACATAATTATACATAGATAGATGATACCTGTAGATGCATGTCACCTGATGGGAATCAAGGATAGTGAAACACTATATTTCACTCGGTCGCGGGTTCGATGCGTACCGTGTAACGCTGTCGCCATGTCATAATCTTCCATCAGTAAGCATTGAACTTAACAAGTAAAACCGGTTTTATTTGCTAACTACAAACTACTGGAAGCAGAAAGAAAATCCAATCCGTCTGTCTGATTATATGTTGGTAAATGGTATTTTTTTGCATTTTAAAAAAATCTGAATGCATTGCATAGCTTTCACTTTGGAGCCTTTCATTTTCACCACTAGTTAATTTTGAAACAGTTTGTTTCAAAACTGAAACTGAAAAGGGAAAGTAAGTGATAAAAGTCTTATTTAGAGAACCTGTAAGCCCAAGTAGAGAACTTCTATGTTTCTATTTTACTTACTCAGTCGAAATACGTTTCAACAAATATTCCCTGACATTAGCATATGCCCGGGAAAGGACTTGGGTAAGGCGTCGTCATGGTGCTATAACGAAACGTTTCCATTTTGAGTAAGGGAAGAAACAGAAATCAGGAAAACCGAAAGGCATTTAACAACAGGTCTGCCACAGTCATCTCAGTCATGAATAGCGCCAATAATATCAACTTAGGTTTGAGATTTGAGAGGAATTAGGTTCGATTATTTTATGATACTAAATGAAAATGTGATTGAGATTATTACCAGATTTGGAATATAAAGGAAAATATCAATATCCAAGAAAATATTGTCGCTCAAAAAAGAGGTAAGTGCTTACAATGAAGCATTTCTAAATTTTTAACAATAGTCGCTCAGCATTTGCGACCAACGACATATCATTGGGTTCCTGAAGAAGGCCTGGTTTTGAACTCGATGACTAATTTGGTGTCGCTTGTGATGAAGAACGTTTCCCCTACTTGACAGTCTTTCCGTGATTCAAATTTCTGACTGTGTGTCAAGTGTCTCTGACTGTGTTTCTGTTTCGAAACCGGTTGGCAAATAGATTGAGTCCGATTACTTGATGAAAACCATTGGAATACCAATGTAAGTAATATCCTGAGTCACGGATATCTTGATAGATATCACTTCACTTTATTGAGGTGAAGGAACGACCACAATACCATGTAGGCTCTTTTTCTGTAGATGTATTCCAAACACTTTTCAGTTCTTCTGTTTCTAGGATGGCGAAAACGTGAATTGTAACCAATCGATTAATCGAAATAAGGGGTATTCGAGAAAATACGAACTTAGTTTCCCCACTTTGTTAGTCTGATATTAACCAAGGTTTACTAACTAGAAACTGAAAGTAGTGAGTTGTTACTGTTGTCTCATTACGACAGTTTATTATATACCGTTTGCATTGCGTTTATTTGATTTTTAATTCATTCTCATTCTCATTCTCATTCTCATTCTCATTCTCATTCTCATTCTCATTCTCATTCTCATTCTCATTCTCATTCTCATTCTCATTCTCATTCTCATTCTCATTCTCATTCTCATTCTCATTCTCATTCTCATTCTCATTCTCATTCTCATTCTCATTCTCATTCTCATTCTCATTCTCATTCTCATTCTCATTCTCATTCTCATTCTCATTCTCATTCTCATTCTCATTCTCATTCTCATTCTCATTCTCATTCTCATTCTCATTCTCATTCTCATTCTCATTCTCATTCTCATTCTCATTCTCATTCTCATTCTCATTCTCATTCTCATTCTCATTCTCATTCTCATTCTCATTCTCATTCTCATTCTCATTCTCATTCTCATTCTCATTCTCATTCTCATTCTCATTCTCATTCTCATTCTCATTCTCATTCTCATTCTCATTCTCATTCTCATTCTCATTCTCATTCTCATTCTCATTCTCATTCTCATTCTCATTCTCATTCTCATTCTCATTCTCATTCTCATTCTCATTCTCATTCTCATTCTCATTCTCATTCTCATTCTCATTCTCATTCTCATTCTCATTCTCATTCTCATTCTCATTCTCATTCTCATTTGGTAGATATGTTTCTTCTTCAACTGCCTCCAACAGTGTATTCCGTCTGCTTCATTCACGCTGTTCCATGTGTGATGGTCGTTTTAACTCTAGATCTTGCAGGTACGCTTATTCTTTATCACCGTTTTCATTGCTACTCGCTGATCAAGATAAAAGTCGCAAACGTAAAATGGGCTTGAAATAAATAATAAGATTAAATATATAAGAATCAACAGTGGATTCCACAGAGTGACTCTTCTTCCACTGCATTCCAATTTGAACTTAGAAGCGCCAGCCGTGCTTCCCTGAATACAAATTAAAGGACACGATAGTGAAATTAATCCTTTATCATCTTTGTAATGAACGATTTTACCCTCTCATGAACTTTAGTCAGTACTTTTCACCAGAATTGCATCATTAGAGCAGGTTCCATTAAAACAAATCTTGTATTTTGTTCCAGACGGAATTTCATGGCTTTCTGCACCAGATGAACACACCTACGTAGAGCAAGGAAGTCATTTTAGCCTGCACTGGCATTACAATATTGTTGATAATGAAACATTTTTGAATTCTGAGATTACAGGAATCGTGAAACAAATAACAATAGTTTCTATGGCTTCAAGATTTCACGGAGAAAATACGTATTTCATACACCAAATGAAATATTCTTCATTCTCGATTTATGGCAAAAATAACATCAGCCTTATTGTGGACCTTGCAAAGATTGGACATAATATCACCTACTGTTGTGAAGTAGTGTCGAGATCAATAGCTGGAAAAAGAAAAGAAAGAAGGTGTTCTAGAGTGTTTGTTTACGGTAAATACTATTGCAGTTGCATGACCATTTTTAATACTTTGATCGAGTTTAAAAAGTATATAATATAAAATATAAAATGATATAAATATCGCTTTCTGATTATGAGAGTACAAAGCACATGCGCTCACATTTTTTTTTTGTTATTTGTATCCAAAATAACGGCTATTCTAATTTGTATTTCATGAAAGAAATAAAAAACACAGCACACAGCACACAGCACACAGCACACAGCACACAGCACACAGCACACAGCACACAGCACACAGCACACAGCACACAGCACACAGCACACAGCACACAGCACACAGCACACAGCACACAGCACACAGCACACAGCACACAGCACACAGCACACAGCACACAGCACACAGCACACAGCACACAGCACACAGCACACAGCACACAGCACACAGCACACAGCACACAGCACACAGCACACAGCACACAGCACACAGCACACAGCACACAGCACACAGCACACAGCACACAGCACACAGCACACAGCACACAGCACACAGCACACAGCACACAGCACACAGCACACAGCACACAGCACACAGCACACAGCACACAGCACACTCGCTTTCTTTTTCTTAACTACAAACCATAGTGTCCTGTCTCTTCTGAAGTGTTTTATAAAGTTTTTTATTATTATCATTTTTAGATGTGCCACGAATTACCTATCACATACCACAACTGTCCTGCAAACAAGGTGATTCGATAAAACTACCGTGTAATGCAACAGGGATCCCAAAACCTCATCTTGACTGGATACACGATGATACCCATGAACTGATTGACAGCTCTTCAGACATTGTATTGAACATAACTGGCAAAAAATCAGAAGGGCGATATTGCTGTGATGCAAATAACGGATTCGGGAAGGAAACCGCCTGCACAACAGTAAATGTCACGGGTATGTACGTAATGATTATAGAGTTTTGCATAACGCACTTTAACCAACATCATAACGTATTATTGATAAATTGAAAAAATGAATTTATCTTAAAGAGACAAATGAATTGTTGTATTTCAATCAGATGAAAAAAAGCTTCTTAATTTCTAATTTTTAATCTCATTTTAACAATAATAATAATAATACTTTATTCAAATTCAATATAAAAAGTTTACATAGAATTCGAAAAGGAAGACCATGAGGTTAGCCCTATAATATAGGTCCCCTATTCTAAAACTATTAAATAATATATTACGTGTTGCATGGTTGATGCTCCTCCCACTGAAGCGCGCCGAGTCTCCCGCACAGGAAAGCCCATTTAGGCTAGTTTTCGCAATGAATGAACCCACCTGCACAAGAGGACCCAACAGGCAGCAACCATGAAACAATTAGAAAGTGTCTAGAATCAAAAATATATCTTCATATGATTAACTAACTAACTATTACTTACTATTAATGTAAATATTAAAAATACTATAAAGTGTATAAAATAAAATGAAAGATTATATTAATTATTTTATCGTGTATATGTGTGCGCTGAAATACTCGGTTAAAAAAGTTCAATTAATAAATATTCATGAATATTTTCAAGTGCCTTTTAAAATTATTAATGCTGCTATTATCACATTGCCTGAATACATCGTTTGGCAGGCTGTTCCAAGGCTTAATAATTCTTACGAAAAAAAGAGTACTTTAGGCAGTTGATTCTTGCCGATTTAGTTTGGATCTTGTATTGATGATTAGCTCTAGTGCTCTTGCTTTTACAATACTCAAAGTGTTTATCAAAATCTAAGCCATTTAGCCCAAACACTATCTTGTAGCATTCTATTAGCGACAGGTATTCCCTCCTATATTCAAGGGTATTCCAATTTAATAATTTGCATCGCTCTTCGTAAGACATCTCGCGAGGCTTTTGACCGAGAGCAATTCTCGAAGCTCTACGCTGTATTTTTTTTTTTTTTCTTTTTTTTTTTTTTCAATCGCTAAAATATCTTTAGCCAAGTGGGGTGCCCATACTGGACACGCGTATTCTAAGATAGGTCTTACTAACGATTTGTATAACATAGAGAAAATATCTTTGTTCCTGCCTCCAACTAAGCGCTTTAGTAAGCCTAATACCTTATTTGCTTTGTTTACAGTTAAGTCAACGTGATGTGACCATGATAAGTCGCCTGAGACGTTTACGCCTAGATCTTTATATGAATTAACAGATTTTAATTCTGTGTTTGATAGGTGATATGAGTGTTTACTTTTATCCTTCTTGTGCGTTATTCTCATTACTTCACATTTCTTGGGGTTGAATTTTACTTGCAATATAATATAATATAATATTTTGAACCTTATGAATGATTAATGTATCCTTTTTGGTCAGGTTTTCTGATCTCATCTTATTATTCTCTCATGCACTGCGGGCAGAGGAGGATCCAGGACTATCCCATCATGAATTACGACTGAGATATAACATTTTCCCATTTAACAGCTGAAATGAATATTTTCTAAATTGAAAAATCAATTGTACTTAAGTAGCGATATCTATTTTCTAAATGGATACTCCTTAGAGATAATCGTCAAAATACTGGAGTAATTTTAAGGTTCAGCACAGATCCTACAGCTCGCTACTTTTATTTCCCAAACTTAGCCGAACATGTCTTCATCAAATGCTAAAGCAACACCTTAGTATTAGTATTATTATTAGTAGAAGTATCATCACAAAAAAGATGCACATAAACTGGGGTTGAAACAAAGAAAACTATAATAAGCATGCAAGGGCACTTGGGATAGTCTGGATCCTCCTCTGTACTCCGGGTTTCGTATAATTCGCTCTGACTCGAAATGGGTTTAAGCATCATGTTTAAGAGACACTTCATGAATTAATGATATATGTATTGCACCACTTCTCATGGGTTGATGTATACCAAGCGCGCATGTGCAATTTAACCAACCAGCAAGCATTTGCAATCCATAAGCTACGTACTGTTTGGTTGTTTGATTGCACAGCTCTCTTACTTTTGCTTTCAGAATACGAGCCACAGAATACAACACTGTTGGTAAAACAGACAAACAGAGACGATGTCGATATAATTCACGTAGTATGCAAAGCTGATGCCTCCCCTCCTTCACATCATTTTATGATCTACTTCAATGATACACAATACAATTCGAGTGATGGTCTACAGACTATCGAAGTACCAGCTCCAAAAAAAGACAAAAGACACGAAATAGCTGTCAGTTGTTTCCCATGCAATAAATACGGACAAGGACCAATCAAGAAAGTTGTTTTGCTGTTGTATGGTAAGCGAATAAAAAATTCAAACAAAAAATAGGGTATTGAAATAATTATTGTGAAATTTAAGCATAGAAATAGCAGTATTCTCAGTTAGAAGATAAAACAGCCTAATATTATTATAATATTAATATTTATTATTATTATATAAATATTTTAAAAACATTTCACCTGGTACATCATACTCAATATTACTAGTAAACTATACTATTAATATTATTTTTAGTATAGTTTTAGGCTTGAATAAAGAGTTTCGCGCGCTGTGATTGGTCGAGAGCGACCACGGTGGTTATGAGACGATAGTCAGTGGCCAAGCAGTGAATATGAGGTTTGCCAAACCTTGGAAAAGCGTAATACCGAAACGTTCTTTTTATTCTGACTGTCGTCTTTTTCCCGATATTAAAGTCTAAAATTATTACGTCTCGGTAAATATTCACCGATATTAACTTGGCCTTCAGTGAATAATTCTTGAATATTACCCTAAGTTAAGGTCTCTGAGAAAAAAAAACATTAATCATTTTACTAAATCCATAAAATATATCTTTCCGATTCATTTTTACTTCAGCAAGGACTAAATCACCAGAGATAACGAATCCGTACAAACAAGTATTAGTGGTTGATGAAGGTGATTATGTTAGTCTTGTTTGTAATGCCAGTGGTTATCCAGTACCTAATATCACCTGGACCATGGATGGCACTATCGTTGGAGTTCGAAGAGTATTCAATATAACAAGAGCAAAAAGGAACGATTCCTCGTGTTACACGTGTACAGCAGATAATGGTATTGGACACGCCAAGAATGCCAGCATATGTTTAATTGTGCAATGTAAGTACTGTTTAATAAACGAGCAGGAGTGTTTTATCGGGCTTAAAACCACTTGGCTTCGCCTCGTGTTTTAAATCCCGATAAAACACGATCTGCGAGTTTATTGAACAGCTTAAAAAACCTTGAGGTGTACCTTCGAATTTTCTACTGAATTTTTGACGAATGCACCAAGTTTACCATAGAAAATCCGAGTTAAAGTTTATGCAAATGAAGAGGATGTCTTATCAGATTTAAAACCTCCTCCACGGACAATGATTTCTATTGTGTTTTCCTCATTAAATATTCATGAGTTTTTTAAGTAGGAATCTTATCTTTTTTTAGCGAATAATATTATTTGTCATGGTGCAGATGGTGTCCTGCATTAAGGCTGTCATCCATGAATTCATTATATCTTTATTTTTCACATGCCAAAAAAGTGTGGGTTATTGGGATATTGAGCTTCCGGAAATGGCGCTATATAATTAACGCCAATAATAATTATTTATCATTATCATAAATGGCATAATGTTCAACCCTTGGACGACCTGATAAAGTCATCTTCAATATTATTCGTTATGAAAATATTTATAATGTAATAATGTAAATAGTTTTGCTTTGATTTTAAAGATTATTCGCTGATTTCAAAAGAGAAGAATAATACATTAGTTGCAGTTATTGGAGTACTGTTTGCCTTATCGATTGTTCTGAACATCATACTTATAGCGGGTATCCACTGGCAACGTAGGAAAGGTATGAGATATGGATATTTTATTTTGGGTGCAAAAGACAAAGAACATGAAGATATAGAGATGTGGAAAGAGAAAAAGAGATTTCATGTGAAATTAATATATTATTGAAATGTATTTATAACATTTTTCTTGATTTTAGATTCAAGAGAGCATTCTGGGAAAAGGTACGCGTTTTTCTGAGACTTTGAACAGAAAAAAGTGCAGATTAAAATACATATATCTTAATATTGTTTTTTACAGATCAATTATCAGTGACGAGAGGGAACAAATGGTAAGCCACCTGAAAACACGTTATCTATATATTTCATATTATATATGTGTTAACGTTATTGTCATTTCGCATGAAATTTAGATGTATTTATCCATCCATCTCTCAATCCATTCCTTCTTTCCTTCCTTCCTTCCTTCCTTCCTTCCTTCCTTCCCTAACCATTCATTTATTCATTCATTCATTCATGCATTCATTCATTCATTTATTTATTCATTCATTCTTTCATTCATTCATTCATTCATTCATTCGTTCGTTCGTTCGTTCGTTCGTTCGTTCGTTCGTTCGTTCGTTCGTTCGTTCGTTCGTTCGTTCGTTCGTTCGTTCGTTCGTTCGTTCGTTCGTTCGTTCGTTCGTTCGTTCGTTCGTTCGTTCGTTCGTTCGTTCGTTCGTTCGTTCGTTCGTTCGTTCGTTCGTTCGTTCGTTCGTTCGTTCGTTCGTTCGTTCGTTCGTTCGTTCGTTCGTTCGTTCGTTCGTTCGTTTGTTCGTTCGTTCGTTCGTTCGTTCGTTCGTTCGTTCGTTCGTTCGTTCGTTCGTTCGTTCGTTCGTTCGTTCGTTCGTTCGTTCGTTCGTTCGTTCGTTCGTTCGTTCGTTCGTTCGTTCGTTCGTTCGTTCGTTCGTTCGTTCGTTCGTTCGTTCGTTCGTTCGTTCGTTCGTTCGTTCGTTCGTTCGTTCGTTCGTTCGTTCGTTCGTTCGTTCGTTCGTTCGTTCGTTCGTTCGTTCGTTCGTTCGTTCGTTCGTTCGTTCGTTCGTTCGTTCGTTCGTTCGTTCGTTCGTTCGTTCGTTCGTTCGTTCGTTCGTTCGTTCGTTCATTCATCCATTAATCCATACATTCATTCATTCATTCATCCATCCATCCATACATTCGTTCATTCATTCATTCATTCATTCATTGTTGCATTTCATTATTTGGTGCGTTCTATATTTGCTTATTCTCTGTTTGTTTATTCATTACTATTATTCTACGTTACGTACGTACAAAGAACGACATAGCCCTTCAAGAGACGATATTTAATGGTGCAGAAAACGCAACACAAAACATACTAGAAAACGAACCAATAGGAAGGCGAGGATTAGCAACGAGTAATGACGGTATGCCAGAATATGAGGAGGTAGCAGCAAGAACACAGCCACCCCAACCACAGTCTGGTGTACAGACGAATAACCCAATGCCTCAGTATGAAAGTGCAGATGTGCATGGACAAACAGAGCCTGTTTCGAACCCACCACCAGTCACCTATCAGAACATCCAACCTCGTACTGGTAACTACAGTTCATTGAGTCCTCTAACACGGCTTCCTCCTAAGGGTACAGTACTGTCATCCACAGGAAGCCCGACACGTACAGGAGAGTATCAGGCTCTTCAACACAGGAGTGTGTCTCCACAGTATCAGTCTCTGGATGATTTAAGCAAATGTTAAGTGAATATGGACCGAACAAGAGCAGAATTCTATCTAAGGCATTGCCTTGTGTTTTTAATGCATTGCTACTAAAAGGCTAACTGAAAGGCATTGACCTGTGTTAATACAGTAATGATAAGATTACTCGCTTTCAGTTCATTTGAAAGAACGCTTGCGATTTTAATTTTGCACTTTTTCAGATGAACTCATCAAACTTAAAGGCAGTCTAGTTATAAGTACGTAAGTTATTTTTTTATCATAATCCAGAGCAGAGTTTTGCAAATTTCTTAGTTTAATGCTACTGCATCCATTTGGACAATATTTCAACAACATTTCAACAAGGATATGTTGCAATGATGTCCATGTATTTGAACGAAAGCCAAAAGCAGTTGCATCTAAGAAATCCTTCAAAAAACAATTGACGTGCGCTTAATTGTGTTAATATTTTGTCCAGTCTCAGAGTTGCACCCAGTAGCACATTCCGTTCTGTCAATGTCAATTAATTAAACGTCGGGGTTTTCACGTATTTCGAATATCAGAAAATTCTTTGATAACCGCTCTATCAAAGCTACCCTTTTGTCGAAATTATAAACGTCCAAGAATATGAACGGCTTTCAATAAATATCTAGTGAACTGTGTGTGACATCAGTTTGTGACATCAGTGCCGTATGCGTGATGACACATGCTGGTGAACCAATGTTTGATCAATCATGGCTCCATCTGTTTGGCATACAAATATAATGCCTATATGATTTCGAAAATCTCTCGTGACTCATGTATTCATTTGTAAATACTCAATTATAATAAATTACTGAAGTCCTATTTCGTACCTGTAGAACATTTTTTTGCGAAATTTTCCAGCAACCATGTTTGCTTTTTTCAGCACTGTCAGCGTAACCAGGGAGGTGACGTAACCGATGAAATCCTTATTTCTGTGCTTTTAATTTTTGTTTAGGCCCTTTTCTTGTGACGTCAAAGCAGCTCAATTTGGAGGACAAGACAAAAGTATCTCAGTCTCGTGAGAATTCGAAACCTATTGCTTTGTCTTCCAAATTGACCTGCATCCCTAAGTGCTGCAAGGGGTCTATAGAAACTCAAATTCAAAGCAAATGCAAAGCAAAACAAAACCAAAGTATAGGACTAGTTGAAAACTGATATTGGACTTACTGGTATTAGCAATAGCAGTAACATAAATAGTAAAGTATAAGTAAAATCATATGAATGATTGTGTTTCCTATAATCCATCGCGCCATTCATTGCTGCATTTTGTGTGCAATTGAAAATATCTTTAGCGGTTTTGACTCACAGCGAATCAGAGAGCATATTTGTGTTGCGGTGTACACGGGGGTAAAAGATAGTCATAAGGTAAATCTTGACTATTCACACGCACAATGCGTGACGTATGAAGCAAACTAGACAAGGACACTTATGTTTAATATTGATTATTTCGATTGTTATTTGGATCGAAGCCGAAGCATAAACATTTTTGAACCGAAGAAAAGAGGATAAATTCCAATTTGTTTCTTTGTACCACTACTAGCATATGGTAGAGAATGCATTAATCGCCCAAATTGTGTCGCTACTTCTGCCCTCGATCGAGTAAACAGTAACAAGTGGTGTTATTTACAACGCTATTACCTCATAAAGCGTCTTACTACATGCCATCGATTACTGACGATCACTGAAAAAGTATCTGAGAATTTATAATTGAGAATTTATGAAATAATGTTTTCATGCAGGACATATTATTCAATGTCTCTTGATAAGCTTTATCCATGTTTAGTGCTGATCCTGGTTTACTTCCTTATACCATCAGGTAAGTGCAAGTAAAAATATATAGACCAAAAATTGAGATTGATAGTTAAAACATGACGGTTAAAAACACACATCCTCGTATCCAAAATGATATTAGATATTGCCATTAGTAATGATTTGAAACCTCTGAATAATGTTCAGTTGATGGTTGGTCGACCGCTCGAATACGAAATTCTTGATGAGGTGGTTTCATCCAAGCGAAGTAACGGCCTTGAGCGACCATGATTTACATTCTTTTTTAGTTATTCACTTTCAAACAAATAACAATATAGATAATGCTCTATCTAATTCTTTGACTTCTTAAAAACGATATAAGTTGAATTTGTACTCATTTCCAAGGAGTTAGAGTTAAAAAAAAAAACATATTTTGTGATAGATTTTGAATTATAAACTAATGACCTTCATTGTATGCATGGTTAAACAAGACAAAATGTCATAATGCATAATTATATTAATAAAACTGATACTGAACAAATGCTTTCGGACACTTTTCCGTGACCTTTATGATAAGACATCAATCAAAAAAACGATAGAATTTGAAGATATGAAATAAAAGGGTTAAACAAAGGCGTAAAAGGAAGATCGGAAATAAGAAAACAACAATGAAAGAGATTATGGGATTTTGCGGAAGAAAATGTCAGAACGTTTGACTTAGGTTAGCTGTACATGTATCTTGTCGACTGGCGGATAGAACATAATTTGATGTCATATTTAGCCTTTGTTTTTATAGGACCGTAATATATGATATGCAAATGATAAAAAAATATGGTTGTGCGTTGCATGCGCGAAATTTTGCTTGTGACGAGGGATGCCTAATAGATCTCAAGAAAAACCCTTCGTGACATCGTGACAGAATGATCTTTGCTTTCCAAGAAATATGCTACCAATACCCTTTAATTATTTTTAAACTGCATATTTCGACAATTAAATACACCTGCCTTAAATTTATTTTCACTCATATTCAGTTGTATTAAAACTAAAAGGAAATACTTTGCGAGTCACAGGAAAGGTAGAGATTGCTATAACATAATGATCATCTCATACAATAATTGCAATTCTTTTCTTTTAGTTTATTCTCAATAAGCAAACTTTTAGTTCGCAATGTAGTAGTTTTGAATACAAAATAAGCTAAACATCGGATTAGACTGAAGATTGTTATTGCTGCCGCTGGTTTGTTTCTGTGTTTGGTTTGTTTGTTCAGTTTGTTGTTGTTGTTGTTATTTTGTTGTTTTGCTTTTGATTTATTATTTATTTGGCTTTTGTCTTTGTATTTGCTTTATTGTTTGCTTGATGTATTTTTTGTTTTTATTTCATTTTTTATTTTTTTCCATTATTTTCATTATTTTTAATTTTATGTTGTTTTGTTTACTGGTTGGTATTCTGCTTTCTGTTTGTGTGTGCGCTTTTTCTTTTATATTGTTTGTTATTGCTTTCTCATAGACGCCCAAAACGTTACTTCAATGGAAGTCCTACCGAATAAAGCATTCTACTGTTATGGGCAGCGGATCATTATTAACTGCATGGCGAAGTCTCATCCCACTGCTGGATATCTGTTGTACCAAAATGGACAGTTTGTTCAAGCTACACTTTATGGTTTGTTCGAAGTGATATTGAATAACACTGGCTATATCACCTACACCTGTGCAGTCAACAACACTTTAGGTGAATCAGTGCAAAACAAAAGTGTATATCTCATCGTTAAAGGTAATTAGATTGTGAATGAATTCGAAGTAGGAAAAAAAAAAGAAAGACAGACAGATAGATAAAATGGACAGATATAAAGAAAGACAGTCAGACAGACAGACAAACAGATAGACAGACAGATAGACAGACAGACAGACAGACAGACAGACAGACAGACAGACAAACAAAGAAGAACCACGTAATGACATCTATAATGACCGCTCAAGACTTACAGACCAAACATTTGCCACCAGAAATGAATCCCCCCCCCCTGTTTATTTGCCATCACACATACAGCACTATGAAACTGACTAATCTTGTACATTTCATTGATATTTATCGAACTGCTTTATTATCGAAAATAGATTTTGACACCAGGGTAGCTTTGTTTAGTGGGAATGTGAGTCATAGGGTTATCTTTTAATATGTTTTGTCATATGCTTTATCTTTTTGAAATGTTAAATGATAAATGTTGTGTTATGCCTTTGCTCTGTATATTCTGTTTGTTTCTTTTTTATATTTATTCTGGAATTCTAGAATCCACACATGTACAAATAAACAACTGTATCATCATCAGCGAAACTATGACAAACGGAGCCGTCGTTGAAGGAGGTCAGGTCAACATAACTTGCAGCATCTCTGGCAGTGGACCATTAAGCATAACATGGACTAACGGAAAGCAAGTGTGGAATGAAAGGATCCTGAAATTCCAGCCAGTGAGCAGAAATGATTCTGGTACTTATGATATTGATGTGAGAGCTAGCGACGGAGGGGGATGCAACCATACTGCAAAAGCGAACGTTACCTTTGATGTGTATTGTAAGTAATATATGGGGTAGGGGGGAATCGCTACTTTATTTTCTACGAAAAATTAATTGTGCCGGATGTCATGTGATTAAAAACTTGCTCGAACCAAATTATAGCAATCTACTATAATTTTGTACAGATATTGCAATATTTCACTATGACGTCACATATTTATTACACTAAATATCCCGAAGAAAAGGTTTAGCCTAAATTTCTACTCTTCTTGCCAATGTTAACAAGCTGTGACGTCATAGTGAAACAGGGCAATTAACTAATGATTAAAAAAACTTTACAATGATAATTATTAACAAATCACACCAATGGCGTGAAAAAGGAACAATAAAATATTAGGAAAACTAATCACAGATTATGCGAATAACCACAATAATAATTTGATTTTATTAACAATCAGAAACCAATAATAATTTATTTTAACTTTTTGGTTTCTTACGTAAAAAGTGTTGACTAGCTACTTGCATTCATATCAATGACGGTGCTAATATTGTGCGCTTGGGGTTAATCACTTACATCGGGTTTAATAAGCTAACAAAACCCCAAAAGACATATTTTTACTCGTGATTATAGTGCACTTTGAAGGATTCTGTATTCTCAATCAATAGTCTTATATTACAGACTGAAACAAGTATCCACAAACAAAGCTTACTTTTTTATTAGATCATACAAAGATATTGGTCTCTCCAACAAACCAAACAGTAGTTGAGACAAGCAGTGTATCCCTGACGTGTTACTTGGAAGGCAAACCAGTATCTAATGTAACCTGGTTCAAAGATGGTATCCCAATCATTCCTGCTGCTAATGACAACAGAATATCTGTATCTCCACCTACCTCAGTCAGTAATACAAGTGCTACGATGACTATTACTAATGTGAACCGTACTGACGAGGGCAACTATTCCTGTCAGGCTGAGAACAATGTCGGTAATGATACCTCATCTGCAGCATGGCTGAAAGTCAACTGTAAGTACTTAATCAATATCTTAAACTTTCAGCCAACAACATGCATTCATTTCCATAATCTTAAATATCAAACCTCGCTTACAGATCCTCCAAAGATCTTGGTCTCTCCAACAAACCAAACAGTAGTTGAGACAAGAAGTGTATCCCTGACGTGTTACTTGGAAGGCAAACCAGTATCTAATGTAACCTGGTTCAAAGATGGCATCTCAATCATCCCTGCTAATGACAACAGAGTATATGTATCTCCACCCACCTCAGTCAGTAATACAAGTGCGGCTACGATGACTATTACTAATGTGAGCCGTACTGACGAGGGCAGCTATTTCTGTCAGGCTGTGAATGATGTCAGTAGTGTTATGGCATCTGCAGCATTGCTGACAGTCAACTGTAAATAACAAGGAATCATCCTTTTTTTTTTTTTTTTTTTTATTTCTTAACGAGGTTTAAGACACGTTCAACATTTTCCTTGCAGATGGTGTAATCGTTTTTGTCCATCCAAGAGCCCAGACAAACAATGAAGGAGAATCGGTGACATTGGCATGTGAAGTGGAAGGCAAACCTGCTCCCGTTGTAACCTGGCTTAAAAATGGCAACCCATTGACTGTAGAGACGAATAGGATGAACGTCACTCAACCCACTACACACAACAGGACGACTGTTTCTCTGACTATCACTGACTTGAAGAGAACAGATGACGGTAGTTACAGCTGTAACGTGAATAACAGTTATGGTGAACAGAATTCTACTGCTGCTCTATTGACTGTCAATTGTAAGTGAATGTTGCATTGAGCATTCTTCGTGTGAATGCAAGCTACCGTTCAGTACGGTAGCCATCATATGTTGTGCTCTCTGGATTTAAAGCCATATTGTGTTTTTCACTCGTTAGAAATACCCTTACGTTTTTCTTTCAAGATAGTGTCAATGTTTATATTTTATTTCGGGATATATTTCCCATTTCTATTCAAGAAACATCAAACTGAGCATAGGCATTTTGTTGATGTTTTTTAGATCCTCCAAAAGTATTCGTCTCTCCAACAAGCCAAACAGTAGTTGAGAGTAGGAATATATCCCTGACGTGTTACTTGGAAGGCAAACCAGTATCTAACGTAACCTGGTTCAAAGATGGTAACTCAATCATTCCTGCTGCTAATGACAACAGAATATCTGTATCTCCACCTACCTCAGTCAGTAATACAAGTGCTACGATGACTATTACTAATGTGAACCGTACTGACGAGGGCAACTATTCCTGTCAGACTGAGAACAAAGTCAGCAGTGTTATGTCATCTGCAGCATGGCTGACAGTCAACTGTAAGTACTTAATCAATATCTTAAACTTTCAGTGTTATAACATGCATTAATTTCCATCATCGTAAATATCAAACCTCGCTTACAGATCATCCAAAGATATTCGTCTCTCCAACAAACCAAACAGTAGTTGAGACAAGTTATGACAAGTTATGACAACAGAGTATATGTATCTCCACCCACCTCAGTCAGTAATACAAGTGCGGCTACGATGACTATTACTAATGTGAGCCGTACTGACGAGGGCAGCTATTTCTGTCAGGCTGTGAATGATGTCAGTAGTGTTATGGCATCTGCAGCATTGCTGACAGTCAACTGTAAATAACAAGGAATCATCCTTTTTTTTTATTTTTTTTATTTCTTAACGAGGTTTAAGAAACGTTCAACATTTTCCTTGCAGATGGTGTAATCGTTTTTGTCCATCCAAGAGCCCAGGCAAACAATGAAGGAGAATCGGTGACATTGGCATGTGAAGTGGAAGGCATACCTGCTCCCGTTGTAACCTGGCTTAAAAATGGCAACCCATTGACTGTAGAGACGAATAGGATGAACGTCACTCAACCCACTACACACAACAGGACGACTGTTTCTCTGACTATCACTGACTTGAAGAGAACAGATGACGGTAGTTACAGCTGTAACGTGAATAACAGTTATGGTGAACAGAATTCTACTGCTGCTCTATTGACTGTCAATTGTAAGTGAATGTTGCATTGAGCATTCTTCGTGTGAATGCAAGCTACCGTTCAGTACGGTAGCCATCATATGTTGTGCTCTCTGGATTTAAAGCCATATTGTGTTTTTCACTCGTTAGAAATACCCTTACGTTTTTCTTTCAAGATAGTGTCAATGTTTTTATTTTTTTTCGGGATATATTTCCCATTTCTATTCAAGAAACATCAAACTGAGCATAGGCATTTTGTTGATGTTTTTTAGATCCTCCAAAAGTATTCGTCTCTCCAACAAGCCAAACAGTAGTTGAGAGTAGGAATATATCCCTGACGTGTTACTTGGAAGGCAAACCAGTATCTAATGTAACCTGGTTCAAAGATGGTATCCCAATCATTCCTGCTGCTAATGACAACAGAATATCTGTATCTCCACCTACCTCAGTCAGTAATACAAGTGCTACGATGACTATTACTAATGTGAACCGTACTGACGAGGGCAACTATTCCTGTCAGACTGAGAACAAAGTCAGCAGTGTTATGTCATCTGCAGCATGGCTGACAGTCAACTGTAAGTACTTAATCAATATCTTAAACTTTCAGTGTTATAACATGCATTAATTTCCATCATCGTAAATATCAAACCTCGCTTACAGATCATCCAAAGATATTCGTCTCTCCAACAAACCAAACAGTAGTTGAGACAAGCAGTGTATCCCTGACGTGTTACTTGGAAGGCAAACCAGTATCTAATGTAACCTGGTTCAAAGATGGTAACTCAATCATCCCTGCTGCTAATGACAACAGAATATCTGTATCTCCACCTACCTCAGTCAGTAATACAAGTGCTACGATGACTATTACTAATGTGAACCGTACTGACGAGGGCAACTATTCCTGTCAGGCTAAGAACAATGTCGGTAATGATACCTCATCTGCAGTATGGCTGACAGTCAACTGTAAGTACTTAATCAATATCTTAAACTTTCAGCCAACAACATGCATTCATTTCCATAATCTTAAATATCAAACCTCGCTTACAGATCCTCCAAAGATCTTGGTCCCTCCAACAAACCAAACAGTAGTTGAGACAAGAAGTGTATCCCTGACGTGTTACTTGGAAGGCAAACCAGTATCTAATGTAACCTGGTTCAAAGATGGTATCCCAATCATCCCTGCTGCTAATGACAACAGAATATATGTATCTCCACCCACCTCAGTCAGTAACACAAGTGCTACGATGACTATTACAAATGTTAACCGTACTGACGAGGGCAACTATTCCTGTCAGGTATTGAACAATGTCAGTAGTGTTATGTCATCTGCAGCATGGCTGACAGTCAACTGTAAGTACTTAATCAATATCTTAAACTTTCAGCCAACAACATGCATTGATTTCCATAATCTTAAATATCAAACCTCGCTTACAGATCCTCCAAAAATATTGCTCTCTCTAACAAACCAAACAGTAGTTGAGACAAGCAATGTATCCCTGACGTGTTACTTGGAAGGCAAACCAGTATCTAATGTAACCTGGTTCAAAGATGGCATCTCAATCATCCCTGCTAATGACAACAGAGTATATGTATCTCCACCCACCTCAGTCAGTAATACAAGTGCGGCTACGATGACTATTACTAATGTGAACCGTACTGACGAGGGCAGCTATTTCTGTCAGGCTGTGAATGATGTCAGTAGTGTTATGTCATCTGCAGCATTGCTGACAGTCAACTGTAAATAACAAGGAATCATCCTTTTTTTTTTTTTTTATTTCTTAACGAGGTTTAAGACACGTTCAACATTTTCCTTGCAGATGGTGTAATCGTTTTTGTCCATCCAAGAGCCCAGACAAACAATGAAGGAGAATCGGTGACATTGGCATGTGAAGTGGAAGGCAAACCTGCTCCCGTTGTAACCTGGCTTAAAAATGGCAACCCATTGACTGTAGAGACGAATAGGATGAACGTCACTCAACCCACTACACACAACAGGACGACTGTTTCTCTGACTATCACTGACTTGAAGAGAACAGATGACGGTAGTTACAGCTGTAACGTGATTAACAGTTATGGTGAACAGTATTCTACTGCTGCTCTATTGACTGTCAATTGTAAGTGAATGTTGCATTGAGCATTCTTCGTGTGAATGCAAGCTACCGTTCAGTACGGTGGCCATCATATGTTGTGCTCTCTGGATTTAAAGCCATATTGTGTTTTTCACTCGTTAGAAATACCCTTACGTTTTTCTTTCAAGATAGTGTCAATGTTTATATTTTATTTCGGGATATATTTCCCATTTCTATTCAAGAAACATCAAACTGAGCATAGGCATTTTGTTGATGTTTTTTAGATCCTCCAAAAGTATTGGTCTCTCCAAGAAGCCAAACAGTAGTTGAGAGTAGGAATATGATATCCCTGACGTGTTACTTGGAAGGCAAACCAGTATCTAACGTAACCTGGTTCAAAGATGGTAACTCAATCATTCCTGCTAATGACAACAGAATATCTGTATCTCCACCTACCTCAGTCAGTAATACAAGTACTACGATGACTATTACTAATGTGAACCGTACTGACGAGGGCAGCTATTCCTGTCAGGCTGTTAATGATGTCAGTAGTGTTATGTCATCTGCAGCATGGCTGACAGTCAACTGTAAGTGTCACTTACCAATTTTCATTGCCTTTTATGTTGTTAGTTTAACCGATTTAGACTTTTTCGTTTATGCACGATTTCTTCCATTTTTCCAGCTAAAATAACAATATACTGTTTTTAAAATACTTGCATCTTCTAAAATAAGGAGTGAAAGGTATTTGTATTTCAATAAGAAGAATTGAATATATTAGTTTGTTTCTTTATGTCTTTATACGGAATTTGCCTCCCTTTATCAAATTATATATTTTTTGAGATGATTAATTTAATGAGATCACAACCATATTCACTTTCCATTTATATTGAGAGTATTTTATAATGTAATCAACGTTTGTACAGATGGACCTGAATTAACGACGATAGACGCATTTCCAGAAGGAGAAGTCTTCTGCATAGGAAGGCTCATCCACATTTACTGTAGATCATATGGCAATCTCCCAACCAAGTACTCTTTGTATCACAACAATGAGGTGGTTCGCAGTGATAGCACCAAGGGATCTTTTGATGTGGTGTTAAATACAACGGGCAACAACAACTATACATGTGTACCTTACAATCTTGTGGGGTTTGGTCAGCATAAAAGCTTACAATTGGTTGTAAAAGGTGACTATCATTTTTTTCTTACTTTATTGGATTTTGTAAAAGCTATTTTATATATTGTCCTGAAAAAGTGTTTTTTATCTGTATAATATCATGATTACCTCGGGATCCATTGTTTCCAGAGGGATGTTTAAGGTCTGACATCCCCCTGGATGAATAGTGATGAGGGATATTTAGTCTAAATATACCTCATGAATATAATCATGAGGGATATTTAGTCTAAATATCCCTCATCACTATCCATGAGGCATGGTCCCTCATATGACAATCATGGCTGGGTAGCATTGACCCAATCGAAAATTTTGCGCAATGACTCTGGACTACACACTATTGAACACCCCAGCACTTGTGGGATCCATTGAATAATCTTTGCGCATACGTTGACTAGCCGATAATTTTTCTTACTATTTGTGACGTAATCAAGACGGTTTCAAAACACTTCATTAATACCGCTCTAGGCCAACCAAAGTGAATTAGAATAAAGCACCACGAATGAATGAATGAATGCTGGTTCAATTCGCTATTGTCGCATTTAACAAAGGCGAATTCCCTTAAGTATGCCGCATATCAACAGCTTGGTAAAACTTTGTAATTTATGCATCGTACGAAAGCTAACATATTTCCTAAGAGCAGTTTTATTCCTTGGTAATCATAATATTACAAACTAATAGCATGAAATTTCGGGTGATTAGTGATCAAATGTCCCCTCAAGCCTCGGGAGGTTTAGTTAAAGTCCCTCCGCCTTCGGCGTCGGGACTTCAACAAAACCTCCCTCGGCTTTCGGGGACATTTAATCACTAATCACCCTCAAGTCATGCTATTACTTATAATAATCTGTGGGGATTTTTTTCTCAATAGAGCCCCCACAAATCAACAACTGTAGCATCATCAGCAAAAGTATGACAAACGGAGCCGTCATTGAAGGAGATCAGGTCATCGTTATTTGCCACATCTCTGGCAGTGGACCATTAAACATAACATGGACTAACGGAAAGCAAGTGTGGAATGAAAGGATCCTGAAATTCCAGCCAGTGAGCAGGAATGATTCTGGTACTTATGATATTGATGTGAGAGCTAGCGACGGAGGGGGATGCAACCATACTGCAAAAGCAAACGTTACGTTTGATGTGTATTGTAAGTGCTAAACTAGTGCAGAAAGTCAATACTTATGCCATGCAGCTTTTTAAAAAAGATTGTTGGAGCCAGCGGAGATTTATTCCAAGACCGTAATGACCATGGACAAAAAGGACCATGTTGTTTAACTTCCTCCCCTGCAAACAACACTGGATATTTCATCGTTATCTTGTTATCCTGTTATTTATGTTCTTTTCCCCCAACAAACTTTTTGGAATCGCTTTATCACCTGGGTCACCATCGCATTGTCCTATCTAAATAAAGCGTATTATCTATCAAAAACAGAAAGACAAACTGTGCAGTAAATAGCGTGATGTGGATTATCTTTGAAGCATGCAATGTTCGGCAGAATTTGTTGAAATTTGCAAAGTTGTTTTGTAGAAAATTTATTCATACGTTATCATTTCCCATACCATGAAGTTTCCTAAAACACACACAGCTCACTTATATGGAATCTTCGATATTAGTTACTAGATATAGACGCAATGAAATGTGAAGATGAAACATAACAGAAAAATATCAAATCTATTCGTTGAGTATAAAAACGATATTTTATACATGAGTCTTGAATTGTTGAAAATGTAACGAAACGGAATATTTTTTATATGCTGGTTTCTTGTTCTGACTTGAACCGTGATATATCACAAAGTAGTATTCTAAATATGTTGCTAACATGCAGTTGATTGTGTAATTTTGACGATATATATTTGTCTCTACAGATCTGGACGAACCAAAAGTTATTGGATCAAATAATAAAAGCTATAGCCCTTCTAACCCCGAAGTTTGGTTCAACATCAGCGTTACTGCATATCCTAATGAAGTCGTTTTATCTTGCGAGACATCCACATTATACATATCGACTGTCATCAGCACATATCATCAAAGCAGGATAAACATGAAGAGATTTATAGTGTTTGCAATTATAACATTACCTGTGGAAAGTGCAAACATAACATGTCATGCCAAACATGGTCAGGTTCGACGACAGAAGACTTTATTTGTCTATAAGCCAACAAGTAAGTAAGAGTTGCATGAACAAGATTGTAATTACCCAATCATTGTTTTGTTGGTTTTCACATGAAATCACCAACTTGTCTTTTGTTTTCCAATCTCTTGGGAATGCCGATCGATTGAAAACCAGCAATAATGATCAGTGTTGGATCTATGACTTCACACTCGAAAGGATTGAAGAAATAATGAACACAACAAGTTTTTTATTGTCTGTCTGTCTGTCTGTCTGTCTGTCTGTCTGTCTGTCTGTCTGTCTGTCTGTCTGTCTGCATTTATTACTGTTATTTTGCTGCTCTTTGATATTCTATATTATCATTATTCCCCCCTTTTCTCATTCTTCTCAAAGATTCTTCGTTTGACAGTGAATTATTCCAAAAGAAATTTAGCGACACCAAAGCCATGACAACCGAAGTTATTGTTCTTGGGACACTCTTTGCTTTATCGCTCCTATTGAATATCCTACTGGTGGTGGGGTTCGTCTGGTTTCGTAGAAAAGGTAAACGTCAGCCATTTTTTTGCTTTCAATAATCTAAGCAATAGTTCTGTTAAAAACTTTTATGACAGGGAGCACATATTCTTGGCTTATCATCGAAATACAAATTTGATATGTTTAACAGATTTCCGATGGTTTAGCGTTGTATGTCCTCTTATTTACCACGATATGACGTCAACTGAAGTTGGACAAATTGTTATGTGCATAACTAATTTTGACCGACTTTTGACGTCATATCGTGGTAAATCAGAGGACATACCACGCTCAACCATCGGATTTTTTTTACTACAACAAAGACAAATAAAAGCTCGAAAAACGAAGAAAAAGCGCGCTGGCTACATGCATTCGTCATTTATCCGTATGTCCTCTTATCTATCACGGCTATCGACCAATCAGCGCCGACGCGGGAAATTTCACAGTTATGGTAAAAATATGAATTCAATCTATATTTAGATATATGTTTCATTTAAATTTCATTTCATTTCACTTTCAGAATCCAGAGATAAAGTGCTCCAACGGTAAAACAATATTCTCCATCCACTTTTTTTAATTCCTCCTCATCTCCAATCCCAGTTTTATATAATTTTTCTATATTTTTAGAGTTTTTTTAATGTGCCATAAAGGCATTTGGAAGTAATACCCCTTGCGACTTGGGCGCTTTGTGCTCATTTACTCACAAAAAATAATTGCTACGTTTATTTTCTGCATGGAAGAAAATAACAGTGGACGACTTATCGACTTATACTAAAATCAACTTAATGTACTGAACAGGGAAGAAAATAACAGTGAACGACTTATAAAAACTCAGATAATCCGCAAATAAAATAACTTTAATCTAAGTAAAGAATAAACAAGTCAAATCGGGATTATCAAATATTGATTATTGAGGATGTCATTATATTGCCCCATTGTTTCAGTTCTGACACCCCCTCCCCCTCCCCCTCCCCCCCTCCCCCTTGCCAATTTCTGGATCTGCCTCTGCTTAATACTTATTAACATTCATAAATAATTAATAATATTCTTTTTTAATATATACTTGTTTTTCAAAGATCCGAAACAAACAATGAAAGTGGCGGCCGTTTGGTAAGTCTTGAATCGCACTTGATCGCATAAATTCATAAGAAACATACGTAGCTTTACAAAATGAAAGATTTCATTGGCTTTTTATGATTTTCTTGTATAGAATCAAATATCTCTTCAAGATGAAGGATTCAACAGCACAAATCAGCAAGTATTTGAGCTCAGTAATGTTGTCCCAGAGTACGCGACGGTAACGACAAAGAGACGACAACCCCAACCATCACCTGTTATCCAGACACATGATCTGGATAGGCAAAGGCAGATCTCCCACCAACAAAGACAGCGTAATCCAACTAACAAGAAACAGTTACCAAACAATCAACCACCAATATACCAAAATATTCAAATCCAGCCAAGGATCTATAGTTCATTAAGTCCCTTAACCCAACTCCCGCCAGAGAATACAACAATCCAGACTGGAGAGTACCAAGCCCTTCAGAAAAGGGATGTTCCTGAACACTATCAGTCATTAGATGTCTACAGCAAATGTTAAGCACGCTTATGCCGGGGCGTAGTGAGGACCTTGAAAGTGGGGAGGGGGGGCAAAACTTCTCTACGCTACTGCGCTTATGCCTTATTATATATTGCACACTATAGTTATAAGGCGCACTAGCTTTCCGAAATGCAAATACCAAGTGTAAATCGTAGTATGAGCTCTAAACAATTCAGTTCTAAATACAATATGTAAATGAGTTCTAGATATTCTGCCTGTGTTTCACCCCACTATTTCCCTATGCATCAATGCCCACATCACTTGGGTGATTAAAATCTGTTCTCCCTCCAGTTTCACTGCATAGAATATAAAATATATTTTTTTCAACATTTTACTCACGCAATGTTATCCGAATCCAGTGGATTCAAATTGGCTGTGCCATTGCTTTCCAGGTATCTTTTCAAACAGCATATTATCTGGTGTATCTTTCCAACGTACATTCTCCATTTCTGTCTGATAATTTTTGAATATAATGAATTGGATGAGCCATGAGAAATTAAAACTTTCTTTAGTTATTTCAAATAGATGTGTATTCAGCGATTGAACCAAGGGTATGACAATGATTTTATTTGCACCTTAATTTAGATATACAATTAAGTTATAAAATATTTATATCGTTACATAAAGGTGCGAGCCAACTGGATTAACTTAAGAGCTATACAAAGCCAGTTGGGTAAGTCGAGTAATAGAGGATTCGTTTCATTTTATTGTTATTCCTTTGAAGTTTCCTATCTTCGAAGATACGAACACTCACCAATTTTACCTGTGTAGTTTTAGGAACTGCCTCATTCATTGTACATCTCGTTTCCTCAATTGTTTGTGATACTATAAACCTTCAACGTCTTTGCTCTGCTCCGAACCTACCGCCTCGGCCATGCTGGCTGACCTAAACCGAATACGGAATGCATTTGAATATAGAGGGTGTGAAGATCACGACCCACTGAAGAATTCTCGTCCTCACAGTTATGCAATATATTTTCTTTAGTGTTTTAGTCTCTGGCACATGAACATCTAGTTTAATTTCAGATGACTAATCCTGTATATTGTATTTTCACTGACGTGTTATCATTTATGTATTGTTCAATGCATTTTGCATGTTTAATGTAGCATGAGAAGCCATTTCAAATCCTCATTAGTTCGCTTAGTCATTGTTAATGGCACTTGGATCTGGAAATCAATAAAACACTAATTATTTGCAACTTGTTTTGCTCCTTGTTTCGTTCCTTTTTTGTATCTTGTTTCGCTAATTTTTCGTACTAATTATTCGCACTAATTATTCAGTTTCGCTCCTTGTTTTGATACTTGCATTGCAACTTGTTTCGCTCCTCGTTTCGGTCCTTCTTTTGCAACTTGTTTAGCTAATTGTTCGCACCTTGTTTCGCTCCTTTTTTCACCCTGTTTTGCACCTCCTTTCTCACCTTGTTTCGTCTCTTGTTTCACTTCTTGTTTCGCACCTTGTTTCGCTTCTACTTTCGCTCCTTGTTTCGCTTGTTGTTTCGCTTCTTGCTTCACTCCTTTTTTTAAACCTTGGTTTCGCGCGCTTCTTTTTTCGCGCTTCATTTTTATATTATTCCCAAAATATTCCCTATTCTCTATAGTTGTCTCGCAAACTTTCCCATTGCACTCAAGCAGTTTCTGGCATAGTCTAATCTGTTATAATAACTTTTCTTTACAATTTGTCTTCGAAATTAGTGCGTCTTATACTAGAACCTAGAATTCCCCTCGATTCATAAATAGAAATATGATTCTCAATTAAATGTCTTATAAAAAGGGTAAAAATGGTAATATGTAATTTCAATATTTTCTTGACTAATAGGGTCACGGTTTTGGGATATCAGGGACAAAACCCTATTTGAAAACCATGCCATAATGCCTTCCCCTCGACCCCCTCCCCTCAAACCAGTATATCGGCAGTTTGATTCGCCTCTACATACCTTTCTAAGATAACTGAGCCACAGACATGATAATTTACAGCACGTACAACCGTTACCAATTATGGATTAGCCCGCTAAAAATGATCGTGGTTGCAAGGCTAACATGAAAAATGCAAAAGGAGCGTCGCAAACTGTAAGTATTACATGTTAGCCACGCATCCAAGACCATTTTTAGAGAATCGAAAATCTATTGTTTTAAAAGTGAATAGAGTCTTGGAAATACTAGCTGTGAAACTTTATTTTGTATTTAGAAACGTGTTCTACTTGTAATAACACAAGTGATTTTAATTTTAGATATCTATAAGCGTATATGTGATTTACGTGATTTTTAATTGTTTCGGCATTATCTTGTCGTGGAAATCACCATTTTCCATACATCTGTTCACTGGCCAAACCACAACACTCAAGCGAGACTTTAACGTAGTTTGAAATCATTCAAATTTAACCGTGCAGCCTCGACTGAATGTTTTGTGTTTGACCAGTGAACCAATGAATGGAAAGTGGTGAATGTTAATGGCCGAAAAGTGATGCTAAACAGAATAAATAAGAAGCTGCAGCTACAATACAATGATACTAATAACCTCTTCAACTAATGACACGTTATAGACAACTACCACATGTTTCCAGAGGGTTGGGTTTTGGAGTTCAAGCTTTAGTTAAAACTAGAATTTAATTTTGGTGAGTTTTCTAATCAATGTAATGATGAAAATTGGTGCAAAGCTAGGTGGTTACTTCGCTGTCATCGGAGTAAAGACGGTTACGTTTGAGTATTGTAGCAATTATACATTAAATTATATATATATGATTATTTCTGATTAGAATTATAAGCAATATTAATTATCTTGGGTACCAAAGTCTAAGTCCGTATTATACCTTATGTCATGGGGCTCCTTGAGAATATCATTCTCAGCAAAAATGATTACGTAAAACAATGAGGTAGTCAATCAAAAGATGTTAATAAAATCAGCAACAAGTTAATGCTGCACACATATTATTTCCAATGGTTGTCTAAATTAATAAGCAAATTTAAAGTACTTAGATATATTTAACAAAAAAACATATTCAAAAGCAACTATTTATCTATTTCCAAGAATATTAAATCGTTGATTTCGATATTCAGAGGATTTTGATTGACAAGCTAAGCTATATTCAAACCCAACCAAGGTTTCCAGGAACTTTAAAGGCAGGAACCCTTTAAGCAGGCAATTTTTGCGTACATTTTCGAAGCTATGAGGATAAAGGCATTTGTCCAGGTAATATTGATGTCTGGAATAAAACTTTAAAGTTGATCCTTTACCATTATCTATGACCAAAATCGCCGCATAAACATCCCGTATAAACGAACCTATAGGAACCCATGCTACAGACATACTAAATCACTATAATTATGAATCTGAACTGCAGTTTGTTATACAATGCAGTCGAATTTTGAATACACTTTTTTTTAACATAAAGCCGGTCAGAACCACAAAAATTAGGTGTTTATCGATGTCAATAAACGCGAAAAGAAAGACCTAACATAGCTATAATATGATCCGATGCCATTTTACTTTTAAATTGTGACGTTTCGTAATTATGAATTTTGTTTAATCCAGTTTCTGAATTATTCATAATTTTTTTTTTGTAAACCATAAGGAGGTTTCCAATTATATATTGGCATGTGTTTTGGGTATTCTTTAAAAACTATTCTATGTTTCTTATTCTATTGATTGTGGGTATGCTGTGAATCTCATTGAGCCATTTACATGATACCGAAAAGGGTTACCCATATATTAATCCAAAATATACATTGCCATACAAGATGTTATGCCGGACAGAAACCAATGTAACACTCTATGCTGCCACCCCTAATATCAAGCCGTGTGGGGACTGAATTTACACTAGTGGCGCATGCGTATTGATTAGTTTGCACACGAAGGCTCATATTTTTATCATTTAAAGCAAGGAACGCGATTCAGGCACATACTGGTATTTCACTCATTAGGTATCATGTAAAAGGCCTCTCATGAACCACGAAACCATTTCGTGGAATATTCACAGAATGTATGTTGACTATAAAAACTAACATATGTATGATATAGATGCCTTTAGTTAAATGATCGAGGAACGATCGACTTTGATTTAATTACTTTGCAGCTTTTTCTCCTGAAAATCCACTACTATACCAAATTGATGGCTTTTATGTAGCGGCTTTAACACATATCCAAGTATGGGATCAATGGTAAATTTGTTTCTGGTAGAACAAAACATTGTGGGAAGGTTGGCTCGATTGGTTTAAAAAAAACATTGGTATTTCTTATCTGGTGAATTTGGAATTAAAGAATGTATAAAGGCTGAAGGGGTAATGTGATAAATGGGAAAATCAGAAGACGGCTAGTTATTCCCATCATGCTTTGTCCTTGTGAATTATCCTGAAGTATGCAACTACTTGAGTTATAGTAGAAGTAAACCACGTTTAAGCAAAAACGTAAAGTTTTCACCCTTTTAAAAAATTGGTACGTTGCTTAAATTTGGTTTAAATCTTTTTAGCAAAACTAATGTACTAATGTTTTAAAGCCATGATAGAACCTCGATAAACTCGCAACCTAAATATAGTGCTTGATCGACTAGTAAAGACTGGTGAAAAGACTGGTGAACGTAATTCCACGCTCGAGATGATTCAGACTTTCGGGTGAATCAGACGAGGTACACTGTAAATGTAATATAAACATTATTCAAGGGGAATCAATTTTCTGTCTAGAATTTTTAACATGCCGTACTTTATCGAACAATTATCATTCGAGTGACTGTGTATCTTCGTCTACAGACACCTTTAGTCTTTTATGATTATATATGTGCATATCAATTACAATTATTTATGTGCAAGAAAATTATAAAAGCCGTTATATACATCTATTTCAAAAAAGGTTGGTGACGGTTTTGTTGCATGTTGCATGTTGCTTATTGCATACCAATCCCGAAATGCACTATGGGTGATGTGAATTCAAGCAACGAAAGACCACAACAGTATGGTTTTTTTTCTAAACTTTTTCTGCAGGTCTTTCTAACATACTTTCTTCTCTGCTGATATTATTTATATATGAATATAATACATTTCAAGCTTGGTAAGCAACATGAAACATACAGCATGCAACAAAACTTTTACCAACCTTTTTTGAAATAGATGTATATATAGTTTATTTTGATTTCCTTATAATTATTTCTCGATTCATTGTGTTTTATTCCAATTTGTACTAAATTTTTAAATCAGAAAGTCATTCTAATTCTATCTGTTTATTGAAAAGAAAAGAAAGTTCCAGCTTTCGACACTTTTCTGTGATTTCCAATTTACCGACATAAGATCCAGAAATAGAAAAAAAGGAAATCAAAAAGGAGTTAATTACTATTCCTTGCTAATTTACTTAGAAATAACGAAATATTTCCATGCATTTTATTGAAATATTTCTAAGAAAATAAAGAGAGGTTAATAAATGTGCAGTTATCATTTCCCATTTCCTTAGTATTACACGAGGTTATCTAGGGCAGATGTGTTATCATTATTAGTGTTTGGATTTTCAGGAGCCTCATTCCCCTCACATTCTGTCGCATTATCAGTTTGATTCAAACCTTCACTGGTTTCATCCTTGGATTTCTCGTTTGCCTCATTTGGGTCTTTCTCTTCTATTTCTATGGCTTCCTCTTCAAGGGTGGAATCGTGATTTGGTTCCCCATCGGTATTTTGCTGAAATGATACAATATCGGCATACAACGTTTCAGATTGTTGCAGTAATGTTTCAACCTCTTTTTTCTTTGAGTCGTCAAACTTCTTAAAACTAAGGTCTGCGTAAATAACATCGTCTTTTCCATTCTGTTATGTGAACAATAAAAACAAAAAAAGTTACATTGATTAAAGAAAATGAAAGGGAATAATTTGATGATAACGAAGACAACTGTTAAAAAAAAAACTTTTTTGCAATTACAAAAAGGGTCTTTGATCGACAGGAAATAACTTGTTAATACCTGATAGTATAATAGGGACCTTAAGCAACTCGAAATCTAGGACGGGGACGTGATACCCGTACCCTGTATTCCAGAGGGGCTTGTCTTTTATGCGCTTCGCTCCTCGCATAGACAAGGAACCTCTGGCACCCAGGGCATAAGACCCGAGGTTTCAGAACTGTGAGGAAAATCTAAAAAAAGGTGTTACTTCTTGAACCAAGACGTGAACGACGTGCAATTGCTGAAAATCGCATTTTGGCGAGAACGATATCGTCTTTTCTCGTTCACATACTGACGTTCCCCATGTGTTTCGAGGGTTTTTCTCCGGGTTTTCCGGTTTTCCTTCCCAAAAAAAATTCAATTTCTTTAAAACTCAAATGCCATCATGGAACGAGGGCCATAAACTGCTCTCCCTCGTAAACACAATGACTGTCTGTTTGTTAAGCACTTTTGCCTTGATCGGTACATTAAGTGCGGATGTTTTGAGCAGCTTCTCAGAGGTATGACAAAGAAACGTTGTCACCAATCTTACCATATATCCAGGACCGATTTGGTATTTTTTATCTATTTATTATTTATTTATTTATCATTTTTTTATTCCTTTGAAGACTGGTTGTCTTCATTCCTTACGAGTTAAGCGATCTTGATCCCTGAAAAACTGTCCTGATTTAAAAAAAAGCCTGATACTTTACTCCCTATATTTCTATTGATCATTACGTTTTAAGAGTTATATAATTGTTTGCTCTTTGAATTTTAGCACTGTATACCCAAACGCTTGGCCCAGTCCATGCGCAACAAATAGAACCCCACTTCCCACTCATTCTTATTTAGGGTAATGAAAAAGATTTTATGTAGTCTTAGGTAAAGACTTTCAATTTACATACCATGTTGAAGACTCAATTCAAAGTTGGCTTGATTCTTATACCCATTTTTTGTTTATCTCCCCCCCCCCCCCCCCCCCCCACTCCTAATACTCAAATCGTGTTTAAACTTTTCAATGATTGGAGCCACAATATTGGGCAATGGTCTGCAGATATGATATAGTTGCCTGGTCGCAAAATGTTCAAAATAGGTCAACAATGTCGTTATAACATGGGTCATTTGTTTCTGTGTTAAAGTTAAGGTTGATTGTTAGTACACTCTCTTGCAGTAAGAAAAGAATCAATATTAGTTCATTCATGTTTTAATCTGGGGAATTTTACGTTTTAGTAGTATTTATTCAGTCGTTTGTTTTTAGAAGTCCGTCTTCAACAATTTCTTACCTTCTTTTGGATTAAATGTGTGGTTTTATATTTGACTTTCAGGTTTCGATCTGAAATATTTACAAGATAAAGCCTCATACCACATTCGTAATAATAAAAGACTTCGAGCCAGTGAAAATTGTTTTAACCTTTATCATAGCATGCATTTTTATTTTTATTTTTATTTTATGTTGTGTCGTTTTATTGTATTTTTATGCTTTTGTGGGACCGTGTCATATTTGGATCATAACATGACAGTGACAGAGTGCATGTTTTGTTTATATTGTTATCATTATTTATTATTATCATTATTATTTTACTTATTTAATTTGAAATTATTTTATTATTAATTTGACGATCAATAATTTTCTAAAACTCTTATTGTTTATACGGGTTTTATTTAAGCAAACCATGACCAGAAAAGTGCCAGAATTTACGATTTTTGGTTTCTTCTTTAATTCACTTTGGCCTTGAAACGTAATAACCTTTTTACCTTGGGTGTATTGTTTTACCAATTTCAGTCCACGAGTCATTCTCTTGAGAATACGATTCTTTGTTTGAGTTGTATCCATATTCATGTGTCTTCACATGCACAACCGTTAAACAAAGAAATGATACTCTAGGGAACGATAAATGGTCTGAAAAGTGAAATAAATACGTCCAAGGAAAAGGGTTATATTATTGTGATTAATAGAAAGCCAAGAACCAGAAAGTCTGCACTAGTCTGGGTCGTAAATACTACTTTGTTTAGTTTTTATATAAGATTTTATTTCATTTACGTTAATTCTTTCGCTGTTTTCGCTTAGAATGTTTTAACATTTAGTTTAGAGCATAGTTATTATTAGCATTCAGAGATAAGTAATAATGATCAAAAACATGCAAAAGCATGCAGTACGTCACTTAGGACTCTCATGGCCATGCTTACGTAATTAGTATGCGATTACGAAAAGAAAGGTTTAACTGAATTTCCTTTCAAAGAATCCTTCGTCTCATTTTCAGCCATGTAATAAAAAAATTACAAATGCCTTATATTATCAGTTTGTACCATCATTCATGCGTTGGTAAAAAAAATGTTTACATATCTCAAGTAACAGTGATTGGAAGTCGTGCCTTCATGCAGATATTCAAATCCATGCACTTGTTGGGCTTTGTTTTACATACCTGACGGTAAGTCTCCGTTGTTTGGCCATTACGAACTGGCGGCTTTTCATCTGACGTTGTCACGTGAGGATTGGCTGCTGCTAATTCATGGTCAGCAGGCAAGTAATAGGTCTTCCTATATGTATCAACGAAATGCTAACAGGTTAATTTGATCCCCATGCTTGCATCTATTGTAATAGCCGGAATATTTTTCTTCACTATAATATTTTGAGTTATCCATCTGATAGTTGAAGCCCTGCATGATAGTAAGGCTTTGCCAAATATATATTTACTATATTTAATGTCCTTAGTTAGGAAAACTAGTCTACGATTCTCAGCAAACGATACTTTCCGTTATCTTGCCTTTTTCATTAAGAAATCACTTACAGAAAAGTAAATATGAAGAATGATTTTTAATAGTGCCCGACTCGAAAGAAGTACGTTTTTACTTACATTTGTGTTCCGTTTTCTCCAGCACCTGCGTCAAAAAAATAAAAAGGACAATAATAAGGATAAGAGTTAGACAGCTAGACTGAAAAATCGTTTAATGTTTGCAAACATGATGTCAAATATTTTACCACTTGGGTAGGTTTCCCTGTTCTTCCTTTTGCAGTACAAGACGCACAAGATGATTAAAATAATGATGATCAGTATGCAGGCAATGATGATGATGAGGCCAGGAATGAAACCAATACCTATCAAAGGAATGCAGTAATTGTTGATATAATTAGTAGGAGCGCCAGCAATATATGTTTGGGGTGGTTAAAAGAATGTACGTAGAAAATAGTAGGAAAATGGTAAAAATACTTTTCGTGATTGTTTTCAAGAAAATATGTTCTTGGTATATAAACTTACCCTTCTCGCAATACGTCCCATATCTGAAGGAATCACATTCACATCTAAAACCACTATCTTTTTCCTCACATTTGCCGTTGAACTTGCAGGGTTCTGAGCTGCATGGGTTAGCTGAATCATAATAAAGAAAGAAATATTGCAAATTATAAATGGAAGCATACATTGTGTCTTTTTTTAATTCTAAGAATAGTTCTCTATCACTGACAAAACTAAAATTGATGGATTCTAAATTGGACATAAAATTTTCAAACTAGAATAGTTTATATCAAAACAATAGGGATTTTTTTGAATGGCCAAAAATGGTGGCTAACAGCAAGGCAATCAATAATAGTTAAACGTCCATGTTTCTTAGTAAAACTTTTTTCGTGATCTACATTGCTAGTAACTAAGACCTAATCAATGAATGAGGAAGAAATAAACTAGACTGCATGAAACAAAAATAATTGATCTTCATGCATGGATAATCAAAGAAATTCATACATACTTCTGGGATTTACTTGTAAAGCTGATTCCTTCAAGGTTAAGTTGCCGAAAATTGTTTTGTTGACCACTGAGCTCTGTATGACATTCAAGACCTCACTTCTTAGTGCAGATCCATTGAAAGTAAGCACTGTATCTGTATCTATGCTTCCTTTTCTGAAAATATAAAGATTAAAGTGAAAGGTAAGTGTAAATGATGTTTCAAGAGTTCTTTTGGTATTCTAATATTCTATTTTGCAGAGAAATATGAAAGGAGTTATAGGTTTTGATACCAGTTTTCGTTAAAGAAGTTTTCGACGAGAATCCCGGACCTGGACATTGAACACCGTCGTAGATTATTATTGTTTGATATATTATTATGGGCTACCTGTATTGAGAGAGCATGGTGAATGTACTGTCATGAGCGACCTGTGCTCTGGGAGCATGGGGGTTTTTGGGTAATAAAAAAGTAAAGTAAGTTAAGTGATAAATTCAAGGCTTTTGATTGTTTTACTCGTGTTTACTTGGAAGTTCACATTGGGTGTGAGAGTGCTGGTAATGCGTTGATACGATGGAACTGGTATTGTCTGGTGCGATAGTGGCTTAAAGATCGCACCGAGAGGACGTCTTGACAGCAAAGCGTGTTTTCCCAACAATTCAAGTCTATCGATTAATTACTTACTTAGCACTTAAGAGGACACAAGTCACGAGGTATTTCCCTGGTATTGGCAGTGGTTTTTTATTGAATATCTTGTACATCTGTGTAAATAAAGACGAGGTAAATTTTAAATTCAAGACAATACGGCCATCGGGGGTAAAACGAATTGCTAGCTGTTCACCTTGTTACAAATCTTATTTTCCAGCTCATTGAACTTTTTACTTTTCTTTTTGCCATACTCATTATCCCATACAGGTTTAACGATTACCAGTAGACATACAAACTCTTGGCGAAATGGATCTATAAAATAAGGACATTGAATTAGATACAAATTAGAAACGTCTCAAGGGAATTTCAACATAACCGAACATCACTGCTCCATCGACGCAGTCCCTGCTGTAATATCACACCTGCACTCCTTCTCTCCCTCCTCCCTCCATATTCCAATCCCTTTCTTTTTATTCGTTTGTGATCAGAATATACCAAGCTGTTACTCAAAATCAACATCAGTAAAATCAAATACATAACTGAAGAACTAATTGCGATCATTTTGTCTACCTTCTAGTTCGCAGAATCCCCCGGTTAATCCTCTTGTGCAAAGGCATCTGTAACCTTTACCTTCACTTCTGCACGTTCCTCCAAATTTACATCCATGGTTTTTACAATATCCTGTGAACACAAAGTCAATCTTTATTAGTCGATCATTAACTTATAAACGAATGAACGATCCTCACACTTTTTTCTGAAGCAAAGCCGGTAAGAGTTATTATTGTAGCCGGTCCAAATGAAAATGGAAGAATCTAATTGGTTCCCTGAGCGAACTAAATCCTGCATTTTGGACTGGCCTTAAAATTGGGAGTTTAACAATTCTTTATCGGCCATGATAAAAAAAATATAGAGCTTATTCGCTTCAAATAGGGGAATATTAGTCAATTTGCTTATTTGTGCTTTAATTATAAGGAAAAAGGACTTGACCAAAGGTTCCCCTATCCAAACGTATAATAGAACTGTAACCTCATAATAACTATATGTTACTTCAACCTTTCAATTTTATTGAATTTTGTCGAGCTTTCGGCTCACGGATAGATATCTCCATTTTGATAGTCATCACCCGTCAAAACACAAGGCTGCAGTGGTACATATTCTCGCTTACCGTAAAGAGACACTTCTCAGTGATGACATAGCTAAGAAAAAGGAACAAGAACACCTTGAGGAGAGTCTGAGGAAGAATGGCTATCCTGCGAAGTTCATAGAACGGCATGGTAAGATCCGAAAAAATGACAAAGGCAATGAGGAGGATAAAGAAGAGTCCAATGGATTTGCAGCGCTACCTTTTGTCAAAGGGACAACTGAAAGAGTTCAGAGAATTCTACAACATCATAACATCAAATGTTGCATCAAACCAGAACGAACGTTGAGGTAAATACTATCAAGGCCCAAAAGACGCGGTGGAAGATGAAAAGCAATCAGGGGTTGTATACACAATTCCTTGTGGTGAGTGCAACATCCAGTACATAGGAGAAACAGGGAGATCCCTATTAACACGGAGAAAGGAGCACGAAGCCGCTGTGAGATTAGGAAAAACGAACACCTCAGCTTTAGCCGATCATGCCCATAGAACAGGACATAGCATCGATTGGAAGAATACAGCTATATTACATAAAGAAAAGAGATGGATACAGAGGAAGTGGAATGAGGCATTTCAGATCGCTAAAAAGAAGGACGTTCTATTTAATAGAGATAAAGGAAGAATAATACCACCTAGTTATTTATGTGTAATTAGCGAATAGTTTACCGCGCACACGCTCATCACGTAGAATATCTTGAGCGCGCGCTTATTGTTATGTTGACGAATTACTAATTGTAACGTTTATTCAGTCCTGATGATGGCTCCGTGAGCCGAAAGCTCGACAAAATTCAATAAAATTGAAAGGTTGAAGTAACATATAGTTATTATGAGTCAAAAACCAGCCTACAAACAACTCTTTGATTTGAACTGTAACCTGTTATATTGACGTTAAATGTCTTTCGTTGTATTGCGCCGATTCCATTAGAAACAATACAAGAGTAATTTCCTGATAAAGACTCCAGTGCATTAAACACGTATTTCTCTCCATGTGCATTGTTGATCTGTTTGCCATTTATTGTCCAGTTCACTGAAGGAGTTGGAACACCAGACACATTACAGATGAGAGTGATCTGGTCGTTTTCGTTAGCCTTTACCGTTAAGTTTGAGTGAGATGTAATGACTGCCGGATCTAAGGAAAAAATCGTAATGTTAGCTTGACTTAAATATCAAAAACCAATGCCCGGAATTACATCGTTGGGTTTCCTTTGCACTACGATTTACCTTTACATTTCTGTGTTTACCGTTCTTGTGCTACCTACACTTTCATCTTTACTATTGGTTACTACACAGTGTGTTGCAAGTGTAACTCTTCAAATATTTTTTTATATATTATACACCGAATCTAAATATGGCGACCAATTTTAATAACTCAGTATTGTTCTGGACTGACTAGCCTCATGCTCACCTGGAAGCATAAAAGAGTTTTTACATGTATGTGAGGCTAGTCAGTCCAGAACAATACTGAGTTATTAAAATTGGTCGCCATATTTCAATTTTTTTCTATTAGCTTTTTCCTTTAGAGTGATTTTCATAAACCCGTGAAATACACTTTAGCGTATTAAACACTACTTCACTCAGATTTGTTTTCTATTGTTTTTTTTGTTTTTTTTCACGAGTTCCCGTATCTATTATATATCATTATATATCGCGAGATTTTATTGGACAGTTTACCGTGAAGTGATATCGTATCACTTCACTGATATGGTTTTTATTCACGGCTTTGTTTAATGGATATCGACTCTAAATGCGTAATTCATCTAATTTGTCGACATCGACTTACAATAACACATACTGGAACAATTAAGATAAATACCAATTATTTCAACATGAATTCTTCGTAAGAGAATATTATAAGAGAAAATATCCAAATTACTTACATGTCACAGTGATATTGATACGTTTGGTTTGCACATCGCACTCGTTTCCATTGTGAGCTTTGCATACATATGAACCTGCATCATAACGGCCAACAGATGCTATAGTATGGGTACTGGTTATCGATAACTGACCACCACCAACTTTATGCCAAGCGACATTCAAGTGTCCACTGCTATCGGTGACATTACAGACAAGAGTCAAGCTACTTCCCTCAGTCACTGCTTGACTTGGAGTGACGTAGTCAATTACAGGTGCAGCTGACAATTAATAAAAAAGGAATTTAATGCAGAACAAATCAACGTTGATTGAAGAAACAAAGTTGTGATTAAATTTTCATGGCATTTCGTAGCTTTTTCTGTTACTTTACTCGTTTCCTTTACTTTCTTCCATTTTTCCCTCTTTTCTTTTCTTTCATTCCTATCCTTTTTCCCATTACTTCTCATCTTTTCTCAACTTCCGCTCTTGCTTTGCTATTTTCTTCGACGCTTTCCAATGCAATACAATAAATGTCAATACCTTTTACAGTGACGTTGGCCGTAGAAACGCTACCATTACCCGCGCTGTTTTCCGGTTGACACTTGTAAACATTAGCCCCACTGACACTCAAGGGGAATGTGTATGTATTAGTACTGTGGGCTTTGATCAACACATCATTTTGGAAGAACCTGTATGTTGTAGGAAGTGGCTTTGCATTGGTCTTGCACGTCAAATTCAATTGATCGTTGAGACAGGCTTTAGCCTCAGATGCCGTCAGATTAGTGTTCTCTGGTTTATCTATAATATACAAAGTAAATCAGGTTAACCTTCAGTTTATAATCAAGAACTACACTGATTTTCTCAGGGATAATACAGAATTAATAAAGTTGAACTTTCTTTTGACAAAAGCATAACATGCACCACTGATATATTATAGTGCTCACACTACAAAACATTATAAAAATTAAAAATTATAAATATGTTAAACATAAAGTGTTTAAGTAGTGCTATTTCAATAACAATGATTTTTCTTTTTGGCTACTATAACAGTATAAAAGATGAAAATATATGCAAACGTTTCTATAAAATTTGAAATCTAGTAAATTTTATACAAGAAAGCAAAGTAAATTATGAACAATTAAAAAAATTGTTACTCATATTGAAAATGATAGCTATTGATCCATTGTGAATCGTATTAATATTAATAAATATCAATAAAGTAGCTCATAATTAAATAGGATAAGTGTAAGTGTCTTTGCGACATTTCTATTATAACTGCAATTATAAAATATATATTTTTCGAATAGGTAAGTGAGGGTGACATTAAATTGTCCTTGTTTCATGTGTGCGCCCAACTGGATACACATTTTGCATTCACTGATTTACATTGTGAGAGTAAATTGGGGATATATTTATTTACAAAAATGATCCAAATTCTGAAATATGCTGACTGTATTATTGAATAGAGACTCTCCTGACAAGAATAAAAAACAGCAGATTTGAGGTACTAGATTCCATTACGCGCATGTTTAGCGTGAGTTGGTTTGTTACGTAATGTTTCAAAAACAAGCAGGAGTTTTTTATCATGAAAAAAAGCACTTTGTTGAATACATTGAAAGGTTGACTCCCTATAGAATGACCATTATAATATGGAGCTCGAATATTGAGAACCAAGGTCCAGCTCATCACTAGCAATTCGAAAATAATCTTGAAATAGCTCATTTCGATCGTAGTCCATCTCTTTTCCCAGTCCTCTGCGAAAATACTTACAGTTGACACTAACAGTAGTTGTCGAAGAAACTACACGACACTCATTTCCGTTATTAACTGTACATCTGTATATTCCCTCGTCATTTCGGTTAACAACAGGCACAGTAAGAGAAGCCCCTTCTTTTTGGTATTTCCCGTCACTTTTACTTAATGTTACGTTTAATGGTTCACTACCAGAAACAATGCAAACAATCGTCAAATGTGATCCTTCATTGACTGTTTGACGCCCTGTCAAACGCGTTATGACAGGTTGAGCTGAAAGTATAAAGAAAAGTAGCAAAATAACTTTGTTTCTTTTTCTTTGTTGTTGTTGTTTGTTTTTTTTCTCTCTCTTTTCTTTCTTTTTACTTTCTTTTTTCTTTCTTTTTTCTCTCCTTTTCTCTTTCTTTATTTCTTCCTTCCTTCCTTCCGTCCTTTTACAAAGCCGAAATGTCTGTTTGCTTAAGAATTATGAATGTTTTCTGTGTAGTGCAAACCTTGTGTAGTAAAAGGTCAAAAATATTTTTAATGTACTTAGATACGTCTGCCGTAATGTATACCTTTCGTAACTATGGATACGTTAGCATTCATGCCGATTCCAACAGCATTTCTTGGTCTACAGGTGTATAGATTCGTGCCTGTTTGAACCGCATTAAACTCATAAGAACCAGTAGTGCTAGTATGTATATGTTGTCCGTTAAAATAAAATAAGTAATCGATTACAGGAGGATTAGCATTTGAAATGCAAGTCACAAAAACACGATCGTTAACACAGGTACTGGTGGTATTGGAGGTGATGTTTGTTTGGTAAGGCTTATCTGAAATATAAAAGAAAATGCAGTTAGCACTAAACTAATTCTTAGATTGGTTTATCTATTTATTAGATGATGAAAATATCAATATATCATTCTTAAAGCAAAAGTCAAAAAAGATGATAATGTTATATGCAATAAAATTGATTATTATAATTTGCAATATTATCAACAATATAGAATATAATCAGTAAACTATATATTATTTATGATCATCATTTCCATGTAAAATTCATGCAAATTAAATCAGTAAGCACACTATACTCACATGTAACGTTCACGTAAATTGTTTTGGAAAGCGCACTTCCCGAAACTCCATTGTCTGCTTTGCAGGTGTATGTTCCTGTATCGTCTTTTCCTATGCTGCCGAAATCATGCGTAAGTTGATGTCCATTGGAAGAAATGAAGGGAACTGCTCCATCCTTTGACCATGTGATGTTTGGAGACGGACAACCAGTTGCTGTACAGTTTAGCACCAAAGAAGACCCTTCTTCTTGTGTGATACTGTTTGTGCTTGGAACAACCGAGATTGCCGAAGGTGTTTGTACAGTGACATTCTTGTATATCCTTGTCCCCGTGCCTCCTTGGTTTTCCACAACGCATGAAAAACTTTCTTCGTTGCATCCTTGTACACTTGATATTATGAGACTCTCTGTGCAATCAGTGCTTGTTTTATTAGCTAGGAGCTGGTTTCCTTGGTAAAACAATATGGTACATTGACTTGGTTTTGCAGAAGACTGACAAGTCAGATTCACCGCCTCTCCAACCATCAATATATTGCTGCTTTTGTTTAGTGACAGCTGTATGTTTTCTGGTGGGTCTATTGAATTGATAAAAGGATGACAAATATATCAAGTAATCATTGCAGCAAAAATGCACATATTCTTTTTAGCTTGAAATACCGGCATGGTTAAAATGAATGTTTTAATATAATCAGCGTGAAATGTTAAATCAGTTAAATATTTTTATATCAAGAAAAAAAAAAGAATTTATTGTTCATCTTATTTTGGTATTTATCGCTGTTTTTTATCAATCTGTTTTTGCGGTAAATTTAACAACAACTTAAACAAAGTTTACAAAGTTTTTAAAAATTCATTATTATAAGTTATTTGAGATCGTATTACACTATTATTACACTATTACTGTTTATGATTAAGACAAACCCACCTTGCAGTCGTTAAGAAGTTATGCACAATGGAAAGAGAAAATCATTATCATCCTCTCCTGTATACTCTTTATTTAGTATCCATCTACTTTAATATCACAAAGTAAAAGCAAGGAGACTTTATCGGCTTCTTGGACATTACATGAATGCCATTCAGTTAATCAGTTGTTAAATCTTAAGAACATTAGTAACTGAGAATTTTTTTTGGCAAATTGACAAATGGGTTATTGGTTTATTATGTGCAGCTGGGTTATTTGGTTACCTGGTGAAGCCGTAATATTTTCAATGTTTTGTTCGAGGCTCAAACCAATACAGGACGTATGATGACATGAACGGCTTTTTTATATGAAGTATTTTTTTTACGAAATTGGTAAAAAGCTGAACTGATATTATATGGAATATATTGCTTTACTTATATTAATTTTAGAGCAATATTAGATCTTATGAAATAAGTAGATAGAACTTATTATACATTATTTTTATGAAAAGAAATTATGAGCTGTTAGACTAAATAGTCCTTTTTGTAATTAAAGAATTAAGTTAGTGTGCAGTTTAAACATCCAGTAAAGTCCACAATGCTGGAGACTGATTTCATGCACTCGCAAAATATATCAAAGATTATCTAAGCACAACCATAGCTTACATATGACAGTGACTTTTGAAGTTGCAGTTGCTGCAGGACAATCATTTCCATTATGTGCTGTACATTGGTACGTAGCCTCGTCTCCACGTACAATACTTGTGAAGGTGTAACTAGAACCTTCAGGATATGATGAACCACCAACTTTACTCCAAGTCACGTTCATTGGATCACTACCCGTTACATTACACATGAGAACTACTCTGTCTCCTTCTACTGCAGACTTGTCTGGTGTTGACCACGTTATTTGAGGAGGAGCTGGAAACATAAAAGCAGAACTTGAAGCGAAAAATGTTTAATTTTTTTATCTAAAGTTTTTAGTAACTTCGACAGATAAGTTTGATGAAATGATAACAGTTAACGGAAAGAGGTTAAGAGTGTAATACGGATTTTGTGTATTTTGCTATTTTCTGTGTTTATAGGATAAATGAGGATAAAGTGACATATATTAACTGAGTCCTGCAAAACAAGGATGTTCAAATACCTTTTGTGACAATAGTCACCGTTGCGTTCTGTCCAGCTCCAACACTGTTCTTTGGTTCACACTTGTACGTGTTATTGCCTGCTTGTGGAACATTCAACAGATAGACTCCAGCCATGCTGGTATGTACAAGCTGATCATTCAAGTAGAAGCGATATTCGTGTGCTGGTGGGTTGGCATTTGTTGTACATTGTAAAGTAACTGAGTCATTCAGGCAGGCTTTACTCAGTGTGCTGGTCAGGTTTGTCAGATATGGTTTATCTGAATAAAAAAAATAGAAAGTTGTCATTTAATAACTCATATTTCTATCTTTCCTACGCCTTTATCTAATTGAACTTACAAGTGACATTCAGGTAAATGGCCTTTATCGCAGGACTTCCCACTACACCGTTGTTCACAGTACACTGATAGGTGCCCGTGTCTTCCTTCGTTAGATTTGTAAAAGTCTTATTTAGTACAACACCAGTGCCCTGCTCAAGGAGTGAAGATGCACCAGTCTTTGTCCATGTGACATTTGGAGTGGGACATCCAGTTGGAGTGCAGCTTAGAGACAAAGAACTTCCTTCCTCCATAATGATGGTATCAGATGATGGCACAACACTCATGCCAGGAGGAACTTTTGTGGAAAAAGAATGACGATTATTAGAATTATTACCTTATTTATCGAAACCAAACTGTTAGCAGTAAGCCAACTGATGTCTATGAATTAGTTATGTCGTTTATATAACACTGATTACCAAGTATTACCTTCTACGGTGATGTTCTGATAAACTCTTTCGCTGGACCCTGCGTCATTCATTGCAAAGCAGGATAATCTTTCATCGTTGCATCCTTGAATACTTGAAATCACGTGACTTTCTGTACACGTGCTGCTGGACTGGTTAGCCAATAGCTGATCTCCCTGATAAAATAACACGTGACAAGTAGAGGGTTTTGCTCGTGATTGACATGTCAATGTGACTGGTTCTCCAAGTAAGAAAACATTGCTGCTTTTGTTGAGAGTGATGTTCGTGTTTTCTGGTTTGTCTATATATGAAAATAAAGCAGAAAAAAGTGTTGGGTTGGCAGGGAATAAATCAGCAGAAACAATTACAAACCAACATAAGCTCTAGTCATATTTATAATTTATAATATCTTAAACTAATATTAAATTTACTTGCACTAATAAGAAGTGAGAGTTATATTAAAGACGAAGGTTATTAGTTAGCATTAGCTGTTCTAAAATATAAGTATGAATTAGTATTTAGCCAGCTTACAAAATATAATTTGCAGAATAAAATAGAAGATAGCGAGTATAGCGAGTTACATTAATGATTATTTAAGAGCATTTTGCATTACACTGATTAAGAGTATTATGGACTTCCTATAATCTGATAACTACAACTGTAACTATGCTTGGCCACTCTATTACTAATCATATGAGCGTAGCATTATACGTGCTTCCTACAAAACATTTTAACTCTGGTATAAGAAAATGGTTTCAGATTTTGTCAAGAGATTAAAAGAAAAAGGTAAAAGATGTTTTATTTAAAGTTCTACAGCTTAGCTAAATCTGAATATGAGAGTATTTGACACGAACAACAGTTTCACTTTTAGCAGAAAAACCCACCTTATGGTTATGGCATGAAATATGAGAAAATAACTTGTCTTTGTTGTGATGATTCATCTGTCTTGTGCTATGCATGCGTTTTCGACTAAACATTTTGCCATTCATGCAACATTCTTCTTTCTCAGAATGGAAAAAAAAACAACTTTCGAACAGCTGAAAGCCAGTGAGCATGCAATTAACAATCCATCTCCATTCGTCCGAAAAAATCTAACTTGACTTTGGTGTGATGCAATACGTTTGATTCAGCTATCTTGTGCAGTGTAGATTTGTTCCAGTAAAATTCACGCGAAATTCTTCTTTCTCAGTGAAAAAAATTGAAAAACATCTGAGAACATGAAACTCAGAACTATAACTACCTATATTCTTAACCACCTGTATTTAGTGTAATGATTCACCGATCTTGTGCAGTGCTGTGTACATTCGTTCGAGTTAAAAATAGTAGCATTTTTGCCACATCCTTCGTTCTCAGAATTGGAAACGAAAGGACGATTGGTGGAAAACATGCAATTCAGAACTATCTCGATTCGTCTTAAATAGTATTTGACTATTACATACATACATATATATATAGAAGTCATCATATGTGCACTTAACAATCAAAAATAAATAAAGAATTCCATAAGTAGTGCTGTGTACTTAAACATCTGATGTACCAATATCCTGATACACAAACGTTTTAAACCATAATTTATAAATTACATAGTCTTTTAAATATAAATTGATATAATTATTTTACAGTACATATTAGGTACATCGTTCATAAACAGTATTATTATCTTAAAATAACCTGTTTGCATGTTATAAAGCATCTGATGCTTCTTGATAGCGATTTGCCAAAATCTCTGCAAACCATATTCTTTGTATTTTATGCTTTGAGAAAAATAACTGATTTTGTAAAGTCAAATGTTCATTCCTTTCCTTAGACAGATATTAATTCCTTTTCCATAGGAAAGCAGAAGTGAAAGATTCATCACTTCGTGTATCGTATTTGTTGTCAAATTGTATGTTCATTCATTGTTTATCTACTTGTAAGTCCCGATCCCCAAACAGTATTTGCCGCATCTCACTTTTTTCAACAAAGGGTAATCATAATTTGTTATATCAATAATAACAATTTTGGTTATTTTGATAAAGTATTTGGGATATTAAAAGTTAATATCAAAAGAAGTAGCTGAAAATCATAATCATATACTATTGTTATAAAAATAAAACTTCCACTAAAAAATCGGTAAAATTCCTTACATATAACAGTGACTTTTGAAGTTACAGTTGCTGCAGGACACTCATTTCCATTATGTGCTGTACATTGGTACGTAGCCTCGTCTCCACGTACAATACTTGTGAAGGTGTAACTAGAACCTTCAGGATATGATGAACCACCAACTTCACTCCAGGTCACGTTCATTGGATCACTACCCGTTACATTGCACATGAGAACCACTTTGTCTCCTTCTACTACAGTCTGGTCTGGTGTTGACCCAGTTATCTGAGGAGGAGCTGAAAACATTTAAATAGAAAAATATTAAGGCTTTGTTATAGGAAGCTGGACACTGAATAAACCAATGCAAGTTTTAATGTGTAACATCCCATAAACTTCATCGTAACATTGTAAAATTATACCCCAAAATATACATCATTGGACGCCCCTTTATACAAGAACCATAAAGGCCCTGATACAATCGCGAATATCAATAAGAAGACAAAATTAAATAATATAATTAATGCATTCAAATACCTTTTGTTGCAATAGTCACCGTTGCATTCTGTCCAGCTCCAACACTGTTCTTTGGTTCACACTTGTATGTGTTATTGCCTGCTTGTGGAACATTCAACTGATAGACTCCAGACATGCTGGTATGTACAAGCCGATCATTCAAGTAGAAGCGATATTCATGTGCTGGTGGGTTGGCATTTGTTGTACATCGTAAAGTAACTGAGTCATTAAGGCAGACTTTACTCAGTGTGCTTGTCAGGTTTGTCAGATATGGTTTATCTGAATATAAAAAATAGAATGTTTTTATTCAACAACTCTTATGTTTGATTTTTTCGCCTTTATCTAATTGAACTTACAAGTAACATTCAGGTAGATGGCCTTTATCGCAGGACCTCCCACTACACCGTTGTTCACAGTACATTGATAGGTGCCTGTGTCTTGCTTCGTCAGGCTCGTAAAATTCTTATTTAGTACAACACCAGTGCCCTGCTCGAGGAGTGAAGATACACCAGTCTTGGCCCATGTGACATTTGGAGCGGGACATCCTGTTGGAGTGCAGCTAAGAGACAAAGAACTTTCTTCTTCCATAACGATGGTATCAGATGATGGCACAACACTCACGCCGGGAGGAACTTTTGAGGAAAAAGAATAACGATTATTAGAAAATTTAGATTAATTATTCAAACTAAATATGCTAGCAATATATGTATAGATGTCTTTGGACTATGATGAAATAAAATCAGTATTATATAGATTTAGATTTGTAGTTTTTTTTATAACACTGACTTGTCAGCACTAAATATCCAAAAACAAAATACCTTCTACGGTGATATTCTGGTAAACTCTTTCGCTGGAACCTGCGTCATTCATTGCAAAGCAAGAGAAACTTTCCTCGTTGCATCCTTGAATGCTAGAAATCACGTGACTTGCAGTGCACGTGCTGCTGGACTTATTAACCAATAGCTGATCTCCCTTATAAAATAGCACGTGACAAGTAGAGGGTTTTGCTCGTGACTGACATGTCAGCATGACTGGTTCTCCAAGTAAGAAAACATTGCTGCTTTTGTTGATTGTAATATTTGTGTTTTCTGGTTTGTCTGCAAACAAAAATAATACAGATCGAAAGTATTATTACCTTAACATAGAAATATTAACTAATAAATATGTTAGTCTTTAGTCTTACAGAATGTTACTTGTGTATAATAGAATAGAAGGTCCGGTTATTGACCAAGAGCTAAATAAATTAATGATTACTGATTTAGGAGCAATTTGCATTACATTAAGAGTATTAGGTTTAAGCACTTCTTATGGTTATAACTACAACTATAACTATGCTTGTTCGGGATGTTAGCTACCATTAAATCAATACGTTATAAGTCTTACACAACATTTAATTAAAGGCAGGAATATATACTTCTTTCAGTTTTTTAAAAGAAAAAGTAAAATATGTGTTAAATTAACTGCAGATAAGCTAGTGCTGAATATGAATGTATTTGACACCATAACAGTTTCACTTTTACCAGTTAAACCCACCTTAATGTAATAGCATGCATGATGGAAAAAACTTGTCTTTGGTGTGATGATTCAGCTATCTCGTGATGTGTAGATTCGTTCGAGTTAAAAAATAGTGTAAATTGTGCTAGATCTATCTTTTTCAGAAAAAAAAACCGGACGAACAGCTGAAAGCATGCAATTTACAGCTCATCGTCATTCTTGCCACAAAAAAAACCTTGTCCTCAATTGGTGTGACGCTGTACGTACTATTCACTGGCTACCTTGTGCAGTGTAGATTTGTTCTAGTAAAAAACAGTATCAATTGTGCGAGATCTTTCTTTTTCAGAATTGAAAAAACCCCGGACGAACAGCTGAAAGCATGCAATTCAGAATTAGTGTGATAATTCTCGTGCGCATGTCTTGTGCAGTGCTATATGGATTTGTTCGAGGTAAAAATAGTACCATTTTTACCACATACTTCTTTCTCAGCATTGGAAATAAAGGGACGAAAAGTTGAAAACATGCAATTCAGAAATATCTCCATTTGTTCCAAATAGTATTCGACTAACATATATACATATAAATATAAATATACAATAATGTATATGTATATATTACTTTGATGTCATCATATGTGCACCTTACAATAAAAAGCCCTTGTTTAAAGAGTTCATAAGTAGTGCAATGTACTTACGCATCCGATGTACAAATATTATGATAAATATTATGATTTGAAACGTTTTAAATTATTACTCATAAATTACATAATTTTTAAATATATAGTAATATAATAATAGAATCATTTTAGAATAACGACATTAGGTAAATGTTTTAAAATAAATATCATTAAAAAACACCTGATTGCATGTCATAAAGCATATGAAGCTCATTGATAGTTATTTCAGTCTGGAGAAAAAGGTTTCAAACCATATTCTTTGTTTCTCATGCTAAGAAGTTAATGTTCCTTCCTTTCGATTAAATACTAATTCCTTTCCAATGAGAAAACTGAATTGAAAGATTCATCACTCATTAGCTATATTGTACTTGTCAAAATGTTATATTTTCCTGCTCCCTGTTTTGTCTGCATTTCATATTTCGTTCAACAAAGGTAAAATATAATTTGATTATATCATTAATTTTCTTTTTTTTTATGCTGCTACTTCATAAACGATTTTGGATGTTGAAAAAAGACTAAATTGGAAAGCCACTAACGCCGACTCTTTTTAGGGTTAAAAAACGACCTTGAACTCATTACATAAGATTTGGAACATCCCTATTTAAGGCCACTTCTTTCTTTCTTTCTCCCTCTCTCTTACTCTCTCTCTCTCTCTCTCTCTCTCTCTCTCTCTCTCTCTCTCTCTCTCTCTCTCTCTCTCTCTCTCTCTCTCTCTCTCTTACTCTCTCTCTCTCTCTCTCCCTCTCTCTTTCTTGATGTAACGTCATAGTGAAATAGGGCAATTGAGTTTCATTTTTACATTTCACCTAAGTTTCATAATTTGAAACTATATTTTCAAATGAACTTCCACTAAAAAGTCGGAAAATTTCCTTACATATGACAGTGACTTTTGAAGTTGCAGTTGCTGCAGGACACTCATTTCCATTATGTGCTGTACATTGGTACGTAGCCTCGTCTCCACGTACAATACTTGTGAATGTGTAACTAGAACCTTCAGAATATGATGAACCACCTACTTTACTCCAAGTCACGTTCAATGGATCACTACCCGTTACATTGCACATGAGAACCACACTGTCTCCTTCTACTACAGTCTGGTTTGGTGTTGACCCAGTTATCCTAGGAGGAGCTGAAAAAATATGAATATTAGAACATGCAACTTTTCTTAAAACACATCAAGACCATATTTTTCCATCAGTTTACCGAATTAAACAGGTCTTAACTTTAAACTATAGCTAGAAAAAAAACTTATAAATCCGCTCTTTTATGTCGAAATATAACATTCAATATAAATTGGAGGTGGTATTACCTCCTATATATATATCGCATTACATTATAATGTGAACAAATTGGTTGCATTAATTCAGCTAACCAATATACCTTTAAAAGTAGAAGCACTGTACCTTTTAGGTTGCCTTATTTTCGGGGAGGCTTACTTCAGAGGGTGGAAGGAGGGAGGACTTATTTATGGAGGACAAAAAAACACTAGGGCAATTTTCGGATGGCATTTAAGGTGTCTCAAAATACCGTAATTAATATCGTGAACAGCAATTATAAACTAAAATGTTCATATTTTCAAATAAATTATGCTAACTAATTAACTAAATTTTTCTACCTTTTGTGGCAATGGTCTGCGATGCATTCTGTCCACCTCCAACACTGTTCTTTGGCTCACACGTGTATGTGTTATTGCCTGCTTGTGGAACATTCAACAGATAGACTCCAGACACGCTGGTATGTACAAGCTGATCATTCAAGTAGAAGCGATATTCATGTGCTGGTGGGTTGGCTTTTGTTGTACATTCTAACATAATTGGGTCATTCAGGCAAGCTCTACTGATATTGCTGGTGAGAGTTGTCTGATAAGGTTTGTCTGAAATGGGAATAGTGTTTTCAATTTTTCAAAAGTTGTAAACCAAGCATTCCTAATTTTGATACTTGGGTTGGCTATGCGCAAATGAAAATTCGCCAAGGATTGAGATTTGCGCAATATAAATTAATAAAATTATTATTTTTATATTTATACTTGAATGCTGTACACTAGTCTGTTAACAAGCAACTGACTACGTTGATAAAATGTTACTATCAAATTTTTCAGAGCTAGGGAATTATAATTTATATCCCCAGTTTCTACACATAGCAAAGCTTCGTCCTGAAAATCGTTGCCTATTATAGGTCATATTTTGAAGCACTGTCAAATTAAAATCACAAATGTACTTAAATAACTTGAGACTTTAATAAAAAGGGCCACAAGAAGACGAAAGTCAATCTCTTTGTTCCTCTTATAAAGAAAGTTGAATATTTTGGCTACATAAAAGTTACAGATGATGGCTACTTTCACGTGAATTTGGTCCTCCATACCAAGATAAGACTAGGCTTAAGTGCTTAGCTATAGCAATCATGGTTTAATGATAAATGAAATTGAAATATCAGTTGTCTTAAGAATTCATTTCGTTACTCACATGTGACATTCACGTATATTGTTCTTTCCAGAGGACTTCCGACCACCCCATTGTCTACAGAGCAATTATAATGGCCGGTGTCCGTTTTGTTTATGCTGTTAAAACTATGAGATAAGAAGAAGTCGATTCTTCTAATTAATGGTGTAGCAGCTCCAGTCTTTGTCCATGTAATATTTGGAGTTGGGCACCCTGTGGCACTGCAATTTAAGGACAAGGCCTGTCCTTCTTCTATAACAATTGTTTCTGTGGATGGTACGACGCTGATGTTTGCAGGAACTGTAACAAAGGTGTTAAAGTAATATTTAGAGTATAGATCAATTTGTTCAATAAAAAACAATACAATAAACCGTATTTACATTGGAATTTTAGAAAGCACGTACATCCTAATATCTCCGAACTAATATCTCAGTCAATCTTCTCTTTTACGGTGAATTGATGCCATTTTTTTCTGTTCGAAACCAAGTTGTCACAGAAAGAACTGACTGTCAATTACATATATCTGCCAAGAGACCTTGAACGTCTCTCTTTTGCAGATTAATACGCTTTGTATCTACACATTATCTAAACATCTATATTTTTTATGATAATTACTTTTGCTTTGACATGATAATATTCATGTGTTTCAATATTTAAAGGTACGATCACCTGATTCCTTACACAGATATATGTTTACCTTGCACAGTAATGTCTATATCTACTGTTTCACCAGTTCCTGCAACATTTTTAGCATAAAACCAAAGTCTCTCGCCATTGCAACCTTGAATGTTGGTTAACAAGTGACTTGCTGAACACGTGGCACTGGATTTGTTAGCCAGTAGTAGATTTCCTTGATAAAACAGCACGTTGCATTGGGAAGGTTTTGCTGATGACTGACAGGTTAAGTTAACTGTTTCTCCTTGCAGAAATACGTTGCTGCTTTTGTTTGTAAAACAGCTAGTGTTTTCGGGTTTGTCTAAACAAAAAAGCTAAAAGTCAGACGATGTGTTGACATATAGTAAAGACAGGAAATACATTTCTGTGCTTGATGAAATGCAAACATCAACAACAAAACTGTAGTACTAAACAATACCAACAAATACAAAAGCAGACAATTTCATCAAAAATGACAACAAAGAAAAACAAATTTAAAAATGAAACTAATTGAAAGCAAAATCAGCCACAAAAGAAACAACAGCTTGAGAATAGCAATTACAACAACTGCAAAAGAAATTAAATTATTTATAGTGATTTCTTAATTAGTAATTGATAATCAATAATTAGTATTGGATAAGTATAAGAGCATTAATTAATGAGTATATTATTTATCCTAAATGACTGTCATAGTACATTGATTATATGGTTAACTCTCTTCATTTATTAGCGCCCATTTTCACAAAGGACGTCAATGTATTAGTTCTGTTATCATTGTTAGGTTAGCATGCATGTTAGAATTCAAGTTGTTTAGCTCGTTATATTTACACTTTTGTGTGTTCCGGTACATTAAGAACCATATTTCAATTTCAAACCCACCTTTGCGAGGATAAGACAGTGTTTCCAATGTTGTTCGAATCTTCTTCAATAGTTATTAAAAAGTTATCAGCTTCGAACAGTTCGTAGTTGTAGGCTTTTTTAGTATTATCGTAAACGTTATCATCATAATCCAAGAAGCCTTGCAGCGTGGTTGGAATCAGTGGTAGAATGAAGACACCAAGAAAAGCATGTCAAGATGTGTGTGTTATATGTTTGAATTACGTCCCTTTTTCCTGTCGTTGTTCTTGCACTGTTCAATTGGTTCTTTGTTTCTTCTTTACAACCGGATTTTAAAATTTTGGTATATTTGTCCAAATGTTCGGAAATCCAGCTTTTACATACTGCCAGGCACCTCCACAGTTTGAACAGAGCTTTTGTAGTTTGGTCATGCACAAGTATAAATATTTAGATATGATTACTTGATTATTAGAAAAATATTAAGTTTATCATTCATATTTCACGAAAGCTCGGCAATCGACCTCGACGAACTTTAAACTTGCTTCATAACATGCAATCAGGTATTTGTTAGATGTTTACTTTTTGAATATATACATATATATTTATTTATCTAATATGTATTCGTTAGTTTGTTTTTACCAAAATTATGTAAAAGAAATACGAATACAAAACTGTCATAACTTATGTGTAATTCCTTACAATTGACAGTGACTTTTGAAGTTGCAGTTGCTGCAGGACACTCATTTCCATTATGTGCTGTACATTGGTACGTAGCCTCGTCTCCACGTGCAATACTTGTGAAGGTGTAACTAGAACCTTCAGGATATGATGAACCACCAACTTCACTCCAGGTCACGTTCATTGGATCACTACCCGTTACATTGCACATCAGAACCACTGCGTCTCCTTCTACTACAGTCTGGTCTGGTGTTGACCCAGTTATCTGAGGAGGAGCTGAAAATAGGAAGTGAAGGAAAACGCTTTTTAAAAAACGTAAAATCATGGCACAAGTTTTCCCTTTCCTTCAAAAGATAAAATTTAGTAAATATAACAGATAAATCAACGCTCTATGCTAAAATAAAAAAACAGAAATAGTGTGTTACACGTCTTAAAGCATTTGTCAATCACGCAATAAGACGAGTTAAAATACACAAACTTCTTAAAATAACCAAATGTATATATTTTACACAACTTTCGATGTTATTAACTGTCTGTGGTCCAACCAATAATTAAGATAATTAATATATAAATTAGGATAAAATGACATATAACTATAACTGAGAATCTGAAAACAAGGATGTTCAAATACCTTTTGTTGCAATAGTCACCGTTGCATTCTGTCCAGCTCCAACACTGTTCTTTGGTTCACACTTGTACGTGTTATTGCCTGCTTGTGGAACATTCAACTGATAGACTCCAGACATGCTGGTATGTACAAGCTGATCATTCAAGTAGAAGTGATATTCATGTGCCGGTGGGTTGGCATTTGTTGTACATTGTAAAGTAACTGAGTCATTCAGACAGGCTTTACTCAGTGTGCTGGTCAGGTTTGTCAGATATGGTTTATCTGAATAAAAAAAAACAGAATGTTTTTATTTAACAGCTCTTATGTTTGATCTTTACGCCTTTAACTAATTGAACTTACAAGTAACAAGGAAGAACTTTTTCTAGCAGAATACTCACATGTGACATTTACATATATAGTTTTATCCAAAGGACCTCCTGCAACTCCATTGTCTACAGAGCATTTATAATTGCCAGTGTCTGATTTGATTAAGCTGCCAATGCTATGAGATAAAAAGAAGCCATTGCCACTAGCTAAAGATGCACTGTTTTCTGTCTTTGTCCATGTGATGTTTGGTGTTGGGCAACCTGTAGCAGTGCAATTCAGCTGCAAAGCATTTCCTTCCACTAGAACCAAGTCAGCCGATGGAGAAGTGAGAGTTGTCACAGGAACTGAAACAAGATACAGAAACTGAAATAAGATACATAAAAAATATTGTTTTATTAATTCACTAGTCAGTGGACATCGAACCCAAAGTATTCTGGTTAGAGTTCCTTTTCATTGAAAATATGATCATGATGTCATCTTATCAAGAGATAACATATCTCCAGTACACTTTCGTCCAATCTGGTGCTTTCGTCTTCCTTACCATTTATCGTGAGGTTGATTTTAGACTCTTGTTGCCCGTACTGGTTTTCAGCTTTGCATGAATATTCCTCCAAGTTACATCCATCAATACTTTGAATCACGTGACTTGCAGCGTCTGCTCCTGCGCATGTCTTATTAAAGTAGCTTTTGATAGCAGTGTTGCCATGGTAAAATGTCACATTGCACAACTGTGGTTTTGATGTTGATGCACAAGACAGTTTTACACTGTTTCCTTTCAGGAAAGTGTTGTCACTCTTATTTGTTGATATACTAGTACTTTCTGGTGGATCTGAAAATGATTCATTAATGCCAGATCAAAAAACACAATTCACCCAAAGTTCAGTAAATGAAGATATTTCTAACTCTCACTTATGACGATACTTAAGACAAAATTTCCTTTAACTTCTAAATGCTTTTAACATTATTACTTTAAAGTGCTTATTGAAATATGGATGTGTAAAGGCTTGCAAATTAAACATTTATCTTACAGCCACTTTACAGTATTTACGAAATGTCCTATCATTGATCAGATTCAACCAATAGGATTTGTATAGCTAAAAAAATATATGAAAGTTTCCTAGTGCTTTGAGATGGAAACGAGAACAGTGGAGTAAAGGAATACAATGTCACACTAGACGTACCTTGGGTTTTATCGAAAACTTTCAATGCGTCACTGTCACGAGCAGCTAGTGTATGGTCTCACAACATGCACGATAAAATGAAGAATGCCTTAGTCAAGAAATTCTAAGAGAATTATTCCGAGTTCCACTGAAGAATAGTTGTACAAAAAAAGAGCTTGCAGCAATTACTGAAACCTGGCAGATGTTTTCGCTTTTTCCTCTTATTTCTTTCGAGAAGATGAAATCCTGGATCCTCGAAATCTGAAAACTATATTTTCAACGAAGCCGATAAGAAAAAACGAAAAAATAAAGTCTTGAAATTTGCGTTCCTACTTGTGATCCATTTTTTTTTGAGAAAATTGCTCCTTTCCATTTTACTTGAAACTTGATGCAATAAGGTGAAAATCACAATGAAAATGAATTCCATCAATGCAAACACTTTCTGACTAGAATGAAAAAACTCGAAAGAAGGGTGCATTCAACAACAGGCTATGAAAAGATGAAAATTAAAAGGTATGCCCATGCCCACATCTTTTTGAGACGGGCGACTGAAGTAATTCTCACTTATTCCCTTGTAGATATGAATACTTTGTCGTACCACCAACTCACGTCTAATACTTTATGTACATTTTCTTTTTCGCTTGCTTGTTTGATGTTGCTGCTGCTTTAGTTTTTAGCGTACAGGGCCGCAAAACCTCCTACAGGCTTTTCGGAATCAATGAAACTGAAGTACATATGCCACATACAAAGGCATAGTAAAAAATGAATTAAAAAAATATCTTTCATTGGTTATAGGCATTGAAATAGCAAATATGTTCTGTGTGGGAAAGGTTGGGTAGTTTGACATGAAAAAATATTTGAGTGCTACTGGGTGAGGTGCTATTTTTCATTCTCAATCTTTTACCTAATGATTACCTTACGAAATCTTAATATAAAGCACAAGAATCTTGAGATATTTGGTAAACCCGTGGAGCAAGTATGGAAAGAGCTAAAAAATACATTATTTTGGTGACATTTAGTGCAATGTTTGCATGCAAGTGCGACTCACGGTTGTTATTTCTAAACGCAAAAACGAGAAATGAAATATTTGTTTTCAAAACAGAAAACAAAGCTAATAAAACATAAAGGGATGAAATAATCTATAAAACATATTAGTAACACAACAGCAATAACATAACAATACTGATGATTATTAGTAATATCATATGTTTATGCAAATTTTTGGTTAAAAATCAGAAATGGATTCCTTAGATCCCTTAGAAATACGCATCTATTAAGGAAAGTAAGAAATTGATAGATAAATTCATATATCACATGTAATAGACAATTGCAAAGAGACTTACAGTTTACAACGACATTTGCGTCTGCAGTGGCATTGTTGCACTCATCGCCGTTGCTTGCTGTACATCTGTAGGAACCCTCCTGTCCTCTTGTGATGTTATTAATGGTTAATGTCTCAGTACTGCCGACAATGCTTCCTCCAACCTTGGTCCACGTGACGTTAGGTGCAGGTAATCCAGAGGCATTGCAAAAGAGTGTTAAAGTAGTTTTCTCTTTGACAGTTGTAGCTTTGGGAGACGTAACTATGGTTGGTGCCTCTAAAATAACACAAACAAATCATTTATTCAGCATTTGAAAACAATTGAACAAGCTAAACAAAATTACCAATAATCTTTCTCTCTATAGACCTCTTCATCGCTCAGCAATTCGACAAGTTCAGGTTAGATCTGATAGGCTTATCGTTGAGCAATTTCTCTAAACTAAAAATCTTTATCGCATAGAATAACATCCAACCTGAAATTTAGGGATTTCCAGCTGCTTATCTTTGCTAAAGGCGTTTCTTTTCTTTTTCTTTCTTACATTTTGTTTTCCTTCTCATTAATTTTCTTTCTTTTTTCTATTTCTTTGCTTTAGCCTTAGATGTTGTGAGTGATTTGAAAACGAGCGACATTTTCAAGTACACAAAACTGGGCAAAATATACATTATTCAAGAACATTTGAAATCATAATACAATTTGTGCTTTAATAAATTTTCAATCATCTTGTCTAGAAAACAGATATTACAATTTTTTCCTCGCCTCCCCTATTCGTTTCCGTAAGTTAGGAATATCTGGGCCTGTAGTTCTTTTTTGAACATGCTTCAAAGGTAAAAAAAAAAACAGACTTAGCCTAACCAACCTTTAACAAAGACCTGAATACTTTTGTTCTGTCCAGCCCCAACGGTGTTATTGGGTACACAGGTAAAGGTGTTGTCTCCTTTCTCGTTCAGTTGTACATTGAATACACCAGAAGTACTTCCACCTTGTACCAACTGGTTATTGCGATACAATGAATACTGGGCTGATGGTTTGGCATCTGCTGTACATGTAAGGGTAATTTGATTTGCTTGACAGAATTTCTCATTACTTGGAGAAATGGTAAACCCTGTTGACTCTGGTTTATCTAAAACAAAGTAAAATCGAAAATACATAAATATATAAGTAGTTTTAACTTAAAGGTACTAAACTCAGGACCCCGGGGGAAGAAGGGTTGTAACCGAAATGAAGGTTCAATTTGACAGGACTTGCTTAGTAACTAGCATGACACGTTTGCTTTTACATTCCATTGGAGGTCAGTTGCCAACGTTAGGCTGTTACTTTACGGACATCCCACATTTATGCATGTTTTCAACGGGAGGTCAGAAAGTGCTCGAGGCCTTTTTCCGTGTCTCCGTGATCTAAATTCGAAAATTAAGTTTGTATAATTGTACACAACTATAAAGCCGATGGCGCATCATTTAATTTGCAAACACAATATGAGAATGCACAGACTTAGAGATTTGTTCTGTTTTGTGTACTTTATACAATTGACTTTACAACTTACAATTGACAATGACATCAATGTCAGCGGTGTTTATAGGACACTCAGCTCCATTGTTTACTGTACATTGGTACAATCCTGCATCACCACGTTTAATATCAACTATTGGATACTCAAGCCCTGGGACGTCTGGTTTGCCAGTTCTTGTCCACGTTACATTTAACGTTGGTGATCCAGAGGCATTACATGCTAAGGTTACGTTGCTTCCTTCTACTACAGTTTCTGTGTTTCCTAAGGTTTGCGTTACGGTTGGGGTCACTGTTGAAAAATAATAATGATTGATTCTTAATAAAATGTAAGATGACTGTCTACTTTTTAACGTACAATTTGAGCCCACGATGTGCGCGCGCACAAAAATCGCTCAAAACCGCATAACAACCTTCAAAAAAATTTTAAGGGGCCATACACGTTTTGAACTTCAACAGGGCAAAAACCCCGAATTTTGCACGGGACTCTATATTTTTCTGTCAATTTCCTAGAACAAGAGGTAAAAATCAATCTTTTGAGAAAGTTTAAAAAATAATAATTATTAGAACTTATTATTAAAGCGTTTTATGTGTTTGAGTACGATTTTTGGTTGATTGAGCTAACAAGAAGCTGAATTTTTAGTTTATTTTTAAAACTTTCTTCAAATTTTTTTTAGTTAGTCTTAAAAATAATGTTTAAAGTAGATGACTTGAGGAAATTCCTTCCAAAGCTTCTTTAATTTTTGAGTTATGAGTTTTTGTGTGCAAAGCTTGATTTCCGCCATTTTCCTTTCCAAAACTTGTGAAGATGGTCATAATCAAAATTCATTATCTAGAAAACGAGCTCGGGACACCCCATTTTTCTTATCATTTTTTGAATCAGTGTTAAATTCTGCGAAAATTTATTTCTAAGAACATTTCTAAGGAGACAGTCAACTTAAGTAATATATTAGTTATAGTAATAATCTGTAAAATTATGATCACAAAATGGTATTAATAGCAGTATATCGTTTACTTCATATTTCTCTATTTCAAAATATTATTCAAAGTACCTTTTGCAGAAACTTTAACACTTCCATTTACCAAGGAACCTCCCACAAGGTTTCTTGGTACACAAACAAACTTGTTAACATCTGGTAGACCTGAAGTAGCTGTAGCTTCATAAACGTTGGATGAACTGTTTCCAACAAGAGCCCCGTTATTGTAAAACTCGTAACTGCTGGGTGCTGGTTTGGCTGGTCCTGATGTACATGTCAAATTCACTTTGCTATTCTGGCAAACTGTTGATCTGTCACTCAGAATTGTTGCGCTTCTCGGTTTGTCTAGAAATGAAACATACTTATTATTAAATATTAAGTTTAATAATACATTTAATTCAAAAAAAATTATGTGATGCCGAATTTTTCCCTGGTGCAAATCTTACACAGGATCCTATAGGATCCTGTTTAGAAATAGGATCCTGAGTAAGATCTTGCTTAGGAACAGGATTCTAGGTAGGATCCTGCATAAGAATAGGATCTTGCAAAGGATTACATATCCTAAGAAAAATCAGGATCCTAAATAAAATCATGTATAAGATCCTAGATAGGATCCTAAAATGAAGTCAAAAACTAAGAGATGATAGGGTCCTAGAGTGTGAACAAGATCCTGGGTAGGATCCTGTAAAAGATCCTAATTAATATTCTGGAGAAGATCTTAATTGAGTATCAACAAGATCCTGGGTAGGATCCAGTAAAAGATCATAATTAGGATCCTGGATAAAATCCTAATTGAGTATGAACAAGATCCTGGGTAGGATCCTGTAAAAGATCCTAATTAGGATCCTCGATAGGATCCTAATTGAGTATGAACAAAATCCTGGGTAGGATCCTGTAAAAGATCCTAATTAGGATCCTGAATAATATCCTAATTGAGTATGAACAAGATCCTTGGTAGGATCCTGTAAAAGATCCTAATTAGGATCCTGAATAAGATCCTAATCGAGTATGAACAAGATCCTTGGTAGGATCCTGTAAAAGATCCTAATTAGGATCCTGGATAAGATCCTAATTGAGTATGAAAAAGATCCTTGGTAGGATCCTGTAAAAGATCCTAATTAGGATCCTGGATAAGATCCTAATTGAGTGTGAACAAGATCCTGGGTAGGATCCTGTAAAAGATCCTAATTAGGATCCTGGATAAGATCCTAATTGAGTTTGAACAAGATCCTGGGTAGGATCCTGTAAAAGATCCTAATTAGGATCCTGGATAAGATCCTAATTGAGTATGAACAAGATCCTTGGTAGGATCCTGTAAAAGATCTTAATTAAGATCCTGAATAAGATCCTAATTGAGTATGAACAAAATCCTTGGTAGGATCCTGTAAAATTAAAGATCCTAATTAGGATCCTGGATAAGATCCTAATTGAGTATGAACAAGATCCTTGGTAGGATCCTGTAAAAGATAGTAAATTAGGATCCTGGATAAGATCCTAATTGAGTGTGAACAAGATCCTGGGTAGGATCCTGTAGGATCCAGAGGTAGTATCTTGCTACTACATAGCATGTATGAATTTCAATCACTTCAATGACATCATGGAATTGAAAGTCATAAATAAAATGCAAATGTATGGTGATTTGTTTAATAATTATTCAATGGTCAAGTTGGTAAAGTGTTCGGCTTGTAAGCCAAAGGTTGGAGGTTCAAGCCCCACAGAGATAATTTTAAAAAAATGAAAAAATAATAATAACTAGTAAAACAGAGTGGGGAGGGGTGCAAGCATTGAATAGGAGGGGTGGTAGAGTAGAAGTAGGTAGGGAAATAGAAGAGAACAAGGGAGTGGAGGGTGAGGCCAAAAAAATGTTGTGTTTGTACTCTTTCGTTTTTTTTTTTTTTTGTTTTTTTTTTGAATTTCTAATTTTTATTTAATACAAAAAGACTTTTCATAATATTGCAAATTAGAAAACTATAAATTAATTACTGCAATGTATTCAGGATTAGTCTAGGATCCTAACAACATCCTATAGGATCCTAACAGGATCCTATAGGATCTTGATACATGATCCTGCACAAGATCCTGTACAAGATCCTGAGTAGGATATTGTAGGATCCTGGTAGGATCTTGTACAAGATCCTGTAAGATATTGATACAAGATCCTGTACAAGATCCTTAGTAGGATCCTGGTAAGATCCTGGCAGGATCCTGTACAAGATTTGCGCCAGGGATGCACTTGTATTAGAGAAGTAAAGCACAAACATGATTTGCCTATTTGATAATCTGCTTAACGAATTCCATACTTACATTGAACGTTTAGACAGACGTTAGCAGTCTTGGCATCAAGGACTCCATTATATGCGATACATGTGTAGCAAGTGTTGTCATCGCTTATCGCAACAGCAGGTGTAGTGTACACTCCTGTACCAACAAGGACACCATTTCTCGTCCAGTTCACCTGAGGGGTGGGGTTGCCTTGAACGGTACATTCTAGTTGAGCAGTCTGTGATTCACTGACAGTGACAATTTTCGGGTTTGGACTGGTTATTGTTGGCGGTACTGTATAAGAAGGAGAATAATCACAGTAACAATTTTATATTACTTTTTATGCCAGAAAAAGCCAGTTATTAGCTATAACGATTTTGATTGGTTTAATTCCATTACTTCAATAACAAATATTCCTACAGCACAGTTTGAAAGACATAAATCTATTGTTTATTCGAATATGTCAAGGCCTAAGTTAGCAAGATAACGACGCAAAATTAATTTTCTTGCCTTTATATAGATTTTGAAGTCATTAGAAGAGCACAAAAAATCCATTAACTAAGAGAATTCAAGTAAAGAATGAAGTGTCAGTTCCTACGTAACTTTCTTTCCCGCTTTTATAAGCAGTAAGGCTTTTTCGGCTTAGGGGTGGTGAGCCTTTAACATATGATGTTTTGAAAAATCTGCCCTAACACTTGAATAACCAACTTTTCTCCACTAAAGGGATAACTGATTAGAAAATTTGTTCACAATTTTCATTTTTATTAATTATCTCAAAAATGTTAAACAAAAGTCAATCAGGTAAGAGAGATTAATGTATTTTCTCCTTGCCTATTAGAAAGACTTTTTCCATGCCACTTCCGACTACCATTGGCAATTTTTCAATTAGCCGTTCCGAGCGGGTTGAGGAAGGGACTGGGGGCCTAGGGCAAATATTGCTCTTATCAAGAATTGATCCTCATCACATAAAAGGTTATTACTATTGCTACTGTAATGTATGAGGTTTGAGGACAGCATCCCAAAACTATATATTCTCTCTTTTTTTAACGATTTGTTTAAAGCCTGTTAATCAGTCAGTGTTTATCCAAACATTCTAAAACTTGGTAAACTTGATAATTTTAGTGTGGTCCTTCATGTGATGGTTTTTTTGTTTTTTGTTTGTTTTTTTATTTAGATTAATATTTCTATACTCGTTCGCAGTCCCTTCATCAACCTCCTAACGGCTAAAAAAAATTTGATATGACCCAGGCATATCTACTGCATATCCATGCGTAACAGACAGGATAACAAGAATACCAATGCATGGTCTTGGTGTGACCATCAAAAAACGCTTGACGGTTTGTTTAACATGTGTTTATGTTGAGGTTGTCTGATACGAAACTGAAGTATTTTGGTCATAGGTCATAAACTGTGATAGAGGTAAACTACCTAAAACGATTCTTTCCTTTTGTATCGTTGATTATTTCAATGCGACCATAACCGTGAGCAAGTGGAAATATTTGAGGAATTTCAAGAACTGCAGGTTTCAAACCAATTATTGCTAAACCTAAAATACTTGATCCATATCCAGTTGGGTATTTGAATTTCATGATTAAGATATCCTACATTTTCACGTACAAGAATTGCAATTCGAACATAAGTTTAGTTGGCTGTTAAAAATCGTAACGTTTTTCTATATTTTGAAAACACATGAATGTGGACACTGGATACGTGGTCATTATCTTAGGAATTTTTTTTAGACATTTCTACATAATTATAACTACAACGTTTCTGTGATCTAATGTATACAGACCCCTTTCACGTGACGTCAAAGCAGCTCAATTTGGAGGACAAAAATAAAGAATTTCAATCTCCTGAGAATTGAAAACTATTGTTTTGTTCTCCAATGTTAGCTGAATTTCGACGCATTGCTCATGGTCTATATATTACCAATGTTAAATTACTGCAAATATATCTATGTAGGCTATCAGTTTCTGCATTATTATACTACCCTTTTGAAATACAGACTCTACATATTAATGCCACTTTCAATACTGTAGCTTCTATTTCTGCTAACTTGATGTTTAGAAATTGGTTTAGAACTAAATTTTCGAAATTCGGAATCTGCATTAGGAATTCAGGAAAATTAAAATTATAGTTCTGGGAATCTCTAGTCTGACACATATTTAGTGTCGAAAGTAAAAACTACTCTTAGTTCCCATTTCAAGCTGTTTTGTTTCTAGCTAAGTATGGATCTTTTAAAATGATGACAATTGAATATTGATTGACTGTTTCTGGAACTTTCGTAACGCAACAATCTTAGTAATCTTAGAATATAGTCGATTTTGGTAATTAACAAAGATGGAAAGAAAACAGCCTTCTTAAAATTAAATTTCATCCTTGGTGACTAATATTAAGAACTGAAATTACTATATGTTACTAAAAATATATATTGAATGAGTTATTTGTCTAGAGCCTTCTAGTAAACTAATTCTAGGCCAGTACATACAATTGCAGAATATATTTCATATAAAGGACTTTTATGTTTTACAAATTTTCTGCTTATGAATATATCCTTTTTCTATCCCTTTCGCAAGATGTTATTCCTAAGACTAAAGAGAGTCCAGGGAGCTATATAACCTCTTCTTTTATTTCAATGGTTTAATCCAGTATTGATCAAACGTGTTAAATATACTTGTTTTTTTTATGATTTAAGACAAATAAGCGATTATCCCTGACTTTATTAATCTACCTGCAGCCTTGCTTGCTAGTATGTTCTTAAGTATCAACAGACGTAATTAACATGATAATATTGTTTTAGCAAAATAGGAATCTACATTGAATAACTACTGTCTGAATACCCACACACATATATTAAGCATTACTCATTCTCCTTTTATATAAATGACTAATATAATGAAACCATATATATTGGCTTACAAATGATCTGTAAATAAGCAGAGGTTCACAACACAGATTCTAATGGTTCGTCATTATAGGCTCCTGCGATCAAACATTTTCAGAAAAACAGTGCTTAAATTTAGGAAAACCTATTAAATCGTTATCAAAGACAACTGGATATGATTCATCAAATTCAAATGATCCGTATCCTCTTTGAAATAAACGTATGCATGCAGAAAGACTCATTATAAGTGTTTTGTTTGTCAGTTATATGGCTGATTACCATGCAAGCCTGACGACCAGACTTGTCGCTTCTTACTAACTATAGATGCTGAGCTGTTGATACTGTTCATACAATTCAAGGCCTCACGATTATTTGTAATAAAACTTATATTTGGGAAAGCGAAGCCAAACACACAAAGAAAAAATATTTTGTTCAAACTTTTGTGAAGTGTCAACTATGATATGTAAATATTTAGGTGGATCACTGAATTAATTACTGAACAAACATGTCGTTGTCGATCAGTCTTGAAGAAGCAGCATCTTTCGTCGCTGTTGATGATGAAATATGAACGAAAGGGAGGAAAAATTTAAGACCATATTTTGGCTTGGAAATTGCAGACGTTTTAACGTCTCTTTCAAACTCACGATGTTGCTTTAAATAAATAAAAAGTCAGATAGAGTACGGAAACAGAACTGAATCTGTTAGTGTTTAATTGTTTTAATAATGACGCTGGCTACGTATTTTGAAGTGTGTGTCCTTACACGCATCCTTTGCACATCAACTCAGGTTCAAACTATTTTAAAATAAGACTTTAGAAAGTTTAGTTGCGTTCATTATACCAAATACAGTGGTTTCAGATGCAACAAGCGAGTCAGTTCTTGTTTCCACTGACACTATGAAAAACGAATATGGCTTAAGATATTACTAACAAAGAACTATTCTCTTTTATATCGAAATAAAAATCAAACAATGTAGATATTCTGATAACGTATTTTCTCAGCCTCCTTTTCTTGTCATAGATATTCCTAGAAACTATATGAAAACACAGGCTGACTACTAACTAGAATATGAATCTTCTTTGTTTTGCTTCTTTCGTTTTAAAGTAAGGTATTCTTTCTGCGCATTTCTATTTTTTGTCTTTTTGGTTTTTTTTGTTTTTTTGTTTTTGTTTTGCAGTTGTTTTTTTTCTGAAAATAATATCGGTAAACCCATTAAGTTTTATTTTGTGAAACTTTGCGGTTCACAAGATTATAAAACCTTTAGGTGCACGATATCTAGGTCTTCTATTGTAAAACAGTGATGAACGATAACAGTATATATTCTAAGTAACGCGGGTTAACCAAAAAAGTATATGAAATATTAGAAAACACTTACCAAGGACTGTGAGTGCCAAGTCATTTGAATCATCGCTGTCGCTATCATAGTCTATTCGCAGATAGTACGAATGCTCATCAGTTAAGCGGTTCAGGTTTTTAAATGTAAACACTGTTGTTAGTAGAGTACCATTCTGAGAAGCAGTTAGATTCAGATCCGCATCTCGACTTGAAAAATCATCATAAACGAGCCTCCCATTCGCCTTGTCTTCCTTTATCATCTGTTTTTTTGTGCCACCTCTTCGTTGGTACACTTTAACAAACGACCATGTTGCACCTACAATTATATCAGCAGTCCAAGTAATGCTGACACTTTCGCCTTGAATCCCGGTAGCCGAGGTTGGTTGACTCCTCCAAGTGAGTGCTGCTCCCTCTATATATTTCCAAGAATCAAAAGTTTGATCAGCAATCCAGTTGGTAAAACATAAGCAAAATATGTTATAAACAAACGACTAGACATTCATGACATCAAACTAACCTTTTGAATGCAGAAGAAACATGAAGCAAACAACAACAAAGTTGTGAACGCGATATATAGCAGCCATGAAGCAAACAGATGTAACAGAAATCACGAAGAAAAATATGGTTTCAAAGCTGCTATATTATCTTGTATTTGACAGATATTTTCTCTCGAAATATTATAACCCTGGGTTCACTCCTTGTTATATGAAAGCAGCGTTCACCCAACAGCTTCTAAAGAATATAATGAAAGAGGAAAGTTCTAGGCTCTGGATAATAAAGATCACGTGATCATAGCGCACAGCTGGCAAAGGATTAATATCGATCTACTCTTAAACTACCTCAGGATATTTCATATTCGGTGAATGTCCATATAAGGGGCTTCCCGATTTGGGGAAAACATAACAAGCATGATATATTCGAGTTCTTATCATTTCTATTTCATAATGCACACATATATCTAAATATTTTTCCATGCAACATTCCTTCCATATTCATTCATTCGTTTAGAGTTTTCTTGTTTGCTTGTTTGTTTGTTTGTTTGCTTTATAATTATTTTTTTGTTTGTTTTATTCATTGATGATTCGATACCACAGCTAAACATTTCGAATGAAAGGTAGCAGATACACTGGCAACATCAAAATGGCTTCCTCTATATACCTGTCGAAAGTTGCTAAAGAAATTAAAAGAAGCAATTTCCTACCAAACCGTTATGCATATATCTTAAGTTTATTGATTTTAATAACTTCACATTAATTACAAAAGTTTTCTTGTTCCAGCTGGTAAACAAACCCTTGGCAGTTTTTATGATCATATTTTATGTAAGTTCTTATGCAAAAAGTGTTTATTTATAAGATATGGCACTGAAAGAAATGAAATTCGAAAAAAAATGAATTTGTTTGATAAGATTTCCTTATAACATCTTATGCTATCCACAATTAATACCAAGTACAGCTGTGTTATTTCTATATAATTTTCAAAAAAAAAATTTTTTTGTATTTGTCTTCGTGATTCTTTCAAACTTAACTTATTGTTTGTGCGAATATTCAAAGAGAAAACAGAGTATTAAGTATGTATGTTTAGCTTATTTAAACCAAGATTCTATTATTCAACTGCAAAATCTAAATCACATTATCCAACTTCAAAAGCTAAAACACCACTAATACAACTATAAAAATCAACAGAATGATAATAAAGCTATGGTTTATAAACTAATGGATCGAAAGGCCTGATAAAAACGTTTTTAAGAAGCACAGGAAGAAACCACGATATTCAAAAGCAAGTAAATAACATAGAAAATTGCCTAAAGGCAAAATAACTCGACCGAAAAATAAGAATCTAATTACACAAGAAAATATTCATAGATGAAAAGACATCTGATTGAAAGACCTTTTTGTTATAATATACAAAGGGCATAATGCACAACTTGTAAAAATATAATCTAGCGTAGTATTCTTATTCATAAGGAGAATTAAATTGAGACAAGACTACAGACTTTCAGGACAACATAGCTAAGTAAGTCCTGGGACTGAGGAAGTCGCAAGCAATTCATCTCAAGAACATCCAATCAATGTCATGACGGTCAACCCATTACGAATCATCTCATAGTTCGGTAAACATCATGAAATTATCAAACTATTCAGGGTGCTCTTTTATTTGCAAGATAGTTTCGGCATCAACATTCTCCCATCAGCATGAATCTTCATTCCTCAATAAAGTTCACGTCATGTTTCTGCATGTGGTAGATGATGTTTTCATACTTCAGCCCAATCAGCGGTCTTCACCGTGGGGTATCGCAGACGAGTATTCGTCATGGCAGTATTCATCTTTTATGAGAGACTTTACATGTTGATCTCTCTGTCAGTTCATATCTATTTGACTTAGGAGCACAGAAATGGCTTATAAAGAATACATTTTGAAATACAAAATGACATATCTCCAGTTTTGATAAAATAGTATTTGAATTTTCATTATTCAATTTATTGAAATACGTCAAGAATAACTGCCATTATCTTATTTATTAAGAGATAAAAACAATTAAAAGTTATATTTGCTCTGATAATAATAGGTTTTGAAAAAGGCGGTGTCCTTCAGAGTGAAAAAAAGTTGGAAAATATGCTTCTCAAATATTCGAAGTGATAACTACTTTTTTGGTGAAGAACGGGCGAATGCCATTAATTTTAATATTTAATATTGGTTATTCACCAATAATCACTTTCTCTCGCATAAGGCTTTTATCTTACTAATTTCAATTCCGTATTTTGTTTTATATGACTCACTAGTAAGGAATGTGATATATTCAAATCTGGAGTAAATTGCTAAAAGGTGTTATTGGGAACATCTGCACAGAATACATTTATCTTTCCTTTGGCATTATTTTTTCTATCTTCTTCTTCTTCTTCTTCTCCTATTTCTTCTTGTTGTTACTGTTTAATTATAAGTTACGGAAAAAATATGTCTCCGGATATTTCTAAACAACACTCTAAGCATACAAAAACTAAGAAACTTTTCAAGACTTTTTTTTATTAATATTTTTTCGATCTCTTAGTAATATATACAGTGTTACATTCAGCTTTTCAAACCAAGAAAATCATTCTTTTTGACTCATACAAGTGTGGCACTCGAATATTCCTAAACCGTTGTGTCTACACTATCACAAAGCATCATTACGCATTGCCTAGGTAACAAAAGAAAACTGTTCTCAAATGAATTAAATTTTAAAAAGTCTCATTCAGCGTTATTCTTAAGAGCGTTTGCGATTGATAACACCTTGAGTAATCCTAACTGTATAGTGTTTTGGAAAACTAAGTTTTGTTATCAAAAAAGGTAATCTTTAAGTCAAAGGAGAAATGGCGGCACATATAAGCATTATTTCTGAGGTACTATGGTAAAACTTTTGCTAGGCAGCCTAATATTTACGGCAAAATCATTAGAGAACATAGATTCATTACTCATGGCGACGTGTAGTCTCAATTCAGGAGATTCTAGGAGAGTTTAAGGTATTTAGTCTTGTTTCAAAATTGTTTTCGTTAGCTTAGATCTACATGGGAAAACAATATTACATTCTGGCTTCCTCCCCATCCCAATAATAATAATGATAATGATGATGATGATGATGATGATGATGATGATGGAATTAATAATAATAATGATAAGAAGAAGATGTATCTCTGATATGCCCCTCACCCCTACCTTACCTCGCCACATCTACCCTGCCCATTTCAGATATTACAGTGGTAAGGGTTATTCCATGTAAATATTCACAGCCAAAACAAAATATCCGACAGCGGGCTAAAATAATATAAAATTTATCTTTTGTTTTCGGCTCTATAATAAATTCTCTGATTTTCTTAAAGCTTTCAGACTTCCTACAATATTTTTTTAAATATTTTTGGCAACCTGAAATATCATCCTATACATGATATGCAGTCACGAAATAAATATTGCAAATATTCGCTGCATCGACATGACTCAGTATTTGTTTTAGATTCTTATAACGTGAGAACACAGGGACCTAAAGTTTGCTAAATTCTCAATTAATTAATTTCTGGCATTGGGTAAGTTAAGACACATGAAGAGTCGTTAAACAATTAGCTCATTTACTATTATATATCCATTAATATTGAGTTAATATTACCCTAATTACGTTCTTCAATAAGAATAGCTTCCGGCGTCGGTGGCCCTTTGTAAGTGTGCTGAGTCCAATATGAAATTATGACTAACATGAACTTACACGAGACTATGCATAGAGCATTAAGTGCAACCTTTAAATCATTCTGTACTTGAAGTTTGTTACAAGCACGTTTTAACCAGACTTATATTTGTTAATCGAAAATATTAACTGCTATTGTTATTGTGCGAAGCATGGCCAGTGTCCGTGAGAAATTATTCAACAACACTGAAAAACAATGAAATACTGCAGGGTATAATTTAGCCATCATATCATTTTCTTTTGTTTAGATTAACAATCTAATACAGCTTGTTTGACACTTGACTTACGTATATTACACGTGTTGATGGTTTTGATAACGAAACCAATTAAACGAGAATGTTCTTCCACCGTTATGTTCTATTGTCTAGTCTGTCTCCTGCGTCATTGTATTCTAAGAATGGTTACAAGTCAAATGGCCCGAAACAATCCTGTCATGCTTAAAATACTTGCCGTTCCTTTGGCATGTATTGGTTTTTTAAGTATTTTTAGAATATACAATATTGTGAGAATGAAGTGAGACAGCCATTTTGAAGCCAGACGTATCCCCCCCTCCCCCCCTCCCCAACTCCTCCAAAGCTCCGATTGATTCTGCCATGGGATAAATGATATTTGGATATGCAAATGTTAAAGCTCATCTATTTTGAAGCTCAAGAGCCATTGCATAATAGTTAAAGCGATTTTTTTTTTTATATAAAATGACGTGAACTTCTTTATAGTTCACCCTCAGAGTAACTCGGTAGTCGAAGGAGAATCGGCTGGTCAACTTGCTCTTTACAGGGAACTTCTACTTTTCGATAAATCAATTAATAGATTATTTGTCCAGGTCTAGAAGTATGACTTCCTGGAGACAGTTGTTCTTGTTGCAAAACACATAAGTACTTAGAGTAATCTGTGTCGTCAATTTCATTTAGCGAAAAGCAAACAAACAAACAAACGAAAAAGAACTGCCCTAAAACTGTGTCAGTTATTTGAACATTAAAGTGCCTATCAATATTGACGGTTTAGTTTGAAAATCACTTGTATTCTACATGTAGGGTATAATACGATAGCACAGGTTTACAGGATATGGACTTCTCATTTCAGATCTAGATATATTGTAGGTTTAAAATTTAAAAATGCAAATCGCATGACGTCAACCCAAGATTCATTTAAAATACGAAATTACTATCTTGTAAGGTAATGCCAGTTTTCAACCATCAAACATTTTTTATTACAAAAATTAATGTTGTAGTAGAGTTTTGGCAAGTTTACTTGAGAGTCACTGGTACTAAAACACAAAAGAAAAAAAGAACAGATACCTTGGTTGACGTCATCTCATTTTGCATTTTTAAATTTTAAACCTTCCTAACTCTATAAAGAGAAGTCCATATCCTGTAAAACTGTGCCATCGTATTATGAATACCCTAAACGAAAAAGCTATTTTCAAACTAAACCGTAAGAGTTGAAAGGCACTTTAATTCTTGCTAGGCATAAAGATAGTTATATGGCCATCAGCAGTAACTTGTTGCTATCTATAGTAAACTGAGGATCATCTCTCTAAATTACACATTAAATGCAGGTCTTTGCATGTCTTGAAGTGACTGATAATGTTTAGAACGATTTTCAGGTTGCAGTTCCTGGTACAGAGGGTTTTGTTCTTGAGGTGATGCAACTGTGTTATTATCTGGTCTCCTTGTAAAGTCCATCAGATGTCCATATGAACATTGATTACTTTTAGCAGCTTTCCTTTGTCTCTGATCCAGTGACTGGTAAGAAGGATCGTCAAATTGTGACTCAAGCTGATTATCGGCAGTGAATGTTTCGCCTTTTCGTTCTAGTTTTCCTGGTCTTGTTTGTAAATCCTCCATTGGAAAGGAAGGCTCTCCACTGACATCCTGATTCATGACCCGGCCCCTGCTTTGTACTTGCTCGTACAGTGTCATGTCTTCATCTGTTTTGGTTTTGCGGAAAATAAAACCCTCGTTTTCATAAACAGTATCTTTATTCAAAGATGGTTCACTTGTTGAAAATGAGGTTTGAAGAGGAACTTCAGTCTGGAAAAAAATATTGAAGAAGTAATACTAACATTCGTGCACAATCTGTACCGTGATGTAAAAATTATTTCCAGATGATTCTGAAGAGTCATTAATGCTGTTAGCTCAATAATATATAAATGACATATACATATCTAACATATCCAAATATATTCAGTTCTTGTTCTCATGAACACTCAATCAGAACTGTAATTAATATAATTAATTCCAAAATATTCGACAAATTATTTTACCTTGTTTTCTTCTTTACTGTTAATTCTGAAAGAATAAAATATTACCAATAAAAAATCTAACAGCCCTAAAAGTAAAGAATAAAATGTATTCCTATAACTATAACTGCTACAATATTATTTATTGTCTTAAGAGGGAAACCACAAACAAATAAAGAATAGAAAGAGCATCTCATAAGAAGAAAAACAACATTTATAACTGAATACGATTAGTTTTTTACTTTAGTTGTGCCTACCTTTTGTTTTTTTGCATACCTGAATATATTAAAAAAGCAACAAAAAATTAGAAAAACCCTTTAAATTTTATTGAACAGATCGATTGGAATTGAGTTTGTTAGGATTTGGCGAGCGAGGAATCTGAAGAAAACCCTCCAATCAAGCGGAAGACCTAATAAACTTCTACTCGCGTATGAGGCAGAGTCCAGGAATCGAACCCGAGACCCCATGGGGATCAAATTTAACGTTATCGGTATAATTTTTCTATTGTTTGCACTTTGTTTTCATTCGAATTTATTAGTAATAATGCAATATATTTGAAATATAATGTATATTCGTCTGCGTTCTGATAAACTTAAGTTTCAAACACACCTTGAAAACGCATCCATATAACAACCAATATGAGAAGTACAATAACTGCAACAGCAACAGCAATGACAGCTACAAAAATAGTGGATGATACCCCACATGAAATGTTCTTAGCTTTTCCACAATTACAAATTGAATGGTTTGAATTTGCACGTGTTCCAGTGACATTAACTAAACAAGAAAAGCATTAATTTCATTTGTGTTGATGGTAGGCCGGGGGAATGGGAACACTCCTTCTAGAAGCAAGAAATCATATGCAACAAAGTACGTCACTTTTTCTTGACAAATATACATTTGGCAGATGTTCCTATATAGATAGTTCCATTTACATAGTTCTCATAAATTTGTAAGGCGTACTGGATGTGATACAAGGTAGAAGGCTGCAACTTTGCAGTTAGTACCATGGAACGATTCCATCACATATATCAAGCACTTTGCCATCGTGTTAAGAGGTAAAAGCAAGTTACTCCAGGTAACAGTTAGACTGTCTTCTGTTACTATGATGTTGCTGATGTTCGGAGCAGCTAAGAGTGAATCCTTTAAATCAATATCTAACTTACTAAACTAGTACTTAGAAAAACGACTTTGTGCATTGATAGAGAACTCCGGGGGTAAAGTATCGGGTATATGCTCGTCGAAAATTTCCAAAAATACCCCTAAAAGATACTGGAAGTTTTTTCAAAAGGGCGTGACTGGGTAAATTTTAACCCCTAAGAGATACCACAAAAATAATACTATTAAAAAATAAAGGCTTTTGAAATGTTTTTCCTTGAGTAATAATCTGAGTTTACGCAGGCATACATATTGCGTTATTATGCGATGGGCTAGTTCCTTTTTCAACACCCTAAAAGATACCAGAAAGTGCAAATTTGATAAAAGCAAATTTATATTCATATAAATTATAGTTGATGGTTCAACTTGATCTCTAGTTACAATCACGTAAATGCAAACAAAATATCATGTGATATACTGCTGAGAAGGTAAGTGAGTGCAAGGGTCACTTATCCACAGGCTGTCCACGTGCCTCTAATTAAGACAGTCCAATCACGGTATAGCACACATTTCCTGTCAGGCGGTTGGTATATTCTATAGTTAAGTTCAAGCCGGACGTTAGTCAAGTCATGTGATATACGACTGCGATTTCCCACCTACCCACCTCCTTTCTCAGCAGTATACTTACATCATAATTCATCATATTCTCTGTAGATTTATATAATTCACATAAGGTTAGCAAAAATTAGTTTAAATAGCAAATACAGTGGATCAATATGAACTCTGATATTATATTTAGCGTATATCCTATAGTTAGGAATAGTTCTGTTTTTGAAATTCTATGTATGTTAATAAATATTGGGTTGGGGATTAAGTGCTCCCATACTGGTCACTCTTTGCCCCATAGACTCATGGCAGCTATACTCCTGGGGATCGGTACCCCTCTGTCCCGGTTGCCATGGAAACTACCAGGCTAAAATTCAGGGGATTATCACCCCTAAGAGGGGATTACCACCCCTAGGGATTATCACCCCGATAAATTCAGACTTCAGGGGATTATCACCCCTATGGATTCGGACTTCAGGGGATTATCACCCCTATGGATTCGGACTTCAGGGGATTATCACCCCTATGGATTCGGACTTCAGGGGATTATCACCCCTGAGAGGGGATTACCACCCCTGGGGATTATCACCCAGATAAATTCGAGAGGATTATCACCTCTCTTTACCAAGCAAGTCGGCAGGGGATTACCACCCCTAGAGAGAGATTTATCACTTCTCTTTGCCCTGCCTCTGACCAGTATCTTTGCGGCCATGCAAATGGAATACTTATTCCCCATATCCCTTTACCCCACAAACTGTTATACTGTAATTCTTTAGTACCAGATAAGGGGTGGGAAGCATTAACCTCAAAGTTTAAGACCCTAAAAGATACCAAATCGCTTATTTTTATCCCTAAGAAATACGACGAGCATGCCCAATACTTTACCCCCGGAGTCCCCCCCCCCCCCCCCCGGGGCTAAGAAGTGCTTCAATAATTCCAATAACAACTATAGCATTTGCAGGAATGCAAATGATAATCTCTAGTATAAATAACACTGCAAACAATACTTACAAATCACAGTGATCTGTATCGTGGTGCTTTTTACTTTGCACTCATTACCATTCTGAGCTCTGCATTCGTATGAACCTGAATCAGCACGTGTAACAGATGGTATGGTATATACACCAGTACTGGATACTTGACCATTACCAACTTTATGCCAAGTCACATTTATGTATTCACCATGAGCTTTAACATTGCAGTAGAGAGTGTGACTGGATCCTTCACGTATCTCTTGACTTCGAGTTTTGTTCACGATTATTGGGCTGACTTTGTTAAGAGGAAAAAATACAGAGTAAGAAAATGTTAAAAAAGAAAAGAACGTTTTCAGCGCTCAAATATACTAGATATTCATGTACATTGAGTGTCACCCTGGTGATTACCTTACATATAATAGTAATATGGCCAAATCTTCCTAACCTTTAACAGAGACCTGAATACTTTTGTTCTGTCCAGCCCCAACGATGTTATTAGGTACACAGGTAAAGGTGTTGTCTCCTTTCTCGTTCAGTTGTACATTGAATACACCAGTAGTACTTCCACCTTGTACCAACTGGTTATTGCGATACAATGAATACTGGGCTAATGGTTTGGCATCTGCTGTACACGTAAGGGTAATTTGATTTCCTTCACAGAATTTCTCATTACTTGGAGAAATGGTAAACCCTGTTGACTCTGGTTTATCTAAAACAAAGTAAAATCGAAAATACATAAATATATAAGTAGTTTTCACTTAAAAGTACTAAACTAAGGAACCCCCGGAGAATAAGGGTTGTAACCGAAATGAAGGTTCAATTTGACAGGACTTGCTTAGTAACTAGCATGACACGTTTGCTTTTACATTCATTTGGAGATCAGTTGCCAACGTTACACTGTTACTTTACGGACATCCCACATTTATGCATGTTTTCAACAGGAGGTCGGAAAGTACTCGGGACCTTTTTCCGTGGCTCCGTGATCTACACTGCTTATTTCTTCGTTAACGGAAATTTCTATTTCAAAACAAATTCGAAAGTGAAGTTTGTTTAATTGTACACAACTATAAGGTCGATGTCGCATCATTTAATTTGCAAACACAATAAGAGAATGCGCACACTTAGAGATTTGTTCTGTTTTGTGTACTTTATACAATTGACTTTACAACTTACAATTGACAATGACAATAATGCCAGCGGTGATTATAGGACACTCAGCTCCATTGTTTACTGTACATTGGTACAATCCTGCATCACCACGTTTAATATCAACTATTGGATATTCAAGCCCTGGGACGTCTGGTTTGCCAGTTCTTGTCCACGTTACATTTAACGTTGGTGTTCCAGTGGCAGTACATGCTAAGGTTACGTTGCTTCCTTCTACTACAGTTTCAGTGTTTCCTAAGGTTTGCGTTACGGTTGGGGTCACTGTTGAAAAAGAATAATGATTGATTCATAATAATAATTTAAGTAATATATTAGTTATGAGTAATCATCTGTAAAATTATGATCACAAAAAGGTATTGATAGCAGTATATCGATAACTTCATATTTCTCTATTTCAAAATATTATTTAAATTACCTTTTGCAGCAACTTCGACACTTGCATTTTCTAAGGAACCTCCCACAAGGTTTCTTGGTACACAAACAAACTTGTTAACATCTGGTAGACCTGAAGTAGCTGTAGCTTCATAAACGTTGGCTTCACTAGTTCCAATAAGAACATCATTATTGTAAAACTCGTAACTGCTGGGTGCTGGTTTGGCTGGTCCTGATGTACATGTCAAATTCACTTTGCTATTCTGGCAAACTGTTGATCTGTCACTCAAAATTGTTGCGCTTCTCGGTTTGTCTAGAAATGAAACATACTTATTATTAAATATTAAGTTTAATAATACATTTAATTCAAAAAAAATTATGTGATGCCGAATTTTTCTTGATTTTTTAAATTTCAGTTGTGAAATTTTGCATTAATCACAAAGAAACAAGAAACAGAAAGTGAACAAAACTGGATAAAAGAGAAACAAGAGGAATATTTATAACTGAGGCAAGTAATAGACCTAATCGGCTAACGCGTTGCTATGTACGTTTCCACCCAATTCAAAACCTCTGGGAATAAGAACTTTTGTTCGAAAAATATGATCATATCAAAATACAAAAGACAAAGAATCTTATTCCCAGAGGTTTTGAATTGGGTGGAAACGTACATAGCAACGCTTTAGCCGATTAGGTCTATTGAAAACCGTTATAAAGAAGCATGCACTTGTATTAGAGAGGTAAAGCACAAACGTGATTTGCCTATTTGATAATTTGCTTAAACGAGTTCCATACTTACATTGAACGTTTAGACAGACGTTAGCAGTCTTGGCATCAAGGACTCCATTATATGCGATACACGTGTAGCAAGTGTTGTCATCGCTTATCGCAACAGCAGGTGTAGTATACACTCCTGTACCAACATAGACGCCATTTCTCGTCCAGTTCACCTGAGGGGTGGGGTTGCCTTGAACGGTACATTCTAGTTGAGCAGTCTGTGATTCACTGACAGTGACAATTTTCGGGTTTGGACTGGTTATTGTTGGCGGCACTGCATAAGAAGGAAAATAATCACAGTAACGACGCAAAATTAATTTTCTTGCCTTTATATAGATTTTGAAGTCATTAGAAGAGCACAAACATTCCATTAACTTAGAGAATTCAAGTAAAGAATGAAATGTCAGTTCCTACGTAACTTTTTTTCTCGCCTTTATCAGCAGTAAGACGTTTTCGGTTAAACGGGTGGTGAGCTTTTAACATATGATGTTTTGAAAAATCTGCCCTGACACCTGAATAACCAACTTTACTCCACTAAGGGGATGACTGATTAGAAAATTAGAAAATTTTCATTTTTATTAATTATCTCAAAAACGCTAAACAAAAGTCAATCAGTTAACAGAGATTAATGTATGTTCTCCTTGCCTAATAAAAAAAAAAGGAAATTGATCCTCATCACATAAAAGGTCATTACTATTACTACTGTATTGTATGAGGTTTGAGGACAGCATCCCCAAAACTATATATTCTCCGGCTCTTATTTTTGCGATTTGTTTAAAGCCTTTTCATCGTGAAATCGTGTACGCGTTTTTTAATTTTCGTGATCTGTGATGAGCATGGTTTAAACGTCGTGAATCGTGAATTTTCTTGAATTTGAACGTTTGATATTTTCCGTGAGCCGTGATTTCCTTTTCTCATTTTCGTGAACCGTGCCGAGACCTTTCACGTGACGTCAAAGCAGCTCAATTTGGAGGACAAAACTAAAGAATTTCAATCCCCTGAAAATTGAAAACTATAATTGTTTTGTCCTCAAATGTTAGCTGAATTCCGACGTACTGCTCAGGGTCTATATAATATTACCAATGTTTAATTATTGCAAATATATTTATGTAGGCTATCAGTTTCTGCATTATTATACTACCCTTTTGAAATAAAGACTCTACAGATTGATGCCACTTTCAATTGATTCTATTTCTGTTAACTTGACGTTTAAAATTGGTTTAGAACTAAATTTGTTTCGAAATTTGCATTAGGAATTCAACACTGACGGAGCTGTTGAAGATTGCACGCCCACATATATTGTCATCTTTTAATTATATATACAATTATATATAATTTTATTTCTTCAGAGATATTTCCACATTAGTGGAAAATTGGTAAGATCATTCCTGTTCACAAATCAGGGCCCAAACATGATGTTGACAACTATCGTCCAATATCTGTATTATCTTCACTTTCTAAGATTATTATTATTATTAACAATGACGCTGCCTACGTATTTTGAAGTGTGTCCTTACACACATCTTTTGCACATCAACTCATGTTCAAACTATTTTAACATAAGACTTTAGAAAGTTTAATTGCGTCCATAACGTGCACGCAGCGGATCGTTGTGCTTTACACCAAATTCAGTGGTTTCAGATGCAACAAGCGAGTCAGTTATTGTTTCCACTGACACTATGAAAAACGAATTTGGTTTAAGATATTGCTAAAAAAGAACTATTCTCTTTTATATCGAAATAAAAACCAAACAATGTAGATATACTGATAACGTATTTTTTCAGCCTCCTTTTCTTGTCATAGATATGCCTAGAAACTATATGCAAACACAGGCTAACTACTAACTAGAATATGAATCTTCTTTGTTTTGCTTCTTTCGTTTTAAAGTAAGTTTCTTTGATAAAGGTATTCTTTCTGTGCATTTCTATTGTTGTTGTTGTTGTTGTTGTTTTTTTTTTTCTTGTTTTTTTTTTTTTTTTTTTTTTTTTTTTTTTTTTGAAAATAATATCAGTAAACCCACTCAGTATTATTTTGCGGTTCACAAGACTATAAAACCTTTAGGTGCACGATATCTAGGTATTCTATAGTAAAACAGTGATGAACAATAACAACTAGCTGATACAAGAAAATATAACTAGCCAATCAGCGCGAAGCTAACAAACTCAAGTTGTTAGCATAACCCATGACGGGAAAAAATTGCGCACCAATGACTGCCTAAGTAGGGTAGGACACGGCAAATTGGAACTAGAATTCAAATTTCTCTCATTATAAACGCAGGATCCACTGTTTCTAAAATACTAAAATTATTTTTTCTTTCAAATTGGAGACCTAGAACGAGCTTCGAGAAAATGCTCAGGCTCCCCTCCCTTGATTTAATAATTGGATGCGGGTTTTACTTTGTCGAAGAAGCTCGTGAACACGAAGTTTATAGAAAAACTAAAACGAAGTTTTCGCCGTAGCATTTTAATATTAGCCATGTTAAATCATTTTGACAGGCTTTGGATTCCTCTAAGAGTTCTAGCGACGCGAGTTGTGCTGCTCTAATCGAGTAAGTTTGAGTTGCTGACAAATAATTCAGCGGATATGAATTCTCATAATACTCAATAATAAAAACTGAATTGTGGAGAGTCGTATTCGACGCAGCAAACTCCCTTTACATTTGAAGGGAACTTACCTAAATTCTATTACTAGTTACATGTTCGTATAGATGCTCTGTGAATATTATACGGAATGCCTTATTTTGAAAGGCCGCTTTATAACATGTTCCATGAATTAACATATTCAAACAGTATTTTTTAACAGTTATCACTTTAATTCTAGAAATAGAAAGCTTGCGAATATCTTGATACGTGTAGAAATATATAATACTAATGTTTCAGTAGCTGCAAGCTCTTCAACACTTGTCTTCTTTTAAATTCTTTTAAATTTACTGAAGAAGCGAACGTGAGTTGTTGGGTTTCCCTTCGGTTTGTTTATATACTCGCACAATGACGCATTGTAAAAATGTACGGGCTAAAGGCTTACAAAAGGCTAACAACTTTGGAGGGATTACATGCAGGCCTGGTCGCAAATACTTTACCTAGAATATATAATCTAAGTAACGCGGGTTAACCAAAAAGGTATTTGAAATATTAGAAAACACTTACCAAGGACTGTGAGTGTCAAGTCATTTGAATCATCGCTGTCGCTATCATAGTCTATTCGCAGATAGTACAAATGCTCATCAGTTGAGCGGTTCAGGTTTTTTAATGTAAACACCGTTGTTAGTAGAGTACCATTCTGAGAAGCAGTTAGATTCAGTTCCGCAGCTCGACTTGAAAAATCCCCATAAACGAGCCTCCCATTCGCCTTGTCTTCCCTTATCATCTGTTTTCTTGAGGCACCTCTTCGTTGGTACACTTTAACAAACGACCATGTTGCACCTACAATTATATCAGCAGTCCAAGTAATGCTGACACTTTCGCCTTGAATCCCGGTAGCCGAGGTTGGTTGACTCCTCCAAGTGAGTCCTTCTGTAAATATATCGAATTATGGAGTCAGCAGCAAACAATAAATGTTACCATCACTTTTGCAACTTATTTTGACAGGGGAGAATTACTAGGGGAGTCCATCTCGATATACTTAGCTGTTCCATCACATTGCTAGCTTGGCTAAATATAACTCACGCGCTGATTGGTTGGTGGGTGTGATGTCATTTTGTAAAAGACTGAATGCGGCCTTGTTTATCTGTTTGTATTCATTCCGTAGAATTAAGCATTTTCTTCCTTTTCATGCTAGAATGACGTTTTATAATGCTTTATTTCAGCCTTTAGTAGACTATTGCTGTACTGTATGGGAAAATTGGCTTCATTAAAGGTTTTTAAGAGCCATCTTGGATGTTAAAAATTCTAGGGATATATCTTCGGCTGAGCTTTTTAAGAAACTTACTATTAAGACTATCTGGCAACGTATTGATTATTTCAGATGTCTCGTAGTATTTAAGTATTTGAATAACTTAGCACCACGATATATGAGGGATATATTTTGCTATGTTAAGGACTTTCACAAGAGGAATGCACGTAGTTCTACTAGAGATGACTTGTATATTTTTTAATGCTCATAACAAGTCCCTTTGTTCATTGTGTTCATTGTTCTACCCTAAATTAACATTTGTTGATATTCTGTTTGAATAAAGCTGAGTTGAAAATCTTCTTTCGTCTGTTTCTAAAGTAACTGCAATACTTAAGAATTTGACAGTCTATTTAACAATTAGTCATCGAGTCCGAATGGTCTACGAGTCAATAGCCCATGAGGCCGAAGGCCGAATTGGCTATTGACTCGTAGGCCATGAGGGCGAGATGTCTAATTGTTTTAGTAAAAACCTACTAATCGGTCCAATAAAAGGATGCAAAAAGTTTTGGATTTTGCTTTAAATATATATTTTTTGGTTTTCAAAACCGGCGCTTTTCGCTACTAGAGGTCTATTACTAATAGACCCCTAGTAGCTCAGCCAATCACAGGGCACGATTGGTAATAGACTATTAGTAAGTTTTTTCTAATACAAATTAGAGAATCGGCAGTTTTCAGTTCACAGTTCGTTTTTATCCAGGCGAGGACAAGTAAGGAAAAACTATTCAAATTTGCTAAATATTAGTTTTCCAAAACACTTTCTTACTGATCTCGGAGTTTTTTTCGTGTCTTTCTCGATAGTAGACGTCAAAAGAGAGAAAAAGAGAGAAGCATGGAGCATTTCTTGTCTTCGCTGTGAAGTGTTTGGTCTTTGGTTATTTGAAGTTTATTTGAAGGTTTGATGTCAGTTTTCTAGATCACTTCAAAGGCTTTTAAACAAAAATAACAATTTTTCTTAGCCAGAATTTATTGAATAAATTCGCCGAAAAAAGCATTCAGCATCTCACAAGATTACGTCTCGCACAATAACCAATCAACGCGCGAGTTATTTTTAGCCAAGCTAGCAATCTGATGGACAACCGATTTATTGAGAGATGGACTTCCCTAGTAATTGTCTTTAATTAATTTAAAATAATATCTTAGAAATTGTGGTACGTAGCTTGTTACTTAAACAATTCTTTACTAACCCTAAGACATGACTATCGGCCCTGCGTTCTATTAAGCTTTGTAGCTAAAGTTGCATTACAGAAGCTCTACTACATTAAGAAATTGCCACTAAGAGGCAGGGGTTTTCAAAAATCGTACATATATAACCTATTGAATTGGTATCCTCCTTTCCTTTTCTGGTATTTCTGAGTGTCACGAGTTTTTGTGTGAGACTCAATCCCAAGGTATTACGTACTATCATGTAAAAAGAATGAAGCTATTGCCAGTTAATGAAATCATAAATGAAATAACATTTACAAATTTCAAGGGTCTTCTAAGTCCTACTAATTTCCTAAATACTTCCCGAGTCACTTCTGACGACATTAAGCGAATAAATCACCCGGAAATAAACTAAACATGTTTCAGACATAGTTCAAAGCTTCTTGTCTAGTTTCCTTAGAATACCAAAACAGTTTCCTTACCGGTTAGAGACAACGTGCTAAGCTGCACAAGGATGAAGAAAAGAAATCCAAGCTTCATCTTCGTAAGGACAATTCAATCACAGTAAGAGAAGACAGAATATAAGCTATTTTATGAATAACTTATCTGGTCCGTCACACACGGTCATGCTGGATAACCATGTGATATTATTATTGATACGAAATATACGCTGTTGGAGATCTAGAAAATAATGAAATGTTGACATGTTGACAAATTACCATACACTAGAAAAATGTAAGGAGTAAACATGGATGAACGAATTTCTTAATAACGAAAATCGTGCCTCGATTGAGATCGAAATGAGACCCTCATGTTTAATTCTGTTCCAATCTCATGGAAATAATTGCAAAAATTTGAACTTGATAGTTAAGATACCCAAATACCCCCTCCCCTATTCAAAGTTGTCTTACCTAACAAATGGCAGCTCCATTATTTATTCGCCGATTGTAGCCTTAAACCTATGACAGGTAGCAGCAATTTAAAGGAAAGCTTCAAATCAAAGACACTACTTATATTACGTTTTTATGTCGAAGATCTAGAAAAGAATAAGTGAGAAAAGTGAAAGCCCTCTTAAAATAATGTTAGATTTGATTGACTATATATCCTCCAAAAGCGATATCAAAATAATAACAATGTATAAAATCAATCACTTATTCCACCATTTTGATATTTTTGCCATCCATTTTCTTGCTGTGTTACTTTTACATCTCGTAGACTGTTTTCTGTCCAACTTGGACAGATAACAGTTTTTTTGTTGTTGTTTTTTTGTTGTTTTTTTTGTTAACTTTTTGAAAAAGAAAAGAAAACAAAGGACAACAAAAGGGAAAATGACACGAAAAATAGAAAAGGAAAGGAACAAAAAGGAGAAGTAAAAATACATCAGAACCCTGCAGAACAAAAAGAGAAGAACGGAACATGCATTTTGGGAATCATATTCTAATTCGCTACGATTAATATATTGGGGTATTCTTTGGGAAGTTTTCTTGTCAACCATGGAGATACCTAAATCCTTTAAAATAAAGAAACAAACAGTAAAATGAAGACATATTAATGATTGTTTGAATAATAGTAAAGGCAATGAAAGAAAAGAACAAAAATAAAGAACAGCATCAGTAATAATAGCAATAATAGCAAAAATATAAATAGCAATATACCAGTAATAGTAAATGAAAACCAATAGAATAATACAATAGTAACATTACCATTGGAAAAATGATAATAAAAAAATCAATGAAATGATAACAACAAACAAAACAACAATAACAACAATAATTATATTTAGTATAAATACAAAGGTGATTATACAAAATCGCGCGCTCTGATTGGTTCTCTATCTCGGATTATCAGCCGATAATCACCTTTTCGGACAAAATGGCTGTCAGCAGTCGTTTTGTCACAGTAAGCGAAGAGGAAATTTCTTTTTTGAAATAATCACCTTTTTATTTATACTAAAACAATTATTCACCTCAGGCTCAGTGATTATCCATGAATATTTACCTCGCAGCTCGAAGACTCGCCGCTCGGTAAATATTCATCGATAATCACTTCGCCTTCGGCGAATAACTGCTAAATAATTATATAATTTTATATGGGATATATATATATGGCTGCAATCGGATCAGTTGACATCTGTATATTGCACCTGTCAATATCTAGATACAACCATCTATTATTGGGATGTATTATAAATACATTCCAATGAACACCAAACTTTAAACACCGGGATACCTGTTAATGTAGAGAATATACAGTGCTTCCTAATCACACGCGTGAAATTGTACAATTTGTAGTTCCGTCAGAATAGGGTTTTGGTGGACGTCAATCAAAGTGTTTCCATGGCATTCTCGGTAAACGCATAGTGTTCATGGGCACGTGCCTATGGAATGTCATGGAAATGCCTTGATTGACGTCCACTACAATCTACTTCGTCGCAGTGACGATTCCGTGGGTACCATTGAGAAGAAGCACAATAAAAAGACCGTGACAAGGAAAACCTCGCTCGCCAGCTTTTCATTGAGGAGACTTGACAAGGAAAATAATGCTACTTTTCCTCATCTAAACGAGCAAATAAAAGCTTCAAGAAAAACTTGTTATGTAAAACGTGCTCGTGTAAAGCAGGGTACAGACGAGCAAGTTTTCTATTACAAGTATACTTGACAAGTTTTTCTTGCTCATGTTTATGATAAACAAGTTTTCTTGGACATGTTTTGTAAAGTTTTTGTAGCAACCACTAGACAACTAGAGAGATTTGCTAAAAGCTAAAAGAGATATTACGTCGTGAATTTCTGCGCTTTTTTGTTTTGATCAGAATATCTAAAACGAAAAACTGTTCTATTTTTCTTAATGAGTTTGAGAATGCTTCATCTAGCCAATCCATGCTCCACTTAGCCACTAGATTGCTCTCTCCCTCCTTATTCCCGTTATACATCGTTGGGTTTCCTTTGCACTTCGATTTACCTTTACATTTCTGTCTACACCGTTCTTGTGCTACCTACACTTTCATCTTCAACACAGTGTGTTGCAAGTGTAACTCTTCAAATAGTTTTTTATATATTATACACCGAATCGAAATATGGCGACCAATTTGAATAACCATTATTCTGGACTGAGGTGATAACTAGCGGTAAGCTAGTGTGGGCTGCGTCGGTGTTTCTAATGAAACAGTTGTGATAAAAAGGTAAATTTTACACCGTAAAAAGTAAATAAAGATCACTTACTGACGTTTCGGACGCTAGTCCTTCGTCGGAGTAAAAGAAAAGGCATTCTGGACTGACCAGCCTCAGGGCTGATTATGAATTATTATTTATTATATATCGCGAGATTTTATTGGACAGTTTGCCGTGAAGTGATATCGTATCACTTCACTGATATGGTTTTTATTCGCGGCTTTATTTAACGGATATCGACCCTAAATGCGTAATTCATCTAATTTGTCGACATCGACTTACAATAAAAAATATTGGAACAATTAGGATAAATAACAGTTATTTCAACATGAATTCTTCGTAAGAGAATATTATAAGAGAAAATATCCAAATTACTTACATGTCACAGTGATATTGATAAGTTTGGTTTGCACATCGCACTCGTTCCCATTGTGAGCTTTGCATACATATGAACCTGCACCATCACGGCCAACATATTTTACAGTATAGGTACTGGTACTCGATAACCGACCACCACCAACTTTATGCCAAGAGACATTCAAGTGTCCACTGTTATCGGTGACATTACAAACAAGAGTCAAGCTACTTCCCTCAGTCACTGCTTGACTTGGAGTGACGGAGTCAATTACAGGTGCAGCTGACAATTAATAAAAAAAGGAATTTAATGCAGAACAAATCAACGTTGATTGAAGAAACAAAGCTTTCTTTTCCTTTACTTTCTTCCATTTTTCCCTCTTTTCTTTTCTTTCATTCCTATCCTTTTCCCCATTACTTCTCATCTTTTCTCAACTTCCCCTCTTGTTTTGCTATTTTCTTCGACGCTGTCCAATGCAATACAATAAATGTCAATACCTTTTACAGTGACGTTGGCCGTAGAAACGCTACCATTACCCGCGCTGTTTTCCGGTTGACACTTGTAAACATTAGCCCCACTGACACTCAAGGGGAATGTGTATGTATTAGTACTGTGGGCTTTGATCAACACATCATTTTGGAAGAACCTGTATGTTGTAGGAAGTGGCTTCGCATTGGTCTTGCACGTCAGAGTCAAACTTTTGCCTAGACAGGCTTTAGCCTCAGATGCCGTCAGATTAGTGTTCTCTGGTTTATCTATAATATACAAAGTAAATCAGGTTAACCTTCAGTTTACAATCAAGTACTACACTGATTTTCTCAGGGATAATACAGAATTAATAAAGTTGAACTTCATTTTGACAAATGATATATTAAAGTGCTCACACTACAAAACATTATAAAAACTAAAAATTATTAATATGTTAAACATAAAGTAATTTAAGAAGTGCTATCTCAGTAACAATAATCTTTCTTTTTGGTTACTATAACAGTATAAAAGATGAAAATATATGCAAAAGTTTCTATAAAATTTGAAATCAAGTAAATCATATACAAGAAAGCAAAGTAAATTTTGTGCAATTAACAAAATTGTTACTCATATTGAAAATGATAGCTATTGATCCATTATGAATCGTATTTCTATTTATAATTCCTCTTTGCGTCATTTCTATTATAACTACAATTATAAAATAGATATTTTTCAAATAGGTAAGTGAGGGTGACATTAATTTGTCCTTGTTTCATGTGTGCGCCCAACAGGATATACATTTTGCATTCGATTCATTGATTTACATTGTGAGAGTAAGATGGGGATATATTTATTTACAAAACTGATCCAAATTCTGAAATATGCTGACTGTATTATTGAATAGAGACTCTCCTGACAAGAATAAAAAAACAGCAGATTTGAGGTACTAGATTCCGTTACGCGTATGTTTGACGTGAGATGGTTTGTTATGTAGTGTTTCAAAAACAAGAAGGAGTTTTATATCATGAAAAAAGCACTTCGTTGAATACATTGAAAGGTTGACTCCCTACAGAATGACTATTATAATATGGAGCTCGAATATTGAGAACCAAGGTCCAGCTCAGCACTAGCAATTCGAAAATAATCTTGAAATAGCTCATTTCGATCGTAGTTCATCTCTTTTCCCAGTCCTCTGCGAAAATACTTACAGTTGACACTAACAGTAGTTGTCGAAGAAACTACACGACACTCATTTCCGTTATTAACTGTACATCTGTATATTCCCTCGTCATTTCGGTTAACAACAGGCACAGTAAGAGAAGTCCCTTCTTGTTTGTATTTTCCGTCACTTTTACTTAATGTTACGTTTAATGGTTCACTACCAGAAACAATGCAAACAACCGTCAAGAAAATGGAGTTAGCACTAAACTAATTCCTAGACTTGTTTATCTATTTATTAGATGATCATGAAAGCTGCAGCAATCGACCTCGACGAATTTTAAACTTGCTTCATAACGTGCAATCAGGTATTTGTTAGATATTTACTTTTTTAATACATACATATATATTTATTTATCTAATATGTATTTGTTAGTTGTTTTTACTACAATTATGTAAAAGAAATACGAATACAAAATTGTCATAACTTATATGTAATTGCTTACATATGACAGTGACTTTTGAAGTTGCAGTTGCTGCAGGACACTCATTTCCATTATGTGCTGTACATTGGTACGTAGCCTCGTCTCCACGTACAATACTTGTGATGGTGTAACTAGAACCTTCAGGATATGATGAACCACCAACTTTACTCCAGGTCACGTTCATTGGATCACTACCCGTTACATTGCACATGAGAACTACTCTGTCTCCTTCTACTACAGTCTGGTCTGGTGTTGACCCAGTTATCTGAGGAGGAGCTGAAAATAGGAAGTGGAGCAAAAATTCCGCTTTTTAAAAAACGTAAAATGATGGCACAAGTTTTAACTTTCCTTCAAAAGATAAAATTTAGTAAATATAACAGATAAATCAACGCTCTATGCTAAAATAGATAAACAGAAACAGTGTTTACACGTCTTAAAGCATTTGTCAATCAATAATACACAAACTTCTTAAAATAACCTAATGTATATATTTTACACAACTTTCGATGTTATAAACTGTCGGTGGTCCAACCAAAAATTAAGATAATTAATATATAAATTAGGATAAAATGACATATAACTATAACTGAGTATCTGAAAACAAGGATGTTCAAATACCTTTTGTTGCAATAGTCACCGTTGCATTCTGTCCAGCTCCAACACTGTTCTTTGGTTCACACGTGTATGTGTTATTGACTGCTTGTGGAACTTTCGACAGATAGACTCCAGACATGCTGGTATGTACAAGCTGATCATTCAAGTAGAAGCGATATTCATGTGCTGGTGGGTTGACATTTGTTGTACATCGTAAAGTAACTGAGTCATTCAGGCAGGCTCTACTCAGTGTGCTGGTTAGGTTTGTCAGATATGGTTTATCTGAATAAAAAAAAATAGAATGTTTTTATTCAACAACTCTTATGTTTGATTTTTTCGCCTTTATCTAATTGAACTTACAAGTAACATTCAGGTAGATGGCCTTTATCGCAGGACCTCCCACTACACCGTTGTTCACAGTACATTGATAGGTGCCTGTGTCTTCCTTCATCAGGCTCGTAAAAGTCTTATTTAGTACAACACCAGTGCCCTGCTCGAGGAGTGAAGATACACCAGTCTTGGCCCATGTGACATTTGGAGCGGGACATCCAGTTGGAGTGCAGCTAAGAGACAAAGAACTTCCTTCTTCCATAACGATGGTATCAGATGATGGCACAACACTCACTCCAGGAGGAACTTTTGTGGAAAAAAGATGACGATTATTAGAAATTTTAAATTATTTATTCAAACTAAATTGCTAGCAATAAACTTATGAATGCCTTTGGTCTTGACTGACTTGGCTGACTTGTCAGCACTAAATATAAAAAAATACCTTCTACGGTGATATTCTGGTAAACTCTTTCGCTGGAGCCTGCGTCATTCATTGCAAAGCAAGAGAAACTTTCCTCGTTGCATCCTTGAATGCTAGAAATCACGTGACTTTCAGTGCACGTGCTGCTGGACTTGTTAACCAATAGCTGATCTCCCTGATAAAATAGCACGTGACAAGTAGAGGGTTTTGCTCGTGATTGACATGTCAGCATGACTGGTTCTCCAAATAGAAAAACATTGCTGCTTTTGTTGATTGTAATATTTGTGTTTTCTGGTTTGTCTGCAAAAAAATAATACAGATCGAAAGTATTATTACCTTAACATAGAAATATTAACTAATAAATATGTTAGTCTTTAGTCTTACAGAATGTTACTTGTGTATAATAGAATAGAAGGTCCGGTTATTGACCAAGAGCTAAATAAATTAATGATTACTGATTTAGGAGCATTTTGTATTACATTAAGAGTATTAGCTTTAAGCACTTCTTATGGTTATAACTACAACTATAACTATGCTTGTTCGGGATGTCAGCTACCATTAAATCAATACGTTATAAGTCTTACACAACATTTAATTAATGGCAGGAATATATACTTCTTTCAGTTTTTTAAAAGAAAAAGTAAAATATGTGTTAAATTAACTTCCGATAAATTAGTGCTGGATATGAATGTATTTGACACCATAACAGTTTCACTTTTACCAGGTAAACCCACCTTATTGTAATAGCATGCATGATGGAAAAAACTTGTCTTTGGTGTGATGATTCAGCTATCTCGTAATGTGTAGATTCGTTCGAGTTAAAAATAATGCCAATTGTGCAAGATCTTTCTTTTTCAGAAAAAAACCCGACGAACAGCTGAAAGCATGCAATTTACAGCTCATCGTCATTCGTGCCAAAAAAAACCTTGTCCTCAATTGGTGTGACGCTGTACGTACTATTCACTGGCTACCTTGTGCAGTGTAGATTTGTTCTAGTAAAAAACAGTATCAATTGTGCGAGATCTTTCTTTTTCAGAATTGAAAAAACCCCGGACGAAAAGCTGAAAGCATGCAATTCAGAATTCTTTAGTGTGATAATTCTCGTGCGCATGTCTTGTGCAGTGCTGTATGGATTTGTTCGAGGTAAAAATAGTACCATTTTTACCACATACTTCTTTCTCAGCATTGGAAATAAAGGGACAAAAAGTTGAAAACATGCAATTCAGAAATATCTCCATTTGTTCCAAATAGTATTTGACTAACATATATATATATAAATATAAATATACAATAATGTATATGTACATATTAATTTGATGTCATCATATGTGCATTTTACAATAAAAACCCTTGTTTAAAGAGTTCATAAGTAGTGCAATGTACTTACGCATCCGATGTACAAATATTATGATAAATATTATGATATGTAAACGTTTTAAATTATTACTCATAAATTACATAATTTTTAAATATATAATAATAGAATAATGGAATCATTTTAGAATAACGACATTAGGTAAATGTTTTAAAAACAATATCTTTAAAAACACCTGATTGCATGTCATAAAGCATATGAAGCTCATTGATAGTTATTTCAGCCTGGAGAAAAGGTTTCAAACCATATTCTTTGTTTCTCATGCTAAAAAGTTAAATGTTCCTTCCTTTCGATTAAATACTAATTCCTTTCCAATGAAAAAACTGAATTGAAAGATTCATCACTTATTAGCTATGTCGTACTTTTCAAATTGTTCGCCCATTCACGTTTTATCTTCTTGTAAGTTATATTTTCCTGCTCCCTGTTTTGTCTGCATTTCATATTTCGTTCAACAAAGGTAAAATATAAGTTGTTCATATCATTAATTTTCCTTTTTTTTTAAGCTGCTACTTCATAAGCGATTTGGATGTTGAAAAAAGTTAATAAGACAAAATGGAAAGCCACTAACGCCGACTCTTTTATGGTTAAAAAAATGTAACTTGAACTCATTACAAAAAAATTGGAACATCCCTATTTAAGGCCACTATTTAAGGCATCTCTCTCTCTCTCTCTCTCTCTCTCTCTCTCTCTCTCTCTCTCTCTCTCTCTCTCTCTCTCTCTCTCTCTCTCTCTCTCTCTCTCTCTCTCTCTCTCTCTCTCTCTCTCTCTCTCTCTCTCTCTCTCTCTCTCTCTCTCTCTCTCTCTCTCTCTTGATATGACTCATAGTGAAATGGAGCAATTGAGTTTTTACATTTCACCTAAGTATCATAATTTAAAATAAATTATATTTTCAAAAGAACTTCCACTGAAAAATCGAAAAATTGCTTACACATGACAGTGATGGATGATCGAGCAGTTGCTGCAAAACACTCATTTCCATTATGTGCTGTACATTGGTACGTGGCCTCGTCTCCACGTGCAATGTTTGTGAAGGTGTAACTAGAACCTTCAGGATATGATGAACCACCAACTTCACTCCAGGTCACGTTCATTGGATCACTACCCGTTACATTGCACATGAGAACCACTCTGTCTCCTTCTACTACAGTCTGGTCTGGTGTTGACCCAGTTATCTGAGGAGGAGCTGACAACATTGGAATATTAGAACATGCAACTTTTCTTAAAACACATCATGACCATATTTTTTCCATTAGTTTACCGAATGAAATAGGTCTTAACTTTAAACTATAGCTAGGCAAACCTTATAAATCCGCTCTTTTATGTCGAAATATAACATTCAATATAAATTGAAGGTGGTATTACCTCCTATGTGTATCGCATTACATTATAATGTGAATAAATTGGTTGCATAAATTGCATTAATTCAGCTAGCCATGCAATATACCTTTAAAAGTAAAAGCACTGTTCCTATTAGATTGCCTTATTTTCGGGGCTTACTTCAGAGGGTGGAGGGGGGGGAAGGGGCGACTTATTTATAAAAAACACTGGGGCGATTTTCGGATGGCATTTAGGGTGTCTCAGAATAACCGTAATTAGTATCGTGAACAGCAATTATAAACTAAAATGTTCATATTTTCAAATTATAGTTTTAACTAATTTTTTCTACCTTTTGTGGCAATGGTCTGCGATGCATTCTGTCCAGTTCCAACACTGTTCTTTGGTTCACACTTGTATGTGTTATTGCCTGCTTGTGGAACATTCAACTGATAGACTCCAGACATGCTGGTATGTACAAGCTGATCATTCAAGTAGAAGCGATATTCATGTGCTGGTGGGTTGGCATTTGTTGTACATCGTAAAGTAACTGAGTCATTCAGGCAGGCTTTACTCAGTGTGCTGGTCAGGTTTGTCAGATAAGGTTTGTCTGAAATGAGAATAGTGTTTTCAATTTTTCAAAAGTTGTAACCCCAGCATTCCTAATTTTGATACTTGAATGCTGTACACGTGTTACTAGTCTGTGAACAAGCAACTGACTACGTTGATAAAATGTTACCATCAAACTTTCCAGAGCTAGTGAATTATAATTAATATCCCCAGTTTCTACACATAGCGAAGCTTCGTCCTGAAAATCGTTGCCTATTATAGGTCATATTTTGAAGCACTGTCAAATTAAAATCACAAATGTACTTAAATAACTTGAGACTTTAATAAAAAGGGCCACAAGAAGACGAAAGTCAATCTCTTTGTTCCTCTTATAAAGAAAGTTGAATATTTTGGCTACATAAAACGTACATATGATGGCTACTTTCACGTGAACTTGGTCCTCCATACCAAGATAAGACTAGGCTTAAGTGCTTAGCTATAGCAATCATGGTGTAATGATAAATGAAATTGAAATATCAGTTGTCTTAAGAATTCATTTCATTACTCACATGTGACATTTACGTATATTGTTCTTTCCAGGGGACTTCCAACCACCCCATTGTCTACAGAGCAATTATAATGGCCGGTGTCCGTTTTGATTATGCTGTTAAAACTATGAGATAAGAAGACGTCGAATCTGCTAATTAATGGTGTAGCAGCTCCAGTCTTTGTCCATGTAATATTTGGAGTTGGGCACCCTGTGGCACTACAATTTAAGGACAAGGCCTGTCCTTCTTCTATAACAATTTTTTCTGTGGATGGTACGACGCTGATGTTTGCAGGAACTGTAACAAAGGTGTTAAAATAATATTTAGAGTATAGATCAATTTGTTCAATAAAAAACAATACAATTAACCTTATTTAAAATGGAATTTTAGAAAGCATGTACATGCTAATATCTCCGAACTAATATCTCAGTCAATCTTCTCTTTTATGGTGAATTGATGCTATTTTTTTCTGTTCGAAACCAAGTTGTCACAGAAAGAACTGATTGTCAATTACATATATCTGCCAAGAGACCTTGACCGTCTCTCATTTGCAGATTAATACACTTTGTATCTACACATTATCTAAACATCTACATTTTTATGATAATTACTTTTGCTTTGACATCATAATATTCATGTGTTTCAATATTTAAATGTACGATCGCCTGATTCCTTACACAGATATATGTTTTACCTTGCACAGTAATGTCTATATCTACTGTTTCACCAGTTCCTGCAACATTTTTAGCATAAAACCAAAGTCTCTCGCCATTGCAACCTTGAATGTTGGTTAACAAATGACTTGCTGAACACGTGGCACTGGATTTGTTAGCCAGTAGTAGATTTCCTTGATAAAACAACACGTTGCATTGGGAAGGTTTTGCTGATGACTGACAGGTTAAGTTAACTGTTTCTCCTTGCAGAAATACGTTGCTGCTTTTGTTTGTAAAGCAGCTAGTGTTTTCGGGTTTGTCTAAACAAAAAAGCTAAAAGTCAGACGATGTGTTGACATATAGTAAAGACAGGAAATACATTTCTGTGCTTGATGAAATGCAAACATCAACAACAAAACTGTAGTACTAAACAATACCAACAAATACAAAAGCAGACAATTTCATCAAAAATGACAACAAAGAAAAACAAATTTAAAAATGAAACTAATTGAAAGTAAAATCAGCCACAAGAGAAACAACAGCTTGAGAATAGCAATTACAACAACTGCAAAAGAAATTAAATCATTTAAAGTGATTTCTTAATTAGTAATTAGTAATTAATAATTAGATAAGTATAAGAGCATTATCCTAAATGACTGTCATAGTACATTGATAATATGGTTAACTCTCTTCATTTATTAGCGCCCATTTTCACAAAGGACGTACAGTTCTGTTATCATTGTTAGGTTAGCATGCATGTTAGTATTCAAGTTTTTTAGCTCGTTATATTTACGCTTTTCTGTGTTCCAGTACATTAAAAACCATATTTCAATTTCAAACCCACCTTTGCAAGACAGTTGCTCCGAAAATTCTCGTATTTCCAATGTTGTTCGAATCCTCTTCAATAGTTATTAAAACGTTATCAGCTTCGAACAGTTCGTAGTTGTAGGGTTTTTTAGTATTACCGTAAAGGTTATCAACATAATCCAAGAATCCTTGCAGCGTGGTTGGAATCAATGGTAGAATAAAGACACCAAGAAAAGCATGTCAAGATGTGTGTGTTATATGTTTGAATTACGTCCCTTTTTGCTGTCGTTGTTTTTTTTCAATTGTTTCTTCTTTACAACCGGATTTTAAAATTTTGGTATATTTGTCCAAATGTTCGAAAATCCAGCTTTTACATACTTCCAGGCACCTTCGCAGTTTTAACAGAGCTTTTGTAGTATGGTCATGCACCGGTATAAATATTTAGATATGATTACTTGATTATTAGGATAATATTAACTTTATCATTCATATTTCACTAAAGCTGCACCAATTGACCTCGACGAATTTTAAACTTGCTTCATAACATGCAATCAGGTATTTGTTAGATATTTACTTTTTTAATACATACATATATATTCATTTATCTAATATGTATTTGTTAGTTGTTTTTACTAAAATTATGTAAAAGAAATACGAATACAAAACTGTCATAACTTATGTGTAATTGCTTACATATGACAGTGACTTTTGAAGTTGCAGTTGCTGCAGGACACTCATTTCCATTATGTGCTGTACATTGGTACGTAGCCTCGTCTCCACGTACAATACTTGTGAAGGTATAATTAGAACCTTCAGGATATGATGAACCACCAACTTTACTCCAAGTCACGTTCATTGGATCACTACCCGTTACATTGCACATGAGAACCACTCTGTCTCCTTCTATTACAGTCTGGTCTGGTGTTGACCCAGTTATCTGAGGAGGAACTGAAAATAGGAAGTGAAGCAAAACGCTTTTTAAAAAACGTAAAATCATGGCACAAGTTTTCCCTTTCCTTCAAAAGATAAAATTTAGTAAATATAACAGATAAATCAACGCTCTATGCTAAAAAAGATAAACAGAAATAGTGTGTTACATGTCTTACAGCATTTGTCAATCAAGCAATAATACACAAACTTCTTAAGATAACTAAATATATATATTTTACACAACTTTCGATGTTATAAACTGTCGGTGGTCCAACCAAAAATTAAGATAATTAATATATAAATTAGGATAAAATGACATATAACTATAACTGAGTATCTGTAAACAAGGATGTTCAAATACCTTTTGTCGCAATAGTCACCGTTGCATTCTGTCCAGTTCCAACACTGTTCTTGGGTTCACACTTGTATGTGTTATTGCCTGCTTGTGGAACATTCAACTGATAGACTCCAGACATGCTGGTATGTACAAGCCGATCATTCAAGTAGAAGCGATATTCATGTGCTGGTGGGTTGGCATTTGTTGTACATCGTAAAGTAACTGAGTCATTCTGGCAGGTTCTACTGAGTGTGCTGGTCAGGCTGGTGAGATGCGGTTTGTCTAGAGTGTTAAACATTTTATAGTTACATACTCAAAATTCCTTGATAACGATATTTTTGGCTACAAAGAAGAACTTTTTCTAGCAGAATACTCACATGTGACATTAACGTATATTGTTTTAACCAAAGGACTTCCTGCAACACCATTGTCTACAGAGCATTTATAATTGCCAGTGTCTGATTTGCTTAAGCTGACAATGCTATGAGATAAAAAGAAGCCATTGCCAATAGCTAAAGATGCACTGTTTCCTGTCTTTGTCCAAGTGATGTTTGGTGTTGGGCAACCTGTAGCAGTGCAATTAAGCTGCAAAGCATCTCCTTCCACTAGAACCAAGTCAGCCGCTGGAGAAGTGACAATTGTTACAGGAACTGAAATAAGATACAGAAAAGGTATTATTCTATTAGTTAACTAGTCAGTGAACATCAACTCCAAAGTCTTCAGGTTAGAGTTCCTTTTCATTAACAATATGATCATGATGTCATATTATCAAGAGGTAATATATCTCCAGTACACTTTCACTCAATCTGGTGCTTTCGTCTTCCTTACCATTTATCGTGAGGTTGATTTTAGACTCTTGTTCCCCGTATTGGTTTTCAGTTTTGCATGAATACTCCTCCAGGTTACATCCATCAATACTTTGAATCACGTGACTTGCAGCGTCTGCTCCTGCGCATGTCTTATCATAGTAGCTTTGGATAGCATTGTTGCCATGGTAAAATGTCACATTGCACAATTGTGGTTTTGACGTTGATGCACATAACAGTTTTACACTGTTTCCTTTCAGGAAAGTGTGTTCACTCTTATTTGTTGATATACTAGTACTTTCTGGTGGATCTGAAAATAATTAATTGATGCCAGATCAAAAAACACAATTCACGCAAAGCTCGGTAAATGAAGATATTTCTAACTCTCACTTATGAGGTGAGGTAACACAACACAACAGTAATAATATGACAATGATGATGTTAAAAATCAGAAATGGATTCCTTAGATCCCTTAAAAATAAGCATCTATTACGGAAAGTAATTGTGTATTTTTTCATGTTTTTGTGTATGTGCTCGCGCTTATTGTTTGTGAGTGAAAGCTACTTCAAATTATTACGTCCATTGCCTAGGATCTAACTAGAAAACCTAACGGTTAACTTAGACTCTAGTCATTTCCTAAATTATTACTATATCTTCTTTTACGATACCAATATATATTTGTATATAACTTTTTTTTTTTTAAATATAGAAATACATGTAAACATAAAAAAGAAAAAAAAAGGAAATGGATATAAAATTGTAATTGTAAAGTGTAAAAAATTTATAAATAAATTCATATATCACATGTAATAGACATTTGCAAAGAGACTTACAGTTTACAACGACATTTGCGTCTGCAGTGGCATTGTTGCACTCATCGCCGTTGCTTGCTGTACATCTGTAGGAACCCTCCTCTCCTCTCGTGATGCTACTAATGGTTAATGTCTCAGTACTGCCAACAATGCTTCCTCCAACCTTGGTCCACGTCACGTTAGGTGCAGGTAATCCCGAGGCATTGCAAAATAGTGTTAAAGTAGTTCTCTCTTTGACAGTTGTAGCTTTGGGAGACGTAACTATGGTTGGTGCCACTAACATAACACAAACAAATCATTTATTCAGCATTTGAAAACAATTGAACAAGGTAAACAATTTTTACCAATAATCTTTCTCTTTAAAGAAATCTACATCGCTCAGCAATTCGACAAGTTCAGGTTAGGTCTGATAGGCTTATCGTTGAGCAATTTCTCTAAACTAAAAATCTTTATCGCATTGAATAACATCCAACCTGAAATTTAGGGATTTGCAGCTGCTTATCTTTGCTAAAAACGTTTCTTTTCTTTTTCTTTCTTACATTTTCTTTCTATTTTTTTTTTCTTTTTTCCTTTTTCTTCGCTTTAGCCTTAGATGCTGTGAGTGATTTGAAAACGAGCGACATTTACAAACTGGGCAAAATATATATTATTCAAGAACATTTGAAATCGTAAAATTTTGTACTCTTATAAATTTTCATTCATCTTGTCTTGATAGCAGATCCTACTAGTTTTTCCTCCCTTCCCCTATTCGTTTCCGTAAATTAGGAATATCTGGGCCTGTAGCCCTTTCTTGAACGTGCTTCAAAGGTAAAAAAAACAAAACAGACTTAACCTAACCAACCTTTAACAAAGACCTGAATACTTTTGTTCTGTCCAGTCCCAACGGTGTTATTGGGTACACAGGTAAAGGTGTTGTCTCCTTTTTCGTTCAGTTGTACATTGAATACACCAGAAGTACTTCCACCTTGTACCAACTGGTTATTGCGATACAATGAATACTGGGCTAATGGTTTGGCATCTGCTGTACACGTAAGGGTAATTTGATTTCCTTGACAGAATTTCTCATTACTTGGAGAAATGGTAAACCTTGTTGACTCTGGTTTATCTAAAACAAAGTAAAATCGAAAATACATGAATATATAAGTAGTTTTCACTTAAAAGTACTAAACTCAGGAACCCCCGGGGAATAAGGGTTTTAACCGAAATGAAGGTTCAATTTGACAGGACTTGCTTAGTAATTAGCATGGCACGTTTGCTTTTACATTCATTTGGAGGTCAGTTGCCAACGTTACACTGTTATTTTACGGACATCCCACATTCATGCATGTTTTCAACGGCAGGTCAGAAAGTGCTCGGGGCCTTTATCCGTGGCTCCGTGATCTACACTGCTTACTTTGCTTCAAAACAAATTCGAAAGTGAAGTTTGTATAATTGTACACAACTATAAAGTCGATGGCGCATCATTTATTTTGCAAACACGATAAGAGAATGCGCAGACTTAGAGATTTGTTCTGTTTCGTGTACTTTATACAATTGTTTTTACAACTTACAATTGACAGTGACATTAATGTCAGCGGTGTTTAAAGGACACTCAGCTCCATTGTTAACTGTACACTGGTACAATCCTGCATCACCACGTTTAATATCAAATATTGGATACTCAAGCCCTGGGACGTCTGGTTTGCCAGTTCTTGTCCACGTTACATTTAACGTTGGTGTTCCAGAGGCAGTACATGCTAAGGTTACGTTGCTTCCTTCTACTACAGTTTCAGTATTTCCTAAGGTTTGCGTTACGGTTGGGGTCACTGTTGAAAAAGAATAATAATTGATTCATAATAATAATTTAAGTAATATATTAGTCATAGTAATCATCTGTAAAATTATGATCACAAAAAGGTATTAATAGCAGTATATCGTTTACTTCATATTTCTCTATTTCAAAATATTATCTAAAGTACCCTTTGCAGCAACTTCGACACTTGCATTTTCTAAGGAACCTCCCACAAGGTTTCTTGGTACACAAACAAACTTGTTAACATCTGGTAGACCTGAAGTAGCTGTAGCTTCATAAACGTTGGCTTCACTAGTTCCAATAAGAACATCATTATTGTAAAACTCGTAACTGCTGGGTGCTGGTTTGGCTGGTCCTGATGTACATGTCAAATTCACTTTGCTATTCTGGCAAACTGTTGATCTGTCACTCAAAATTGTTGCGCTTCTCGGTTTGTCTAGAAATGAAACATACTTATTATTAAATATTAAGTTTAATAATACATTTAATTCAAAAACAATTATGTGATGCCGAATTTTTCTTGATTTTTTAAATTTCAGTTGTGAAATTTTGCATTAATCACAAAGAAACAAGAAACAGAAAGTAAACAAAACTGGATAAAAGAGAAACAAGAGGAATATTTATAACTGAGGTAAGTAATAGACCTAATCGGCTAACGCGTTGCTATGTACGTTTCCACCCAATTCAAAACCAAAACCAATTCAAAAACTTTTGTTCGAAAAATATGATCATATCAAAATACAAAAGACAAAGAATCTTATTCCCAGAGGTTTTGAATTGGGTGGAAACGTACATAGCAACGCGTTAGACGATTAGGTCTGTTGAAAACCGTCATAAAGAAGCATGCACTTGTATTAGAGAAGTAAAGCACAAACGTGATTTGCCTATTTGATAATTGCTTAAACGAGTTCCATACTTACATTGAACGCTTAGACAGACGTTAGCAGTCTTGGCATCAAGGACTCCATTATATGCGATACACGTGTAGCAAGTGTTGTCATCGCTTATCGCAACAGCAGGTGTAGTGTACACTCCTGTACCAACATAGACGCCATTTCTCGTCCAGTTCACCTGAGGGGTGGGGTTGCCTTGAACGGTACATTCTAGTTGAGCAGTCTGTGATTCACTGACAGTGACAATTTTCGGGTTTGGACTGGTTATTGATGGCGGTACTGTATAAGAAGGAGAATAATCACAGTAACAATTTTATATTACTTTTTATGCCAGAAAAAGCCAGTTATTAGTTATAACAATTTTGATTAGTTTAATGCTATTACTTCACTAACAAATATACCTACAGCACAGTTTGAAAGACATAAATCTATTGTTTATTCGAATATGTCAAGGCCTAAGTTAGCAAGATAACGACGCAAAATTAATTTTCTGGCCTTTATATAGATTTTGAAGTCATTAGAAGAGCACAAACATTCCATTAACTTAGAGAATTCAAGTAAAGAATGAAATGTCAGTTCCTTTGTAACTCTTTTTCTCGCCTTTATAAGCAGTAAGACTTTTTCGGTTAAATGGGGTGGTGAGCCTTTAACATATGATGTTTTGAAAAATCTGCCCTGACACCTGAATAACCAACTTTACTCCACTAAGGGGATGACTGATTAGAAAATTAGTTTACAATTTTCATTTTTATTAATTATCTTAAAAACGCTAAACAAAAGTCAATCAGTTAACAGAGATTAATGTATGTTCTCCTTGCCTAATAAAAAAAAAAGGAAATTGATCCTCATCACATAAAAGGTTATTACTATTACTACTGTATTGTATGAGGTTTGAGGACAGCATCCCCAAAACTATATATTCTCCGGCTCTTATTTTTGCGATTTGTTTAAAGCCTGTTCATCGTGAAATCGTGTACGTGTTTTTTTAATTTTCGTGATCTGTGATGAGCATGGTTTAAACGTCGTGAATCGTGAATTTTCTTGAATTTGAACGTTTGATATTTTCCGTGAGCCGTGATTTCCTTTTCTCATTTTCGTGAACCGTGCCGAGACCTTTCACGTGACGTCAAAGCAGCTCAATTTGGGGGACAAAACTAAAGAATTTCAATCCCCTGAAAATTGAAAACTATTGTTTTGTCCTCAAATGTTAGCTGAATTCCGACGTACTGCTCAGGGTCTATATAATATTACCAATGTTAAATTACTGCAAATATATTTATGTAGGTTATCAGTTTCTTCATACTTCCCTTTTGAAATAAAGACTCTACAGACTGTTGTCAATTTAAATTGCTTCTATTTCTGTTAACTTGATGTTTAAAAATTGGTTTAGAACTAAATTTGTTTCGAAATTTGCATTAGGAATTCAACACTGACGTAGCTGTTGAAGATTGCACGCCCACATATATTGTCATCTTTTAATTATATATACAATTATATATAATTTTATTTCTTCAGAGATATTTCCACACTAGTGGAAAATTGGTAAGATCATTCCTGTTCACAAATCAGGGCCCAAACATGATGTTGACATCTATCGTCCAATATCTGCATTATCTTCACTTTCTAAGATCTTGGAACGTCATGTCAGTTTGCATTTGCTTAATTATCTCCATGACAGCAATCTTCTGAGCGAATTTCAATTTGGCTCTCGCCCTTCCTATTCTTGCGAGACTCTTCTTCTGAACCCAACTGATAAATGGCTAGAAGATATTGACAATGGCGAACTGACTGGTCTCTTACTCATCGACTTTCGTAAGGCATTTCACCTCGTAAGAAGGTATTATCAAAAGAGAAAATTATAAAAGAGAAAAAGTGGGGAAACAATTATTATTATTATTATTATTATTATTATTATTATTATTATTATTATTATCAACAATGACGCTGCCTACGTATTTTGAAGTGTGTCCTTACACACATCTTTTGCACATCAACTCATGTTCAAACTATTTTAACTATATTAAGACTTTAGAAAGTTTAATTGCGTCCATAACGTGCACGCAGCGGATCGTTGTGCTTTACACCAAATTCAGTGGTTTCAGATGCAACAAGCGAGTCAGTTATTGTTTCCACTGACACTATGAAAAACGAATTTGGTTTAAGATATTGCTAAAAAAGAACTATTCTCTTTTATATCGAAATAAAAACCAAACAATGTAGATATGCTGATAACGTATTTTTTCAGCCTCCTCTTCTTGTCATAGATATGCCTAGAAACTATATGAAAACACAGGCTGACTACTAACTAGAATATGAATCCTCTTTGTTTTGCTTCTTTCGTTTTAAAGTAAGTTTCTTTGATAAAGGTATTCTTTCTGTGCATTTCTATTGTTGTTGTTGTTGTTTTTTTTTGTTGTTGTTTTTTTTTTGTTTTTTTTTTTTGTTTTGTTTTTTTTTGTTTTTGTTTTTTTTTGTTTTGTTTTTGTTTTTTTTGAAAATAATATCAGTAAACCCACTTAGTATTATTTTGCGGTTCACAAGACTATAAAATCTTTAGGTGCACGATATATATCTAGGTATTCTATAGTAAAACAGTGATGAACAATAACAATATATAATCTAAGTAACGTGGATTAACCAAAAAAGTATTTGAAATATTAGAAAACACTTACCATGGACTGTGAGTGCCAAGTCATTTGAATCATCGCTGTCGCTATCATAGTCTATTCGCAGATAGTACAAATGCTCATCAGTTGAGCGGTTCAGGTTTTTTAATGTAAACACCGTTGTTAGTAGAGTACCAGTCTGAGAAGCAGTTAGATTCAGTTCCGCAGCTCGACTTGAAAAATCCCCATAAACGAGCCTCCCATTATCCTTGTGTTCCTTTATCATCTGATATTTTGAGGCACCTCTTCGTTGGTACACTTTAACAAACGACCATGTTTGACCTACAATTATATCAACAGTCCAAGTAACGCTGACACCTTGGCCTTGAATCCCGATAGCCGAGGTTGGTTGACTCCTCCAAGTGAGTCCCTCTGTAAATACATTGATTCATTGAGTCAGCAGCAAATAATAAATGTTATCATCACTTTTGCAACTTATTTTGACAGGGGAGAATTACTAGGGGAGTCCATCTCGATATACTTAGCTGTTCCATCAGCTAGCTTGGCTAATAATAACTCGCGCGTTGATTGGTTGGTGGGCGTGACGTCATTTTGTAAAAACCTGAATGCGGCCTTTTTTTATCCGTTTGTATTTTTTCCGTAGAATTAAGCATTTTCTTTCTTTTTCATGCTAGAATGACGTTTTATAATGCTTTATTTCAGCCTTTAGTAGACTATTGCTGTACTGTATGGAAAAATTGGCTTCATTAAAGGTTTTTAAGAGCCATCTTGGATGTTAAAAATTCTAGGGATATATCTTCGGCTGAGCTTTTTAAGAAACTTACTATTAAGACTATCTGGCAACGTATTGATTATTTCAGATGTCTCGTAGTATTTAAGTATTTGAATAACTTAGCACCACGATATATGAGGGATATATTTTGCTATGTTAAGGACTTTCACAAGAGGAATGCACGTAGTTCTACTAGAGATGACTTGTATATTTTTTAATGCTCATAACAAGTCCCTTTGTTCATTGTTGTTCATTGTTCTACCCTAAATTAACATTTGTTGATATTCTGTTTGAATAAAGCTGAGTTGACAATCTTCTTTCGTCTGTTTCTTAAGTACGGTAACTGCAATACTTAAGAATTTGACAGTCTATTTACAAATTAGAGAATCGGCAGTTTTCAGTTCACAGTTCGTTTTTATCCAGGCGAGGACAAGTAAGGAAAAACTATTCAAATTTGCTAAATATTAGTTTTCCAAAACACTTTCTTATTGATCTCGGAGTTTTTTTCGTGTCTTTCTCGATAGTAGACGTCAAAACAGAGAAAAAGAGAGAAGCATGGAGCATTTCTTGTCTTCGCTGTGAAGTGTTTGGTCTTTGGTTATTGAAGTTTATTTGAAGGTTTGATGTCAGTTTTCTAGATCACTTCAAAGGCTTTTAATCAAAAATGTCCATTAAAAAAAAATATTTTTTTTTAGCCAGAATTCATTGAATAAATTCGCCGAAAAAAAGCATTCAGCATCTCACAAGATTACGTCACGCACAATAACCAATCAACGCGCGAGTTATTTTTAGCCAAGCTAGCAATCTGATGGACCAGCAATTTATTGAGAGATGGACTCATATCTTAATCATAATTTCTTAGAAATTGTGGTAGCTTGTTACTTAAACAATTCTTTATTAAGCCTAAGACATGACTATCCCTGTGTTCTATTAAGCTTTGTGGCTTAAGTTGCATTACAGACGCTCTACTACATTAAGAAATTGCCACTAAGAGGCAGGGGTTTTCAAAAATCGTACATATATAACCTATTGAATTGGTATCCTCCTTTCCTTTTCTGGTATTTCTGACGTGTCACGAGTTTTTGTGTGAGACTCAAACCCAAGGTATTACGTATTATCTAGCTTATAGCTGGGTTTCACTTAACGTCATTTCCTGTCTCGTGCGGAACGTTCATCAGCTGAATCACAAGTTTTCAATAGAATTCTTTCTGGTTGACAGTACATGGTGGTCAGTGTTTGACCACCATTTGGAGCAGATAATGCCGGAGATTTAAAGACTTTTATCAGCTGTTTGAAACTCAGCTATATCATGTAAAAAGAATGAAGCTAAATGCCAGTTAATGAAATCATAAATGAAATAACATTTACAAATTTCAAGGGTCTTCTAAGTTCTACTAATTTCCTAAATACTTCCCGAGTCACTTCTGACGACATTAAGCGAATAAATCACCCAGAAATAAACTAAACATGTTTCAGACGGACTTTTAATGATGTTGTTGAATAGCTGACTTATAAACGAGGCTAAGCCTGTGCAAATGAGTCTGTGGTCTTCAAAAACAGCGGTTTGCATCGAATACGAAACTGGTGTATTGGTATCTTCCTTTCCTTGTCTGTTATTTCTGAGTGTTACAAGTTTGTGTGTGAGACTCCAGGTATTACGTTCTATCTAGCTCAGTAGAGTATGCAACAATACACGTATTTCGATGCAAGAAGAATGAAGCTAAATGCCAGTTAACGAAACCATGAATTGAAATAAAATTTTTTAAGAGCCTTTTATTTTTTATTAATATCCTAAATACTTCCCGAGTCACTTCTGACGACATTAAGCGAATAAATCACCCGGAAATAAACTAAACATGTTTCAGACATAGTTCAAAGCTTCTTGTCTAGTTTCTTTAGAATACCAAAACAGTTTCCTTACCGGTTGGAGACAACGTGCTAAGCTGCACAAGGGTGAAGAAAAGAAATCCAAGCTTCATCTTCGTAAGGACAATTCAATCACAGTAAGAGAAGACAGAATATAAGCTATTTTATGAATAACTTATCTGGTCCGTCACACACGGTCATGGTGGATAACCATGTGATATTATCATTGATACGAAATATACGCTGTTGGAGATCTAGAAAATAATGAAATGTTGACATGTTGACAAATTACCATACACTAGAAAGATGTAAGGAGCATTCATGGATGAACGAATTTCTTAATAACAAAAACTTTGAGTACAATCGACAAATTAGATTAGGAGACCTTCAGGCTTAATTTCTAATCTCATGGAAATATGTGCAAAAATTTGAACTTGATAGCAAATGCCAGATACTATAAACCCCCCTTCCCTATTCAATGCTTTCTCATCTAACAAATGACAGCCAGTCTCGATCACTCGTCCACTCAACATTGAAATGGGCATAGGGGTTGGAAGAATAAACTTGCATTCTATAAGAATTGGGCTTCCTGTGTTGTCAAGGTCTCAAGGTATTTATTCGCCGATTATAGCCTTTAAGGTGGCTTCCTATAGTATTTTTCAGACCATACCTTTCATTTTCATTTGGCTTATTCATAGTCTTAACTTATACCTATATACTTGATTTTTGGACCAGCTATAGAGCTAAGATGAAATTTTAAAATGATGTTAATTTTAGCTTGATTGACGTTACCTTGGCAACGATAAACAAATATTGTTGAAATTGGTTTTTATCGAATAACTCTAAAATTCGATGAGACCTAGACAAGCGGCAAACGACATCATCAACTTCAAGCTATTGCAAAACTATTCCAATTATTTTAAAGAAAATCAATCTGTTAGATTTCAAGTAATTCACCGAAATATTCTAAAGCCGTGATTTTCGCACATTGAAAGTTACGGCGGCCCGAGAGATACTCAGAAAAACCGAATTACTATTAAAATACTACGAAAAACCCTTCCTAATACACTAGGATAAATTGATGAATTTTACCTGGCTAACATGTTCAAATTGCTGCCAGAATAACTTTCAAACGAATGCATATTTTTGCTCGATATGGTAGGAGTGTATTTATCAAAATATTCACGCAAGGAAAAAAAATCTCTGGTTTGAACGAGAATTAACCTTTAGTATTTAGCCAGTAAGTAGTGTATTAGAAAGGGTTTGTTTTGGAGTATTTTAATAGTAATTCGGTTTTTCTGAGTATCTCTCGGGCTGCTGTAACTTTCAATGTGCGAAAATCACGGCTTTAGAATATTTCGGCGAATTAATTGAAATCTAACAGATTGATTTTCTTTAAAATAATTGGAATAGTTTTGCAATAGCTTGAAGTTGATGATGTCGTTTGCCGCTTGTCTAGGTCTCATCGAGTTTTAGAGTTATTCGATAAAAACTAATTTCAACAATATTTGTTTATCGTTGCCAAGGTAACGTCAATCAAGCTAAAATTAACATCATTTTAAAATTTCATCTTAGCTCTATAACTGCTCCAAAAATCAAGTATATAGGTATAAGTTAAGACTATGAATAAGCCAAATGAAAATGAAAGGTATGGTCTGAAAAATACTATAGGAAGCCACCTTAAAAGTATGACAGTTAGCAGCAATTTCAAAGAAATATTCATAAGCCAAGACTCTACGTTTTTTATGTCGAAGATCTGGGAACGAATAAGTGAGAAAAATAAAAGCCCTCTTAAAACAACGTTACAATTGGTTGACTATATTCTTCAAAAGCGATATCAAAATAATAACAATGTAAAATAAATCACTTATTCCGCCATTTTGATACTTTTACCATCCATTTTCTTGCTGTGGTACTTTTACTTGTGGTTGGTCGTTATCTGTACAGAGAAAGAAAACAAAGCACAACAACAGGGGGAGATGACACGAAAAAGAGAAAAGGAAAGGAATAAAAAAGAGAGGAAAAATACATCAGAACCCTGCAGACCAAAAATAGATGAACTGAATACATTTTGGTTATTGTTTCTTGTCGGTCATAGAGATACCTAAATCCTTTATAATGAAGAAACAAACAGTAGAATGAAAACAAAATATTAAAGATTGTTTGAGTGATAGTAAAGGCAATAAAGGCAAGAACACAAAATGAACAAAATTATTAAAAATAACAATAATAGCAAAACTACTATTAGTATAAACCTACTAATGGTATATCACAATTCCTGCACTCTGATTGGCTGAGCTACTAGTGGTCTATTAGTGATAGACCATTAGTAGCGAAATAAGGCCAGTTATCAAACCCAAATAATGGCAAAAACAATTGTTTATTTGACCGATTACTAGGTTTATACGAAAACAATTAAATCTCTCGCGCTCATGGTCTACGAGTCGATAGCTTCCGCCTCATGGGCTATTGACTCGTAGACCATGAGGGCTGCGGGCCTGTTAAATATACCCCTTTCACGTGACGTCAAAGCAGCTCAGTTCGAAAACAAAAAAACAATTTCAATATCATGAGAATCGGAACTTATTGTTTTGCCCTCCAAATTAAACTGCATTCCGACGTGCTGCAAGGGGTCTATAGGACACTAATCTCTTTTTGGAATACCAACAAAATTATTAGCAATAGCAATAGCAATAGCAATAGCAATAGCAATAGCAATAGCAATAGCAATAGCAATAGCAATAGCAATAGCAATAGCAATAGCAATAGCAATAGCAATAGCAATAGCAATAGCAATAGCAATAGCAATAGCAATAGCAATAGCAATAGCAATAGCAATAGCAATAGCAATAGCAATAGCAATAGCAATAGCAATAGCAATAGCAATAGCAATAGCAATAGCTAAAATAATTAGAGATGTAAATTATGTTTAAAATCAAGCTAATTTCGAGCTCCTGAAATGACAACATCACCAATATAACTATAATCGGATCAGTTGAGATTCCTTTTTTTACACTGAGATTCAAGCTGTGTAACTGGATATTGCAACCTGTCAATATCTAGATACAACCACAACCATTATTACTTTGGAATGTATTAGAGATACCTACTAATCGCGTTTTATAGCCTCTCTTCTCACGTCTAATTAAACATATAGTTTTAGCAATGATGTGAAAGATGAAACGTGATGTAATAACCATTACGAATAAGTATTGTAATAACCGTTACGAATAAGTGATGTAATAACCGTTACGAATAAGTATTGTAATAACCGTTACGAATAAGTGATGTAATAACCGCTACGAATAAGTATTGTAATAACCGTTATGAATAAGTGATGTAATAACCGTTAGGAATATGTATTGTAATAACCGCTACGATAAGTGATGTAATAACCGTTACGAATAAGTATTGTAATAACCGCTACGAATAAGTGATGTAATAACTGTTACGAATAAGTATTGTAATAACTGTTACGAATAAGCGATGTAATAACCGTTACGAATAAGTCTGCGAAAAATATATGTTTGTATCGGTGATTGCGAGACCCAACTGCGAAAATCAGCCCATAGTCGATTAATCGCAGTCGCAACTGTTGATCAAACCATTCCGTTTTCACTTCATAAAATCGTCCAAGACCACTTGTTTGGAAATGAAGAAGTTCAGGAGTTGGTTGATGGGAGGGGAATGTCAATAGGGTATACTTATCGTTTTGATCACATGCTTACCAACAACAATGATATTTGCTATTAAACTTCTTGTCGAACACCCCAAACTATTAATAGCTACACATTGATATTGCCCTTTGTCATCCCACGAGACAGCTCCTATTGTATGTCTTCTAGTGCTCGATATTTCACCAACTCCAACTTTACGCCAAGTGACGTTTAACTGGTCATCATCGTCCAGAACATTGCAATGAAAAGAAAATCCCCATCCTTCTAAAATTGGCTGGCTATGAGTTGAGCTAACTATTTGTGGAGGAGCTGTGTGAAATAAAACAAAGGATTAATACTGTTGTTATTATTATTCCTGATTTTACGCAAACCAAGAACTATTAGCCTAGTTTTCGGTATTCGCTTTCCAAATGTTAGGCTTCAACCCTACAGGCATTACGGATACCAAACAATTAGCAATAATTTGTTAGTTTACGTTTTTTAATATTTGACCATGCATGGCCAAAATAAGAATGGTCGCAGTATATAATCGTAAAGAGATGATAACCAAAATAATGATGACCAAAATAATATAATTGGAAATCTATGATGCACAGTATTCTTAGTATGTTCTTTTCACTATTCGGCTATAGACTTTTGTTCTGAATTAAGCTTATAAAGCCTTACCTTTTACAAAAATTGTTACGTTAGCGCTGTTGCCATGTCCCGCCTTGTTTTCAGGTACACAGGAGTATGTATTGTTTCCTTTTACTGTCATATCGAACGTGTAGTTTCCTGTACTTTCCTTAGCAAGCAACAATCCGTTTTGGTAGAAATGGTAGAGATGAGGATTCGGCTTCGTGTTCCCTGAATTGCATCTGAGAGTTATTGAGTCGTTTAAGCAGGCTAACCTCCTAGAAACCATCACCCTTGTTTGTTCTGGTTTAACTGTAAGAAAAAATAAAGCTGTTGAATGCCACTGGCATGCTCCTTCCTTAAATTGGTATGCCTATGACTTTTGAGGACGTCAAATAACGAATCAAGATTAGATGTAACATAATAATGCGCTTGGGTATAAACTTGGAAGGCAAAATAGGTAATTGCAAAATTAAGGGTAATTTAAGAGTAATGCCGCATACATATCGCTATACATATGGCATATGGCTATGGTTATGGTTATGTTTATGGGATTGGGCATGCGCACAGCAACAGACGTGATAAATTAGTTTCATAAAATGAAAACCTGTAGAACGAGAATAATTCTTACATATGACGGTGATACTGGACTGTGCAGCTGCTATCGGACATTCATCTCCATTACTGGCTGTGCATTGGTACGTGCCCTCATCATGGCGTCGTATACTGGTAAAGGTGTGTGTGTGTCCTTGAAGATATGAAGGGCCACCTATTTTACTCCAAGTCACGTTCATTGGCCTAGTGCCCAGTACAATGCAGACCAAAACCGCAACTTCTCCTTCCACAAATGTCCTGCTTGAAGAAATCCAGATTATTTTTGGGGAAGCTGAAAAATTTACAAAGGTATTGATAAAACCTTGCCCTTCATTTAAATGCGCAACTAGTACTATCGTTTAGAGTAGTTATAGATGTTCAATTTTTAGATTGTGTGGAGCATCGGAATTACGATACCTTTTGTTGAAATCACCACCGTTGCGTTCTGTCCAGTTCCAACACTGTTCTTTGGTTCACACTTGTATTGGTTATTGCCTGCTTGGGGAACATTCAACTGATAGACTCCAGACTTGCTGGTATGTACAAGCTGATCATTTAAGTAGAAGCGATATTCGTCTGCTGGTGGGTTGGCATTTGTCGTACACTCTAAGGTCTCCAAGTCGTTAATGCAGATTGTTTTGTTAACCCGTCTTGTAATGTTTGTTTTATAAGGTTTGTCTAGAAATGAATTGGACAATATTACTCAATTTTTTTCTTTACAACATGGCTTCATCGAGTAACTGGAGTACCCCTTCACCTTTCCCAACCTAGGCTGTCATAGCAGTTGATACTTGCCAATGTGCCTCCACTCACCGCGAAACAGAAAAAAACGCTCGACTGAGCCTGGAGGGAAAACAGGGAGTAGTAATAATCTAATTCTGGTAATGAACGCTCAAGGGTCTCGTGGATACTATTACCTAGAAACTCTTCGGCACATGCGACATGGAGTTCTGGGTTGCAAACCCTAGTTTAAAAGATCATATCAGACGCAGGTTTGATAACACTATAAAGTAAAACTTACATGTAACATTAAGATAAATGTTTTTTGTTACAGGACTTTCTCCGACTCCATTGTGAACAGAACACCGATAAGTTCCTGTGTCTTCCTTATCCAAACCTCTAAACTCCTGTACCAGAATACTTCCATTTTCGATTAACTGCGAAAGAGTAGTTGTAGTGCCCATCTTTGTCCATGTAATATTTGGAGTCGGACATCCTGTAGCGACGCAGCTTAAAGATAATAAGTTCCCTTCTACCCTAGTAATACGGTCGGTGGAAGGAATGATAGAAGCGGTAGGACGAACTGAAGTGGAAAAAAACATGAAATAAAAATCAGGTGCAAACACCCCTCCAACCACTCCTTATAACCCCTAACCTAACCCTTGTGTCATACGTATATCTTCATAACAAGTTAAATGATCACAATTGATGTAGAGTACGCGGGGTTTTAATGTTTTCCGGAAACGAAGTTTGAAAACGAAGAGATATTAATTGCTTCAGAAACTAGAACAATTGCTAAGTATTCATCAAAATATAGTCGTCATTTATGTTGTCGACATATAAGTTGGCATCCGCCCACTATTCTTTAAAACTCCTGAGCAGTTGTAAACTAATCGAAGTGCAAATTGTGCCCAATATGATTCAATGACCATCTATGTTAAGACGTACCTAGAACAGTAACATTGTGGTAGGCCCTTTTCCCAGTCCCTGCACTGTTTTCTGCAAGACAGTAAAACCTTTCATCATTACATCCTTGTACGCTATCTATAACGTGACTCTCAGAACAGGTGCTGCTAGATTTGTTTGCCAACAGTGTATTCCCCTGATAAAACAGCACGTTGCATTGATTTGGCTTTGCTGTTGACCTACACCTCAATGTGACTGCCTCTCCATGGATAAGTACGTCGCTGCTTTTATTGATGGAGATAACTGTATTTTCAGGTTTGTCTGTTAAAAAGAAATAATGCACCGACTAAATAGACAATACTATTAATAAAGGGACAATATATCGATCGTTAAATTACATTTTGGGCCAAACCATGAAAACAAAGTATATTCTGAAATGTACTCACGTATGTGAAAAGGAATAAAAAGAGAATTGTTTAGCTTCCCTTAAAGGCATTTGTTTTACAATAAAGCTGTAACTTACACATGACAGTGATAGATAATTGAGCAGTTGCTGCAGGACACTCATTTCCATTATGTGCTGTACATTGGTACGTAGCCTCGTCTCCACGTACAATACGTGTGAAGGTGTAACTAGAACCTTCAGGATATGATGAACCACCAACTTTACTCCAGGTCACGTTCATTGGATCACTACCCGTTACATTGCACATGAGAACTACTCTGTCTCCTTCTACTAATGTCTGATTTGGAGATGTCCAAGTTATCTGTGGTGGAGCTATAGGCAGATAATTAACAGAAAAAACGAGTAATATGAATATTCTGAACTCCAATAAATAAACTACTGAAATCACAAAGTACCTTTAGTGTTAATGATCAACGATGCATTATGTCCTCTCCCGATGGCATTTGATGATTCGCACTTAAATTTATAAAAGCCTGCTTGTGGAACATTCAACTGATAGACTCCAGACATGCTGGTATGTACAAGCTGATCATTCAAGTAGAAGCGATATTCATGTGCTGGTGGTTTCGCATTTGTCGTACATTCCAGAGTCACCGAGTCGTTGATGCAGGTAGTGCTTGCATTGCTGGTGAGATTTGTCTGATAAGGTGTGTCTAAAAATGAAAATTGAAAATTGTGTATCTATCGAGCAAATAATCAGTCAATTATTATAGACTTCTAGTCAAGATGATATTATATATATATATGTATGATTTCAATTGTTCAATTGTTCAAGTATAAGTGCTAAATGAGCTGGGGATTTTTGGTCGGTGGTGTTAGGAGACAATGATATTGGATAGGTGGCGCCACCTATCAGAAGTAATCTATTATCGTAGTTTTGCTCTTGATGATCTTGATCTTGATCTTGATCTGTGATGAATTTGGTCCATTTGGTCACCTCCATGTTCATGATGCACAGAAGCTCATAATTTTAACCACTACATTATCATGCCCATGAACTTGAACAATGTTACCATAGTTAACGCCATCAGATAGTCATTTAGTGTAGGTATAGATATTTACTTTCTCAACATGAACTCAAAATCCTAATAAAGAAACCAACAAAGCGTAAACTTACAAGTGACGTTAACATGAATTACGTCTGTTATGGTTCTTCCTACACCATTATTGGCTTCACATCGGTAGAATCCTGTGTTTTGCTTTGTCAATCTAGTAAAATAATAGACAAGAACATTTCCTTTCGTTTTTGAAAGAGCATTTAAGTTTCCAACTTTTGTCCATGTGATATTTGGAGTTGGACAGCCAGTTGCAGTACAGTTCAGGATTAGCGAAGTTCCCTCTTCAGCGACCAAACTTTTGTTTTGCATAATCTGTACAGTAGGAAGCACTGAAAGAAAGTGACAAAAGCATTTGAATTATAAGTGGTAAAACTTTCCACAGGTCTTTTAACACGAGAGCTTATTAAAACAAAATTAAATTAAAGATGAATAATACTTTAAAAGGGGCCTGCATATTTCTATAAATCATATAAAAAGAGTGTATAAACTCATGGACAAGACTGTTTTGATAATTCAAGCAATGGTGGTGGTGGGAGTGTTAAAATATGAATAGACATTTTTACAGTTCCATTCCAGTTGACCACGATAAATAGTTCCAGGTCGAGGTTGGAGTTCCCGCTTATAATAAATTATAGTTTTGCTATGCCCGGCAACTCCAACCTCGACTTGGAACTATTACTCGTGGCACTGAACGGAAATGTGAAAATCTCTATTTCTTAATTCCTATTCCTAAAAATCGATTTACCATTTTCCATGAATATATTGTTAATTGTCATATGTTTTTTGAAGTTATGTGCGGAATTAGACCATACCTTAATCCAATAATAATGAATATTACATAAGCTTATCTACAGCATTCAATTCTTACCTCCCACGGTCACATTTTTGTAGACTCTTTCTCCAGTCCCTGCCACAGTCATCGCATAACAAGAAAACTCCATGACGGAACATCCGTGTTCAGCTGACACCACGTAACTCCCAGAACACGTGCTGCTTGACATATTGGACAAAAGCCTATCTCCTTGGTAAAATATTATGTTACATCGTGACGGTTTAGCTGACGACTGACATGTCAATAAGATTGCTTCTCCAACCTTCAGTAAATTACTGCTTTTGTTTGTAAGAAGTCTAGTGTTTTCTGGTTTAACTGCAAATAAAAATTTGAAAAACTCATATCAACCTATTTTTAACGTTCTTTGCAAAAATAAACAGCAAACGATTCTATATATTAAACTGGGTGTTATATCAAATCAGTTTTTTCTACGTGTATGTCGGGAAACAAAGCATAGTTTTTATCAAAAACGTAGTAGTACTTACACATGACAGTGATAGATGATCGAGCAGTTGCTGTAGGACACTCATTTCCATTATGTGCTGTACATTCGTATGTAGCCTCGTCTCCACGTACAATACTTGTGAAGGTGTAACTAGAACCTTCAGGATATGATGAACCACCAACTTTACTCCAAGTCACGTTCATTGGATCACTACCCGTTACATTGCACATGAGAACCACTCTGTCTCCTTCTACTACAGTCTGGTTTGGCGATGTCCAAGTTATCTGTGGAGGAGCTGAAATAGAGGAAACTCTTCGTTAATTTATTGGACACTTCGAAAATATGATGCAGGTATCTGTGCTTTTAGAAAAAGTACGTATAAAACAATTATAATACAATCGTGAATATCAATAAGAAGGCAAAATTAAAACGATAATTAATGCATTCAAATACCTTTCGTGGCAATGGTCACCGTTTCATTCTGTCCAGTTCCAACACTGTTCTTTGGTTCACACTCGTACGTGTTATTGCCTGCTTGTGGAACATTCAACTGATAGACTCCAGACATGCTGGTATGTACAAGCCGATCATTCAAGTAGAAGCGATATTCATGTGCTTGTGGGTTGGCATTTGTTGTACATCGTAAAGTAGCTGAGTCATTCAGGCAAGCTCTACTCAGTGTGCTGGTTAGGTTTGTCAGATAAGGTTTATCTAGATTTTTTGAATTAACATGTTAATTGATTTAAAGTTTACAAAATAGCAAACCAATTGGTGGCACATAAATAGCAAACCAATAGCCCAATTTCGATATCACTGGTTGAATGATCACGCACAAAACATTTCAAGAAGAGGCTCCGGGGAAATAATGGAGAAATCTTAATATAATCTTTTGTTTCCCAGAGCTTCGTCTTGAATATCGAAAGTTGACTATTGGTGTCACCTAAAAGCAAACCAATTGGGGAGACCTAAATAGCAAACCAAATTTGGAGACCCGCAAAATGGCATACTAATGGGGAACATCTACGTACCAATTGGGTATACCTAAACAGGAAACTAATAGGCCTCAAGCATTATGACGTTTTAAACCTACACTTCCAGAATCCCTTTCGGTAGCATTGTTTATTGTGCTAATTTTCACTATTGTCTTAGTATTCTCAAAGGAGTTTTAACATTAATATGAAAAAGAGATTTTGAAAAGAATTGTGGTAGTTTAGATATGAAACGTCATGAGCTTAGGGGTCCGGCTATTGGCGCAACTCAATAACAATGCAATTGCTGCCAGATAGCACACTAATTGGGTTTGTATTTGCCATATTTATTGTCCATATTTTCACAGACGATGCTTTTAAACCGTAAATATAGATTAGAACTCATTACCCTGTAGGTCTTTTGATTTGTACTGAAATAAATACTCACATGTCACATTTACGTGGATCGTTCTGTGAAGTGGACTTCCAACAACTCCATTGTCTGCTGTGCAATTGTAATAACCAGAGTCACTTTTGTTCAACTTGCTAAACTGATGAAATAAAAAGAAGCCGTTGCCACTAGCTAGAGGTGTGCTCACTCCTGTCCTTGTCCATGTTATATTTGGTGTTGGGCATCCTGTGGCAGTGCAGTTCAATTGTAAAGCATCCCCTTCTATCACCGTTATAGAATCAGTTTGTGGGGCAATGCTGCTTGTGACGGGAACTGAAACAGAGGTGTAAAAGTAAAACATCTACATAGGTCAGAATTGCCTTTCTCCGTCAAATCGTAAATTTCTCAAATAATTCTTTAGGGACGTAAAAATGTAATTTATGTGGGGGAATGAATTGGGTTAAAATTGAAATAAGGAGTATAAGCTAATGTTAAACTGCAATGTTGTCTTTAGTTACTTTGCATTGCACTGTCACTTCTAAAAGTAGGATTTCTGCCCAATTCAAATTCAATCTTTTTCAATATTCAGAATAATAAAGAGATCCATCTATACGTTTTCTTTACCTTTTATCGTCAGGTTGATTTTAGACTCCGCTTGCCCATACTGGTTTTCAGTTTTGCACGAATATTCTTCCAGGTTACATCCATCAATACTTTGAATCACGTGGCTTGCAATGTCTGCTCCTGCGCATGTCTTATCATAGTAGCTTTGGATAGCAGTGTTACCATGGTAAAACGTCACGTTGCACTGTTGTGGCCTTAATATTGATGCACACGACAATCTTACAATGTCCCCTTTGAGGAAAATGTTGTCACTTTTGTTTGTTGAAATGGAAATATTTCCTGGTTGGTCTAATGTAGAAAATCACAGAGAAAATTTAGCAACTTTTACATAGAGATTATTACACTCAGTAAAGATGTATAAAATCATGTCTTCAAAAACCTTCATGCATAGGTAATTGTCCGCTCATATTCCAAGCTAGAATTGATATTTTTTAGATAACAAAAATTAAAATTAGAATATGAATTCCAAACCAAATCCTTACACATGACAGTGACTTTTGAAGTTGCAGTTGCTGCAGGACACTCATTTCCATTATGTGCTGTACATTGGTATGTAGCCTCGTCTCCACGTACAATACTTGTGAAGGTGTAACTAGAACCTTCAGGATATGATGAACCACCAACTTTACTCCAAGTCACGTTCATTGGATCACTACCCGTTACATTGCACATGAGAACCACTCTGTCTCCTTCTACTACAGTCTGGGTTGGAGATGTCCAAGTTATCTGTGGAGGAGCTGAAATAGAGAAAACCCTTCGTTTATTTATTGGTGGTAATCTTTGTAAGAAAGATGCAGATCATTCGTGCTTTCAGAGGACATAAATATAAATCCATAGCAGACGTACCTTTTGTGGCAATAGTCACAGATACATTCTCTCCAAGTCCAACAGTATTCTTTGGTTCACACTTGTACGTGTTATTGCCTGCTTGTGGAACATTCAACTGATAGACTCCATACATGCTGGTATGTACAAGCCGATCATTCAAGTAGAAGCGATATTCATGTGCTGGTGGGTTGGCATTTGTTGTACATTGTAAAGTAACTGAGTCATTCAGGCAGACCCTACTCAGTGTGCTGGTCAGGTTTGTCAGATATGGTTTATCTAAATAAAACAATAGAAAGTTTTTATTCAACAGCTCATTTTTTGATCTTTACGCCTTTATCTAATTGAACTTACAAGTAATATTAAGGTAAATGGTCTTTATCGCAGGACTTCCCACTACACCGTTGTTTACAGTACACTGATAGGTGCCTGTGTCTTGCTTCGTTAGGTTTGTAAAAGTTTTATTCAGTGCAACACCAGTGCCCTGCTCAAGGAATGAAGATACACCAGTCTTGGTCCATGTGACGTTTGGAATGGGACATCCTGTTGGAGTGCAGCTAAGAGACAAAAAACTTTCTTCTTCCATAACGATGGTATCATATGATGGCACAACACTCGCGCCGGGAGGAACTTTCGGTGAAAAAAAATGGAAATTAAAATATTAATATTCCTTGAAAAGTCCTAACTCCTTACAAAAGATCATAAAATGTAAACGTATCGTATTTTTCTTCGAAACTGCAGGAAAGGGTTGCCCAATTCTGTCGAGCCTAGTGCATTTATAGGCGGCGGCGGCGGCCACAGAAGTCAGGGTTATGCATTACCACCCGTTTGTCCCAGATTAAACTGTTGATAAGGACTGGGCATCAACAAATAACAAAGGAAATGGAGAATTACCTTGTACAGTGACATTCTCATAAACTCTTTCGCCGGTGCCTATTTCGTTTATTGTAACGCAAGAGAAACTCTCCTCGTTGCATCCTTCAATCCTAGAAATAACATGACTTGTTGTACATGTGCTGCTGGACTGGTTAGCCAATAGATGATCTCCCTGATAAAATAGCATGTGACAGGTAGAGGGTTTTGCTCGTGATTGACATTTCAGCATGACTGGTTCTCCAAGTAAGAAAACATTGCGGCTCTTGTTGATCGTGATATTCGTATTTTCTGGTTTGTCTACAGAAACAATGCACAAACACTCGTAAGGAAGTTGATTTACAATAAGATAAAATTGGTATTATTCAATCCCGCTTTTCATTGTGAAAAGCATATCAACATAAATTCCTTACACATGACAGTAATAGATGATTGAGCAGTTGCTGCAGGACACTCATTTCCATTATGTGCTGTACATAGGTACGTGGCCTCGTCTCCACGCACAATACTTCTGAAGGTATAATTAGAACCTTCAGGATATGATGAACCACCAACTTCACTCCAGGTCACGTTCATTGGATCACTACCCGTTACATTGCACATGAGAACCACTCTGTCTCCTTCTACTACAGTCTGGTTTGGCGATGACCAAGTTATCTGAGGAGGAGCTGAAGGACATGAATTCAACATGAATATTCGTTTTCATCATTATCATCATCTCCATACGATCAATATCTTTAATGAATTAAATTCTTTCCAACATGTAACATTCATTATATTGTTCGCATTAAAATAGTTTTTTTTTTCAAAAACAAACGTACCTTTTATGAAAATAATCACCGTAACATTCTGTCCAGTTCCAATAATGCTCTTTGGTTCACACTTGTATGTGTTATTGCCTGCTTGTGGAACATTCAACTGATAGACTCCAGACATGCTGGTATGTACAAGCTGATCATTCAAGTAGAAGCGATATTCATGTGCTGGTGGGTTGGCATTTGTTGTACATTGTAAAGTAACTGAGTCATTCAGGCAGGCCCTACTGAGTGTGCTGGTCAGGTTGGTGTGATACGGTTTGTCTAGAATATTAATTTATGATAACTCGTAAGTGTAAAGAACAAAGTTCAACCAAAGTACCGCGCTTTTTTATGCCTAAAAACATAAGAAAGTTCCAAAACATTAAGACGACACTCGATTAGAAAACGAAAACTTTGCGGTACTCACATGTCACGTTCACATAGGTTGTTGTGTGAAGTGGACTTCCAACAACTCCATTGTCTACCGTACAATTATAATAACCAGAGTCACTTTTTTTCAACGTTCTCATCCGGTGAGATAGAAAGAAGCCGTTGCCACTAGCTAGAGGTGCGCTCTCTCCATTCCTTGTCCATGTGATATTTGGTGTTGGGCATCCTGTGGCAGTGCAGTTTAGTTCTAAAGCATTTCCTTCCAACACCGTTATAGAATCATTTGATGGTGAAACACTGATAGTAGCAGGAACTGCAACAAAGAAATCACAAAACACATCAAATCTAGTAGACAAGAAGACAACATTGTTTTTATCTCTACTACCTCAGCAACTTCAGCAACTATATCATCATTACATTCCTTCTCCTTTCCTTTTTTGCAAGTTGTCTCTGGAGCTTGACATTGAATTCGTTTTTATAGTTGTAACATAAACATACTTTCTTCACCTTTTACCGTCAAGTTGATTTTAGCTTCTTCTTGCCCGTACTTGGTTTTGGCTTTGCATGAATACTCTTGCAAGTTACACCCATCTATGCTTTGAATCACGTGACTAGCAGCCTCTGCTCCTGCGCATGTCTTATCATTGTAGCTTTTGATAGAGGTATAACCATGGTAAAATGTCACATTGCACAACTGTGGTTTTGATGCTGATGCACAAGACAATTTCACCGGGTCTCCTTTAAGGAAAGTGTTGTCACTTCTATTGGTTGATATGGTGGTATTTTCAGGCTTATCTATAACAAATACGATATACTTTTTAGTAGGTGCTGTGGCTTAACCTTAAAATTCTAATTACAAAGCGTTTGCCAATGAACACTGATTTTATTATGTTCTTTTTCTTTATGTGCTATATATTAGTTCAAGTGTTAATTTGATGTCATTTTACAAGCTTCCTCACACATTGAAAGTTATTTTAATAAAATAAAACAATATATGTTAGCTGTTGGAAAGATTTGTTATATTTAAGGATTTTGCATGTATTATCACAGCTTTTGCAATGTTTTTCCTTCATATAATTTTAGGATCAGTCTAATCTGAAAGAAATCAACATATACCTCAATACTTACAGTCTACAATAAGGTAAGCTTCTGCTTCAGTTCGAGGACATTCGTCTCCATTCTTGACTGTTACCACCACACGACCTTCGTCTTTGCGATTTACTTTCTGTAAATAGATGCGCCGTCCATTCACATCCTCCACGAACTTACCAGACGTATTCCAGGACACAGTAAGAGGTTCAGTACCATTGATGGTGATTGTAAAATTCACATCAGATCCCTCAGTTACAGTCATGTTTTGTGGTGAAATGATTATGACAGGTGGATCTGAGATCAATAGTACATTTAGAAATCTAATGTGCCAAAATGTAATATTAAAACTAGTTCAAATCTAGTTTGCTTTATAGGAACCCGACTGACCAGAACAAATATAAGGGTTGAAGACAATTGCCAGCCTAGTTTTCCTAATAGATGTTATTACTATTGTAACTTAGATAGTGCACGCGCTCTGGTTGGTCGAGAACTGTGCTGTATTGGTGAAAGAAGAACGGTGCAAATGACGCCATCTGCGCACACAACCTGCTTTGCAAATTATTGTCAGAAAACAGCAATGAAATTTACAAAGAATTTTTTCTTCTAGCTATTTAATAAAATAAGTAAATCCACTTCAATTTTTACTGAACTTCCTTCAGTAATACAGCCTGATGTACGAATCCTCTTCACCTTACTCTCGCGTAGTCGTCTCTTACTGCGTGCTGTGTTACGGTACGAATCACGTATAACGCTTTTTTATCGTAATGATTACACAAGTTTTCTTGTCAACTGACGTACCCTTAGTTTGAGTCACAACTGTCCGATTCTGCCCAGCCCCAACAATGTTCTTTGGTTCACACTTGTACGTGTTATTGCCTGCTTGTGGAACATTCAACTGATAGACTCCAGACATGCTGGTATGTACAAGCTGATCATTCAAGTAGAAGCGATATTCATGTGCTGGTGGGTTGGCATTTGTTGTACATTGTAAAGTAACTGAGTCATTCAGGCAGGCCCTACTGAGTGTGCTGGTCAGGTTTGTAGGATAAGGTTTGTCTGGAGAAAAAATGGAAGTTCACATTCAATAAAAGATATTTTCGATTATTCAAACGCCTTTCTCTAACTAAACTTACAAGTAACATTCAGGTAAATGGTCTTTATCGCAGGACTTCCCACTACACCGTTGTTCACAGTACACTGATAGATGCCTGTGTCTTGCTTCGTCAGGCTTGTAAATGTCTTATTCAGTACAACACCAGTGCCCTGCTCGAGGACTGAAGATACGCCATTCTTGGTCCATGTAATATTTGGAGTGGGACATCCTGTTGGAGTACAGCTGAGAGACAAAGAACCTCCTTCTTCCATAACGATGGTATCAGATGATGGAACAACACTCACGCCAGGGGGAACTTTCGGTGAAGAAAATTAATAATCAAAATACTATAGAATTTTGTACATCAAAAACATTTCATAGGCAAAGGATCCAAGGAGGCAGCCATGGTATAACCACTACTTTTGGTGATAAATACCCTGTATGTATATATTCATTTTACCTTCTACAGTGACATTTTGATAAACCCTTTCATCGCTTCCAACTTCGTTCATTGCAAAGCAAGAGAAATTGTCCTTATTGCATCCTTCAATGCTAGAAATAACATGACTTGTCGTACACGTGCTGCTGGACTTGTTAGCCAATAGCTGATTTCCTTTATAAAAACGCACGTGACAAGTAGAGGGTTTTGCTCGTGATTGACATGTCAATGTGACTGGTTCTCCAAGTAAGAAAACATTGCTGCTTTTGTTGAGTGTGATGTTCGTATTTTCTGGTTTGTCTACAAAGATAATGCATATGCACGTGTTAGGAAATCAGATATTAATTACATTGTTAGAAAAAAACATATCTACAAAAACATTTCTTACACGTGATAGTAATAGATGATCGAGCAGTTGCTGCAGGACACTCATTTCCATTATGTGCTGTACATTGGTACGTAGCCTCGTCTCCACGTCCAATACTTGTGAAGGTGTAACTAAAACCTTCAGGATATGATGAACCACCAACTTTACTCCAAGTCACGTTCATTGGATCACTACCCGTTACATTGCACATGAGAACTACTCTGTCTCCTTCTACTACAGTCTGGTTGAGAGACGACCAAGTTATCTGTGGAGGAGCTGAAATAGAGGAAACGCTTCGTTTATTTATTGGACTTAAGCTTTGAAAGAAAGATGGAGACCATTCGTGCTTTCAGATGATATAAACAGAACTCAACAACAAACGTACCTTTTGTGGCAATAGTCACAGATGCATTCTGCCCAAATCCAACAGTATTCTTTGGTTCACACTTGTACGTGTTATTGCCTGCTTGTGGAACATTCAACTGATAGACTCCAGACATGCTGGTATATACAAGCCGATCATTCAAGTAGAAGCGATATTCGTGTGCTGGTGGGTTGGCATTTGTTGTACATTGTAAAGTAACTGAGTCATTCAGACAGGTTCTACTGAGATTGCTGGTCAGGTTTGTAGGATAAGGTTTGTCTAAAAAAATTACAATTACAATTCATGAGCGATGACTGATATTTTCGAAATTGTCAAGCTATAAATTCTAATGTACTTACAAGTAACATTCAGGTAAATAGTCTTTACCGCAGGACCTCCCACTACACCGTTGTTCACAGTACACTGATAGATGCCTGTGTCTTCCTTCGTCAAGCTTGTAAATGTCTTATTCAGTACAACACCAGTGCCCTGCTCGAGGACTGAAGATACGCCATTCTTGGTCCATGTAACATTTGGAGTTGGACATCCTGTTGGAGTACAGCTGAGAGACAAAGAACCTCCTTCTTCCATAACGATGATATCAGATGATGGAACAACACTCACGCCAGGGGGAACTTTCGGTGAAGAAAATTAATAATCAAAATACTATAGAATTTTGTACATCAAAAACATTTCATAGGCAAAGGATCCAAGGAGGCAGCCATGGTGTAACCACTATTTTTGATGATAAATACCCTGTATGTATATATTCATTTTACCTTCTACAGTGACATTTTGATAAACCCTTTCATCGCTTCCAACTTCGTTCATTGCAAAGCAAGAGAAATTGTCCTTATTGCATCCTTCAATGCTAGAAATAACATGACTTGTCGTACACGTGCTGCTGGACTTGTTAGCCAATAGCTGATTTCCCTTATAAAAAAGCACGTGACAAGTAGAGGGTTTTGCTCGTGATTGACATGTCAACGTGACTGGTTCTCCAAGTAAGAAAACATTGCTGCTTTTGTTGAGCGTGATGTTCGTATTTTCTGGTTTGTCTACAAAGATAATGCATATGCACGTGTTAGGAAATCAGATATTAATTACATTGTTAGAAAAAAACATATCTACAAAAACATTTCTTACACGTGATAGTAATAGATGATCGAGCAGTTGCTGCAGGACACTCATTTCCATTATGTGCTGTACATTGGTACGTAGCCTCGTCTCCACGTCCAATACTTGTGAAGGTGTAACTAGAACCTTCAGGATATGATGAACCACCAACTCTACTCCAGGTCACGTTCATTGGATCACTACCCGTTACATTGCACATGAGAACTACTCTGTCTCCTTCTACTACAGTCTGGTTGAGAGACGACCAAGTTATCTGTGGAGGAGCTGAAATAGAGGAAACGCTTCGTTTATTTATTGGACTTAAGCTTTGAAAGAAAGATGGAGACCATTCGTGCTTTCAGATGATATAAACAGAACTCAACAACAAACGTACCTTTTGTGGCAATAGTCACAGATGCATTCTGCCCAAGTCCAACAGTATTCTTGGGTTCACACTTGTATGTGTTATTGCCTGCTTGTGGAACATTCAACTGATAGACTCCAGACATGCTGGTATGTACAAGCCGATCATTCCAGTAGAAGCGATATTCATGTGGTGGTGGGTTGCCATTTGTTGTACATCGTAAATTAACTGAGGCATTCAGGCAGGCTCTACTCAGTGTACTGTTCATAGTTGTCAGATCAGGTTTATCTAGAATATTAATTCATAATCAATCGTTAATGTAAAGCCGCTCCTTCTAATAACATTGAGGAAACGATTTGCTTAACTGAAGTCACATTAATGAACTCCAATAAGTTGTCCCACTGCTTGAAATAATTTAGATGTAAATCTTACTTAACTGATTTACACAAGTTTTTTCTCTACTCACATGTTACATTCACATAGATTGTCCTCTGAAGTGGACTTCCAATAACTCCGTTGTCTACCGTGCAATTGTAATAACCGGTGTCATTTTTGTTCAACTTGCTAAACCGATAAGATAAAAAGAAGCTGTTGCTAGTAACTAGAGGTTTGTTCACTCCTGTCTTTGTCCATGTGATATTTGGTGTTGGGCATCCTGTGGCATTGCAGTTCAGTTCTATAGCATCTCCTTCCAACACCGTTATAGAATCATTTGATGGCGAAACGATCATAGTAGCAGGAACTGCAACAAAGGAATTGCAAGAAAAACATATAAAATCCAGTATACAACATATTTCTATCTCCACTAACTCTGCAAGCTGCCGGCAGATTTAAGCAGCAATATATTCTTCCTCCTGTCTTCATTTTCATGTACTTTTAGGTCCTTGCCAAATTTATTTTCTTAGTAGTAACATACTTTCCTTACCATTTATCGTCAGGTTGATTTTAGACTCTTGTTCTCCGTACTGGTTTTCAGCTCTGCAAGAATACTCCTCCAGGTTACATCCATCAATACTTTGAATCACGTGACTCGAAGCCTCTGCTCCTGCGCATGTCTTATCATAGTAACTTTGGATATAAGTGTTGCCATGGTAAAATGTCACATTGCACAACTGTGGTTTTGATGCTGATGCACAAGACAATTTCACATGGTCTCCTTTTAGGAAAGTGTTGTCGCTTCTATTGGTTGATATGGTGGTACGTTCAGGCTTATCTTTAAGAGATGCAAAACATTTGACGTGTTCTGACTGTTTTGGAATATGATATTACTTATATTCTTAGTAACTTAATGGTTTTTAAAACAAATATTTAGAACTAGCCATATACGTAAAAATCTTTCATCTTTGATAATATTATAGAACCATGCACGAAGTGAAGAGAGCATCAAGGAGACATGTCAATTTTAAGAAGTAGGCGAAAATGAAAGCTGTCAATTTAAGTGTTCATTTTCAACTTTTTGGGAGAAAAAAGAAAAATTTAGCATATACTTTTTACATTATTAACATTTGGTTTAACATGACATTTTTATACACCAAATTGAAAAATAACGTTGCCGGTCGGGGTTAAAAACGTTAAATTATCGAAGCTATTAAAGATCAAAGGGTGTTCTGGGTAAATGGTTAACGAGGTTAATATTATGCATTTTGCAATAAACAGAAATACGAGAGATGTTATTAAGTTGTGTGCCCAAATAGATATATATGTATTTTGCAGTTTTGCAGCTCTCGAACATTGATATAAGTTACCGACGAAGTTACTGATATAAGTTACTGTCAACCCTCATGCATGTGTCTGTATGCAAATACTCTCCGAATGCCCAGGATGTATCCAGAATACCTTATCGGTCTTAGTTCCAATCATTTAAACTTTTTAACCTAACAACGCTTTTGGGCATTTTTCAATTTGTCTAGCCCCTTATGCAAACAATCATAACAACTTACAAGTGACGTTGATGTAAAGCGATCTGATTATAGGACTTCCAACAACTCCGTTATCAACTGTGCACTGGTAACCTCCTGTATTTTGTCTCACAAGACTATCAAACCGAAGAGATAGCGAGTTGCCAGTGGTAGTATTTACAAGGTCAGGTATCCCTTCAATCTTGGTCCAGGTGATGTTTGGCGCTGGGCATCCAGTTGCAATACAGAAGATTTCTAATGATTTGCCTTCATCTTTGGTAATAATGTTCCTTGATGGGTTTAAAGTCATGTTTACAGGTACTAAAAAAGCAATTTAGTATATGAATCAAGTAAATCTTTTAGTGTTATAAAAGCCTGAAAAAGTATTTCATGCCATCGTTAAAACACCTTATTGGGAAACCTGTTTTTCCAGCCACAATTATTGCTCAATATTGATACTGATTCAATGATTCAAAGCATTGCTATCCAGAATACCAGTAAGTCCAGTAATAAGCAACCTGTACTCATCAGGTAAACTTCAAAGGATTAAAACCATCATCTGAGTGGTGAATCCAGGGTTGGTTCCTGGTTTCCATAGAAAACCCGTTTGTGAGATCTTGTGAAAACAAATTATGTTCTTTACCCTCAACAGAATGAAATTGGACCCCCCTCCCTTTTGAAGCCGATCACACCAGAATTTCCTGCGTGCCGGCCATTTTGAAACCTCATTTTTAAATCCTGGATCATGTACATGAACCATTGATATTATATTCGTTACCTTGGATTGTCAAATTGATTTTAGACTCTTCTTGCCCGTACTGGTTTTCCGCTTTGCATGAATACTTTTTCAGGTCACATCCATCAATACTTTGAATCACGTGTGTAGCAGCCACATCTCCTGCACATGTCTTGTTTGAATAGCTTCCAATCACTTGACTTTCATTATAGAAGATGATGTTACAAGTTTGTGGCTTGGAGTAGGAGGAACAGAACAGTGTTACATTTTCTCCCATCATGAAGGTGTTATTAGCTTTATTTGTTGTCAATGTAGTGTTTTCTGGTTTGTCTGGAAAGTGAAACAAAACTTAGTAGCGGTAATAGATAACGGTTGACTTACCTTTTTTGATTCTCACCGTGTATTATTAAGGAAATCTGAAAGGACTTATCATTATGCAAAACGTGTTCGGAAATGTTTATTATTTACTTTCTTATGTTTGTGACGTTAAAGGTTGGTTTTACATTTCATATATGGAAAACATGCATAATAGGCTTTCATAACAAACCTTCTTCACTAAATCACTAACGCAAGAAGCATTATGAGTTTCTCACGGTATCTTTTAATGTAGCACTTATGTTTAAAAGCTTTATTCTACTTTTCATACAATCTATATGTAAAAAACATTCTTAACCTAGCCCTTGCTCTTTCGCCTTCTGAAGGCCACCAAGGTCTACGTCAATACTTACAGTCTACAATAAGGTAAGCTTCTGCTTTAGCTGGAGGACATTCGTCTCCATTCTTGACTGTTACCGCCACACGACCTTCGTCTGTGCGATTTACTTTCTGTAAATAGATGCGCCGTCCATTCACATCCTCCACGAACTTACCAGACGTATTCCAGGACACAGTAAGAGGTTCAGTGCCATTGATGGTGATTGTAAAATTCACATCAGATCCTTCAGTTATAGTCAAGTTTTGTGGTGGAGCGATTATGACAGGTGGATCTGATGAAACGAACAATTTAAAACATTTTCAGTTAACTGATCTGTTTTTCAGCTAAGCCTAACTGATCTTTTTTAATTAATTTTGAAGGTAGAATTGTTGACAGTATAGTTTGGGTTTGCGCACATTACACACCCAATACAACAAAAGCATGCTGATTATATTTGCTATCCTATGTACCTTTTGTAGAAACTTCCACTGTTACATTATGCCCAGGTCCAACAGTATTCTTTGGTTCACACTTGTACGTGTTATTGCCTGCTTGTGGAACATTCAACTGATAGACTCCAGACATGCTGGTATGTACAAGCTGATCATTCAAGTAGAAGCGATATTCATGTGCTGGTGGGTTGGCATTTGTTGTACATTGTAAAGTAACTGGGTCATTCAGGCAGGCCCTACTGAGATTGCTGGTCAGGTTGGTCAGATAAGGTTTATCTAGTTACAGCCAAATAAAATAAATTCAAACATAATGTACTGCTAAACAAATAAAATATGGCTTTGTTGAACATCTTTGGTTTTCATGTGTTGTGGGGGCATTACGGTTCCTAATTTTAATGATATCACATGAAATGCTCCACGACCGCTGAAGACATGCAGATCAAATATTTGCCTCCAGGGCTTTCAACAGGAGTTCCCCGTTCAAGTGTCCTCATATAATGGATTTCTTTCCACATTTATTTAACAAATGGCCATAAAAGGAGGAATCAATTGCTATTCTTACATGTTACATTCACATAGATTGTTTTGTGAAGTGGACTTCCAACTAATCCGTTGTCTACTGTGCAATTGTAATAACCAGAGTCATGTTTTTTGAACTTGCTGAAACGATAAGGTAAAAAGAAGCCGTTGCCACTAGCTAGAGGTGTGCTCACTCCGTTCTTTGTCCATGTGATATTTGGTGTTGGGCATCCTGTGGCATTGCAGTTCATTTCTAAAGCATCTCCTTCCAACACCGTTATAGAATCATTTGATGGCGAAATACTCATAGTAGCAGGAACTGGAACGGTAAAATAATCAAAACCCATATAGGTTACTTAAAGTAGCATGAAAGAGTACCATTTGCCTGTATATATACGAATATCTTCCATCATTAGCTGATTACTGCTCGTTACCTTTTATCGTCAAGCTCATTTTGTCTTCTTCATAACCATACTTGTTTTCAGCTCTGCATGAATACTTTTCCAAGTTGCATCCGCTAATATTCACAATAACGTGTGTAGCAGCCACATCTCCTGCACATGTCTTGTTTGAATAGCTTCCAATCACTTGACTTTCATTATAGAAGATGATGTTACAAGTTTGTGGCTTGGAGTAGGAGGAACAGAACAGTGTTACATTTTCTCCCATCATGAAGGTGTTATTAGCTTTATTTGTTGTCAATGTAGTGTTTTCTGGTTTGTCTAGAGTAAAAGGAAAGCAAAGCTTGGTTTTTGCAAACATGGTTTGTACATTACATCATACATGACTTGAGACAGCTGGTTTAGGAGCGCCACCGGCAAAACGTTTGAGACATGAAATATTACTTTAGATGAAACCTGATTTGCGACACCTAATTAAAAACATTCACTGTATCGTCAAAGTTTCTTGGCAACATCACCACGTTTTACTAGACATATTTTGTAATCCAAAACACATGTGTAATTTTAAATAAATGGCTAGTTATAAAAGGATTTCGTGTACCTAAAAGAAAGGGGATAAAAACTGAATGATTAAAACTCAAATGGAAGGGGGAGGGGTAAAACATTAACAATAATGAATTAATACTAAATTAATGATACATTGATTGAGTAATACTAGTCGTGCATGTGGTATCACCTGTAAAAGCAGCCGTGAGTTCAATACTTACAGTCCACGATGAGGTATCCTTCTGCTTTAGCTCGAGGACATTCGTCTCCATTCTTGACTGTTACCACCACACGACCTTCGTCTGTGCGATTTACTTTCTGTAAATAAATGCGCCGTCCATTCACATCCTCCACGAACTTACCAGACGTATTCCAGGACACAGTAAGAGGTTCAGTACCATTGATGGTGATTGTAAAATTCACATTAGATCCTTCAGTTACAGTCATGTTTTGTGGTGGAGCGATTATGACAGGTGGATCTGAATACAATATTTATTTCTGTAATTAACTTATTTTCCCAAATGCTGTATCTTTTTCATTGTGATTATTATAAAACCAAAATTTTTAAAACAAGAGTAAATCGAAAAAATTGGTGCATAAATTACTTTAATTGATTTAGGTTCAGTAAAGGTATGAGAACTATCTGATGTCATAGGCAAACAGAAATTTGGACAGGGAAGTAAAAATTTGCGGAATGTAAAGTTTTAGAGCGCAAGTAAGATGCTCAAAGGCAGCCGAATGACAGAACAATTTATTATTAGGGAATTTCTTTATTCAATCAATTGAAGTCGCTTAAACTTGTATGATGTACTTGAGGTCTGATGTCTTCTGTGATGTCTTACCTTTCACTGTGACGTGCACTGAGTCAGTAGCAATTCCACCAACAAGATTTTTAGCCACACAATGGAAAATGTTATTGTTGGGTAATGAAGCTTTGACGATATAGGAGTTGCTTTGATTGGTTGCTATAGAAACGTTGTTATGATAGAAGTCATATCCAAACACTGGGGGGTTGGCTCTTTCCACTGAACACGTTAGAGTAATGTTACCATTGAGACAAACTGTTTTCTTGTCGACAGCAAGTGTAACATTTTTTGGTGTATCTTAAAATATAAATTGGGACAGTGATAATGTAGTTAAAATCTAATAAACTACAAATAAAACATGAATTTGATATTGGAAATTGCTAAACTTCATCTGTATTTGAATACTCACATCGTACATCTAAACACAAAGTTACAGACTTGTTAGGAGGAATGCCATTATAAGCATTGCAAGTGTAGCATTCACCATTGTTCTTTGTCGTTACATTTAACCTCAACGGGCTTTCTGTGCCAACAAACACACCATTTCTCGTCCAGCTGATATTAGGAGAGGGATTGCCGGTAGCAAGGCAATTAAGCTCCGCCGTATTTCCTTCTTCAGTGGTGACGTTGGACTTTGAACTTGTTATTATGGGGGAGTCTACATGAAGAGAAGAAAAGAGTAAAAGATTTAGCGAAACAAAATGTTCTTCGATTTTGCTCGTTCTGTCTTGACGTTTGTAAGTAATCAATGCCAAATAAGAAAAAAAATACTCAGCTAGCTAGTTTCTTAGACCCAGTTGCATTGAAAACAATGGATAATAAGGCGGTCTTCTTTAATGTTATTAGTTTCGGCTCATGACTAGATCAACGTTTAAACTGGGCCCTAGTAGTATAATTTGTAACAAAACAAGGACATGCTCCCTATTGAAAACGCCAATAAAATAACCGACTTGATGATATCTTGAAACTAACAGTCCATAACGTAAATCAGGGAGGTGGTCCCTCCCACCTCCCGGCGTAAATGTTCTAATGTTCTATGTAATTATTTCCATTTTTGTCCAGCCCTTTACTTAAACATTTTTTAATGTTTTTAATCTAGTCTGATCCAGTGCGTTTTCAGCACGTGCTTTAGTTTTGCAATGTGATTTGATACGACATAATACTTACTTTGTATGGATAGCGTGGTGAAGTAAGGTATGGTTTCGGAATCTTGGTCATGCGTCAGTAATACCTTGTAGCGGGTATTATTATCCATGGTAGTAAGGTTTCTTATAGTAAATACGATAGTTACTGTGGCATCAACCTGAGAGGCGTTCAGCTTCAGTTGTGATGTCCTGTTGAAAAACTTAAGGTATACACGGGTAGCGTTTTCTTTTCCACGTGTGTACTTGATCATCTGGTCTCCATTCCTATACACTTTAACGAATGACCATTGAGGTATAGGAGTGAAATTATCTAAATCTGCCTTCCAAGTGATGTCAACACCGTGTCTTTCAATCCCAGTCACAGTGGTGTCTTCCTTTGGCGTCCAGTCAATAGATTCTCCCTCTGCTAACAACAGCCAAGGTATTTTTGTAAGTACATTGTAGATAAAACCAGTATTGTGGCCAGGATGTTTCAAATAACAATAAGCTTTAAATTTAACCCGACAGCGTGTGCGTCTAATCGGCGCGGGTCGCGGGTAAAATGTCGCGGGTCCCAAAAAATTGTCGCGGGTCCCAAAAAATAAACAAAAAAAAACGTTATGAAATCTAAAAAATTTAGAACATTAGAATAAAAAACTGCAATGTGTTTCATAATTATAGCAATGATAAACATTGTTAATTTAGGCTTTAATTTATTAGAGGGGTTTCATTGATCCACAAAACAAAGTTCACTCAAGGAAGTAAAGTCTTAGACATTACTAAGACTTATTTTTTGTCCAAAATCAAAATGTTTTTCTAATATCTCACCTTGGATAAATTAAGAGTTCATTATTAAACTAAGAAGTTTATCGAGATAAACAAGAACAAGAGCGGTAGTGATAAATACGCTAACTTTGCGGCACTCTACTTTCAGTCACTTCAAGCACTCCATTACAGGCTTGGGGCTACTTTCATCGGACTGTGAAATAGCTACTAAGCTGGTGCATGCTAGAATGATTTTCATATGACCTTGAAAGAATAGTCAAACTAATTAACAATTAGAAGACGAACTCGAGATTTCTATCGGCTGATAGTTGACGAGGGGCTCCGGCCCCGAGTCAACTATCAAAGCCGATAGAAATCGAGAGTGAGTCTTCTAATTGTTTTAGTAAAATTCTCAACGAAACTATACAATTGCAAACAAGAGGAAACTTCACAAAATCGCGAAGGGAAAGCCGCCATTTTTTTCAAAACAAAGCCGGCTTTCTCTACCCACTATCTATCGGCTGATAGATAGTGAGTACGTTAGCCAATCAGAATGCAGGATTTGCAATAGTATAGTAGTAGAATTTTACTAATAGTCATTAGAAAAAACCTACTAATTTTCTATCACCAATCGAGCCCTGTGATTGGCTGAGCTACTAGGGGTCTATTAGTGATAGACCTCTAGTAGAGAAAAGCGCCGGTTTTGAAAACCAAAAATAATATATTTATAGCAAAATCCAAAACTTTTTGCATCCTTTTATTGGACCGATTAGTAGGTTTTCACTAAAACAATTAGACCATTCGGACTCGAGGACTAATTGTTAAGTAGTAGACTCTAAAACAATGACTTTCTTTTGTTCTTGTTTATCGTCCAACGATAGACTTTACTACTTTGAGTTAACTTTGTTTTGAGGGTCAATGAAACCCCTCTAATAAATTAACGCGCAAATTAACAGCATCTAGCAATGTTTATCATTGCTGTAATTATAAAACACATTTCAGAGTTTTTATTCTAATGTTCTGAATTATTTAGATTTAATAACGAATTATGCGGTCATTTCTAATTTTTTGTTGTCATTTTTGGGACCCGCGACATTTTACCCGCGACCCGCGATATTTTACCCGCGACCCGCCACCCGCGACGATTAGACAATCTCCCAGATAGCAGGACATGGCTTCTGTTTACCCTGTATAGCATATGGAGTGCATTCTCTGTGGCGGACCCAAGGATTATCAGTAATCCATTTTTTGTTGAATTCAAAGTGAATTAATATTTCCTATTCATTTCTTATAGCCGAGTAGTCACATGTGCTTCACAAACGCCTATTTTGCCAATGGCTAAGGACAATAAGCTTTATTGCACACTAGCAAGATATCACACTTATTTATATCCATTTTGAGATTTATTCACGAATCGCACCACTTTGAGTTTTAAATCAGACTGTTATGAAGAGCCAATGAAATTGCAGAAAACATAGAATTTGACCAATCGTATCACAGAACACAAAAGTCAATTCAAAGCATGAGAAAAAATGGCTTTAAATTTTACATTCCTACAGTAGTAATTTCAAAATGGATATAATTAATGCTTAAATCGCATACTTTTTAACCAATCAGATTGCAGGATTTCCGGTCCTGCAATTTTGTAATCACTCATTTGATTTCAGACCAAATTCCACTCCACTTAGTTCAATTACCAATATTTACGAATCAAATGTGGGAAATTTTGAAATAAGACATCTGAGTTACCAGAATCAGTTTTTCAGTCACAATCAAAACACAACCACTAGGACCACGTAAAGCTATCAATAATACGACTATTAGCAAAACAAATTGGATAAAAAGAACAATCCTGAACCAGCTATGGGCGAATAAATTTTCCGGTTTTTTAGTGTAATGCATATGTCCACCAAAATAGCGGCTAAAATTTCAAAGAATTATTTCATGGAAACAATTTATCAAACTCACTTTAGACATGTTAAAATTAAATGTTATGCACGAACATGTCCCACACTCAAAAAAGGTTTGATTAGGCGAAAATTCGAAAACTCGATCGAAAGAAAAACTGCGAAATAGTTTGAAATTTTCTACAGTAAGTTACAACACACCTGGCTCCCTAAAAATATTTAATAATCAAGTTTATAGCATTCATAATTAATTTTAAGTTCGTTGCCTTTCTCGGTCTATGTTGTCACATGGAAACAAAGAATAACCTATGTCACTGAATCGACATGGGCTCTCGATCGGCTGCCCAACAGCTACGTAAGAAAACTCCGAGGAAATGTTGTGTATAATAGAAGAAAATGGGTTGTAAAATAAGACGACCTCCCGAATTCACAAAAATTCTATACCAAGAATAAGTGGCCTTAGTTTGAAATGTTAAAAACCCTTCCTATAATAAGCTATCCCTAATATAAGACGGTGTTTGAAGCGCTCTTACTTTTGGAGGTTTAGTGTATTTCACGAAGAAGAAAACAATTTTAATTATTATGACTGTATGCTATTTAAGACTACTTTTTTCTATTTATACTCTTTGAAAACCTAGTTGCTGAATTTCGAGCGATAAACCTATGACCAAGTGAATTATTATATACAATGTTACTGTGTAATATTCGGTAATAATATGATTAATTATATATAATTTGATAAAACTGATAAAAGTACTTTGATGGGAAATTACCTGTAAACGTCAAAATTGCTATTTGAACCAATACAAAAACAGCCACTGCAAACATCTCCATTTCAGCATTCACTGAAAGAACTTCATGGAACGATGTTTATTCCACATTACGAATTTTATAAATACATTTTCAGCTCTGTTAAACATAAAGTTCTGGATGGTTAAACCTGTTACGGGTTACAGCATTGCAAGACCTCTGAGTTACAGCGTTCCAGCATGTTTCAAAATTTATAAAACTCATGAATAATTAATGAGGAAAACACAATAGAAATCATTGTCCGTGGAGGAGGTCGTATATCTGATACAAAATCGTCCTGATTTGCATAAAGTTTGACTCCAATTTTCTCAGCCAAATTCAATTTTATCTTTAAAATTTTAGTAGAACATGATTGTATACACCTAGACGTTTCATAAGTAATATACAATATTCGTGTCCGTGTTGTATCAGATATACAATCACTCGCCTTCGGCTCGTGGTTGTATATCTGATACAACACGGCCACTCATATTGTATATATTACATAAAAGACTTTTATTAGACACAGCAAATTCCTATTGGCTAGAACATGTGCCAAGATTCGTTAGTTTTATGAGTGTTTTTACTGAGTATTTTTAGTTTTTGAATAATCTCATTAATAAGGTCACAAATCTTTCGACAAGATATTTAATTTTGAAATTTCAGTGAATCTATCACATTTCATGTTTATTGAATGATATGTGATGCTGATTGTATTTTGTTATGAAAAGGTTTCTTTGTATTGATCAAATAGTCAAAGTTTTTGTCATATTTGTCATGCAAACTATTTTTTCAAAATGTCGACAGGAAAATATGCAATTTAATAATTGGAAATGATTGTTGTAAAATATGTCAACTTTGAACCAGAATGGTAGCAAATAACATCAAACAATCGCAATGAGTCAAAGTTGAGCAGATCAGAAGTTATTTTGGAATGTTATCAGCAGAGTGGAACGTTGTCAACAAAATATTTGATTCCGGTTGATTTCACACACCATGCCACAGAATCATCATTGCATGGCGCTCATGATGGAAAACGATACTTCTTTTATTGATCAAACATTTGTAATTGTCTATTCATTAAACCAGTTAAGAAGGGATGTCAACAAAATCGAAGATAAGAAAAACTCGATTTCGATCATATTCTAGTAATAGGTAGACAGTATAGGTAAAATAAGCCATGGCAAATTCATATTATTATTCTCATTATCATATTGATATTATTTCATTTATTTACTTATTTTATTTTATTATTTAATTTATTTATATTATTGATCTACATATTTTCTTTATTCATTTTCTTTATTTCGTTTCTTTATCTATTTTTTTTCTTTTCTTTTCTTTTATTTCATTTATTTATCTTATTTATTCAGTTTAATTTGTTTAATATAATTTAATTTCGTTCATTTATTTTATCATCATCATTAATATTATCATATTATTATTATTTTATTTATTTACTTATTTTATTTATTTATGTATTTACTAGTTATTTTATTTTTATCATTTCTTTATTTATTTCATTTTATTTCATTTGTTTGTTTTTATTTATTTATTTATTCATTCATTTTACTTACTTACTGACTCACTCACTCACTTATGTACAATGTGTATGGGCTTCATTGGCTAAAAACTAAGGCCTCAAAGTACTCTGGTAAACAGTTATTGCTGCCACCATTGATTTGCTGGAAGATCAACTGTGAAATTTCATCAAATAAATAAATAAATAAATACGAACGAAGTTATGAATTTTTAAAGATGACCTTTTCTATAAAGAAATTAATGTATGGAAAATTGTCTTGGTGGGCAAGCTGTTGCCCACCACATACATTTCCTTATAAAAAAGGTCACTTTTAAAAATTCATAACTTCGTTTATATTTATTTGATTGCCCTCAAAATTTCAAAATTTACTAATTTTAGGATGCTCTTTCCAGATATGATATTTTCGGGACCAGAGAAGCAATATTTGAAATGTCACGCAAGGTGTGCAAAATCCCCATTGATGTATAAAAAAAATAATAATAATAATAATCATATATCATCATCATCATCATCCTCATGTATCATCATCATCATCACCATCATGTTTCATCATCATCATCACCATCATGCTTCATCATCATCACCATCATGTTTCATCATCATCATCATCATGTTTCATCATCATCATCATGTATCATCATCATCACCATCATGTTTCATCATCATCATCATCATCATTGTGTATCATCATCATCATCACCATTATGTATCATCATCATATATCATCATCATCATCATCACCATTGTTTCATCATCATCATCACCATCATGCTTCATCATCATCATCATCATGTTTCATCATCATCATCATCATCATCATGTTTCATCATCATCATCATGTATCATCATCATCACCATCATGTTTCATCATCATCATCATCACCATTGTTTCATCATCATCATCATCATCATGTATCATCATCTTCATCACCATTATGTTTCATCATCATCATCAACATGTATCATCATCATCATGTATCATCATCATTACCATTGTTTCATCATCATCAACATGTATCATCATGTATCATCATCATCATCATCATCAACATGTATCATCATCATGTATCATCATCATCATTGTTTCATCATCATCATCATCATCATCATCAACAACATGTATCATCATCATCATGTATGATCATCATCATCATCCCTGATATTTTTATAAGTTATCTATCACTTAGGTAAATAGTTAGTTCTTCTCAATTGAATAACAATAACAATAACAATAACAATAACAATAACAATAACAATAACAATAACAATAACAATAACAATAACAATAACAATAACAATAACAATAACAATAACAATAACAATAACAATAACAATAACAATAACAATAACAATAACAATAACAATAACAATAACAATAACAATAACAATAACAATAACAATAACAATAACAATAACAATAACAATAACAATAACAATAACAATAACAATAACAATAACAATAACAATAACAATAACAATAACAATAACAATAACAATAACAATAACAATAACAATAACAATAACAATAACAATAACAATAACAATAACAATAACAATAACAATAACAATAACAATTATATATTATCTTCATCATGCAATATCATCATCATCATCCTCATCACTTATCATCATTATCATCATCCTCATCAACCCTCATATTTTTGTCAAGTTATCTATCACTTAGGTAGGGTTTTCTGAAAAAAATATCAGGATGATATCCCATAATTTCTGGTATACTTTTGATATACTTGTAAATATATTTGAAGCATACAAATTGTTTTGCAAATGGTTGTATAATTCTGTGTAATATATATAGTTTCAGTCCCAGTCTGTAACAGAAAACCCATCTATAGAAGTAACACAAAAGGAGCTTGTCTCTTTTCCAGTCTTACAGCTTTCCACATACTGAATCATTTAGATTTGAAGGGAGCCATGGACAAAGATCTTATAAGTTTGAAAGACATCTCAGAAAGCTAAGAAGCACAGCATTACATATGACAGATAAAAACAGTTAAAATAAAGGTGTATACTTGACAGCAAAAGTTGTTATCGGTTCTTGACTGACACATATATTTGCATGAAAACTAAATTATTTCTTCTCTGTTTGAATCCCAAAAATATCATCATTATCATGGTCACCATCGTCTGCATTAGGTGGATTTGGTTCCACTAACCCATTGTAAACCTTATAGTAAACTATACTTGAGTCTGAATCGCATATTCCTAGCGTGACAGCAAGGTTACTGGACCTATACCCTGGAACATCTCGTACACATCGTTGGATCTCAGTGACAATATTTTGAATTTCCTCTACTGTTAATGATGTGTTCACGCTCAAAGGTACAATTATTTCCTTTTCTGCTTTCTTTCTTGGTTTTCCACTCAAATAAACACGTTTTAGTTTATCAGAGAAGTGAATTTCGACCCCAAACCAATGTTTACTCTCACAGAGCTCGAGGAAAACCAACATGGCGGATCTTGACGTAAAGGGGTTGTGTTTGTCGTATCCATGAGCCTTGATGGCTAGATATTGAGGATGATTTTCAAACCAGTTTTTCCTCTGTATTAAATGAGAATTCTTGGCCATAAATTAATGAGAAGGAAAGATTAGATTAATTTAAAACTTACTTCGAAGTTGTCCTTCAAATCGTACTTTGCTTCCTGCAAATACTGGTAGGCGTTCCTAGAAGTACAAGATGGAGACTGAGTTCTATTCCACAGGGATCCCAGTATCCACCCTTGCTACTAAGAGAGTCCTGAAGGGGTAAAATGGGAGCTGGGATTTGCCTTTTTTGGGGCTGGGAAAATGGGATTTCATGCACTGGGACTGGAATTTAGCCATTACTGGGTTTGGGATTTTGCAAAACCTCTTACTCTAACTCTATAACTCGGACTGGGATGACTTGGACTCTAAAGAAGACGTTAATGTTACAAATAGATTAGGGGTGCTTAGAATAACTGCCCGTTTACTTGGAGGTACACCCTGCTTAATTTATAGGACTTTTTTACTTATATTCAAATACAATTCGCGTTATTTCGCATTTATTTAAGTCACGACAACGTAGTGCATCGTTAATTTACTATAAGATCGTGTGGAATACTCAGCGCGTAATTTATCTGAATTCCACGTTTGGCGAGAGCTTGAGAAAAATTTCTGTAACTGACAATATAGGGTTTTATACTGGAAAGGATTCGGGGGAAACTAGAGCGTTCTTCCGCATCAAACTATAGCCTTTTCAAAAGGTTCACCCACCCTCAGAAACCCTGGCTACAGGTCCCTGTAGATATATGTGATATATGAGTAATAGGGCACAATTTCTGAATTCCAATCGCCTGATGGCAAAGGGCAGTTGATGGCTTTGTCTTTCCGTACGAGTTGTGCATTCTGCATTAAAACAAATACAATGTACTTGAAAAAAGAAAGAAAGAAAAGAAAAAATTGTTTTCGCTTTTTTTTTGCTAAATCATTCCCATCATTGAAAGTAAAGAAACTAGGAAAGCATATCCTTCCCTCAGTGCAAGTGAATACGTTATTCTTCCATAAGACTTAGAACTTCTAGTAAGCTTGATATTGTGTAGGATATGAAGGCATAGGACCAGCCCTGTGGTAAGACTGTGTTTGTTGTTGATTTATTCCTTGTTGTCTTGAACTGATTTCTTTTGACTTCTGTTGTCTACTAAATGTTTGCAAATCCTTGAAATGTTGTCGAGTCAGCTCTCCTAAATCATCAAATACTGTAAAAAGAACATATTAAACACATAAACAAAAAGCATTCAAGATTTTATTAAGATTTAATATTGCTAAGTTTCACAGAGTGTGTAGATGGGGGTAAACTTGACTCGCAAAAAACGTTGCAAATTGCAACCATTTTACAAGTAAATTTTCACATTGTTGCAGAAAGTAGAAGCCGGTTCAACTTTTCAAGTTGCGCAAGGGGAAGTCAAACTTGAAAAACGCTCATGTAACGTACAAGTTGTGCAAGAAATTGTTGTGTGTGACATGGCCTTAACCCTGAGGGAACTCAAAATGAATGACATGTTTAACATACCTCTAGCATTATAGATGTGGTCACCAGATGAAACTACCTTCTGTAGAAAGTTAACCATTGCACCAGTAGCTATCAACCTCTCACCCAATGGCAGGCCTTCAAAGTACTGGAAGTCAACAGCAAAGGGGTTCAATGGAGCTGGATACATACACAGCTTTACTATTTCTCCAATGATGTCCCATAGTTTGGTGTCTAAAAGGAAAAATGCACACAAACATATGTAATTATCTCATGAGAGTGTATTATGATAAATTATTAAGTATAAAATGAATGTGTTCAGGATTTAAATTACTGTTGACTTTGCTGTACTATGTAGTGTTGGAGCATGGCAAATATACCTAAAATGCTAAAAAATGCAACTAAAAAACTTTAATTGGAGAAAAAAATGCTCAATGACCATTGTTTCAGCTTTTCTGTCCTCTGCTTGTTGATGCTGAGGGTCTCTATAGTTTTATTACTGGTAATAGATAAGTACTGTTATTAGGTGGTGAGTAATATTTACCATTAAGCTTCCATGATGTAGTTGATTTAAGCTTTAAAGGACTGTCCCTTAACTTGCTCTCATCACCTCCTCCAGTGAATGACACCAGTCTCTCATGATTGGATCTCACCTGTTAAAAATGTCTGATAATAACTGTGGAGCAAATGGTATGAGTCTAGAGGACAGAGAGGATGTCTTGAGCACATCAGATGGATGTGCAAGTAGTTAAGAATAGAGCAGTTTTCTTGAGTGGAAAATGTACAGACTTATAGCACGTACAGTACATGCTACAACATGCCATAACACAGAAATGGGCTCCAATTGTCTTTAAGTAATTCACAAGGTATGACTGTAGAGTATGGCGAAAATTTGTGGTATAATTTCTCACTAAGAAAATAACTCTATCATAGGCTGTGTTGGGGGGGGGGGGGGGAGGGGGGCAAGCAGGCTAGAGCCTCTATCAATAGCAATTAATTATTTACTTTTATTGCCTTTTTTTTTGGCTTCAGCAATTTTGGCAATTTTAGCATCGTTACTTTGCAGTTCCTTTTGCTGTGTCTGTCTATTACTGGTTATGGTGCGACACTGAAGGAGTGAGAGGGAAGCTTGGGGCTGTTGTTGGATAGAGGAGAGTACATGCTCCCTCACTGAATTTTAGGTTTCTTCTTATGCAACATTCAAAAAGGTAGAGAAATTCTGTATTGTTCAGAAAAGCCCATACTTACCCATACATAGGGACAGTTGTATCTTGCATAAGCAGCTATCAAAAACAGTGTTGATTTGTCATCCTGGAAAAATAAAACTTGTACTATGATAACAACTTTTTCTGTGGCCAAAATATTCATTTCTGACCCAAAACTCAAACTCTTTTCAAATGATGTATCATATATAGATATATCTTTTTACTGTGTTTTAACCCATTTTCCTTGCTTTTCACATATTTCTTTTTGTTTTCTACATGTCTCCATTGGTTTCTTCTACCTTTTTCTGTCTTTATTTGCCTTCAATTAACATCATTTTTAGAGTGACATTTTTGATTCTTAGAGAGAATTGATGGTATTTGACATTAACAGGAGAAAAGCATAAAAACACTTGTAACAGTGTATAGAACAAACCTTCAGGTCAATATCTCTTTCACTAGGACTTGCTGGGGGCAGTCCAATATCCATGAAACCATAACCACTCAAACTAAAATGTTGGAAATATCAAATAAACAAATATCATAAATTACATTTTCCAACATTGCTTCTAAAACAGATGAGATATCAAACCATGAGAACATGCATCCATATTTCTTTTAAATAAAATAAAAGTATAACATACATGCACATGAATGATAAAATATGGGATACCTTTTCTGGGTGTTAGCAGACATGATAAGTGATTGGCTATAAATGGAAAATAATTAGGCAAATAAATAAGTGAATGAATGACTGAAAAGTAAATAAGAAATATTAAAAAATGAATGAATATGAACAAGTACAGTAAGAAGGCCAAGTCTACAAAAACAACATTTCAAGCAGATAGTCAAGTGGAAAAATGACAGATTCAAACTCTACAGAATTTACTTGTATATATAGAATGGAAATAAATGGTCAGAAATACGAGCAACGTTGTTGCTCATTGTTGCAGAGAGTAGAAAGCTCTTCTACTTCTGTAATAAAGTTGCACAACAAAATTTTGTCATTGCAAAAATTAGAGATTGCAAAGTGTGACTACCCTTGAGATGTTGCAAAAAGTAGAAACAAGTTCTACTTTTGAGATGTTGTGCACGTGCACAATGAATCTCACCGTGCATGAGGAACATTGTACAGATGGTCACACAGTGAAATCTAGTTTTTGCAACTTTGCATGCAAAAAAATTGCATTGTGTAATAAAAGACCCGTTACAGCTTAGCTTGTCTGGTACTGTACATGTACTATATAATACTTAAACCACCTTACCCAACTATTATTACTATGCAAATCAGACTTACTCGTTTCTTGGTAGGGACGGTGCAGAGTCAAATGAAAAACTAGATTTCCCAGATTTCATTTTTTCAGAAGTAGGGGATGCATAGTAGGAGAGGATTTCTGGTGACTGAAATTTGAGAAATTTCAAAAACTATTATTATGATCAATAAAATATTTCTTATGCAATAAGATAGAAATCAGACAGGTTGATGCATACAGATACATGCAGATGAGATCATGGGTGGTGGTTGAGTCTTTCACTTTATACCAGGTACATGTAACTAAGTACACTTCCCAATTAACTTACTACCAGCTCACACACAATATTGACATAGTTGCCAACTATTTGTGTGGATTTCAAAAGATCTACTTGTGTAATACATTCATCCATCATTGCATTCAAACAAAATAATAATGGTTGCAAAGCATGCTGGTTAAGAATTGATCAGAATTGGCATTAAATTTAAATACAATTCCCAGTTTGCACATGACATCATAGCCGACAGGTTGGAAAAATTTGTCAAAAGAATTTTCGATATTTTTGTATTCTATCTTCCAACATGGCGGTCATGGCTTTTGTTATTTTACTCCTTTGGGAATGATTGCAAACCAATAATATATTGTTGTAATAAAATTCATCTCCAAACTGGCTCATTACCATTGGTTCATTAAGAACTCTGCATATTAATTCTTCTCTTCCTCTCAAATATAGAGCAAAGTATTTAAAGCCCTAAAATCAATGGAAAAACATTAAAAGGTGTCTTAGAAAGCGAAAATATTAAAGTAAACAATGAAGTATCGATCTACAAGAAAGAAATCACGAAGAGTAAAATGTATTACTCTTGAAGTAAATAGAAAAAAATACCTCAATAGTCTGTTATATTGTCACTGAAAGCTTACCTTCAAACATCCTACTCTGAGTATTTCTCCCAAAAATCCCTGTAATCTCTTCTTCTCCTGTTGAACATGAAAAGGAACCTTAACATAAGATACCATGATTCTTGCAAACTAAATACCTTAGATTACATAATTAATGAATTCATAATAATTCTAATGTTTGTTGGTATATTAGCAGGTGGCAGGGATAGGATATTAAGCATAGTTTTGGTATTTTTACCGCTTGTGTTTTGGCTGCTGTTTGATGCTGAGCAGCCGCCATCTTGGATACTTGGTAACCACGCGATCTTGGATGTTTCTCGTTTTAAAAATAAACTGTTGTGACGTATTTCCGGGTCCAAAAATTAAAAAAAGATTCTCAAAGATTCGACTATGACTAGTTAATGCTATTTGCAAGTTAAGTCCATTTCAAACTGTTCCCGGTAGTCCTCCCCCACCCCCCCCCCCCCCCCACCTTCTTCCAGACCCCGTTTTGAACCCGGAAAAAAATTTTTTTCAGTCGTTAACCTCACTCGTAAAAGCTCTACTACAGTATATACACTCGAATCTTAATGAAAATTTGTAAAGATTTGTGTTTCAACGTTTTAAAACTTACAAAATATAGAAATAATGGAAAAAATGGAAAAAAAATATTCTCATAAAGACGTACGCATATGTAACCAGGCGACATGGTCCCACAGGAATACCACACTAGTCAATTGTCATTGTCAGTTTGAATATTTACCAACAAAAGCAGATCAAAAAGACGGTTATTTGGCCGTTATCGGCTACATTTACCACTAGAAAACATCTATCTACACCATAACGCATGTACTAGTAATAGTGAACTCATGTTCTAGAAGAAATGAAGTCTGTTAAGTTATAACGAAAGGTTAAAAGCCGTGTTTAGTGATGTTCAGGATGACAGCTTTGGACTGAAGTTGAAGCTTCCCTCAAATCACATGGAGATTTGAACCAGAACATTGGACCAAAGACAATGGAAATAGAATCATTTACAGGCATTTTTGCTGACAGGTAAGCTAAAATATCGTATAATTGATTGTTTCGATTCAGGTTTTGAATGTTTGACGTTTAGTTTGTCTCTCTACAGCTTGTTTACTCTTTCACTTTGTGTTGTATTGTGCAATTTAAACACACTAGCTAGGGGACGATAATAAACTTGCTGGATATATTAAGCTCTTATTAACAGTACATCACATACACATACACATGCAGTTTGTGTGTGGATGTTTTGAATCAAGTATGCTGGAGCTGCACACTTTTTTTATATATAGCTGATCTAGAAGTTATTAATTAATTTCTCTTCTGTACAGTAAATGTTCAGTAAATTAATCAAGCTTACTCTAAATTAGGTTGCATTTGTGAAAGTTATAGTGAGTGCTTTTTGTAGATTGTTTTTTTACATGAGTGGGAAACATATGGTTATGACGTACAGCATGTACAGGGTACAAGTTCATCTGTGACATTGAAATGGCTTCCCATTGCCTTCCAGTAATAATTCATCCAATCACAATGCATAGGCTACAGTAATATAGGGTACGGTTATGAATTTGGCATACTATTTTCCACTCATGTAAAAACCATACTATAGTTCCAGTGTACCTTCAACAGGCCTGCAAGAGGTGCAAGTGCATAAGATTGTGGGTTAGTGGGAAAGGGGATGTGACATGCTTGAAGGAGGTTTACTTTACCACAGTTCCCCCATGCACCACCACCATCACCACTACATGTAGGTTATACACAGTTCCCCCATGCACCAGCACCATCGCCACTACATGTAGGTTATACACAGTTCCCCTATGCACCAGCACCATCGCCACTACATGTAGGTTATACACAGTTCCCCTATGCACCAGCACCATCGCCACTACATGTAGGTTATACACAGTTCCCCTATGCACCACCATCATCACCACTACATGTAGGTTATACACAGTTCCCCTATGCACCAGCACCATCGCTACTACATGTAGGTTATACACAGTTCCCCTATGCACCACCATCATCACCACTACATGTAGGCTATACACAGTTCCCCCATGCACCACCACCATCACCACTACATGTAGGCTATACACAGTTCCCCCATGCACCACCACCATCACCACTACATGTAGGCTATACAACTTTTAAAACTGATAAAATAGGAAGCCAAAATCATGAGCAAAACTTATCATTCAGCAAACTAGTAAATTCAGGTGATCATGTGGTGAATAGTGTGACGGTCACCAAAAAGGTCGGACGTGGTTGTTGAATTGCCATATGAATGTACTAACTATTGTACAATTTATTGACGTAATATGTTTATTCTGTTCTCAAAATCTTAGCAAAACTTCTTTAAAAATAAAGTACATGCATTTTATAGCTAGTATTCACCATATGAAAGCCTATCACTGACAAGGTGGATTAACAACAATCCTACTGTCAAGAAAATTACAAGAAAAACTTTTACTAAAGTCTACCTTATCAGAGAAGTTTCCTTTCTCAGCCAATTCTTTATTATACCTTGTTCCAGTAAGGCTTGGTGTTCTCTTCCTTGCTTTCTTCATGCTATTAGCTCTAGATTGTGATGCCTCGGCTTGTTTGTAAGAATTCTCACTTTAATCAGCTACGTTGAAAATTCCTTAAGCTTTCTTGAATTGTCAAAGTCTCTTCTTTGTCAAACTTCTGAAACCCTAGACTTTAAATCAATAGGAATTACAGATTGAACGAAGAATAGTTTTGGTTGCATTCAAAGCGAATTCATATAGAAGAAAAATAGTTTTGATATCAAATAATTCTTGAAGTGTAATCATAAGAAGTAGCTTCAAAATAAGTACCTAGTAAACTAGAATATTAATGATCTTCAGTGTTCTGTTTCATATTCAATGAGATAACTGTATTGTTTCATTGAAGACAGGTGTCCTATACTTTTAATATGTATATTCACAGTGACAGTATGTATATTCATTCGTTTGAACTGAAATTAAGGAAAATGAGACATTTTAGAGTAGTGATATTATTGGTTGTAGATCATACTTTAATTTTTGAAGCAGTTTTTTTTATCTTCAAGATGTTTTGTGTCCCAACGATGTTTTCAAAGTTTTGGGCTTCCTGTGGTAACAATTCCACAGGCAACCCAACTTGTTTACATGCTATCAAAAGTAACTCCTTGATTACTAAAGATCAAGCAACTATATTTGGGTCAAAATAAAGCAATCCTAATGTCTTCATAATTCAGAATTCAGAATTCATTAAAATCTATGAATGATCACATTTAATTTACATGTATCTTTCTTGTATTCTTTTTATTGTATTTTCTTATTTGTTTGTTTGCTTGGTTGTTTTTTTCTAGCTTGGGTCTTAAAGGAAACCTAACATCGTGTGAGCATGAGCTTAAAGAGGTATGTTCCAGTCGATATTATTGGGGTTTTTTAGAAAAAAATATTAAAATTTATGATGATTCAAAAATAATTTCTAAAAAAAAATGTCTAAAATTTATTTCATATTTTTAAAATTTAATTCAATATTACTATTTGTTTGTATTGTGAATCATATATTGCACCTGTTGTACAGTGTAAGCTCACAACAGAACTAAAATCCAATTATCAGCTACATCAATATTGTACACCTGCTGCCAATACACCTTAGAGCATAGCATCGTGTTTCGTTGATATCACACCAACTACAGTAGACATTGCCGTTACTCTACAATATGTTATCCCTCTCATAGTATGCCACCAAGTTGGCATCTGAAATCTATAAGACGTTCATTGATACAACAAGCCTTGGGTTTCAACAATATGTCTAGTTTTCTTTGCATCAAATGTGAGAAGAAGGAAGCCCTTACTTCATGTCTAACATGTGATGGCGGTCTGTGTACTAAATGCTGGGATATCATGCATTTTAAGGTTGGGAGTGAATTCTATATTTTTCATTTAGTTTCAAGTCTTGTGGTATACATTAAATATCTTTCATATCAAACTTTTTACAAAAAATATGAATTCAAATTTAATCAAAATATTTAGATGATATATTTCACATTTTAGAGTATAGATTAAATAGGTACGGTAATTCCTGTTTTGGTTTTAGGCTGACCATTTGATCATGGTGCTTGTACTTAAAACATCAAGATTAAGATGTGATTATGAATTTATTGAATTATTTTTGATTCAAGATCTACAGGCCCGTAATGAGAAATTACTCATACAGTACATGACAGTTGTAAAACAGGTTTTTGAATTTTTGAATTTCATTTTTCTATTTTCTATTTTTTTGTTTTTAATTATAGTAAGCTTGAAAAGTATTCCTAAGACAGATTTGTTCTATAGACTGAACTCAGATTCACCTACAGATTTCTTGATATCCTTATTATTAGTGTTTGATGTAGTTCATGCAAATTCGCTAGTACGTGTAGCTTGTATGATATTGTGTGAAACATGTGTTTTTATTGTTTATTTTTTGTGCTCTTTTGTCCTCAGCCTTGGCTTTTGTTTGTTGTAGATAATTATATTAATTTCGGTTTTGTCTAGTTTTCATTTCTTGTTCTTTTCTTGAATTTTTATTCCAAAAAAGACAGATTCATCTTGATGAAATTCCAAAGATCCTATTAAAAAATATGATTTTCTAAAATAATTGTACAGTGTGACAATAATTAATACATTTTTTAAAATCATTATGATGATTATAAAACACATATGGAAACCAATAAATTCAAATTATCCCATATGGCTAGTTATAAGATAAATAGATATTCTTAGCTTATTATTATACCTACTCAGAATGATCAAAACAACAGAAGAAATAATAATCAATAAATATAATTGCATGCAATATACCTTTTATAACAGTCTGTTAGTGGTTTGGAGTCAATGGTTATTTCATGAACATACTTGGTATTAATAGTACTTTATAGAGATTTAATGGGCTAAGAATATAATGTAATATATATACTAACATTTTACTAAAAATGTTATATAAAAATTCAAAGTTTGTAAAATTATTCCAAGTGTAGAAATATAATTATATATATGCTAATCCAATTATATATTTTCTGGCTTGTTTTGACAGCTTATGCGTCAGATTGACCTGATGGTGACTGCTAAGAAAGCAGAATGGGAAAACCATATGCATGCTGTTCAGATCCAACTGGAAAAGAGAAACAAGGAGGTTGGGTTTGTCAGGACACAACTGGAACAAAAGAATCAAGAGGTGTGTTTGTAGAGAGTGATGGTTGTATAATATAAGCTTTTTTGTTTTATTTTGTGATTTGTAATTCATTTTCTAAAGTTTGGTACCTATGATTATTTTTTAGGTGGAGAAGCTACAGTACAGAGTAGATGAGATGGAATTAGCACAAGGAGATGGTATCTCTGAGTATGAACAGCAAGTCATGCGCCTGAAGGAGGAAGTGAGTTCATTAGCTAAATATCCAAATAATATACTTCTAACTACAGTAACTTTGTTTTTACCTTTTGACACAGAAAAATTCTAAGTTGAGTTGTTTCAAATATTTAGCTATTAAATTATCTCTCCCAGTCCCTAGCATTCAAATTAATACATTGCCTGCACTGCGTGGTGCATTCATTTCCAGAGACCTATTCCCATTTTTAAAATTCAATCCCAAGTCATGTATAGAATAATACATGCTAATGTACTGTACCTTGGATGATTTGCTGTTAGGTTGATAATTTAAAGTATGAACATGAAAAGATTCAGAAGAAAAGTGAAAAGCAAGTCCTACAAGGAGATAAAGAGAGAGATCAGGTAAATATATCTAATAGAAGTATGCTGTGTATATCTAAATTAAGTAAACCCAGAAAAGCCGAGCTATAGTATAGTTTTGCATGGTATGTACGTGTGGGAAACATGCTGATCAAGAGAAACTAAATATACACATGTATGTTGGTGTAAGTCAACATGTACTGCTAATAGCTGACTGATAAAGCCATGGTCTTGGATCTTAGCAGCAGGATTTATCAGGGTTGAGTAACCTTTTTTATTCTCAATTTAGTTGTCTCGTGCAGAAAAAATTCATCATCAAGTGACATTGAAATTGTATCATATTTTCTTTTTAAGCTGGTGTTAGACTTGACCACAAGAGATGCAGAAGTACAAAGATTAAAAGAGCGACTTGAGGTACATTTTCTCTGAAAATTATCCAGCTAATGTGTTACATTTGAATGAATCTCATAAAGGAATAGAGTGTAGCTTGAGCCGTATCATAAACCCTATAAATGGAGGTCCCCTTACTAAATGAATCCAAACACTAATAAAAATAATGTGTTATTTGAATATAGGAGTACAAGTCCAAGGTGTTAGAATGGGAGGGAGCTCGTCATGCATGGGAAGATAGAATCAGAGGGTTAGAAAATCAAAAGAAAGCACTGCTGGAGAAGAGTGACATGACCCAGGTAAGTAGACTGCTCATATGGATCATAATCAGGGGGCCCAAGGAGGAGAAAAAAGTGTACTCTTGCTCTTCACTGTACAGGAACCATGGAGATAGGGGGGAGGGCTACTAGTATCTTATGTTTTCCAATCTTACCCCCTCCCCTCCTTTTTCCCATACCAGGTATTTTCTATTCTTAGCCCCCTGCTACACACACACACACATACACACTCTTTTTAGGGTGCTCAGCAGTCCTTACCGTAAGGATTTAAATTCTGTGCTACTGTATGCCTTATTGTTTCTCTCTTCCTTCCTCTGTTCCTTTTTTCCTTCCTTTTTGGCGTCTTTCAAGTTTTTATATCCAATCATTTATTTTTGTTCCCAGCAACAACTACATGGTTACCAAAACCAGCTAAGCAAAAGAAGAAGCATGCTTGACGACATGGAACACAGTCGTCAACGTGAAATAAGAGACTTGGAAGTTCAGGTAATAATGACATTTTGATAAATAAATAAAATTTTTCAGTGATATACCACTTGGTACTCCTATTGCTAGTGATTGCTATAGTGATCAATACCCACACCTTCATCATGATTTACCATACTCACATCTCAGTGAGGATTTATTTCAAACAATTGTTCAAGAATATATGACTACCCTCTCAGACCCTCCTCATACTATAATTGTAGAAATATGGATATTTTCTGTAACCATGGACTTTGATTAATCACTAAGACAGCTCTAGATACAGTCAAACCTCCACTAACGGCCACCTCCCCACAACAGCCACCTGTACTGGTCACCAATGAGTTCATACATGGATACTGTTAGTAACTGAAACCTCTCCACAATGGCTATCTCTGTGCAATGACCACAAAATATTGTCATGACAGTGGCCATTGTGGAGAGGTTTGACTGTAATTTCAATTTTTTAATTTATTTTGCAGCTGGAAAGAGTTAAAGAAGAATCTGAAAGTAAAGATGACACGATAACTGAGTAAGTAAAGTTGAACATGCTTCCAAATTGATCTTAGGCTGGCTAATAAAGATCAAATATTCCATTTCCCTAGGCTAAAGGAGTCTCTAGACAGTGCTTTATCAGCCAGCAAACAACAGGCCTCAGAAATCGCTCAGTTGCAAGAAGATTTGAGGGTTTCACTGGATGCTATTCAGGTATGAGCATTTGTTGTTATTCTTGAACCATGATGAATATTCAAAACAAAATCATACTCCTTATCTTTTTGCTCTGATGATCAAGGACTAATGTCCAAAATTTAGTACAGTTAAAAACTTTTTTAAATAGTTTTTAAGTTCCCATCTTATTCACTTGTTGTGTTCAACACACCAATGCAGTCCTACCCTGGATTCCAGAGAGGCTTGTCTTTTGTAGGTGTTAAGAAGTGACAAGGTCAAGGAGCACTTGCGGCTCTGATCCTCACAAAGACAAGAAGCCTCTGTTATCCATGGTAATGCAGTCCCATCTATGTGTAGTAACCACTAGTAACTTGTTATATCATATTCATTGTTAATTTTCTGAATGAACTTTTTTAACAGCAATTGGAAGATGAAAAGGCTCATCTTTTCGTAGAGTTGCAGTCCAGAGATGATCTTATCCAGGTAATAGACAAGATCGTAGCTGTAAAGGCCTTCGTGTGTATGGAAACGGGATGGTCGCAGAGGGAGGGGAGGGGAGGCGAGGCGTAGTAACTAAACAGTGTAATATGACAGAGGTTAAAACACACAATGCTATTCTCTAAATAAATACTTTTATTTATCTTCATTAGGCAGCAGAAGTAGATCAACTAAAGCATGCTGATGATATCATGAAACTTGAACAAAGTCTAACACTAAAGGATGAAGTAATAAGGTACGCCTAAGTACTGCTTACATACATGTATCATAAACTGTTGGTAAGAAACTCCAATAACTGATAGCTGGAATCAGAGGGATGGAAAAAGAAACACTTACTTAAAGGACGTAATAAAACCCTGGCAGTGACCCTCAGTGACCTTCAGTGTCTGGCCTTTACTAATGATTTCTTAATGGGTTGATTGTGGGATGGGGATGGGGGTTTTAAGGGGGTTGGGAATTGGTGCAATGTACCTCGAAGAGGAGCCTTTGTCTTATTGTCAAATACAAGACTGCGGGCAAAAACTATTTGTAGTACAAGATTATTAATTACAGTAAGTGATCCCCATTTCGACATAATGATTACTATATCATGCTTAGAATACATTTTATGGTGTAATATTGTGTAGGAAATTTGAAGGTGCTAATACAAGAACCGAGAACATGGAACTGAGGAGGATAAAGGAGGATATGAGAACTGTTAGAATCGAAATGCAGTAAGTGGGCCATATGTATCTTGAAAAACATTGACTCAAAAGTACGAAAGCTACGAACACACGGTGCAACATTGCACACAATGTTACAGGCAATCGATGTTGTGAACCATGTCGCACGACACAATTTTTTACACACAATTTTGCCGAAATGGAAAGCAATTCTACTTCAGCAACATTGCCTGCAATATTACGCCCAATGTTGCACCGTCTGACTACACCTTAAATTACATAGAATATACATTGAAACCTGGGCTATCAAACAGCCATACTGTAGCATACTGTAGCCATACTGTAGCCATACTGTAGCCATACTGTATCTTACCGTCGCCGTAACTATACGCATTGTGATTGGATGAATTATTGGAAAACAATGGGAAGGCATTTCCACCTTACTTCATGTCGTACCTTGTGCGTGGTTTAAGACAATACTGTATATTTTACGTATCCCATGCACTCATACGAAAACCGCTATACCGTATTTCCATGTCTATACAATTACAGCATATCATGAGCTTACCCTATGTAACTTCATTCTGTTTTATTTTAAGATCTCATATTGATTCTGAAGCATTCCTCAAAGAACAACTGGAGCATACAACTCACAAGTATGTACACTAAAAAAATAACACAGAAACTTGACGTCATGAAAATATAAAGGAGAAGAATGGGAAATATGGGGAAGGAGGGTCACGGGGGCATGACTATTGTAATCTTCATATAGTAGTGACCACTAACACAGAGCTACCATCAGTGCCCATGTCTAGCCATACTGTACCATGGCTATGAAACACATGCACCTCTCACTCCAAGCTAAAAGCACACTCTGGCCGTTATTACCAGTCAATCACTGTTGTTTGTATTTTAAAGGTGTGTGAAGGTTATTGGTGTTGCACTAAATCCAGCAGCACATTTGGAGGGAATGCCTCGTCACTTTATGGGATTGCTATGGCAACCTGCAGGGATTACTATCTTATACTGCATTTTATTTACAGATTGGAAATGTCGAACAAGACAAATGCCAAACTGCAGGCACAACTCAAAAGAAAGGTACATTAGTGTGAATTAACCGTCCATGAAACTGTACATGCATAAGCAGATTGACGTAATACAACCGATTTGTAATGCAGGAAGAAGAACTAAGGAAAATCACTGAGGAAGATTTTAAACACTTGATTGCAGAGAGGAATAAGGTATTGTGACACTTAGGATACAAGTCCTTATTCCTAACACTCAATGAATAGCTATATTTAGGAATAATGCCAAAGGCGCATTAGCGCATTTTGATCACCCTGCAAGAAGGTAGTATGACCTGCAACGAACAACTCTCTTGTTTTGTTTTCTTCTATATATATGGGCTTTATTCCCTGCAGGCTCAGCTAAATCTTTTTACCTTCATCTTCAAACCGCACTGTGGATAAAAGGCTTCACTTCCAGTTACATATTGCATCTGGTTTGCTTGCTATAACCATTTCTGTGCCATCTAGAACAATTTTCTTTTTTAAAGTACTTTCTAATCATTCACTGGTTGTTTTCTTCTTTCTTCAGTTACAGGAAAGGTTATATTCCTTAGAAGAAGGACACGCTGGAGCTCTGAACGGCATGAAAACCGAAGTAGATAATTTAGCCTCTCAACTTCACAAAAGGTATCTATATATTTGAGTGATTCTCGCAAACTTGATCATCTAGGTTTAGGAAAATGCAGCGGTGATCAATAAAGGTCATGAGCAGTTGACCATTGCCTTTTGAAGTCCCCTAAAAGTAATCGCAAAAGATCTACAATTTCCTGTGGGTTGGCATACAGCAGACTGCATCAGAACTGCATAATAAGACGCCACAAATACAATTGTCCTCCTGAGGCACAGTAAGTGTTCAAAACCCTCTCAATTTCTAATACTTTTCTTAACAGGGATACGTCCATGGCTGATGTCAGTGAAAAAATACAAAGAATGGAGAAAGAACTGAGAGAGGCTACAAGCCGTCACGATAGATGTGCTGCAGAGTTACAAGTGAGATACATGTTTATCAGCTTACTATCTTATTTGCTTACAAAGTATTGCTGAGGCTTTAGTTAGTGATACAATAATTCGATCCCGATGCTTCATATTGGGAAAGGATTTGTGAAAAATACACACAGCTAATCAGACGTTAACAATAAAGGTTGTTGAATGCTGTTGCATATTGCATGGTGTTTAGGTACTGTACTACTATACTGTAAAATATACACAGGGTACCCACGTCCATAGTGCATTTCGGGCTTGGTATGCAACTTGCTTTATTTAGTCTGGGTTATTCCCTGTTTCAGGTGACTAATGCCCAACTGGATGCATTACGAATAGAGAACAAACACCTGAGAGATTCAGCACGTGATCAGCTAGATATATCTGAGGTATACCAGGGCAATATGGAGTTTATTGCACAGTTAGAGGTGAGTAAAATACTGAGTATTGATGGTCACCCACTGGCGTCAGGATTGTGATAAAAATGAGATTCTCATTTACTTGTTTCGTGTCGCCTTAACTTTTGCAAAGTCCTTCGTCTCCGTTTTAGTTCACGCGCGCTTACTAAAGCACAGGCAGCCCAACCAGGATCACACCGATCCCGGCTCACTGGAACTTTGCGCTAGACTCGACGAAGGACTTTTCAAACTTGTTTCACGTCAATTTTATGATTGCGCTCTTTGTCAACCTACGGAAATGTAGCGCGCGCCATTTTTGCCGCGAAATGCAAATGAAAAACCTGCAAGAGGAACAAGTCAGTAGTATGAGAGTGGCGGTTCTGCATCAATATTTTGAGGTGCCAGTGAGGTGCCAGTGAGGTGCATGTTCCATTTTGAGGTGCCCGCATGCTGAGGTGCTGGGGGAGGGGTGGGGTGGTGAGTCATGTCTATTTTTAGATTCGAGGATTGCACCACGCGATGCAAGGAAGGATGAAGTTTTTATTCATTTAATATTTCTCAAAAATATAGACTCCTTGACGGGGATTCGAACCCCGGTCACTTGCTCGACAGGCAAGTATACTAACCACTGTACTATCAAGGATTTTGATGTTTTTTCTCTATCATAAAATATATTAGTCTCACGAGTCGGGATCGAACCAACAGATGGCTGTTTTTTACACTACAGTCTGTCGCTCTACCAACTGAGCTATCATGAGATTTATACTTTTACTCTTCATTAAAACCCTATATTCGAGTTTATTCAAATAATATAGACTGAACGATTATGCATCATGAGTAAGGATGCTGCTTTGTTTCATATTGTTCTTTATCTTGTGGGATTAGCCTTGGAATCATACTCCTATTCACTCCCCATATTTTGAATAAAATATGATGACCTTAATGGGATTCGAACCCATAACTTCTGATCTGGAGTCAGAGATGCTAACCATTACATAAGGTCCTTTTTGGTTCCAAACAGCTAAAATTCATGATTATATTACTAGACACTATTCTGCAGGTGGTATTTGTAATTCGATTGTACACATTAATCTTTGAGATACCGATTTATTGTTCATTGTGTGAATTCCACATTGTACATTGTTTAAGCAAGTGACTTAGAGACGGGAGAGTACCAAATAACACCGTACGAAATATAATGTAACTTTTCCCGCTGTTTTTGTCTCCGTACTCATTTGATTAAACCATACCAGAGATTTCTATAACTAGATTAGATAACTAGATAAATTCCTCGGTGACATACAAATTTTAGAACATAAAGATACGAACTAAATATATCTTATATACAAAAGAAATAATTATGGATAGGAGAAAAAGAAACTTTAAACTTAACGGTGTTAAACATAAGTCATCAACGTGTGTTGCTAAATAATTTGAAAACTTTAGGTTGTGTGACTTTCAAGACACAATGAAAACACCCGCTAACCACTTCTAATAATGCAAATAATAATAATTTGAACTAGCTCTTCGAAGCCAGAGTTTTCTTTCTTCACTACTCAATAAATGTACATCTGCTAAATGATTCGAAAGTTTTGCTAAATTCGTTTTAAAACATCCTGGAACAGGACAATCTTTAGGGTATCGTATTGATTATCGTAAAGTCCTTTTGTTCGTGTGTTTCAGCACCTAGACCAGAGCTTTTTTGGTACTCGGGACATTTTTGAATAAAAATTGTCCTTGTTATCACAATTTTAGAATAAAACCGGGACAAATCTCATAATCGGGACATTTTTGAATAAAAATTGTCCTTGTTATCACGATTTTAAAACAAAACCGGGACATTTTTAGTACTATCACAAGGACATCGGGACATTTTGGAATCAAAATTGTCCTTGTTATCGCTATTTTATAATAAAACCGGGACATTTTTAGTACTATCACAAGGACATCGGGACATTTTGGAATCAAAATTGTCCTTGTTATCGCCATTTTATAATAAAACCGGGACATTTTTAGTACTATCACAAGGACATCGGGACATTTTTGAAGAAAAATTGTCCTTGTTTTTAGAATAAAGTCGGGACAACTTGCTACTCGGGATAGTTTTATGTTGACAATGTTGGGAGCATAGTTCAACAGGTGATGTGGTATTACAAAGACAGCAGATACCCTTTCGTTTTCTTCAAATACTTTATTTGCGCATTCTATAATGTGTATTTACAGTTGTTGTTATAAATAGTGAATTTAAATAGATATTGTTAATTAACCGGTCTTATAATGACCGTATGCTAAGGTAGTCACACCATCCTCTAAGATGTGACGTTTGTCATTATAGGGGCTAAGCCCTATTTTGTTTAAGTTAATCGTAAAGACTTGATGCTTATAACTACGTATTTGTGTCATATTAGCCATGGTTCTTTTTCGCTTAAACAAACAATCTCTATAGTGGGTATGCCTAATATCCCGCTTGGTTACCTGTTTCGAAATTCCTTTAGCAGTTTTCTTCTCAACCTCACGACCATCCTCTGCATACAGAAGAGAATACATCTTGGGGCGTAGACCCACAAATTCTTGTATCGGTAAACCATGGGTCTCATCTTTCATCTTTCCCAGTACTTTCTTATTTCGAGTGCTGTGTAGAAAATGATCCGTGGGGTACTCCGAGGTATCGAAGCAGTCGATGTCTTGGTACATGTCTTGGTAAATGTCCTCCGTCTCAATGCTGTAACATAAAGAATCTGTGTCTGTGAACAAGAGGGTGGCCTGGTCGCCATATTTCTGTTTGATGTAATTGTAATGAAAATCATACATCAGCGTTTTTGACAGGTCTAGAATGCAGAACCCCACGTAGATGGGTCGGTTGAGGTACAAGGTGGGTTTTTTCATGTTGACAGCCACTAAGTTTTCATCAAAGATTCTGAAGTAGTCGAAAAGAGGCGATGCTGTTAGTTTCTTGAGTTGTTTTTCCGTGTTCACTAGTTTTACATTGACACGCTTTCTCAAATTTTCCATGGTCTTACCAAAGACACTGTTGTTCATCAATTTGAAAAAGTCTTTTTCAAAATCATTACGTGCATTCTTTCGCTTCTCTGTATTGAAGTCGATGTAGGTCTTGAGCCAGGGTGACTGGTCAAACCCCAACACACGGTGCACTTTCTCTAACTTCATGCCTAGAGACAGATACTGTTGCAGGTTACGGTAGTGAAGTATATAGTGCTTCTTATCGTTCAAGTTGGGTACCAGCTTGTCTGTGGGGGTGTGGTTGAGTTGTAAGTCTTCAAGAAGTTGTCGACAGTAGGGAGAGAGCACTTCCTCTGTAACCTTTTGTCTTTCTGGGGCCAGGGGGTAGTCGTTGTGAAGGTCATGCAGTTCTTTAGGGTAGTTGAGGTCGACTTCCAAAATGTATCCCTCACTTCCGCATGTAGGAATGGTCATGAGGTTCTCACGAAGTTCTTCTACTTCCGGGTCACTCAACCACCCAAAGTTGTTAGTAGGTAGTGGTTGAATCATGCTAGTCCCATACAAGTTGTTCGCGTCCAGGTACATGAGGTAATTATTGCCCTGTTCAGGGTCATACCCATCAACATAGGGATTGTTTGCTTTAGCATATCTATGCGTAATCATCGAAATCCCACCTCGCAACCCCTCCTCTACAAACAGATACATATCTGGGTCAGTCAAGAGCTCAAGCTTGACGCCAGTCATTTTTAAACATGCTAACCAGGAAAGACCTGGAGAGGTGTAGAAGTGACCTGGGTCGAGTTCGTAGTACTCTAAACAAATTTCTCTAAAATTTTCAAATACATCCGCTAGTAGTAAAACATCCGATTTTAAGTACAAGTCATGATAGTCACCCAGGGTCTGACAGTGAAACGTCTGAAAAACCTGTCGCGCATGCTCGTAATCACTTTCAGAAATAGTGCTGCCCGTCAATGAACTGTAAAACCGATCACGAGATGGCAGCTGGGGTTCTTCAAACTTTTCAAAACTGTCAACATATTCATAGGGGTACACCCCCTTGCGTAACAAAAGAGGTACTTTGTCATCATCAGTATACTTTTTCAAAATTCGAAAGTTATCCGCACCCCCCTTACTTAAATTATCTACTAACTTCTCCAGTGAGCTGTTTAGAAATTGTAGTGAATCAATAAACACTAAATCTCCTACTGAAAATGAAATGTACTTTTCTGTATTGTTAGGGATGCATGAAATGCTTTCCCCCTTGAGCTTTCCAAGTCCTTGTATTATGAGATGCGAATCGTACCCTCGCAGATTGTGAAGAACAACGGGTATCTTCCCTGTAAACTTGTAATTCAAGTTACAGTCATTGTGGGCCGCCCCCCTATACGCCCCTGTCAAATGATCATGGTCCCTCACCCTGTCCGCACCCAATTCAGAGTTACAAATGTGACATTCGGTTGCTGATTGAAATTCCCGCTCCTGTTCTTCACTTATTACCATGGGTACGACCACCTTCAAAATCTGCCCTATCTGTTTTTCTTCTTCCAATAAACAGTCTAAGAATTTATCGACACAATTTTTCCCCCGATATAGAACAGGGGGGTAGCAATACTGCTCAACAGTCGATACTACAGTATAACAAAACCCACTCGGTTTGTGTTGTTGGGTTTTCTGAAGTGTTTTCTGTGGTCAATATTGGCAGCGAAGCACCCCGTGGACCGACGAAACAACCCCAACCGCATCAACAATTACCAAAGGTACGAATCAGAATTAAATATGTTGGGAATCGAGTACCCCGTCAGGCTCAATCAGATAGCTAAATTTGAGAAACAGAATAGTGAATTGAGCGTGAATGTGTTTGGGTATGAAGACGAAGAGCTCTTCCCATTATATATTACTAAGGAGAAGAAAGAAGTACATGTTAATTTATTACTATTTTCTAAAGACGACACCCGTCACTATTGTTTAATTAGAGATTTTGACCGTTTGCTATATAGTTTAAATAGACACGAGCATCGTATGTACCATTGCACTTATTGTCTGCATGGCTTTGTCAGGCAAGATTTGTTGGAGGCTCATGAGCCTCATTGTAGTAAACACGGACCGCAGAAAATCAGACTGCCTGATGAAGACCATACAACATTATCGTATACAGAGGTGCAAAAACAATTGAAAGTACCTTTTATCATTTATGCGGATTTCGAGTCGATTTTAGTTAACTGTAACGAACCACAATTAGATGATCAACAAAGTTTTACTCAGAAAACCCAACAACACAAACCGAGTGGGTTTTGTTATACTGTAGTATCGACTGTTGAGCAGTATTGCTACCCCCCTGTTCTATATCGGGGGAAAAATTGTGTCGATAAATTCTTAGACTGTTTATTGGAAGAAGAAAAACAGATAGGGCAGATTTTGAAGGTGGTCGTACCCATGGTAATAAGTGAAGAACAGGAGCGGGAATTTCAATCAGCAACCGAATGTCACATTTGTAACTCTGAATTGGGTGCGGACAGGGTGAGGGACCATGATCATTTGACAGGGGCGTATAGGGGGGCGGCCCACAATGACTGTAACTTGAATTACAAGTTTACAGGGAAGATACCCGTTGTTCTTCACAATCTGCGAGGGTACGATTCGCATCTCATAATACAAGGACTTGGAAAGCTCAAGGGGGAAAGCATTTCATGCATCCCTAACAATACAGAAAAGTACATTTCATTTTCAGTAGGAGATTTAGTGTTTATTGATTCACTACAATTTCTAAACAGCTCACTGGAGAAGTTAGTAGATAATTTAAGTAAGGGGGGTGCGGATAACTTTCGAATTTTGAAAAAGTATACTGATGATGACAAAGTACCTCTTTTGTTACGCAAGGGGGTGTACCCCTATGAATATGTTGACAGTTTTGAAAAGTTTGAAGAACCCCAGCTGCCATCTCGTGATCGGTTTTACAGTTCATTGACGGGCAGCACTATTTCTGAAAGTGATTACGAGCATGCGCGACAGGTTTTTCAGACGTTTCACTGTCAGACCCTGGGTGACTATCATGACTTGTACTTAAAATCGGATGTTTTACTACTAGCGGATGTATTTGAAAATTTTAGAGAAATTTGTTTAGAGTACTACGAACTCGACCCAGGTCACTTCTACACCTCTCCAGGTCTTTCCTGGTTAGCATGTTTAAAAATGACTGGCGTCAAGCTTGAGCTCTTGACTGACCCAGATATGTATCTGTTTGTAGAGGAGGGGTTGCGAGGTGGGATTTCGATGATTACGCATAGATATGCTAAAGCAAACAATCCCTATGTTGATGGGTATGACCCTGAACAGGGCAATAATTACCTCATGTACCTGGACGCGAACAACTTGTATGGGACTAGCATGATTCAACCACTACCTACTAACAACTTTGGGTGGTTGAGTGACCCGGAAGTAGAAGAACTTCGTGAGAACCTCATGACCATTCCTACATGCGGAAGTGAGGGATACATTTTGGAAGTCGACCTCAACTACCCTAAAGAACTGCATGACCTTCACAACGACTACCCCCTGGCCCCAGAAAGACAAAAGGTTACAGAGGAAGTGCTCTCTCCCTACTGTCGACAACTTCTTGAAGACTTACAACTCAACCACACCCCCACAGACAAGCTGGTACCCAACTTGAACGATAAGAAGCACTATATACTTCACTACCGTAACCTGCAACAGTATCTGTCTCTAGGCATGAAGTTAGAGAAAGTGCACCGTGTGTTGGGGTTTGACCAGTCACCCTGGCTCAAGACCTACATCGACTTCAATACAGAGAAGCGAAAGAATGCACGTAATGATTTTGAAAAAGACTTTTTCAAATTGATGAACAACAGTGTCTTTGGTAAGACCATGGAAAATTTGAGAAAGCGTGTCAATGTAAAACTAGTGAACACGGAAAAACAACTCAAGAAACTAACAGCATCGCCTCTTTTCGACTACTTCAGAATCTTTGATGAAAACTTAGTGGCTGTCAACATGAAAAAACCCACCTTGTACCTCAACCGACCCATCTACGTGGGGTTCTGCATTCTAGACCTGTCAAAAACGCTGATGTATGATTTTCATTACAATTACATCAAACAGAAATATGGCGACCAGGCCACCCTCTTGTTCACAGACACAGATTCTTTATGTTACAGCATTGAGACGGAGGACATTTACCAAGACATGTACCAAGACATCGACTGCTTCGATACCTCGGAGTACCCCACGGATCATTTTCTACACAGCACTCGAAATAAGAAAGTACTGGGAAAGATGAAAGATGAGACCCATGGTTTACCGATACAAGAATTTGTGGGTCTACGCCCCAAGATGTATTCTCTTCTGTATGCAGAGGATGGTCGTGAGGTTGAGAAGAAAACTGCTAAAGGAATTTCGAAACAGGTAACCAAGCGGGATATTAGGCATACCCACTATAGAGATTGTTTGTTTAAGCGAAAAAGAACCATGGCTAATATGACACAAATACGTAGTTATAAGCATCAAGTCTTTACGATTAACTTAAACAAAATAGGGCTTAGCCCCTATAATGACAAACGTCACATCTTAGAGGATGGTGTGACTACCTTAGCATACGGTCATTATAAGACCGGTTAATTAACAATATCTATTTAAATTCACTATTTATAACAACAACTGTAAATACACATTATAGAATGCGCAAATAAAGTATTTGAAGAAAACGAAAGGGTATCTGCTGTCTTTGTAATACCACATCACCTGTTGAACTATGCTCCCAACATTGTCAACATAAAACTATCCCGAGTAGCAAGTTGTCCCGACTTTATTCTAAAAACAAGGACAATTTTTCTTCAAAAATGTCCCGATGTCCTTGTGATAGTACTAAAAATGTCCCGGTTTTATTATAAAATGGCGATAACAAGGACAATTTTGATTCCAAAATGTCCCGATGTCCTTGTGATAGTACTAAAAATGTCCCGGTTTTATTATAAAATAGCGATAACAAGGACAATTTTGATTCCAAAATGTCCCGATGTCCTTGTGATAGTACTAAAAATGTCCCGGTTTTGTTTTAAAATCGTGATAACAAGGACAATTTTTATTCAAAAATGTCCCGATTATGAGATTTGTCCCGGTTTTATTCTAAAATTGTGATAACAAGGACAATTTTTATTCAAAAATGTCCCGAGTACCAAAAAAGCTCTGGTCTAGGTGCTGAAACACACGAACAAAAGGACTTTACGATAATCAATACGATACCCTAAAGATTGTCCTGTTCCAGGATGTTTTAAAACGAATTTAGCAAAACTTTCGAATCATTTAGCAGATGTACATTTATTGAGTAGTGAAGAAAGAAAACTCTGGCTTCGAAGAGCTAGTTCAAATTATTATTATTTGCATTATTAGAAGTGGTTAGCGGGTGTTTTCATTGTGTCTTGAAAGTCACACAACCTAAAGTTTTCAAATTATTTAGCAACACACGTTGATGACTTATGTTTAACACCGTTAAGTTTAAAGTTTCTTTTTCTCCTATCCATAATTATTTCTTTTGTATATAAGATATATTTAGTTCGTATCTTTATGTTCTAAAATTTGTATGTCACCGAGGAATTTATCTAGTTATCTAATCTAGTTATAGAAATCTCTGGTATGGTTTAATCAAATGAGTACGGAGACAAAAACAGCGGGAAAAGTTACATTATATTTCGTACGGTGTTATTTGGTACTCTCCCGTCTCTAAGTCACTTGCTTAAACAATGTACAATGTGGAATTCACACAATGAACAATAAATCGGTATCTCAAAGATTAATGTGTACAATCGAATTACAAATACCACCTGCAGAATAGTGTCTAGTAATATAATCATGAATTTTAGCTGTTTGGAACCAAAAAGGACCTTATGTAATGGTTAGCATCTCTGACTCCAGATCAGAAGTTATGGGTTCGAATCCCATTAAGGTCATCATATTTTATTCAAAATATGGGGAGTGAATAGGAGTATGATTCCAAGGCTAATCCCACAAGATAAAGAACAATATGAAACAAAGCAGCATCCTTACTCATGATGCATAATCGTTCAGTCTATATTATTTGAATAAACTCGAATATAGGGTTTTAATGAAGAGTAAAAGTATAAATCTCATGATAGCTCAGTTGGTAGAGCGACAGACTGTAGTGTAAAAAACAGCCATCTGTTGGTTCGATCCCGACTCGTGAGACTAATATATTTTATGATAGAGAAAAAACATCAAAATCCTTGATAGTACAGTGGTTAGTATACTTGCCTGTCGAGCAAGTGACCGGGGTTCGAATCCCCGTCAAGGAGTCTATATTTTTGAGAAATATTAAATGAATAAAAACTTCATCCTTCCTTGCATCGCGTGGTGCAATCCTCGAATCTAAAAATAGACATGACTCACCACCCCACCCCTCCCCCAGCACCTCAGCATGCGGGCACCTCAAAATGGAACATGCACCTCACTGGCACCTCACTGGCACCTCAAAATATTGATGCAGAACCGCCACTCTCATACTACTCAAGTCGACCTCTCGCGACTTTGAAATTCGCCAAAATCTCCGTCAAAATCAACATGTGAGTTGAGTGTTGTGTGTTGTAAATAGTGACTGAAATATGTTGTTTTGTATTTGACAGGCTGATAACAGAGACCTGAGAATGGAGGTTGTATCTTTGCGAGAACAGCTCAGTGCTGTAGAGATTAACCAACAAGACAAATTACGTTCTGTGTTGAAAAAGAGTCAACATACCCTAGACGGCATTAAACAAAATGAATTCAGGTGAGTTTGATGATGTTGGGTAAGATGTCTTACCTTACTTGTTAGACCATTTCTAGATAATTTCCGCCAAAGCGATATTTGTTTTTCGTTCCTATACTACGTCTCCTGTGAATGATTTTGGCTAAACAACAGTTAAAACTTTTTTTTTTCTTTAGACGTCATAGTGAACTCCAAACTGAAGCAGAACGTAAGATAGCAGCACTAGAGGCGAGACTGGAATCAACTATACGAAAATACGAAACTCAACTACACTTTATACAGTCAGAAAATGAACGACTGAAAATGAACCAATCAAAAGGAACAGTGAACCAACAAGGTTTGTATGAGAACCAGGCCTGAATATAACCACTGGCAGGGGCATTGCGCGCGGGCTCACCAGACTTGTTGTACAATATATTTAGGTTAAAAGTTAATTTAAAGTTGAGTGCGTTGGAAATTTCTATTTTCCATCGATGTCATAGAAACACTTTGATTGACGTCCACCAAAACCTTACTCTACACGATTCATAGTTGTATTATTTCTTTTTCAATCATTCCCAAGGGAGTAAAATAACGAAAACCATGGCGGCCATGTTGGAAGATATAACAAAACAATCGATTGAAGTCTTTTGTCAAATTCTTCCAACATGACGGCGACCATGACGGCCATGTATCTAAACTATTGCAAACTTTGAATTTGCATTTGACTTGATTCCTCAGCTTCTGCATACATATCTTTACCAAATGGTACAACCGTACTTCCCGAGTATGTACCTAAACGAGCACAAGATATCAGTCATACTAGTGCTAGTGAATATACTGACACTGAAGCACTGACCTATGCAGACCTTGGTGGACCAGCTGGTGTGTCAGAGTCAGAGGTAACCACACCTGTTATGCATAACTTTGCTCATAATGATTACATTTATACAGCGCAATTTATATTCAGCTGCGCATGTTCTAAGTACGACATTATAATCTTAACAACATGCTAATAAAGATTATTCATTTATTTTTGTTGTTGATTTAACAAGAGGTCTGCAACTCCTCGTGGTTCGCGGCGAACATCCCTCACAGCTGACTTTGTTGCTGAGGAGAACAGACGAGAAAAAGAACTTGAAAGAATCTTGGATGGTAGAATAGCAGACTTGAAAGCTAATACAGACTATATCATCCATAAATATTCTTAGCATCGATACGATGATTTTTTCTTGTAGTGAAATGTTATGTATATATTTATAGTCATAAATTATTGAGGACTTTGTAAAAAAAGACGTGTGGCCATAATTTGTTGTTGTAGTTTAATACAGCTATGTTAGTAAGGAAGAGTGTATTTATATACCCCTCATGATGGAGCCTTTTAATACCCTTCTGCCAGTCTTCCTTCAGTGACAAGCTCTTACCAGAGACGCCGTGGGGGTATGGGAAACACTTTTGGGTAGAGAGTAGCTTAGGCAATACAGAAAACATAGCGAGAAAATCGGCTGAGAAAACAAGTGGGTTAAAAGCTCTTGTCAGTAAAGTGAGTTTTCTTAATGCTGAATGTAAACAAAGAAATCACACAATGGTCACTCTTTCTAAAAGGATTAACAATGCTGATATCCCTAAACTTGCGACGCCTCTCCTGTCCAAATGTACACCCTTCATCTGGTACATCGATAAGAATGCGTACAAAGGGCGGATTGATTCGAAAGAGCCATAGACAAACACCCTTGATCGAACTGTTGTGTATGAAGTACTTTCAATGACCCCTTCTTGAATTAACGGAACTAAATTGATCAGGGTATTTTTTCTTTTTTTTTTTTTTTTTTTTTTGTTTTTTTTTTTTTTGTTTTTCCCGTCCATGGCTGAGTGATTGCGACTTGCAAAGCCAGCACTGTGATAATACATTCTAAATCTATTCTGGATGATCATCTCAAACAACCAGCCCAGGTTTTATTTTACCATTTTCACAAGTTTTAGGTTTGTTTTCGTTCGGTTTCAATTTACTGTTGTTTTGTCATGGATTTGTGTATAAAAGTCTAAATTCTAAAGGTAAAGGTCTAAAGGTATTGTCTGAAATTCCAAAATAACATTTTCATAATTTGACCCTTAGCTGAACACGCCACTTGTCTACCTAATACAAAGTGTAGAGACGATTCTTATCTAGGGATTGAAAGGCGTCAAGGCTAAAGTAAAGAGAAGGGGTTTGATCGAATTTATAATCTTCAAGGAGAATTTTTGATAAGATCTATTTAGCCTGCGTACCGGCCCCATCCACTCTACCGGAAGACCATAACTACATGAAGCAGATATTTATAACAACACCCTACTATTCCAGTATGCGGATGTAGCTTTCTATTCGGGGCATGACAAACCTTAGCTTTCCAAAAAGGGCAATCTTATTCCTGTTGAAAATTGGGGAGAATCGCAGTAGAGTTTATTTCTGCCTTCTTTCCCATTTTCTTCTCTATATCTTCTTCGATCTGGTTTCGAAGCCGACTAGGGCAATGCGCAAGCATTGAAGTCTGGGTAAGACTCAAATACCGAGAATTGGAGTTTTACTCTAATTATCATGTCAGGTGGGCTTCTACTACCCTAGCTGTTCATCGCGTACGTTGAGTTCAGTAACGAGAAAAGAAATTTGCTCATCACAAATTGAAGGTTGATATCTAGATATTGACGTGAATTTATCGGGTATGCATCCATCATGTACATGAACCCGACGAATAAGAAAGAATACCATGGTTAGTTATGCAAGTAGCCTAGTGTTATGACGTACTCTTCCACGGTCCATTTACATTATTATTATTATCATTATGCTTATTGTTAGCTTGTACTGGAATTGAAGTTCCTTTTTCCATTTTCTTTTCTTTATAACATTAAATATTTTAGTATCTATTTTAATCAAGCCCATGTCAAGGCTTTTGACACTTACAGAGTCTGTAGTCAGTATCACTTTATTAAAGTCAGTTGTTTTAATAAAGTCATGCACTGAAACGCGTTAGCCGCTTTAGAGACTAGACAGCTCAGCTTCAATGTTTGTATTTGAAGTCATAGCAATTTGCAAAAAAAAAATAATATTTACATAGGTTTTTTAAAACGACAAAATAAGTTGTAGGATATATATCTATACCCGGAAAACGTGACAACATACGTGAATGTAATTTTACTTAAAATTTTCATCCAATCGCAAACGAAATCTCGGTGCTGCACGTCACAAACTTGACAAACCGGTTTACTCGAAATCCCTCTCTTAGATACTTATATAGGCCTATATAGATTTTCGATGTTTCATAAGCTCTGAAAGTATAAAGTTTATAATTTTCTCGTGTGTACAGTGCAATAATCTAAAGTCGAGAGGTTATAGCTTCGCGAGTCACGAGATTAACGCATGACTGATTCCTTTCAAAGAATTTCTTTGAAGAAACTTTTACTTTGCAACTGAGGGGTTTTCACTTTGTCGGTCATTAGCGATCATGCCATTTTTTAACCAATCAGAATACGAGATTACTTCCAAGCCCAATGACGTCATTGGAGCTAAAACATTTCTTGCCAACTGTGAAATTTGCTTCGACTGACCGTTTCGATCGGCGCGTCAACGACGAAAGGAACAGCAGAGGGTGCTTTATAGCTCGTACAGATTCTTCATCCAAGGATTACACTATGGGGAAAAAGGAGAAAAATGAAAACAGCCCGGAAACGGTCAGCATTGTGGATCTAAACCCGCTACCCGAAGGTGGTTGGGGATGGCTTATTTGCCTCGCCGGATTCACCGCACAATTTATAATTTTGGGGATACAGAATAACACTGGCATTTTATATACTGCGTTGCTGACAGAATTTAAAGGACGCAAGGGAGATACAGGTACGATAAATAACTTGTGATCTTGACGAGGAAATATTTTCAACTCCTAAGAGGAAATAATTTTTTTTCGTCTCGAGTTCAGCCAGTTCAGCATCTTTGTGGTTGTCAAAATTTCGCTCGAGGCTGCATGTTCTAAAGAATTGTTTTGCCATCTTATCGGTACATCAATATATCACAAGTCACCGTTATCTGATGGCCAAATGCTTTTTACATGTTCATTAATTTCAAATTAATGTTCATTAATTTCAAGCGTAAATTTCTTTTTCGTGGACATTTAATTCGAGTCTGACATCAATTATATTTCAAGCCGATCGGCAACAGGTATTCGTACATTTTGAGGTTAACACCGAGTTTCCTGAACTCTCTTTTGAAACATCTGCTAGTTGTGAGGATTATATTTCCAAGATTGGTACAGGTTCGAACTTGATCAAGATGCAACTTGAAATGTTATCCATGTGGACTGTACTTATGATAATAAAAATAAAATTGTACATCGCTTCGCTTTTCTCTCCCCTCGCATATTCCTTCTTCCCTCACAAATGCTTTTGGCCGAACATGATTATTTGACATATATGAGTTTACACAAAGTCTGGTAAACCATTTTTAGAAATACAATATATAGATTGTGTTACTTTAAAGAAAATTCCAGCATGTAAATTCGATTTCATAGCACTTGCTATCATCGGTCACGCTGAAATCAACAGCGACCGGAAATGAAATTTCAACATCGCAGAAAAGTCGCGAACCGTGGGCTTTCCTTATTTTCTCAAAACACAAGCGGAAACATGGATTCCTGGAACAAACATACATAAAGTCCTTAAATTCGATTTTAACGTTATCTCTGGGAATTGTAGTTTTATTTTGGGTGTAGAACTAATTGGAAATCTCTAAGCGTTGACACTTCAAGTTCTGATGTAATAGCTATTAAGAACATGTGTTGTTGATGCCTTTATGCTCAAGCGTTGCAAACGATATGATCAATATTGTGTATGGCACAAAAGGCAAACCTGCTCTTTGCGTGCAAAATATTTGCTTGAAGAAAAATAATCGAATTCAAATCAGTGATGCTCAAAATTATTATGTTTTGCAATTGCATAAGTTATTGTTTATCCAACCAACTAAACCTATTTATTAGCGCTTAGAATAACTATCGAACTCTGCTTGATATTTATTGCCTTTCCTTTAATTTGTAATTTGACGGTAATTCAAAAGTCCTGAGCATTTGCGAGTAACTTGTTCATATAGAATTACAATAACCGCGATCGCCCGTATTTTACCGATATATTACGGTAATGACACCTAATGTACAAGATTTTCAAAGCCGTGCTGTTCAAGATTGTCTTTCCTCATCTTTTTGCTAGCAAAGCATAAATCGAATCTTAAGCTTTTATTAACTTTCCGTTAACAAACTTAATATTTTGAGATGTAAACAAGTCGATCTTTTTTTACATTCGCATTTGAGAAAAACAACAACTTGGTTATTGTTATGTAAATGCTGTCATAGTAGATACCTGTGCTATTGAAAGAACGTGTGGCTAATATAGACTAATATATAAGGTATCTTTTTTGTTCCTCTTACAATAGACTGCGCGCGTTAAGCACGATATTTCTTTATGGATCTCCTGTTAGCTTCAATCCAGCTCAAAAACAGCCTGGATATATAGAAATTATAAAAGTTTCTATTAGATCGAAGAGTCTCTTAAATGTTTTCAGGACAACGGAACTGATTCTTTTAAATTTACTCAGAATAAATTTCTGACAGTACATCGCTGATTATGATAAAGATTTTTACAGTTCACTAGACGAACTCAGTTGTGGGTGTTCATGGAGGTTTGGTTTGTCCTTCACGACCCCAACCTAAAAGGCCTCATCCGGGATATCGAAAGTATTATATTCTAGACAGATCATACGATATGGTATTATCAGGCACGATCTAAAAACTGCTACAATATAGAATGGGCTTCAGCAGGTCAAATTTGATTGAAAAAAGAACACCGTTGGGAAAGTTTTTCGACATGTGTCTGTGAAAGAATTTGTTTCCGAAAAAGTGCTAGCCTGAGATGATGACATGTTACTTCACTTATTTTATTTATGAGGGCGGATCCAGGGGGTGGTTTCGGTTGCTAGACACCCTCCTTTGGAGTTTAAAAAGATTGGAATAAAGGATATAAGGTAAAATGTAAATAGGATGCTATGTGATGCCTCCTCAAAATCATTGGATCTGGATTCATCATTCCGTTTCTTCACAGAAACATCGGTTATTTTAATCACTACGACTGAGATGAAATGTTGAAATACGCAAGCCAGACCTACACGTATCCTCTCACATATCAATTTTCGTGCATATTAAAATAAGTTTAAACAAGAATTCGCTCGTGACCTTTTGATACTTTGTCTTTGCTCAAGGTCAAAGCCTTGTCAGTGTTACTCGGGCTGAAATATAATTGGTTATATGAATATTCCAGGTTTCTCTCATTATCCATTGTCATATTCCAGTATAATATCTGTTGGTTATCTTCTTATTTTTACGGAAACGTTTTTGCTGACTGAGTACAAATAGTACAAATATCTAGTCCAAATATTAGCTAACATGGTTATTACCTTTATTTAGTCATATCTATGAGTGTTAGACACAACCACCCATATTGATTGATAAACCGGCCCGAACGTGCACTTGAAGCACAGCAGTACGAGCAGTACACCAACAGAGCCGGGACCTCAACATATAATATTGTTAGTTTAGTTAATTTTTGGTTGTTTATTATCCATTTTTCACTCTTTCTATCTTCCTTTGTTTTATCATTTTAATTCTTTCGTCTTTTATCTCCATTTTTCCATCATTTCTTTCCTTTTCATATTTTTACTTTTCTGTCTTTTCATCTTATTAACAAACCGTGGGCACCTAGAAATACTTCAAGAATGTTTCTTAACCAATCAGAAACGTTATTCTTATCTTTCCATCATCTTGTGGTTAGAGAGTCAGTTCTGATTGGCCAAAGAACAATAGAACATTCCTGGAATATTTCTAGGTGCCCACGGTTTTCGATTCGCACTGTAACTGCACCAGATTTGAATATTCTTTCTATTTCTTAATATTATTTCTGTTAGCCAATGCGGCCATTTTACTATCGCGTAATATTTTGGCGGCAAGGATTTCAGTGGAAACCCAACAGTTTTTATCTACCATATTATGCAGTTCCATTGGATTTAGTTCTCAACTGATAAACCAACCTTGCATTCCTATTATTAGCAATTGAAAATGAAAGTCAACTATGTTACGAAAGATCATACATGCCATGGAATACTAGAACCAGGCGGATACGATGTCACTGACTAAAACTGGGTCATATCCTACTTCTATTATCAGAAGCGTATTAATGTGTCAACATCGTATCACTGCAACACGATTCTTATTTGCGCAACATTAGTTATTCCGGCCCAATGTCTACGATGTTTCAAACACAGACGTTATTATTTTTCGGATCGTACACTTTAGTAATAGATAATTACTATAGATGGATATTTCTAGACTAGATCTCATGATTTGCAGCCATCTGTTTATCATGGCCGTATCCACCAGTACGGTTAGCTCGTTTTAACCAGACCACTTTTTACCATCAGAACCACTTTTACCCTCGAAACAAATATCTATTACCTGAGAAAACTGGACCACTTCTTTTTTAAACCGAACCACGGTCCACATGGTAGCTACGGCCCTGCTCAGTTATACGACGCACAAGTCAGTGATACACGGCTGATTACATCATGGCTAAGAAATAAGAGACAGCCTTGTCTCATTCGTATCTTATTAGTAATGCTATAATTTTAAAATAAAGTTAGCTTAAAGTTTCAAAGAATAAGTGTTTTACTCGTACCGTGAATCGTGATCACGATATTAATAATAGTCTTATACTCCCTTAGGAGATCTTTTAACAGCTTAGCGCACTCTAATATCCCAAGGTCAAGTTGCAAGAAGGACCAGAGCATGCAAATGTTGTAATACTGATAGGCAACCAAGGACACGAACGCTATTATTAACTTCAATTGTTTTTATTCTCATTTCAGCATGGGTATTATCTATTGGCCTCGGGATGATGTTTCTCTTCTGTCCAATCGCATCATCTTTGTGCGAGCGCGTGGGATCCCGTGTCGTCGCAGTTGCTGGAGGATTGATTGGTGTCCTAGGATTTGTCTTATCGTCGTTTGTTAAAGACCTGTACTTACTGTACTTGACGTTTGGTGTGCTCTGGGGGGTTGGCTCTAGTATGAGTTACCTGACTACACTGATGATGCTGCCATTCTGGTTCAGGAAGTAAGATACAATCTTTCTTTCTTTCTTTCTTTTTCCTCCTAATTAAGTTGTCCCATTTCTTCCACTGCATCTTAGTTGATGAATTGATACAATGATAATATCAGATTAGTGTCTTCCATTCTGTTTCCATTTCGTCTACTAGTATTCATATCAAAGCACTTATTTGTTATGATAGTAGTTTCTTCAACTACATGCAATGCAACTGCTCGTCCAAGACTGAGTGAAAGTTGCGCACTCTGCTTCAACTTCTTGCATCAATTATCCATTGATAAGTAATTAGAACTATGGTTACAAGGATAAGCTAGAGAGAAGTGAGCTATATGGAACACAGGAACACATGTACTTGCTCATCCTTATGTATTCATTTGATTATCTTTTCAGACGGATCAGTTTGGCTAATGGTGTCGTGACAGCAGGTAGTGGCTTCGGTACCATCGCAGTTGGTCCTCTTATGTTTCTTATAGTAAACAAACTAGGTTGGGCCCATTCTGTGCGTGTTCTTGCAGGACTAGTACTAATATGTGCCATAACTGCAACCCTTTACAAGAAGCCCGCCATCGATAATATCACGACTAAGAAAGAAGAAGGCGAGGCTCCAAAGAAAGAAAAGAAGCCATTCTTCGAGTTTTCTGTATTGAAGAACAAGGCTTTCCTTGTTTGGTGCGTCTCGCTTGGTGTCTTTATGTTGGGGTATTTTGTGCCTTTTGTCCATTTGGTAAGTAAAAGGTTGTCCTTGTCCTTGTCCTTGTCCTTGTCCTTGTCCTTGTCCTTGTCCTTGTCCTTGTCCTTGTCCTTGTCCTTGTCCTTGTCCTTGTCCTTGTCCTTGTCCTTGTCCTTGTCCTTGTCCTTGTCCTTGTCCTTGTCCTTGTCCTTGTCCTTGTCCTTGTCCTTGTCCTTGTCCTTGTCCTTGTCCTTGTCCTTGTCCTTGTCCTTGTCCTTGTCCTTGTCCTTGTCCTTGTCCTTGTCCTTGTCCTTGTCCTTGTCCTTGTCCTTGTCCTTGTCCTTGTCCTTGTCCTTGTCCTTGTCCTTGTCCTTGTCCTTGTCCTTGTCCTTCTCCTTCTCCTTCTCCTTCTCCTTCTCCTTCTCCTTCTCCTTCTCCTTCTCCTTCTTCTTCTCCTTCTCTTTCTTCTTCCACTTGTCCTTGCCTCTCGACCTCAGTCGTTAACGGCTAGTTCCTGACCAAACATGCTTTTCATTTCAGCCTGGATACGCCATGGAATGTGGAGTCTCCAGCGAAAAGTCCTCGACTCTCGTCGGCATGATGTCTATTGGATCGACATTCGGTCGGCTCTTCTTCGGCAAGCTCTGCGATCATCCCCGAGTCAATCGTCTCTACGTCTTCCAGTTAGCCTTCCTATTCATCGGCATCGCTCATACTCTCAGCACGTTAACAAAGAGTTACATAGGCTTCGTTATTTACATGGTGGTGTTTGGTATCTTTGATGGGTGTTTTGTTGTGTTACTGGGTGTCCTGTGTGCTGATATTGTTGGTGTTGATAAGGTGGCTGCTGGAATGGGTGTTCAATTCTTCTTCATGGCTATCACTTGTACTGCTGGTCCTCCCCTAGCAGGTATGTATGTTTGTTAACGGGAATCAAGGGTGGCGTAGTGGTAGTGCACTTGTCTCTCACCTCTGATCTGGGTACTTGGGTTCGGTTTCTGGACGGCACTGTCCATCACATATGAGTAGTTGTTAAGTCACTCCCTTGATTCCATAGGGTTTTTCTCCAGTTTTCCTTCCTCCATAAGACCAAACACGTGGTGTTTTAGGGTTCACTCTGTGAGCTAGTCATGCCCTGATTCTGATCAGCCCAGAGGTTGTTTCAGTGTTCGATCTGTGAGTTATCCGTTAGAGGTTATTCTAGGGTATACCTTGATATTTCAAACTGATTACGCCCAACTGAAAATAGTTCCTTTTTCTTTCTTGTCTTTGCAGGAATTGTATACGATCTTTCCAGCTCGTACCAGATCGCGTTCTATGCTTCAGGAGCAAGTGCAACACTAGGCTGTTGTTTACTATTCTTAGTCCCACTCTTCATGCCAGATCCAGTCGCAGACGAAATACGCATGCGCTCTAATACAACTACATCACGTGACAGCGAAAAGCAATTATTGAACAGTACGCGTTCGCCAGTTTTATCACAAGACTATGATTACGAGAGTAAAGACCAAATGCCCCCCACCATTACGTTACGGAGTGGAGCTACACGACCAGCAAGCATAAGAAATTCTTTCCTTGATAAATATTGGGACATTCCAAAGAGAGCGAGTTGTAGCAGTTTCTTTGGTCCTGGTGCACCGTTTGGGATGATGCCGATACATCCTAATGACGAAACACTCATAGTAGTTGAAAGAATATCACAGGTGTAGTAGTGCGTATGCGCAGGATCGATTAATAGACCAATCAGAGACCAGTTATGCTACAGCTATCGCTAAGGGTAACAGAACACATTTTAAAAGAATCATATAGACATGCTTTGCTACCATGCACTGCAGTCCTGCCACGAGACTTGGAAATGCTGTGCAACAATACCGTTTTTTAAAAAATGGTACTCCATCATAGCCTTGAAGGTATTTTGTGCTTCTTATGGGCTCAAAAATGCATACGTTTAAATTTGAGAATTTTTTAGAAAAGGCAAGGTTTTTCAAGATATTGTTTAAACCTCAAATGCAACATTGAAAGGAAAACCCAACTAAAATTAAAGGGAAAAGCTTTGTAAAAGTTTTTATAAATGTTTATAGGTTTTTTGATACTAAAAGATTTTTATTCTGACTTCTACTTTTTAAAGTTTTCATATCGGTTTCTTTTATATTCTTGCTCTTATTACAGGCTAATATTTTCAATCGTGCTTAAACATTTGATAAAAGGTTCTCATTCTAAGGGAAAAACTAAACATGACATTTTATACAAGAAAATCTGGAGTCATTGGGCTAAGGGTTTTGCTAGGGATCTACACATGATGATGAACAATATAAGGCGCCAAGCCTGGTGTGATGATAAATATATAGAAGTATAAAAGAAGTATAATAGTTATTTATATATCAAATTAAAGACAATAATAAAAACATTTACAAGAAACATCTGTGAGTTTATATGTTTGTCTACCTGCAAAGTATTGTGATAACAGTATCGTAGCCGGAACAGGGTAGTCAATGGCAAACGATAGACTATCATTCGTCCCCCTCCCTTTCCTTCCAACTTCAGTCGAGTCGCTTTTCTGTCGAGGTTTAAGTGGCACAGAGCTAGGAACTCGTCAACCCTAACCCTATTCTATATTACTTTAACTCGACTTTTATCACTGACCTCTAAGCAGACGATGTCCATGGCCAATCTAGTTCACTGTCAGCCCCAATTTTTTTTCTCTCTTGGCCTTTGATTTCATTCCTATCGAAAAAGGTACTGTATTGACTCATAATGCATTGCTAGTTGGCATGGTAACCCAGGTTTCACCCGGACTACAAGTTTTAAACACCGCGTTTATTTGCAACACTGACTTTTCTCACGACCTAAGTTTCAGTTGCACCTGTAAAAAGTAGAGTTTTATACTTCATGAGATACTCCCGCCAAAACGTTTGGCGAATTAAGTAATTGGTGCAACTCTGCCATTGCGCACAAGCAGTTCCTGAGATACGCATCATATAACATGGCTTCTTCTTGACATAGCCGGCTTTGACAGAAACTAGCTGGAATGAGTGGGGCTTGTGTCGCACAGGAACTGGACCAGATCAATAGGCTTAGATAGAGAAAGTGGGGTAAGAGGTCCTGTTAGTATACTGCAGGTGAGCATATACTGTTCCCAGGCAGGATTTTAAAACAGGAAAGCACAGTTGACAGCTCTACTTTTCAGATCGAAAGTAAAACAGTTTATCTAAAAAAATACCAAAATGAGCCAGGTTTGAATCTTAAAAATATATGAAAAATATATGAAAAGAGAGAAAAAGAAAGAAAAGGGGAAAAAACTATCTGGATACGTCGAGATTCGAACCCACGCTTACAAAAGAAATTTCCTAATTAATTCCAAAATAATCGATTCTCCACCGTGCCATACCCCCGAGACATCCGCAGAGCTGAGGCGTGGTATGGACTTCGGACCTGACGGCAATTATGTCCTTCTGCCCTTGTTTGTACGGATTACACAGGATGATGTTCTAGCCGAAGCATCAGGGGAGAGACTAGCCGGCCCCCAGACCATATCTACAGCTAATCCCTTGCACCAACCTACCACGCACGGAATCGATGGAAAATCTGATGTTAAAAAGTCTAGTCTATAGTGTGCATTGTTTTCACGGCCATTGTTGTGCTAATATATAAAGACCGTGGCCGAGTGGAAAAAACTTGAGCTTCAAAGACTGACTGAGTCAAGCTCGGATGAGGGAGGTTAGTACATGGATGGGTGACCTGGACATTACACCTCGTCAAGCTCTTATTTTCATTTTTTTCATTTTCATTTTGGAACCATCCAATACTGTATATTATCGCATTCTTTTCTTTTCTTTTCCTTCCTCGTATATTATAAGCGGCTAGGGGACAGTAAGGGGACAGTGGACCCAATGGAAATGCAGTAAAAAAATGATGTTGGGCTTGCTGTGTTCGAAACATCAGTTATTAATGGTCAGCAGAAGAGCAGCAGAAGTGATCTTATTTCCCATGCGCAGTCTTACCATATTCAAGATGGCGGCTTTGTTTTGGGTGAAAATGTCGGCATTCTGGTCTCATTTAACCCTTTATTCTTTATAGATATGGACAAACCAAGTATACAGTTATCTACATCTATATCTCCTAGTGCTTTGGATTCGTTTTCTTTGCCTTCAGGGAATCAAGGAGAGATTTCAGACGCGTCTCTGTTCCCATACCTCGACCAGATGTCTGAACTCCATCAAACACCCTTGACTAATGAGTAAGTGCTCGAAAACTATTATATTATTACACTGTTCGGTTCTACTTCGATTCAACTCGATCCATGCTAAGTTTAGTTTGAACCTCGCGCCTCGTGTTTAAGCTTGGGCCATAAGTTGGGTGAGAAGACGGGAAATAATTATTATTCTAGTGATCCTGCAAAGGGGGGTCTTGGAATAATTGATTTGTCATACAGTATATAGGGGGCCTTCAAATGTTGGAAATAGAAAATGGACATACTAATGGGAGTTTGGAGACAAATTTATTTTTTTCTTCTATTTTCTTACCCATAACCCCCCTCCCTCCCCTCCGCCAGATAGATAATGAGCAATCTCCCTAAGCTAGAGTGATTGTGTTGCCTCTCACCATCGTGAACCTGAGTCACAGTGGTGAACGCAAGCATTCTCACTGCTACATGCACCACCCATGCTTCCCTAAAATCTTTTAATTTTATTCCATATTGATATTGTATATTAATATTCTCTTATTTTATGTAGAGAAATGTTAAAACCTAACCTTTCAGCAAGGACATTACTTGATGCAGCAGAGGTGAGTTGATAGATTGCTTTACACTGTGTGTGTACAATATGGTTTTAGTTCAAAAATATGCATCAATCTAACATATTTTTTCACTCTTCTTTAGAGAGTACTAATGGCAGAAGGGGGCAAATTACATGTCAAAGATTTAGAAGAAAAGATGGTGGAATGTGGCCTTATACCTCAAAGGTATTGGATTTATATATCAATTCTCCAGTATATATCATTCCACTTACCTTAGCTGAGCCATGGATAAATTGGTCTTTATTTTTCTTATTTTTTCAGTGCAAAATCTCTAGCCAATCTGGAGTCAATCCTCTATAGAGAAGTGAGTCTTACCAAATGCAGTGGTGTTTCAATTGTTGATTTAAAATAGATTATATCATGTGACCACATGTGCGATGTTGTTCATGCTCAGTGAGATTTGTCAGGCTATAGCCAACAAGTAGGTTTGTTGTGTTGATTTTTTTTTTCTTTTTGCATTCTAGACGTTCAATGATAATTCAAAGTTCAAGAGAATTGAAGGTCGTTTAGGATGGTTTGCTCTTCTGGTAAGTGAGTGATTTACTGTACTTGTACCATGCCTGTTGCCAATCACTCTTTGTTCAAAATTATAGTTGATACACATGATCATATTACAATATGATATAGACCTGATAGAGACCTGTTTTAACACTTTGCACAATTATTCACATGTCTCTGTCAATGCAAGGTCACCGTTCATCTCACTTTGATGCAACGGCTGCAAGCTACCTTTCAAGATGGTGCAAGGAACTGTCCAGGGGACTATTGAAAATGCAGCCAGCATACAATGGATTACCTGCAATTCTGATTGGCTGTATTTTCACTGACGTGGGACAGGTTTCTTCTTTGTACTTAAAGTAATTGTGTTAGGTGAAGGACAATTAGATATGTTAGCATGCTTATAATATACAGTATCTAATCATTATCTCTTGATTTTTCACTATACTGTAATTCCAGGGTGCTGATGTTGATGATATGGAATCAGATGGAAGCTCTTCAGGAGAGGATCAATCAGAGGTACTTTGACCTATATTCACAGTGCTGTAGTATTCTTCTTGTGTATCTCAGTGCATAGAATACTGGGCGCATGGTATTTGTAATATTCAAGATGTTCTTATTGTTTTGAAGAGCATGGATAACCACAGTATTAATACACCACCAAGACCAAAGGCAGTTAAACCAGCCCATCACCATGACTACAAGAACAAGTACTACTCATTACGAAAGATGGTCAAAGAACTCATATTTGTACGTAAATAATTTTGTTCCAATGTGACTAAAGTTTATTAGTTCTCTCCTTTGCGCCGAGGCTTTTTCTTTCAAAAATCAACTCCTAAATTCTAATTGGACGTAGGAACTAGGGCCGACAGTAGATGAAAATTACTGTGTGTACAGTAACTCTAGTATCCCTACCAAATCATGAAGTTCTTTTTATGTCTAGCCTCCCTGCATGAAAATAAGTTACCCTACATTATAGCAGCACCGTACTCCTCCTATGTTTAAAATAATGACCAGTCCCCTTAACCAGGGGACCATCAGTTACAGCATTTCGTACCATGTATATGCTGTAAAGTAGTATGGTTACCTTTCCCACCCTGACACCTTGTTGAAAGCCTTCAATCTTATGTTACTATCTATTTAGTGAATGTATATTTCTGTTGTCATTTTGTAGTTAAATGCTGCTGCGTGTGATGATATTGCAAGAACAGAAGCCAAATTGACAAGATCTAAAGCAGAAAGAAAGTAAGTCAGGAAAACATGTAAAAAATATATTGAAAACTAAACTAAACTAGTATGAGTTGTGTTACTTAAACTACATTATATATATTAGTCAAAATTATATATTATTTCTTTTGTGCAGACTTATGACTCCTGCATCACATATATAATATACATTATGTTCACAAATGTCATTATGAACTAAGGTACCGGTACAAATAATTTTCACAGGTTCTTGTTGAAAAGGTTGTTTCAATACCAAGCTGCTACAGAGGCAGGTGTCTTACAGCCCCACAGTATGAGTTCCTTACCTCTGGATAGACCTGCGCCATTAATGTTCCCTGATGTCCCTTTAGAAAGACACAAAACACAAACCAAAGTGAAAGTCAAAAAAACATTAACAAAAGTAAAAGAAGAGAAAGGGAGTAGTGTGAAGGCACTGGGACAGCATTTGAAGACTAAGAACGCACTACACATGAAGCTAACACAGGCAAAACTGGCTGCTCAAGCAAGAAACCAAGCAAAATTAGCAGGACAACAGAAAGCATCTGGGAACAGCAAGTCTGCAGTGGCTCTAAACAAATCTCCTTCGCAAAACAAGACAACACCAGCAGAAAAAGACCCAGCACAAACTAAAACAGTAGCACAAGCAAAGCAAGTTGTACAAACCAAAGCTGCCCAGCCACCAAAGACTGCTATACAATTAACAGAAGGTATGATATGGCAATGAAACCATGGCAACATAATTATTAGAACAGACGCAGCATTTTATTATCCTCGTCTTGAATAGCCAGACCTCCAGTTATGTCTGCATGCTCCTACATCCATTCTCACTAAATAATTAATTAGCAAAGAGCAGCATACTGTTCACACATGCCTTTTTGCACAACGTCATTTGGAGCATTGGTAGTCAAGTTTTGCCCCACTGTCCTCCCCTGGTGGTGGTTATCATGTCCCTCTTCCTTACTGTTTACCTCATATCACGACAGTCACAGATCTCACCAATAACTGCAACATGATAATGAGTATTCAGTAAAGATATCAGTGACTAATCCAGACAAAGAGCCAAAATCCCAGAAATCTATAATAATAATGATAATAATGATATTATGGATAAGTAATAATAATAATAATAATGACTTTATTACAGCTTTTCCTTCAAATGGCTCTTCAATACACAGCATAATCTGAGATTTTAAATCATAACCTAAGTAGCAAAAATAAAGATTCATTTTCATTTTCATTTTCAAATATTCATTTTAACATTTCAGTCCCTCCTATACCTGGCTCTAAAGACAAGAAGACTGACAAACCAAAGACTTCAAGACCAAAAACCAAGAAACCCAAGTTGTGTGAGAGTCCTCAAGCCACTCCTTCTGCTACTCACTCAACACAAGGTAAGGAACTCTCTCATGTAGTACAGTATGGATCAAGGCCCAGATAGCAAGCACAATGTTATCATTCTAGTGGCTGATCTAGGAGTTCAAACAGGACAATGATTACTAAGGGGGAAAGAAAAATAATTAACCAGTTTATACTATAGAATATAAAATTGAACTAAACAAAATCCTATAGTCTAGCTATATATAGTAGGGAACTAGAGAGGGAACTAGGGAATATTGAGCTACAAACAAAGTGTTCTCTGATTGGCTGATTCATTCGGGCCAAGAGAAGCAAAATTACCTGCAAATCATGGGTGGGGTGAAATGAAACCAAACATTACCAACCACAGGATTAGAATTTCATCTTTTTAGTGACAAAATAAATTTATTTTGTGCATTGAGCAGCTACGAGATAAATGGATTGAATGCAAACACAAAGACTTTGTTTTTCTTTGCATTTCATGATTATTTTCTGAAAAGAGAACTAGCTAGAAAATGTGAGTTCAATTTCTTTTCACTCAATATTTGTAATTTTCAACTCGCATTTAGCCAATTATCTTGTGGGAATTTCAAACCCTGAAGCATAGCCTTACAGAACAGATAGTTTACTGAAATGCTTTGAAATATTGATGTACTTAATAGCTAACATATTAATCATTCTTTATCATATTATAGCTAGTGACTCTTCAAAACCAAAGAGAAAGAAGCCAGGGACTGCAATCAAAAGAAAAGTACAACCAATCCCAGTGGATGGTAAAGGTAGTACACACTTCTGCTATATCTACTATATATATTAATGCCAGTTGTGAGGATACCAGCTGATCTGAGAAAAAAAAACCTTAGTCAATCAGAATCATGAAAATTTGCAAAACTGAGGTGTCATCTTTAGTAGCCCGATGACTTGGATAACGGTTATTTCTTTATTTTATTTTTCCACTCAATAATGAATATCATGGTAAATGTATACAAAATATCGAAAACTTCTCCTAAAAATCTAGGTTTATCTCAGATATGAACTTTTATGAGTCAATTTTTTCAGGTTTCATGACACCTCAGTTTTGCAGTGACGTCATTTCTACGTCACTATTTCAGATCAGCTGGTGGTGGTTATTTAATACTTAAAGTGGTACAGTAGAGAGTGTTTTATTGATGTTAACTTACAGTTTTCTGACATTTTTGGAAATCTGGCTCAAAATTCATGAAAGATATCTACAAGTTTGGTTTACACGTAAACTGATGAGCCGTTTATTGGCTCTTGAAGAGAACACAGAGAAAAAATATGTATACAGTCAAAATGGCTCGAGCGTAAAAAAACTGGAAACCAAACTTCACATTCATTTTACAACTAAAATTCTAAGGGATGGCCTTTCTGGGGAGTTTTTCTACCTTGGCATGACAATTGTTGAAGAATCCAGTCAAAACTCAAGTAGTTTACCTATTTTCAAGTTTGGAGTCAAAGTGAATAATGAACTCAATATTCGAATAATAAATTCATTAACAGGTTCTACGCAGGTACACTTGAGCCGTTTTGACTGTAAATAAAACAGATACATGACTTCAGCAATAATGATAGGATATATTATTAAAGTTACTCTTTCCCTCCTTGCTCTAGGAAAACCTGTATTCCCTATAATATTGGGTGGACTCACAGTACACAGTCTTGGTGAGGTAAACATGCCTGATATTGTTTGCTTTCTGATAATAGCCATCTCAGTCATATCCTTTGCATTAGTCACTTGTAACAGCGTATCTCTTGTTAAGGTGGCTCGCAGTATTTTTTTTCACCATGGGGTTGATTGTTTGAGATTGAGATTTTGTAGTGAAACTTTACCAAGTTTGCAACATAGGATAGATATTTTATTTGCCACTTGCTCCCCAGCAACAGGGGCTAGGCCTTTGTTTTTTACAATGCCATTTTTATCCCAATCTAGTCAGACAGTCTATAAATCTGTTTCTAAGAATTAGAACTCTTTTGAAAATTATTAGTGTTATTGATGTGATATTGTTTGTGTGTCACAGATAGTCTGGGACAGACCAGGATTTCACTCAGAACGGTACATATGGCCAGTAGGATACTGTAGTTCAAGGACTTACCCAAGCATAAGAGACCCTGATAAAAAGTGTCTCTATACCTGCAAGATTCTAGATGGAGGTTTTGGACCACAGGTCAGTGTCCAACCAGGAGTGCGAATTACAATTAAAGTATTAGAGTTACCCTCGGCTGAGAGAATACTAGGTTTCCACAATGAACTCACATTGGGAGGGCTGTCATGCTCCCTATTCGCTTTAATCATGCAGCGACCATATTGGTTAAAGCAATAGGTTTTGGATCTTTTGGTTTCCCTCGCACCTGCTTTGAGAACATTCCAAACAAAGGTTTTTGCACTCATGGGAATAAATATGGCCGCAGTGTGATAAAAGACCTTGCTTCAGTTTTGAATTGCCTGTCATTCAGTTAGCTTTGAGACAGTGTGCACATTGTTCAAGTGAACATCTTTGGAGTTTTAAAGTGTTTTTGTCATTGTTTGAGCTGTTCATTCTTTACTTACAGTTAGTATTTGTCAATATTTTGACATTAAAATGAGGCTAACCCAGTCCCTGAATAACCCAGTCTGTAATCAAGGAGCATATCTGTAGCAGTATCTTAAGAATTCATGATACAGAAACCCAAAATAAACGCTGCATTGAGTTCAAACCATATTCTTCCTTACAATCAAACGCTGCGTTTGCATTAGGATAACATATACTGGTAGTATATCATTGTATCCTGATAACCATATTCTTCCTTACAATCAAACGCTGTGTTTGCATTAGGATAACATATACTGGTAGTATATCATTGTATCCTGATAACCATATTCTTCCTTACGATCAAACACTGTGTTTGCATTAGGATAACATATACTGGTAGTATATCCTTGTATCCTGATAACCATATTCTTCCTTACGATCAAACGCTGTGTTTGCATTAGGATAACATATATACTGGTAGTATATCATTGTATCCTGATAACTATGTTTTGTTTTGATACATGTAGTTTGAGATGTGTCCTGAAGATGATGCAGATAACCCCATCAATGCATCATCTGCTACAGCTTGTCACTGTGTTGTACTGAAAACCCTAAATAAAGCCAGGTAAAACACTAGCACATTATATAGCACTACCACACATCCTCAGTGCTACATACCATACAGTACATGTAGCTGAAGGTATCATTATAGTGGGATACACTGTCACTCACATGTACACTACCACTACATTACATATTCTATGTATACAATCAAGTAGAGGTGCTTGTTGGTTCACTCCTGTAAGTACCTTCGAGGGTTTTTCACACTCCAGTTTTCCTCACTCCTTAAAGACATATTCTTATAATTGTATTTGTTTTCTAGAGGACGTGATGCCTCTAATACTGGATCAGGGCCAGAGTTCTTTGGCTATTCTCATCCAACTATTCAATACCTCATTCAGAACCTACCAGGGTCTAAGAAATGTACTAAGTACCAGTGGGTAAAGTTTGAACTACCAAAACCTCAAAGCAAGCAAGGTATGAGGAGAATATAGGTTTTGCACCATGACAGGAGGCAGGAACGATTGAATCTGGTCTAATCTAAATGTACATGAGAAAGAATTCAGTTTCCCAGGGGAGAAAGACTGTATTTAAAAAATCTCAAAATTTTGCTACACTATTTCCACAGTCTAGCACCTTAGAACTTGTGTGAGGTTTTTTTTTAAATATAGAGTTACCTTGTAATGCCCTCAAAAAAAAGTTTATTTTAGGGGGGTCATTTTTTTATCTAAATTACTTCAATAGAGCTAATTTTCTGTGTCCTCCGCGACCTTTGTTAGTAGCGGCTATTGGTTTACAAAAATCACAAACTTACGATAGATGGTTGTTAATGAATGGAATCCCACACACTGACAAGGAAACGTGCCACGCTTGAGTTGCATGAAAAGCGCTCTAAAATAACGTTATTGTTGACCAATAGGTGGTAAGCTAACATCTACCTGCAGTCTCTCTGTGGATAATCAGGATGATCAGTTCTCTCCACAAAAAGAACCCAGGCACTTATCATCCTCGTCCAGCCAGGAAGGATTAGGACTGGGTGATGATAGTACACCAATGGAACAGGATGATAGTAATCTGACATTACAGTCAACTGCTATTAGTGATACTGACGATAGTATATTTGAAGGTTAGTACCTTTGCATTGTCTGTTGTCTCATCATGATATTGATACAGCGGACATCTTGAATTCTATTGTTTTAAGTAAGACATTATGGGATGCCGAGGGGGCAATTATTGGATAATTTATAGTATGCACAGATGTCAGGGTGTCTTTTTATATAATATAACGTTATCCAATGAGAAACACATCTAAAAACCAATTGAGTTTGCTGGTAGTTGAAGCGATATGTGAAACACCAAGGAGTAGAATTATTTGAGAAAGTAACCCCGCCACTCTATGCTTTATAGATATTTCCACGTTTGCCCCCTTGGCATCCCATAATGTAAGATGGCTGCCGTATTGGTAAAAAGGTATATTATTCATCTTCATCATCATTTCTTTTACTTTATTCTCGCAGACATTGGCATTACTACGTCATTACGACCGCTGACCCTTGCATCATCCAGCGCTACGTTGTCATCGCAACGCATACCCAGTCCCCTCTCACCTACAAGTCAACTGAGTGGTATTGGTACTGATAACGATATTGATCCAGGTATAGTTGGATAATATATAACAAGGCTAGGTATATATGTCTTCACTATGCTCACTATGAAGGTGGTCAGTATACATGTCTTGTGTTCACTATGAAGGTGGTCAGTATACATGTCTTGTGTTCACTATGAAGGTGGTCAGTATACATGTCTTGTGTTCACTATGAAGGTGGTCAGTATACATGTCTTGTGTTCACTATACTCACTATGAAGGTGGTCAGTATACATGTCTTGTGTTCACTATGCTCACTATGAAGGTGGTCAGTATACATGTCTTGTGTTCACTATACTCACTATGAAGGTGGTCAGTATACATGTCTTGTGTTCACTATACTCACTATGAAGGTGGTCAGTATACATGTCTTGTGTTCACTATGCTCACTATGAAGGTGGTCAGTATACATGTCTTGTGTTCACTATGCTCACTATGAAGGTGGTCAGTATACATGTCTTGTGTTCACTATACTCACTATGAAGGTGGTCAGTATACATGTCTTGTGTTCACTATGCTCACTATGAAGGTGGTCAGTATACATGTCTTGTGTTCACTATACTCACTATGAAGGTGGTCAGTATACATGTCTTGTGTTCACTATACTCACTATGAAGGTGGTCAGTATACATGTCTTGTGTTCACTATGCTCACTATGAAGGTGGTCAGTATACATGTCTTGTGTTCACTATACTCACTATGAAGGTGGTCAGTATACATGTCTTGAGTTCACTGTGCTCACTATGAAGGTGGTCAGTATACATGTCTTGTGTTCACTATGAAGGTGGTCAGTATACATGTCTTGTGTTCACTATGAAGGTGGTCAGTATACATGTCTTGTGTTCACTATGAAGGTGGTCAGTATACATGTCTTGTGTTCACTATACTCACTATGAAGGTGGTCAGTATACATGTCTTGTGTTCACTATGCTCACTATGAAGGTGGTCAGTATACATGTCTTGTGTTCACTATACTCACTATGAAGGTGGTCAGTATACATGTCTTGTGTTCACTATACTCACTATGAAGGTGGTCAGTATACATGTCTTGTGTTCACTATGCTCACTATGAAGGTGGTCAGTATACATGTCTTGTGTTCACTATACTCACTATGAAGGTGGTCAGTATACATGTCTTGTGTTCACTATACTCACTATGAAGGTGGTCAGTATACATGTCTTGTGTTCACTATGCTCACTATGAAGGTGGTCAGTATACATGTCTTGTGTTCACTATACTCACTATGAAGGTGGTCAGTATACATGTCTTGTGTTCACTATACTCACTATGAAGGTGGTCAGTATACATGTCTTGTGTTCACTATGCTCACTATGAAGGTGGTCAGTATACATGTCTTGTGTTCACTATACTCACTATGAAGGTGGTCAGTATACATGTCTTGTGTTCACTATACTCACTATGAAGGTGGTCAGTATACATGTCTTGTGTTCACTATGCTCACTATGAAGGTGGTCAGTATACATGTCTTGTGTTCACTATACTCACTATGAAGGTGGTCAGTATACATGTCTTGAGTTCACTGTGCTCACTATGAAGGTGGTCAGTATACATGTCTTGAGTTCACTATGAAGGTGGTCAGTATACATGTCTTGTGTTCACTATGAAGGTGGTCAGTATACATGTCTTGAGTTCACTATGAAGGTGGTCAGTATACATGTCTTGTGTTCACTATGAAGGTGGTCAGTATACATGTCTTGAGTTCACTGTGTTCACTATGAAGGTGGTCAGTATACATGTCTTGTGTTCACTATGAAGGTGGTCAGTATACATGTCTTGTGTTCACTATGAAGGTGGTCAGTATACATGTCTTGTGTTCACTATGAAGGTGGTCAGTATACATGTCTTGTGTTCACTATGAAGGTGGTCAGTATACATGTCTTGTGTTCACTATACTCACTATGAAGGTGGTCAGTATACATGTCTTGTGTTCACTATGCTCACTATGAAGGTGGTCAGTATACATGTCTTGTGTTCACTATACTCACTATGAAGGTGGTCAGTATACATGTCTTGTGTTCACTATACTCACTATGAAGGTGGTCAGTATACATGTCTTGTGTTCACTATGCTCACTATGAAGGTGGTCAGTATACATGTCTTGTGTTCACTATACTCACTATGAAGGTGGTCAGTATACATGTCTTGTGTTCACTATACTCACTATGAAGGTGGTCAGTATACATGTCTTGTGTTCACTATGCTCACTATGAAGGTGGTCAGTATACATGTCTTGTGTTCACTATACTCACTATGAAGGTGGTCAGTATACATGTCTTGTGTTCACTATACTCACTATGAAGGTGGTCAGTATACATGTCTTGTGTTCACTATGCTCACTATGAAGGTGGTCAGTATACATGTCTTGTGTTCACTATACTCACTATGAAGGTGGTCAGTATACATGTCTTGTGTTCACTATACTCACTATGAAGGTGGTCAGTATACATGTCTTGTGTTCACTATGCTCACTATGAAGGTGGTCAGTATACATGTCTTGTGTTCACTATACTCACTATGAAGGTGGTCAGTATACATGTCTTGAGTTCACTGTGCTCACTATGAAGGTGGTCAGTATACATGTCTTGAGTTCACTATGAAGGTGGTCAGTATACATGTCTTGTGTTCACTATGAAGGTGGTCAGTATACATGTCTTGAGTTCACTATGAAGGTGGTCAGTATACATGTCTTGTGTTCACTATGAAGGTGGTCAGTATACATGTCTTGAGTTCACTGTGTTCACTATGAAGGTGGTCAGTATACATGTCTTGTGTTCACTATGAAGGTGGTCAGTATACATGTCTTGTGTTCACTATGAAGGTGGTCAGTATACACACCTCCCTATAAACGTGCCCTGACATACTGTAGGCAGTGAACATGAAATATTCTCATGCCAATACTGAAGCTACACCAGGTTCTACCTCATCCTGTTATCAAACTCAAGTCGTTTCAGTTGAATGGTAACTCTGGCTTTTTCAAACTGAAACGTGAATAAAAATAAGCTATTTTTTTGATTTCTTTCATTCTGAAAACATTCAACATCGGTATTTTTAAAACTGTCCTTCTCTTTAAATATAACTCCTTCTGACGTATTCGTCCTGTCCTATATAGGCATGATAATCATGTTGGTATTCTTGTCCTCAAACTTTGTAGCTCAGTGTACTAATTTTAGTGTGACTCATTTCAATCAAGCTATTATTTGTATATACTTTATCTAAATCAATTTCTTTTAGATATGGGTCCATTGATGTCTTCACCGACAAGCAATACCTTCTCTTCATCACTACCCATTACCTTATCACCGCCCTCTCTGACGTCACCGTCCTCCACAGCAGCAGGCAATGGCTCTTTCGTCATTCCTTTAGCATCGCCATTGTTCGGTAGTAGTTCGGGATTCTCTTCATCTGTGCTCCAAGACTTACCGAAATAAATGACTGTAAATGAACCATAACCGAGCACTGCTCGGTAGTAGTTCGGCATTCTCGTCATCTGTGCTCCGAGACTTACCGAAATAAATGACTGTAAATGAACCATAACCGAGCACTGCTCGATAGTAGTTCGGCATTCTCGTCATCTGTTCTCCGAGTCATAACCGAGCGCTGGCCGAAGTATTGTTGCCATAGTAATATGGTGAATTGGAGCGGAAGACGACGAGCCTTGTGAAGGGAGTTTGAAGCCTGGAAAAGAAAGGGAAGCAACGTAACGAAGTATAAGCAATTATATTTAAATCTAGAACTTCGCCGTTACCTTTCTGTTACGTGCCATGTGGCACATAAATAAGGCTTCAACTTGAAAAGAATTGCCAACATTAAATTATCATGTATCATATCATATTCATATTGTTTTTAGATGCTAAAACAAAACAATGAAAGAAACGGAACTGATTGCCAACACAGAGTTGTAATGCCACCACGATCTACAACTAAATGAACTGCAATGTAATATTGGCTCAAAAGAGTGGATACAGGTTTAACCAGCTTTATTACTTGTAATGCTGTTCTGTATCAGCATACCTGGCTGTATCCACAGGGAGCCCACAGCCACTGGTAGAATCAGTAATTAGAATAAAATCTATCATGCGTAAATGCATGTGCTAGCTCCCGCACGAGCTTGGCGCCTGATTGGTTGCAGTTCAAGTCTGAATAAATTATCAGCCTGTAACGTGAGCTAGCACGTGCATGTACGCATGATGTACGTACAATGTGCGAACATCACGGCTTTAGAATATTTCAGCGAATTACTTGAAATCTAACAGATTGATTTTCTTTAAAATAGTTGGAATCGTTTTGCAATAGCTTGAAGTTGATGATGTCGTTTGCCGCTTGTCTAGGTCTCATCGAGTTTTAGAGTTATTCGATAAAAACTAATTTCAGCAATATTTGTTTATCGTTGCCTAGGCAACGTCAATCAAGCTATAATTAAAATCATTCTAAAATTTCATCTTAGCTCTATAACTGGTTCAAAAATCAGGTATATAGGTATAAGTTAAGACTATGAATAAGCCAAAGGAAAATGAAAGGTATGGTCTGAAAAATACTATAGGAAGCCACCTTAAATTCGAAATTCTTAGTTTGGCTTTCTGTGGTCAAACTACCATTTTTCGTAAAATCAGTGGTGTTTGGTCAGGGAAAAGTCAGGCAATTTTATTTTTCCAGATGAGTGAAAACTGTGTTATATAACTCAACATAGATCGTGAGGAAAAGACGTCAGTAAGCGAAGGAATTTTTTCAAAAAGAATATGAGTGGAGTCGATGTGGAGAAAAACTCTGTTTTTTCCAAGATAGACTCGCGAATATAGTTAACCAAACTTCCAGTACTGAGAGCCGAATGATTTCGCCGATTCTTGATTACCTTCTCTAGGGTTCTCACAATTTCCGACATTTCACGCTCGTTTTCAATGACAATAGTAAACTGTACTCGGCATCTGCACGAAAATTTTTGAATTTTCAATTCATTTTCTTTCTAGTTGTTCCTAACAAACCCAAAGCATTATGGGGATGCACAAGTGATGAAAACAAGGCCAATTAAGGTCAGAGATCACTGTATAGACGACACACCTAGATGTTTCTTAGGAAATGGTGGGAGGTGTCGATGGTTGTCATGGAGACAAGAAAACTTTTGATTTTTTGTTTATTTGTTTGTATTTGTTATGCTTGGTTCCGGCCAAGTATCTAGGTGGAGCAATACTCAAAACATATAAATCAGTTCACAGAACTGTACATGCACCTTGAAGAAACAGTTTTTCTCACATCTAAGGCATTGTTCTTCAGTTAATCACAATCATGTCAAGTCGATCTGGTAAGTTTCAAAGAGTTTAACAATTCTTCAAATTAGCTTAAAAAACCTGTTAGACATCGTGTATATTTTACTACTAAGTTTTTATCTAAAATGACGTGAACTAAAGTCTTAACTTTGTATATATTTTTACGTTCTACTATGTGGAATTCATTTAAAAAAAATTATTGTTGCTATTTTTCATTCTTAAATTGATATCTCAGAATGTTCTTATAATTAGTATAGTATCCACTTCGGTATCCTATGAATTGTGCCGCGTTCTGATGGCTGTTTGAGCGAGTGGTATTTTCTATCTCTGACTGGGTTTACAGTTTTCGTTCTTTTTCCTTTTTAAAGGACCGTCTTCCAGTTCGTTGCTTTTAAACACAATTAATCACGTCATTAGAACTATCAGAGATGATAACTAGCGGTAATCTAGTGTGGGCTGCGTCGGTGTTTCTAATGAAACAGTTGTGATAAAAAGGTAAATTTTACACCGTAAAAAATAAGAGAGATCACTTACTGACGTTTCGGACGCTAGTCCTTCGTCGGAGTAAAAGAAACCCAAACCTCTTACTCCGACGAAGGACTAGCGTCCGAAACGTCAGTAAGTGATCTTTCTTATTTTTTACGGTGTAAAATTTACCATTAAAACTATCAGTTTATACCTTGAAAGCAGCGAAATAACGACGTCTATTTTGAAAAAAAATTAATTCCTATTTCACTATTTTTTTTATTTTTTTTTATATATGACAATGTTCTTGCCGATTAGGTGAACAGCTAATCAAAATAAAGGTTGAAGGGGCGAATGGCTCGGCGATTGCATTACCTAAAGGACAATGTGAACATTTGAATAAGCCTTTTATAATAGAAAATGTCAGTTTTCAACTGCTTTCCAAAAAAATCAAAATTATACTATATTATTATACCTCGCCTAAGGCACCGTATAAGATTTGTTGTAGATATCAGTGTTCGTCCGCCATGTTTGCATGCTGCTCGCCCATAATTCCGCAACGAGGTGCTTTACAACCTATATTTGTAGTTATGAACGTTTTACAAGATTATCACTTTTTTATTTCATTATAAGGATAACCTTAGTTTCTTTAGTTTTCTTATTAAATTATTTCATTATATTGCGAAATTACGCTTTTGAAATTCAGCTGATGACATCATTCGGCCTGACAACACTAACGAACCCGGTGATCAAAATTCTGTAGACCCATACTTCTATTAAGCCCCCCCCCCCCCTTTCTCAAATAAGCCCCCACCTCTCTAATAAGCCCCCCCCCCCTTTTTAAAGGAAGAATATTGCTATTAAGCCCCCTTCCCCTCCCCTCACTCAACTAAACTAAATTTGCAATAATGCTAAATCATACTTGATCTGAGAGACTAACACATGTGAATCAAATGTTGAAAATACCGTGTCTTAACATCCCTATAGATTATGCAAGACAGTCCATAGTAATACTTACGTTTAACCCTAAATCCTGATAGCGTAGAACTTACCGCTAAAGATCAATAAGCCCCCCATCTGTATTAAGGGGGGACTTACCTGTTTACCAGCCACAGTTGCTAACGAAAGGTTTTAAGAATGTCTAAGAGGTTTTTGTAATGTTTTAAGCTCATGATGAAACTAATTTGTAAAATGGACCATTTTCTGACATCTGTGATGACGTCATCAATCTTGCGTCATAAAAAGTTGAAAAACAAGCGTGCATTTGGTCAATTTGACCCCAAAATAAACGAAATTATCTTTGACAGGAATTGGAACAAAGTTAAGCATGGATTTTACTCTATGTTAAGCGAGTGGGAAAATATTTAGATTTAAAAAATTCAACATGGCTTGGTAGCCTGGTCTTTTCACCGTTTTCAAAATTAATGCTTAATTTTGTTTCAATTCATATCAGCTATGATTTTGCTTATTTGTGAGTCAATCCGACCAAATGCACGCTTGTTTTATAATTTTTTAATGAACTTTGACGTCATAAATTGCGCAAGAGAGATGACATCATCGTACATATCAGAAAATGATCCATTTCACAAATTGGTTTCACTTATGAAGTTATAATATAAGAAAACCCTTTTAGAGATTTAAATCCTTTCCATAGCAACCATGGCTGGTAAATAGGTAAGTCCCCCCTTAATTCCCCCCCCCCTCTCCAATAACCCCCACCCCCCCCCCCCTAGGATTTACAGTATACATGTAGCATGTTTAGTGGAAAAAAATACAGAGATTTTCTACGAGTACATGACGTTGTAAAATGTACTGATTTCCAACTGACAAACAGGCATAAAACAATATTTTGCTAGTTTTTCTATTTTGTGAAATAAAGATAGCTAGTTTTTTTTTTCTCTTGTTCGCCGGGTTCTACCAACTCGTAGCATTCAATCCCATCTAATTTAGTACTTGAACTTACTCACGATGAAAAGTGGTTGGCATTTGCAATAATAAAATATCTTTTTTGCTCGTATTTTAGGAAGAAAAAGCAGACTTTTGCAGTTTCTGGCATCATTGTTACTCAACCCTCATCAATACTCAAACATCATTCACTGGGAATCCGACCAAGGAGAATTCGTGATAAGGGATTCTCGTGAAGTAGCGCGTCTGTGGGGCCAACACACTGGACGACCAAATATGACATACAGTACGATGGGAAGAGCTCTTAGACATTGCTACTCCAAAGGAACTCTGACCAAAATTAAGCAAAAACGATGTGGTTACCAGTTCAGTGAACAATTCGTGCAAGGCATGAAGTTATACACTGAGTCAGATCCATGTCCTGAAGAGTTACCATGGCAACGAATGACACCTGAAGAGTTACCACGGCAACGAATGACAACACCTTATCAAAATGACGGCTTTGTAGCCAGTCCTTTGTACCATGGCAACCTTTGTGCAAACCAAGAAAGCGAATTTACCAATTTTGCTTGGCAACCGACTATGGCGTCCTATATGGTTGCACAAGCTGAGAGAGGTTGGAGTCTGACGTCATACCAGGGCTTTCCTCCCAATACTTATTCTTGTGAGACTTCTGTGCTATATTAGGCGAGTCAAATGAATATTATATTGTTCAGTTACTTTTTCATAGATATCCTATCTTATAAGTATCATAATCATCCTCATTCAGGGTTCCCACGGTCATGGAAAAGTCAGTGAGTTCTGAATTTTTTCCCAAGGTCAAGGTCTGGGAATTTTGATATTGGTCAGTGAATTTTTGCAATTTACTCAAAAGTCAGTAAAATTCAAGGAATTTCTGTCAGTATTCAACGAATTATTTTAAATTCAGAATTCTTACTGAGTTGACTTTCTTTTAGATTAACTACCATGGAAATATATTTTTTTTGCAAAATAAGTTCACAGTGTGGCCAGTGAAAAACGTTTTTTGGTCAGGGAAAAGTCAGGGGAAAATCAGAAAATCATATTTTTCCAGATCGATGATTGGAATCCATTCATTTATTATTATCACCATCATTCAATAGATGGTACCAGCTGTTCTCAATGTTAATTATGTAATTACCGTGAGAAACGGTATTGTATTATAGTTCATTTTTATGCTTCTTATGTCACATGTCATAGTTATTTTTACAATAATATTTTATATATTGTATAGTAAAACTAGTCACGAAATGTGCAACGACGTAACGCCATTATCAAGTTGAAAATGATATGAAACATGTTCGAGTTAACAATAAAATGTGAATACATTATATAAAGGAGCATTCATTTTTTAGGAGGGGGGGGGGGGGCGGAGGAATTAGGGGGGGGGGTCATTAAAAAATTACTAGACAAAAAGGGGGGGGTCACATTTTTTTTGAATTTTGAACTAGGGGGGGGGGGGGTCATGAATAAAAATACAGTTGTTTTTTTTTTCTAGTCTTTTTCTGGAGGGGGGGGTCTAGAAAATTTTTATATTTGGAAGTGGGGGGGGGGGGGGTTATCGAAATATTCAATTCCTTACCGTGGGGGCTAGCATTTTTTTTCTATTTGATTCCTCTAATTCCTCCGCCCCCCCCCCCCCCCCCCCCCCTCTCCTAAAAAAATGAATGCTCCCTAATTCCCCATAGTTTTGTTTAAATAAATAGTTTTGCCTTGATTGATTCTGTTTGTACATCAAGAACTTCATGCATTTATTTCAATTTTAAGAATTTAGAATCATTTAAAAATTTAGAAATTCTGTATTTCCAAGTCATTTATTTACATGTAAAGGAGACTAGTGGACTTACGCGCCAGGTACACATGTAAAGGAGACTAGTGGACTTACACGCCAGGTACACATGTAAAGGAGACTAGTGGACTTACACGCCACACTGTGAGGTACACTTTTATTGTGTAGTTCTTTCAATCAATTAGGCCCGTTTTAGACGTCGAATTTCACATGTGCCGAATCCAATGCAAATGAATTCAAACAATAGCTTTGCTCATTTGCATTACATTTGGCATATGTGAAATTTGACGTCTAAAAAGGGCCTTAAACTCTCTTTTTCGGCACAGGAGTTTCGAAGTTTGGCATATGGGGAGGGGAGGAGTTGGCCTAAAAGTGTAGGGAGTATCGCTAACGTCTCTCCCGGGGTACTTCGGGTCGTTTCATATATACGGGGATGTTCCACCCGGACTCTCGACCCCTTACTCTTTCCTATACCAATTTTCAGCAAAAAGGTACCCCTTTTTTATACCTTTTTGCCTGAAAAGGTACCCCTTTCATGTATCTTTGAAGAAAATCCACCTCTTTTTATACCAAAACTCACAAATTTTCACCACTTTTCCATAAGTGCGGACTGAAAAAAGTACCCCTTTCGGGCGGAGCACCCCTTATAGTCTATTATAGGGAGTACCCCCCCCCCCCCTTTTCCGGTAAGAAACGCCAACAGTTGGATTGAATTGTGGGTTTACACATGAATTATAAATTCAAAAATATTGTACTTTGAATACGAGATTTGATATTAAAAGCAAATTTTTTACCCAGTGAAGACTGAAACCCATCCTCCATAGAAAAGAATTGCCTCAAATTAATAAAACGAGACCATCACAATTATATCACTTGTGTACTTTATTTACACCATTGGATGATAATAAAATATGGTGTCTCAACCATACGCCAATATAACTCATAAATTATCTATATTTTTTGATTTGAACTTTCATAAACGTCTTGTGGAAAAACCATTTTATACAATAAATATATTCTAAATGTCTTGGTATGGTTGGCTGTGAAAAAACCGTTAGGAAACAGGAAAAACATCCAATTCATTATTATAGAAAAATATATTCGACTAAAAACGATAACTTTGGCAAGAATTTTGCTTTATAAAAACACGAACCTTAAATCCACAAATAGTTTGTTTGATATAAATCAGTTAGTTGAATTTTTTTTTATTTACAGGCCGAGTCAAACTCTTTAACACCTTAACTGACTGCCTGCCCAAATATTGTGGTTGTATGGGCGATACTGCTTAACTGGAAAGTACTCTGGTACTTTGTCTAAACAACTGGAATGATAGCGTTCGTTTACACAAACAGTTTCAACTTGAAAATGATGAATAGTTACAGTTTGATGGCGACGAATTAAAAAAATATACAGTACGATTATCAGTACCTTTGAAGCTCCAAGGTCAGAGCATTTAACCTGGATGCGTAAATAAATATAACATTTGTATGTATATATAATATGTATTTATATATATTTATATATAAAACTATCTATAAAATTGTCTCTATAATTCAGTCAGTTTTACGCATAGTACGTCATGCCCATGCCAGAGGCCATTGGTGATGGGTACATCGCTCTTGACTGTGTATATGCTGGTGGTGCTCGTGTCCAGTATGGCATTTGAAAGCATGGGTTAGCACCTGGATGAGAATACAGTGAGGCAGCACTTGGGAATCCAGCGTAAAAGTCTGAGCCTGTGAATTTGTAAGCGGCTTGAGCATGCGCTTGGGCGTCAGATGTGATTGGTTGGTTGAGTTGAGCTAGTCCTTGGAAGTCATACTTGTATGCGTATCTTTTTCCGTGAATCTTTGTCATGATGTTTTTGTCGTAATAGTATCTCAAAGCACGGCTTAGCTTGTCGTAGTTCATGTTAGGCTTGTTCTTTCTCTCGCCCCATCGCCTAGCAACCTCATCCGGGTCAGTCAGCTTGAATTCGCCATTTGTACCTTCCCATACGATACAGTTGGCGTTCTTGGGGTCTTGAAGCAACTCCAATAGAAACTGCCAGAGTTGGATTTGTCCACTTCCAGTGGCTGGGGTATCTGGTCGGTGACCAAGAGGGCTGGCAGAGAAGGAGTTTTGGAGAGATTGAGTGTCTGAAAGCTGTTTGTTTGGAACAACTCCATCTTTAAGATGAGAAAGTCCTGAAGGAAAAACAAAAACAACTTAATCAACTTTTCAAAACACAAGGAGCAATAAGTAAACTAAAAAAATAACAGGTATTAAAAAAATATTCTTTTTGTTCAACTTACTTGATGTTTGTTGAACTGGGCTCCATGATTGGGTGCTACGGTCATATGCATCACTATATCGAGGAGAAGGGCCGTAATCTTGGCTCCTTATGGCGTTAGGGTTACTAGTTATGACTGGATGCTGTCTTGAGTCGTAAGAACTTACAGCCCCTTGACTTGAGGCTGGCGCCAAAGCACTGTCAATATCGTCTGAAGTAAGGTTGGGCAAAGGTGCTGAAATAGAATAAAAAGATTGGAAAATTTAAAAAATATTCCTAAAAGATACTTAGTACTATTCTTACAAAGAGGTGTGCCCTCTACGATTTAAAAGATTTCGCAAGCGAGTAATAAGATTTGTCGAGACACGATTAGACCCATGTTCTTTAACACTTGATCCGCGCACAAAAGAACCGAAATGGAACTTAATAGCAGAAGAAATGAAAACCAGATATCATTGAACTCAACAGGAGTTAATTGGATATATGCCAGCCGATCACATGTCTTTCACTACAGTTTTCTCCTTGACTAAAAGTCTTGTGAAAAAAAAAATCGAGTTCAAGGTCCCATTTTTTTCTAGAAATGTAATATCATGAAATAGATGGTATTTTTGCTCTTACTTTTTCTCAGGACGCAAAGATGTGCCATAAGAATATCGCCGTTGTAAGCTGGGGCGAGCTTCATAAAATCTTCTCTTGTCAGGCGGCATAAGTCTCGGCCGTCCATATCAAATTTGTCGACGTCAATATCCTTGAGACTGAACTCCTTGATGGCCCAAAGGATCCACTGGTGAACGTGTTCTTTGGACCAGCACATTGGATCTGAAGGGATAACAAAATTGTATGAACATCAATATCAACTATCACCGTCTACAAAACTGGTTTTGAAATTTTAAGGATTTAGTTAGTTTTTCGTCTTTTTATTATTTTCTTTATTGAAAACCTAGCTATTTTTTTCGGCTTAAAATATGTGAAAAAATTATCACAGCATGTATTTCCGCTTTTAAAAAGGAATCTTGAAAATCACGAATTCCATTCCCTTCAGAACAAAACCGAAGCATATATTTATCCACCCCGAAAAAAAATGTAAAATAAACATCAAATAAAAACAAGAGAAAGCCAGATTAGACAAGAAGGGAGAAGAAATCAAGTTACAAAAATATCTCAGTAGTTTGAAGGGTTAATTCCAAAGCTTGGGTGAGGCAAAGAAGATCCCGCCCCCAGAAGAAAAGAAAATCCGCCAGATACTCAGAGCAAATCAATCTCGACTTTGGCTGCTTCTAATTTGACAGTAGGTTAAGATCAGGGCGGCAACTTGGTGATGACAGTCCCAAGACAAATTAAGCATCAAATTCAAGCAGTTATTCTTACCCGCTGGGACGATGACTCGACGATCATGCGCCAAATTTTGCGGAGCGGGAGCGGGCGATGGTGAATTTCTTTCAAGGTAGTCATTGCTTGGCACAAACGGTCTCTTGGCAAGCGGTTCTTCAAGTTCCGCTTCTAAGGGTCTTTTCTTCCCATAGTACGAGTCATTCTTGGTAGGTTTTAGCGGTTTATACGCGTCGTTGAAAGGCGAGTCGAACAACGATTGCTCTTCTAAAAGGGATTCCTGTTAGAGGAAGAAGAATATTTTTTTTCAATTACCGGCTTCAAGTGAAACTGAATCAAATTTGAATAAGTTTCAGTTCGTCACTACTGAGGGCTTTCGTTTCATTTGTGATGCCTTCAGCACATCTTATTACTTTACAATACAAATTGAGCGATGAAGCAGAGTACAAGAACAAAGTGTGACAGATCAAAAAAATTTGCATAATTGCTAATGTATAGAGAACTAACTAACTATATGTATATCTAAACACTGTTAAATAACCAAAAGAAAGAAAGATTGGAAAAGACATTTGAATCAAGCGAAATACTTCAAACTGGTGAAACTAGAGTTATCTTTTAAGTATTTGGAAGAGTAAAAAAAGTGTCAAATCAACTCTTCGAACATGATTACATACATGATTCAACAGTTGCAACTATACTGCAATATATAATAGTAGGTGTATCGGTATTCGCTCGACCATCAACATCAATTCACTTAGGATTACGAGAATTTTTTTTTCTTCAGTCTAATGAAATTGGAGGAAATGGATGAAGAGTTCAAAGTTGTTCAGTTTTCTGGTCTTTCCACATCATTAGGCACAGTATCTCTCTTCGAACTAAGTGAGCAACCACTGAACGACTAAACACTACAATAGAAAAATTATTTCTTACCTGAGCATATACCGAAGCATCGGGAACCACGTTTGATTCTGAACCGAGTCCATACATCTTCAAGCTTTGATTCTACAAGAAAAGAACGACAAGGGAATTAGAATTAATCTATGGTATAACTAAATACGGCTTACAAATGATTAAAGTTGTGAAAACCTCCATGCCTATACACAAACTTTAGTTTAGTTTCACTTCAAGGTGATTACGGATAGAAATACTCTCAGGAGAAAGTGAGTTTCAGTCGAGAGTACACACAGTTGCCTCTTCTTACCTTTTAAAAAAGGATAAAAATATCAAAGCAGCTATAATCCAACGTGTAGAGGAATGTCGAAATCTTGTGTTGTGTTATTACTGAACGATATCCGAAAGAACTTGGTTTTCCAATTGCAGGCAAGCGTTTTCCTTTGTTTTTATCCGGCAATCAATAATGAGAAACTTTCAAAAGGTATCTTGGTGTTTTCCGAGAGGCTATGTGTTTGAGTACCGTCACCGTTTCTATCACTAACTTCTGAACACTGGATGGGTTATATGAGCGCTCCTAACTTTATACATATCACAGTTTTGTCAAATCATTCGAGTCGTGACAAGAGGGAGGGTCTATCTGACATTCAAACATTAGGAGGTAAATGTTTTTCTAAAGATCGACCAATGGCAATCGTCCAAGTTCATAACACTTCATTCCCTTGAGGGCCTTTACGCCCACGCTCAGACACACCTAGTGACGTCACACGAAGGTCAACGACCTCATCGCTCTGCTAGCTGAAGTGTTTTGTATCTGGTTGTCGTTAATAAGAGAACAATATCACAGCCGTCAATCAAACTTACGCACTACCAATCACGTTCAAGGTGAAGCCGATTAAGAGCTGCATGTGTGGCGAAAGATAAACACACGACTTGGAGTCATTTTTCTGCGGATTTTTCGACCTTCAAATCGTCTTTATCAATCAACCACTCTGGATTATGATTTTAGAAGATTTTTTTAATGAACTAGACTAGGTTATGTCGTAAAATTACGCGAATAATTGCAAAAACCACATAGATTAGATATTTGATCTTTTTAAGATCAGTCTCTTACAATCTACAGAAAGTTAATGATAGATAAACAAACAGCGCGCCATCGAATGATAAGTCATTCAACCATACACCCTCTAAACAAAATCTACGCTTGAACAAGACCGACTTGCAAAACAACATTCGATCAACTATACAAGCACGTGCTAAGGTTACCCTGAGAACCATATCGGAGCGAAAATGCGGTGTTTTCAAGATAGAATCATTGGAACGTGGTAAGTCTTTTTTCTTCGGGTTTCCGTTCTGTTCTGGTCCTTTAACCTCACTACTTGTGACGTCACAATAAATGTGTCTTGCAAGTCAATAAGATCATATTCATTTGCAAATCAAAGCTTTGTCTTGGAGTCCCTTGGGACGGGGTGTGTCGAATAAACAAATTACCGCCAAATTAGTTTCTTGAATGAATGGCGCTAGCAAGATTCACTGATTTGTATCTCAATCGTAAAAGCCGAACATTTTAACAACCAATATTTGAATTCCAAGCTGATCATTTTTGTCTTTTTTGACAATCAACAATTCTTTTGCTTTGATTAGTGTTCGGTAAACTATGATTTTTCTATGTTCCACTCTTTTACAGCGAGTAAACAAGTGTCATTACATAATATTTTAGTTGACCCACAAGCGATTTTATTCAATGAACCATTCTTGTAGTAGAAGCAAGTGGGAGTGATCAGAAGAAATACTAACTACATGAATCATTATTTTGCGCTTGAAGATGGTGCTGAATTTGTCACGTTCGCGCTTCAAATCTCACTTACATGAAGCCAAAAGCATACAAATCTTACTACACAAAAAAAAACAATTATGAAGCAGCCATGCGAGGCCAATTATACATGTATAGAGCCCGCTCCCTACAGCGTACCACCTTCTATCTGTTCTATGAGTCATGAGTTGCTCAATCAGTGGATTAACATGAACACAATAAACTTTGTTCTATATTAGCAAGCGTAATAAGCTAATGATCGATAACAAGATCTATATCCCTATAAACCACGGTCACAATCACGCCGGTCTTAGCCTGAAAACTTGAAGCAAACTTGATAATGTCAAAAAAATGGTCAACTTATGTCCAATGGCATGGCAACCGACACGACTGATATAGCGGAACATGATCCAAGTTGGTCGAGAAAAATCATAGGGAGGGGAGGTCAGTGGTTGTTACGTCACAATAGGTCTAGAATCATCTCGAATGTTGGGAATATTCATAAGCACAGACGATGCGTTAGTGTACGTAAATTTGTACGTAACTACCAGTCTACGCACAAGATGACTGCTACATTTAGATCAGTCACGTACCTTGTGATATATAAAAAGTTTGCCACACTCAAATAGATATAAATACATTTCTATCTAGAGCTTAATGAAAGGAAAATAGTCCCTTGGTTCATAATAAATGTTCAAGCCTTCACCGACTCTAACTTGTCTTCTGACCTCAACTAACTTTGATTACTTGGCAGTGAACTGTTAAGGGTACCTCTCAAGCAAACACGCTGGATTTGAAGACTCTTCACCTTTAGAAAGGAAGTCGGAAAAGTGCTTAAAGTGGAAGATAAAAGATGTTCTAACCTTAAGATAGTAGCTAGGAAAGCGAGCAGGAACAATACACGAATAATGCTTTTGTGTGTTTGTCTTTATGACCTTTAAGATTTACACATTCCTTAAATTTACAAAGTTAGTTTTTGATAATTTCCTGCTTAAACAAGCTAATATCCATTAGATAAACTTGAATTCAATACGCTTTTAACGACAAAAAAATCTATTGAAAAACTCTGTCAATACATCTTTACTTCAAACCATTGAAAATGATTTTTTACGCCACTTATAAAATCCCTCTTTTGTAGTTAAACAATTGGCTTTAGAGTAGATAAAACAGAGTCGTATTAGCACATGATTCAATTTCAATGCTAAAACTTTCAGTTTTTTTATATATTACATTTATTTTAGTGGCTTTTGAAGTGTGAAAAAATATCCAAGCAATACAAATGTTTGGGCGCGTATTTATAACATTTCCAAATACGATATTTTGATAGCCGTTTTGTACACATTGGAATCTAGATAAGTCTTTTCCTGTTTGTTTCTTTTCTATCTATCTACTACGCAAGGAATTGAGACTGTGGACTATCTTCCGCCTCATTACCGGATGTTCGCATTTTTGTCGACTATATTTCAGTTCAGACGGCCATATGTCTACAGAGAATATTTCGATTTCGAGTCGAGTATCGCAAATTCTTTCATAGCCAAGTAAAGTATGAATCTCAGCTCGCCTTCACAAGTTGTCTCTTCTCTAACTACTTCAATGCTCTAAAACAGGCGATCAGCAAAATCGGTTAAAGTAATTTGCTTTATAATGTAGAAACCCATTTGGATTGGAATAAAATTTTGTTAAAACCTTAAAAAGTTAAAGCTGCAAATATGTTGTGAAGCAGTACGCACGTCCCCATTCATAACAAAGAACAATAAATTCTCTAATGTTTGGATAATCAGTGACGTTCCGGTGTTTTTCCGTTAAGGATTGTGGCCTATAACCAAAGATCACGTAGAGCCGAACTGATCTCATCCATACCATGCCGACTCTAATCAGACAGTACTGTGATACTGGGTTTTCGTAAAACTAAACCCAACAAGATAAAAATAAATAAACACATAAAGAATAAACCTGGCATTACCTCTTTAAGCTATTATTATATTTTTTTTTTTAGAATTTTGTGCCTTGTATTTTACGTCGATGATCTAGTACTACCTACTGCCGGATTTGGTTCAGTTTCCGAGCGAGGGACGCGAGTTTAAGTTATTTTGGTAGCACGTTATTGGTTTCCCGTTTTGCCACACTTTTACGCCATCAAAATATGACGTTGTTTAGTTCTGGAGGTTTCGTAGTGACTAGCAAACATACCAAAACATGCCCATCTTATTTTTAATAAAACGATTCATTCCGGTATGTGTCCTGATCAAGTTTCATATACTTTCAAGAGTTGAGAAGCTCCAGTTTGCTCACAAACATCACAAAGAGTAACAGAGTGTTGCAGACTTGGTGGTACTAGTATACTTATTTCAGCTGAAAAGTTACTTGAAGATAAAGGAGAAAAGTAAAGTGAAATAATCTTGTTTGAAAAAATGGATGAATCACCCTCACCAACACTGAAACCTAATTTCTTTGAACTGAAACACTTGCCGTGATTAGCTGTTCAAAACACTACAAATAACTTAGCAGCTCTCGACAATTGAATAGAAACTACTGAGGCCACGAGAAACAAAAGTAGCCAAGAATAACTATTCGTTTTGCTTTTAGCTCAGTGATAGTTTGAATTTTTTACTCAATAATTCAGTTCAGTTCAATCATTTTCAAAGTTTAGCATTGGATGTATATGTTTGCCGCATCAAGAGGAAAACTGAAGAGTCGGCTGAACCGGATACAACAGTTCACAGTAGCTTGCATTAGTTCTTTCATTGGCACTGCTAAACTGACTGTAATCGAGATAATGTTGGTTGCCGACAATATGCTCACTTTCTAGTAATCCCGGAGGGTTTCAGAACTACAGGAAGCTAGAAATAAAAACAATAACGCTGTGATGTACCAAGCACAAAGCTGAAATCATGAAAGTACTTTTATCCCACACAGTTCTCGGTGCCTGGGTACATAGCAGTTACCATGTCATTCATTCTTTTCTGATAACCTCGGGCATAACAATTTAATACGTACATATATACTTTTTTTTCAGAATAACAAATAACGGCAGATTCTTGAAGCCATAGTAGGCAGAGCATTTCAATGAGTCACAAAGGAGTGATGATGCAATCAACGTGTAAAACCAGAAACGATCATTTGTTTATTCAAAGTTGGTATCATAGCCATTAATAATGGTAATAACGATCAAACTATGTGTTATGATTTTTTAAACAAGCTAGTTTTTCAAAGTTTTTCAAGTTAATAGACAAAAGTTGCGAAATGCAAGCAAAGTGAAAGTCAAAATTGCAAGGTAAGCAGGTGTGACAAACTGGTTATGATTCAGCTGAACGAAGCCGGAAGTAGCTAGTAAACTAGTTCCTAGAATTTAACGTCAAGAACTATTCTTTGAGTAAGACGTGTTCAAGATTGAGATAAAGAGCTTATTACATCAATACACGTTTTTAATTTCAAAATGATTCATCTTAAAACTCCATTTAGCAATCAGTGTAGTAGTGCGTTAGCACGTTAGATTTGTCATAACGCGTGTTCGTCATAATGCGTGACGATGATGTCGTCACAGTTTCATTTTTTCGGCGAAGTCAGTGTTGCGAAAGGTTATCTTTGAATTTCAAAATCATTGCAACACATTATTATTTCAAAATATTATATGTTTGTCATCTGAAGATAAGTTCTAGATTAATGACTGATAAAGAATCAAGAATAGGTTTTTCAATTGATTGTTGACTAGTTGAGAACAAGTTTCCACTGCACGTAAAATACTAACACAATAGTGATAATATCATACCGCCATGGTATCACAACTCTACTTCGAGGAAAGAATAGACTATAATAATTGTAGGGGGAAAACAACATAGTTTAGTGAGTTTTCAATGCGCTCCCGATAGGATGTTCAGTCAAAATCCACAATTCTTACTGATCCTAAATAGATTTCAGTTTGTGGCGTAGGTCGTGAAGCAATAAATGGTTTCAGTATGTACTTAGTATTTGATAGTGAAAAACACGTCACGGTGCAGTCTCTGAGATGTGCTTCATCATCACAATCCTCGTAGTCAGTTTTCAAAGAATGTTTGTTATCTTTATAATAACCTAAAATTAAAACCATTAGCCTAGCTTTGATTTGCTTGGCATGAATGAGTCAAGAATAATATTCAGAACTCACAAAGTACTAATTTGGGCTTTTTAATGAAAGCGGAAGTTTGTTCGTTGAATGAACTTGACCTTGATTTGCGCGATGAGCCGTGATTTATTACTTGATTCAACGAAACATTATGCTCAGTTGTAAAACTGTTATTTCACTTCGTAGTATCAGAGAGCTTTTATCGAGAGCATTATTGTTACGAATAAGATGTGGTGTAGCTAGTCATAACAATTTCATTGCCACAACCCCTCCCCTCAAAGGAGATCGAGACAGTGGAAGTTAGTCAGGCGAACTTGGATGGTTTGACGTCGTTGGCCACGCAGCGTTTCAGTCGATTCAGCAGGTCAATGTTCACGTATTCATTAAAAGATTTCGTGCTAAAATGTAAAACGAGCCGGCAGAGCAGAAAGAGCGACGACTATCAACCTTCGTTGTAGGTTTTTTTTCTTATTTTTTCTTCGTAATTTGTATTTGAAGAGAAAATATAACCATAATTGATGACCACTAGATCAGTTTCCGTTTTTCATAATATCACTTTGCTTTCGATCGATTCACGATTTGTCAACTCAAGAGCGTCTCTTATGTATCAATAGTGCCTCGTCGTGTCTGACTTTTCGAGGATGCCGAGTGGGTGTCGTTCAATACACTTTTGTTATAAAATCGAAACGATGCTAAATCTCTTTTCCTTCCAGCACAGCATGTTGTTTAGTGTCGCGTATTATTCTATAAAAGACAAATATGATAACCGGCGCAACAGGGCAGGAATCAGATGGACAGGAAACTGGAGGTGTATAATGCTTGACTACAATCAGTAAACTAAAGGGGTGTGTGAGGGGGTGGGTGTCTGGCTGACACTCATTCAAGAATCTATGTAAGGGGTACCGATGATATGCTGCACGGGAAGGAAAGCCTTTCGATACCCAACTGTTACATGGCTGAAGTTATGTTTCACAGTGTCTCCTAGCAAGGAGTATTACTCGTGACCATGCATGCTACTCATGCTTTAACAACAGCATCTATACGAGCCTCTCGATGATCGTGAGTGTGTTTTCTGGCTGAGAATTATTGGTGATGATCAAAACTATTCTAATGATACTGTGATATGTTGCAATAGGTGTGGTCATGCATGGTAATGATGGTAGTAATGGTGTAAGATATAGTGGCGATGATAGTCAGTATCGTTACTGATTGGTTGTAATGCTGGTGCTAGTAGTGGTAGTTAGTAGTGGTAGTAGTAGTGGTAGTAGTACTAGTGTAAGTTATAGTTGTTATAATGGTATTAGAACTCTAGTAATGGTATTCGTGGTTAGTAATACAAGTGGTGATAGTATAGTGTAGTGGTGGTAGTGGTATAGTAGTATTAGTTGTAGGACTCTAGTAATGGTATTCGTGGTTAGTAATGCTAGTAGTGATAAAAGGTGTTGCTGTTGTAGTCAGTTCGGTAATAGTCGTAGTGGTGGTAATGACGCTAGGTATACGGGTCAAGTGAAATCCCTCTGGCCTCTGAATTCAAACCAAGCCAAAGTCAATCATAGTCTAATCTTTGAAAGAAAACAAGACAAAAGATCTACTTAGGCTATACCGCTGACCATGTCATTCATCTCCTGAGCCTGCATTTCTCATGGTCAGCACCGAGGAACAAGAGACTGACGTCATGCATGGTGTAATCTGGCTTGTATTATACGTGTATTGACGATCTTTATCGTAAGATACCAATCTAAATAAGATACGCGAATACTTTCTGCTCTCAAGAAATCGACACTCGTGTTGATTATTATCACCACGATAACAACAATTTCGTTAACATGTTGTGTGCATACGGCCTGGCTAGAGGAATGTTTGAAGATCTATTCAGTGTATCGTACAGGTACACCCGTGATTCCGTGAGCAATGCTTTACCGCTGTCAGTATCGACCCAGGGAGTCTGCTAAACACGTGGGTTTTAATCAAAGACCCCCATGGTATCATGGTATCGTGGTATGATGGTATGGCGGTCCTAACTCAACAAAAACTCTGCATGGAGTCTTCCAGGCTATTATTTCGATTTCCAAAGGGCGCAATTCTTAATCCATATTCTCGTGTATTCAGAAAGTTTATTTTCTTTGTCATATATGACCTATGAAGTCTATTAATCCTACAAATATCCTGCTGATATACTAGCGAGACACTGCTGTTATTTAATCCTATTTTTATCATTTTACTAGTACATCAAGTAAATCCTTCATGTGATGATTACTAAAACTAAAAAAGACACAGCATTTCTCGCAATGAGCAATAATCTCTAGCTTTAATATGTTCATTCAAAACCGCTGTAAGGAGACCTTCAGTTAGTAATAAATATCCTTTCTACTTCACTTCATCGTAGAATTAGAAGTAAGAAAGCTGGTAATCATAGTAACTTATCAGTAGACTTTTTTACAAACGAAAACTTACGCCAATTAACGGCGAGTACCTGCGTGAAATATCACAAAACAAATGCGTCTCACTGATATACCCTTAATTCTAAAAATAACTGAAAAACTCGGCGGTAAAGCTTAACACTACATCAATAAAACCCTGATTAACGGAGCAGTTTCAAAAACTGGTTATTTTTATTGTTATCCAGTGTGACTTGAACTAGACTCAGTTGGTCAAATGTTTTCACTTACCCATAAAAAAAACTTATGTCTAAGCAGATTCTGGTATCTATCGTTTAAGATCATTATCGAATACATACCCATATTTTTCTTTGCTGGGTAACAAAATATGTTCAGTCATAAACTGATAAATGTAAAGTAAGATTTGACTGATTTCTCAGATGTCAGTGTGTCCCAGCATGTTACTACTTGTGACCTTGTATTCGTCTTGTTTTCCAGTAAACACGGATCATGTCACGATCAAAATTAACTTCTAAAAACAGAAGAAACTTGAATGTTTTTAGTATGCTTTGTCGGTATACTCACGATAATATAACGTATAATAGAAAAAAGAAAAAAGGTTTTTTCGAGTGGAATAGAATGAGCAGTTTAACAATTTCTGAAATCATTACACGATAATTACTCGATAATCACCTATATAACATGCACCGTTATAATCATTGGATTTCAGTTAAAACGTGCTAAATAGTACACTTTCTTCGAGAAATATTGTCTCTTCGAGAAATATTGTTACTTCGAAAAATATCCATTCACCTGGGTTCAGACCATTCTTTGTAGTACACTTTCTCCTAGCAGATGATGTTTTTCATAAATGATCAAGTTCAAATAATCATGATAATAATAATAGTAATAATAATAATAACAATGATAATAATATATTAACGATAATAAGTAATACAAAGTCCGACTAACAATAAAACTGAGAAACCCCTTACTGTTCTTCGTTTCGATGTTCAAATTGCCGAATTTTCTTTACTCGTATTTTTTTTCTGAGATACGATACGATACTTTATTCAACTCTTATTAGTTTTGGGATTCAACTATAGCTATAACTGATATTATATTTTTGAGTGGGTTTCTTGTGTTGCTATCGTCTTCAGTCTTACAGACCGGCATGAACAATATTCTTAAGTGTTTTGATCTTAATTCTCTTGTGAGTTCTAATGACATGGGTTTAGTTGCACATGTTGTCCGTGGAGTTATTTCATCGGACAAATCTGCACATTTCTTGCTAGAACTTTTCCCATCCCAGCACTTTGAGAAACAAATAGGTTTTCTACGCATTTCTAAATGATCTACTAAAGATATTTACTAAGTTAGAAACCGATAAATGGCACCTTAAATATTGGGTTGATATCTGTATATTGATCAACTGGTGTCTTGTACACATGTCTTGACCTCTACATTCCATATTCGCCGCACCCATATCTTACTGCTTTCCTATTGGTTCGTGCTTTTCTTTGCCTTGTGTCAATATTCACTTTAAAATCAGGCGAACCCAAAAATAACCACAACTGATCCTGAGGGTAAACGTGAACTGCAAACACTTGAACACGAACATATGAGTAGATTGATGGCCGTGATATGGTGTCTGGATACATGAGACATTTGTCTGCTACGATCAGTTTTATATATATGTGGATATATGTGTACAAACTTGCTTTGCATTGTTGACTCAGTAATCAGAATTTTAGGCTTAGACCTGTTGTTTTTGTCGCCGTGGTTTTAGATTAACTGTTCTAAGGATATCATAACATAATAGGTGTTTATTACAAAGAGAATGCCGCCGACCACTTAGAGTTTCGGATTAGAAAAAATATTTTGAAATACAAGCCACATTTCCAAAACAATAATGTTTTTTAGTTCATATTTGTTATCATGTTGTTACTTGATGATGTTATGGCTATGATGCCATGCTAGCTGTTTATCAGACAGACTTTCATCCGTTTTAGTAGTTTCTTCATAAATCGAAATTGATGGGTTAAAGAAATAATATTCTAATGTTAGCACAACATAAACTCGTTGCTTTGGAACCACTTGCGCATGCGTAGAAGTACAAGTAACTTGTTTCAACTCCATCTCGCATTCGTCACATCCCACATGACATAATATAAGAATAACGTCCAGTCACATCCCATGACACCCACATTAAAATTAAGATTCAAAGATCAGTTTCGTTACTTGTAGAGATTATTCGTTTTTACTTTGTTTCTTGCATATTTTTGTTTTTTTCAATTTCCATATTTCTATCTATTTTTAAGAAATTTTCGGTGCGACGACTTTACCCACGACAGTTAGTCGAACACCATTACCTAGAGAATAAATTCATTACAAAATTGGATGAATTCTGTCTTTTCGAATTCCTGTTCAAGAAGATTGAATACCACAAACTGACTGTGTTTAGCTGGTTTGTTCATAACACTTTGAAGGTGCGGCAACTATACGAAGGACGTATCAGGACCAAGCGTTGATATATCGATTATATTACGTTGCAGGTGGGGCGGTAATTTAAGGGGGGGGGGGGGGGTATGATTTTCAAATTCAACTGAAAGTGGGGGGTACATTTTTGCAATTTCAAAAGACTTGGGTTTCAAAATACCCAGTAACTCTTTAACAAGGGTACATTTTTCCTGAATAAGGATGAAAGGGGGGGGGGGGGCATTTTGTAATTGAGACATATTTACGGGGGGAGGGTACAAATTGTACTTAAGGTGTTTTTTCAGAAAACCACGCCACTCCCTCCTCCTGCGACGTAATTAATGATGGGTCCCTAGGTTAACAACAACAAGCTAATTAATGGCAGTGGCTAACCAGAAAGCCGAACGATTCATTGTGGTCAGATGAAGTAACTTTCGCAAGCACTTTGGACAGCAAAATTTTTAGTACTAAGTTCTCAGTCTAATTCGATTCTCGGTTACATAATACACTATAGAAGGCACTGGTGTTCAGGTTTCTCAATAACTATGGCCTTATTTCTACTGCCTTATTTCTACTGCTAGTTTGACTTGCAAACTTAATATGTTTCCTACTTTTTCTTCCAATTGATTTTTCTACAATATGAGTGCAACATCTCGTGTCAGCACCACAAAGGGTTTTAAATTAAATTTTTATTATTAGCGACGCACTTAAACACCTCACTTGTTTTTGCACACAGTGCGCAGAAGCGTTTAAGTAGCCTTTTAGTTTTGAAGCTAATTTAACGTCTATTTTAAATAGTCCTTGAAGCTTAAAGGAAATGGATCTGCCGGTCCTTGCTAGTGTGCGTTATAGCACGCCACGAAACCAACTGACTACCAGACCTCTATTATCTATCCCTCACAAACTGTCTTTCAGTAACCACAAGAAATAAAAAAAGAAAAGAAAAATTTATTGAATTGAATCGAATCGAATTGAATTGAATGCTGAAAGATGATACTTGAGGAAATTAGAGAATAGCACATGCATGCAGAGCCGACTTGAGAAATCTCACGGTTCAAACTACCAAGTGTTATTCAACTTTGCTGTAATGAAGATCATGATCGCATGGTTACCTGGACGAATAAAACCCAAGCTAATAAATAAATAAAGGCTTTAGGAGACTATAGAAAGTAAAAGGGTTAGACCCAGCTTACATTCCATGATCGAACTACTGTCCAGTTGAAACCAAATGGTATCGCTTCCTTATTCTAGCTCACTCCGTGGTTTCGAGCTTAAAATATTTATGGGTCCTAGTTTTGTTTAAAATCATACCATCCCTGTACACATTAGATTCACTTGTCCTATCCCCTATCCGACATCACATCAGAAACCATCCATCCATCCTCAAGTTTGTCAGTCGTTTTTCTGACATTTTGATACATTTTACTATCCCTGATGATGGAAGCTGAGCCTGAAAGCTAGAATGATTTATCTATATTAAAATATCTTGGTTAACTAGTCACCTTCACACTTCCCTGCGTCATCTTGAAAGGTATCCATGCCTTTGTATCGAAGCGAGGTGAGCTTGCTATGATAGACTCAGAGATGTCAATAACTGTCCAAGGTGTTAAAAAGTTCTCTATCATTGCAAGCTCACCATTCGATGATGGCGCAGAGAACTACGAAGGGAACTATTACTGGAGGGTTCTGAAGGGCGACTCTAATCCCATTTCCCAGCCCAAAATTTTGCAAACTCCCAGTCCCAGTTATAGAGTTAGAGTTAGAGATTTTTCAAAATGCCAATCCAAGTAATGGCTAAATCCCATGCAGTCCCTGTGCACGAAATCCCATTTTCCCAGCCCCCCAAAAAGGCAAATCACAGCTCCCATTTTACCCCTTCAGGACCCTATTACTGGGCAATGATACAAGAACACTACCTTTGGACACTCTCAGTAGCTACAGATAGATGAGTACATGTAACACAGAACAAATACCATAAGTTGTACAAAACAGTTTGGTTTCTATTGATTACATACTACAATTTACTACTAATAAGCTATCATGGGTTTGCAATCTAAGGAATAATGTATCAGTATATTTGCTATTGTAATAATCATGGAAGACAAGGAAGAACTGAATGGCAACTGAATGATCATCAGAATACAGCACTTAGACTCGTTACATGTTCGGTCCTTTTCACAGTCTATCAAACCAGATTTTTTAAGGTCTTTTAAGAATCAAAAATTAGTGTTTCCTTTAGATAATAACTTATATATTTATATCTTGCATAACGAATTGGAAAGGACTTCAGCAAAAATTCTTGCACGAAATTCGTTTGAAGCGAACGAACAATTCTGGCAAATTAAAGTCAGATATCTAATTACAGGAATGTTTTATCTAGATTCACAAAAACATTGATTTACAAAAGTCATCTCTACTCACACGTTTGGCCAATGTTTTTTTTAGATTTTCCTTAAGATTGTTTTGCATTTAGTTGTCAGTGATTCGGCTTTTACCAACCTTTCTTTGCATACTTGTATGGCAGTCTGACAGTGTTGTTCTTTTATAACCAGCCATCACAAGCAACAACCTTGCTCTTAGTAACTCAGGGATTAACCGCCACATTTGGGGAGTGTTATCAGTGAAGTTTTGATAATTTTGTTCAGTCGTTAGTCAAGTTTTTCTTCTCGAAAGTGAGTCTAAGCCTGAGCAGTTGTATCGTAACTGACCAACTAGAACATGACTGTTGTGTAACCACACAATACAATACATTAGTGTGATAATCAAGTAATACTTCACTAATAGTTTCACAGACCTTGAACTTCAGTGTATGACGAAGCTAGAGTATATCTATGGCATTCTCACGGGTTAAACTTGCATTTTTTAGACTATATATACATGTATGGGAGGCACGCATGTTTGATGCTTAAAAAATATAGGTCAGCAAGACCAGGTTTGCTTTGAGCTTGAGCTCGAACTTGGAGTATAATTGAGCGGATGGTGGATGGCTAGCCTAACTACTCAATATTACTGATTAGGAACTTTCTTCTGTTATCGTGTTTAATGTCAGTCTACCTAAAGATAACTTGAACTACTAAAACATGTTAAACCCTAAAGACTAATAGGGTTTACCAACAACGATCGTTTTTAGACAAAAGCCGTGTGGCGTTTCATGCCAATTTTCTACGGCTTTTGCCGTTATCACGACAAGAAAAAAAATTTTTTTTTTTTCTTCAGTTGTCTAACGCCTGCAGTACTGGATAAGGTTTATTTCCTCAGTAGTGTTGACGTGTACATATGTTATTTGAAACAAAACACGTTGGTGCATGACTGAGATCCGTGCGACAGTCTGAGAATCAAGAGAGAAAGAGGAAAAAGAAATAGAAAGAACCAAGTCGCTCCCAGACACACCCGAACTGACAAGACAATTAAAAATAGCGTAACAAATAACGCGACTCAAATGTCCTTGAAAAAAATCTTTGAATGGAACCTATTCTGATATTCTTATATCATCCATGCCCCGCGCCCGCTTTTAATACGTGGAGAAATCCCGAACATTTTGTATTCGAATCCGACCACATCGCTTACAATCTTCCGGCTCGAACAATAAATAGGAAATCCTCTTACAGGAAGCCAGACCCGAGGTCTTAATAAGTAAAGTAAAAAAACATTATTTTAATAGAAAAATATGACATGGATTATTGCTGCAGGAAAAGTTTCAAGTTAGAATATGACAACAATTTATTGTTAACAATGGCAAGACAAATGGCTGTGGAGGAAGAACCGCTTTGACATGACACTCACTACAGACGAACGTAGTCATGTACGCGTGATGCTAACATTTACGGCTTCATACTACGATCACTTTGGAAAGTTTTTATATATTTACTAAAGCATTAGGCTAGCATTTCGTGTATCTAATTAAAAGGGTATTTTGTCGATTTTCTGATTTGTGAGGAAGAAATTCGTAAAGGACATTGAGAACGTAGCTATACTTTTTAAAGACATTTTTGTGCAAAAAAAAATCATATACCTATGATTTTACATATATCTTTATATCTAAAATTGTAGCTTTTTCATACATTGGGTTTTCAAAGAATAATATTGACGAAGAAAATAATAAAGAAGTGAAAGAACAGTGAAAAAAATGAGAAGAATGGCGCAATGACTATACCTAGAATTAGAAGGGGAAAAAACTATTGAACAATTAAGTAATGTTCCTAATGCCTTGAAAATATCTTATGAGTTTTTTTTTTAGTTCAAATTGGAGTGTTATTTGGTTAGGAATGATCTACGAGATTACTCACCATCAGGCAGCAAATACCAGACAAGATTTTAGAAGAGCTTAGTGATCAAAGGTCCAACCCAGTCAATGGTTAAACAAGAAGGATATTTATTTTTACGTATCATTTATATGCATAAGCTCATAATTAGTACTTGAAGTTCTTATGTAAACATTGCGAGAGCCTTCAATCAAACTGCAGACGGCAATATTGAAGTGAGCTGAGCTGAACTTCATAAAAAAACATTTCATTTTCCTTGAATGAGACAAAAAGTAAAAGCGAATGCTTTCGTTTTAACCCTTTCAAATTGGTGCCAAACATTTTTGGGAATGGTGTTTTCAAGACTTGCTGAAAAAACTGCTGAGATGGACGTGGGGTCGAGATATCCAATTCTCGAGACTTTGGTTCTAAACACCCGAACAACTGTACTTCCTTGTAATTTTGATATAAATCACCTTTCTACAACCCACGAGATTGTTCTATGATTTTTAGCATGTATCATTTTGGAGTAGGTTGATTTACTGGGGGAGGGGTGGGTGGGAAGGCGTCAGAATGACTTATTTTCATTCCTGCGGTTTTCTTGCCACATGTACACCGATTCATGTTTGAGTGATAAATATGACACTAGCTTCCTGAGCTGTTTTCATTTTCTAAGAAATCTTATCACGACTTACTTAAACAACATCAAAACAGAACATTCGTACTTGGATTTTAATTATACGAAGGATTGTGATTGGCTGATCATCTGGCTCATCTTTCACTTCTCGTCCAAAAGATAATTAGACGATTCAGCAAACGAAATTGTATTAGATATTGATTGTAACCCTCTTTCTCGGTCTATAATAAACAAAACAAAGGGAAAGAGACAGAGTAACGGAGAAGATTCATTTTGAAAAAAAAAAAAAATATATATATATATATATATATGCATATAGTTTTCAATGCAGTTCAATTCAGACGACAAAACAAAAGTTGAAATGAAGGAATTGTAATTCATTGTTTTGTTGTCTGGATTAAGCGGCTCTGGGAATAGCTGCACTCAAGGGATCTACAGAAACAAGATGAACTACTTGAGAGGAAGATCCGTCATAGAGGCACGGAGTACTCGGACTGGGAAAACTACATTCCTGCTAGGTAAGTTAGACTTGAAGATGGAAAATAGGAATATACCCTAATCCAGCATCAAAAACTGTTGAATTTGTTGTGGCAGAGTTTAAGGAAAAATTAGAATAGTTGCATGAAAAATCGAGGTGTAAATTTGTGCACGGGTCTGGCATATCTGAAGTAGATCCTTCTCTTCGTTGTCTTGCAGCCCGCTGACTATCATTCTTTTCAAAACTCAAAATGGAATTGGAAGAGGTTTGCAGTAGTTGCCATGAAGAAAACTGAACTCAGTGATGAAACTACGATAAAAATGGCGGTTAATATAGAAAAATAGGCCAATGATAAATCATTTGCTAAATTAAACCAAGCGGACCAGAAAACCAGCCATATATAGTAGATGATATGATAGAAATATAACGTAATTTAACCTCCATGTTCATATATGCAGGTAAATCACAAACCATGCATACTGAAGGCTGTATACACTAGCCATGGCGTACTACACCGCTTATTATACGTATACCTACTATAGGCAACCATTACTCGTTTCAACTCGGAAAAAAAGAGAGAAAAATCCATAGTCAGAGAGTATTTCAAGAGTATTTCATTTCAAAAACAACTTGAACGAATTCTCTTGTTATTTCAGCTTTTATCTTGACTCAATTGCTTTTTTCTGTCAGGTTTGTTCTAAATTGTTGTAAGGAAAGCATGTAAAAACAAGCACAGCACATCAGCCACTGCTCTTCATGTCAGAAATTATCAGCATAGTTGTTTCATTTTTAGCAAAAACAAAAGCTAGTAACTATAAATAATGTTTGCTAGCTATAAACGTTTATTCTACGGCTGTAAAATAGAGTAGAAAATGTAAAAGTGAGGTTTTAAAGATAGATATCTAAGGTTATGCTTTACTGTCAGTGTTCAATCATACATGTTGTGTCCATCTCATTCAGATCAAGCCAATCCCTGTACAAATGAGTCAGTGGTAATTGGGTACAGCGGTGGATGTGTGGAATTCCTAAGGAGTCCATTATTGGATAATAAAAACATCAAACAAAACTCGATCACTCCTTTTAAGTCCAAGTGTCCAAGTGGTCGAATACCGCTGTGTTCCTTGATTACAGACTCATTCACTCAGTGATTAGCCTCGTTTCAGTGTGAGAATATTCACAAATACCAACGATAAAGTAAAGAATGCACAACTTCAACAATACAAAGACTTTGAAATCTACGGACCTTCACTACATGTGACGCTTGAATACAGTCAGTATATTCTACAAAAAATCCCTTCACAACATAGACGGTGTTGAACGTCCTGTCATGTAAGCTATGCTTGCCGCAAGTAGTAAGTGATATCCTTCAAATACTAATTAGTTTCAGGTACAAATGTTGTTAAAAGATAAACCCACAATATTACCCCCTGCGTAGAGCAGCAACCAAAGCAGAACCAGGTACAAACCTTAGCTTACCATAATTACTTTCGACTGATATTCAAGCCGAGATTCTGAGTATTGCCATAATCATCTGGTATTTCCAATTTGAAATAGAAATAGAAAAAAAAAAAAAAAAAAAAAAAAAAAAAGAAAGAAAGAAAAGAAAAGAAAAAGAAAAGGAATATAAAGTTGCAGCTTGACGAGGTATAATATTTAGGTCACCCATCCATGTACTAACCTCCCTCATCCGAGCTTGACTCAGTCAGTCTTTGAAGCTCAAGTTTTTCCCACTCGGCCACGGTTTTCATAAATTATCCGATCCGAAGTCCATACCATACCACGCCTCAGCTCTGCGGATGTCTCGGGGGTATGGCACGGTGGGAAGCGATTATTTTGGAATTTCTTTTATGGGCTTATCAAGTTCGTATCCCATCATGTACACATGTTTTTCTTTATATATATTTTAACTTAGCTTTGCGTTTTTTTATTTGTTTGTTTGTTTATTTTTGTTTGTTTGTTGTTTTTTCAGTTAAATTCAGTTTTTTTGTTGTCTCCAAATCATTCATTGGGTTCACTGGTATTGTTTATATACGATAAGTCCAATTTCTTTACTGATTCATCTGTGGTCAGTCTCGTCATTCTTCTCTAGAATCTTCTAGAATCATGCTACCTGATTGGTTCGCTCTAGCCTGTTCTGATTCGCTAATATATGAGTATACTGCATCCGACTCAGTGACATTTAACCAAAAAAAACAACACAGACCTGATTCGTTTTATTCTCCAATCTTCAGAATGGAACGACTAATCATTTCCATCTCGATGCGAATACCATATAACTTTAATAAACATGCACCAGATAAAGATATAAATCAAAAAACAGCCCTGTTTCCCGTTCATCCAATCCATCTCGTGTACATTCTTATTCCTATGCCTTCATCCAATCCATCTCGTGTACATTCTTATTCCTATGCCTTCATCCAATCCATCTCGTGTACATTCTTATTCCTATGCCTTCATCCAATCCATCTCGTGTACATTCTTATTCCTATGCCTTCATCCAATCCATCTCGTGTACATTCTTATTCCTATGTCTTCATCCAATCCATCTCGTGTACATTCTTATTCCTATGCCTTCATCCAATCCATCTCGTGTACATTCTTATTCCTATGTCTTCATCAAATCCATCTCGTGTACATTCTTATTCCTATGCCTTCATCCAATCCATCTCGTGTACATTCTTATTCCTATGTCTTCATCAAATCCATGTCGTGTACATTCTTATTCCTATGCCTTCATCCAATCCATCTCGTGTACATTCTTATTCCTATGTCTTCATCAAATCCATCTCGTGTACATTCTTATTCCTATGCCTTCATCCAATCCATCTCGTGTACATTCTTATTCCTATGTCTTCATCCAATCCATCTCGTGTACATTCTTATTCCTATGCCTTCATCCAATCCATCTCGTGTACATTCTTATTCCTATGTCTTCATCCAATCCATCTCGTGTACATTCTTATTCCAATGTCTTCATCCAATCCATCTCGTGTACATTCTTATTCCTATGCCTACATCCAATCCATCTCGTGTACATTCGTATTCCAATGTCTTCATCCAATCCATCTCGTGTACATTCTTATTCCTATGCCTTCATCCAATCCATCTCGTGTACATTCTTATTCCTATGCCTTCATCCAATCCATCTCGTGTACATTCTTATTCCTATGTCTTCATCCAATCCATCTCGTGTACATTCTTATTCCAATGTCTTCATCCAATCCATGTCGTGTACATTCTTATTCCTATGCCTTCATCCAATCCATCTCGTGTACATTCTTATTCCTATGCCTTCATCCAATCTATCTCGTGTACATTCTTATTCCTATGTCTTCATCCAATCCATCTCGTGTACATTCTTATTCCTATGCCTTCATCCAATCCATCTCGTGTACATTCTTATTCCTATGTCTTCATCCAATCCATCTCGTTTACATTCTTATTCCAATGTCTTCATCCAATCCATGTCCTGTACATTCTTATTCCTATGCCTTCATCCAATCCATCTCGTGTACATTCTTATTCCTATGCCTTCATCCAATCTATCTCGTGTACATTCTTATTCCTATGTCTTCATCCAATCCATCTCGTGTACATTCTTATTCCTATGCCTTCATCCAATCCATCTCGTGTACATTCTTATTCCTATGTCTTCATCCAATCCATCTCGTGTACATTCCTATTCCTATGCCTTCATCCAATCCATCTCGTGTACATTCCTATTCCTATGCCTTCATCCAATCCATCTCGTGTACATTCTTATTCCTATGTCTTCATCAAATCCATGTCGTGTACATTCTTATTCCTATGCCTTCATCCAATCCATCTCGTGTACATTCTTATTCCTATGTCTTCATCAAATCCATCTCGTGTACATTCTTATTCCTATGCCTTCATCCAATCCATCTCGTGTACATTCTTATTCCTATGTCTTCATCAAATCCATCTCGTGTACATTCTTATGCCTATGCCTTCATCCAATCCATCTCGTGTACATTCTTATTCCTATGTCTTCATCAAATCCATGTCGTGTACATTCTTATTCCTATGCCTTCATCCAATCCATCTCGTGTACATTCTTATTCCTATGTCTTCATCCAATCCATCTCGTGTACATTCCTATTCCTATGCCTTCATCCAATCCATCTCGTGTACATTCCTATTCCTATGCCTTCATCCAATCCATCTCGTGTACATTCTTATTCCTATGTCTTCATCCAATCCATCTCGTGTACATTCTTATTCCTATGCCTTCATCCAATCCATCTCGTGTACATTCTTATTCCTATGTCTTCATCAAATCCATCTCGTGTACATTCTTCTTCCTATGCCTTCATCCAATCCATCTCGTGTACATTCTTATTCCTATGTCTTCATCAAATCCATCTCGTGTACATTCTTATTCCTATGCCTTCATCCAATCCATCTCGTGTACATTCTTATTCCTATGTCTTCATCAAATCCATGTCGTGTACATTCTTATTCCTATGCCTTCATCCAATCCATCTCGTGTACATTCTTATTCCTATGTCTTCATCAAATCCATCTCGTGTACATTCTTATTCCTATGCCTTCATCCAATCCATCTCGTGTACATTCTTATTCCTATGTCTTCATCAAATCCATCTCGTGTACATTCTTATTCCAATGTCTTCATCCAATATATCTCGTGTACATTCTTATTCCTATGCCTTCATCCAATCCATCTCGTGTACATTCTTATTCCAATGTCTTCATCCAATCCATCTCGTGTACATTCTTATTCCTATGTCTTCATCAAATCCATGTCGTGTACATTCTTATTCCTATGCCTTCATCCAATCCATCTCGTGTACATTCTTATTCCTATGTCTTCATCCAATCCATCTCGTGTACATTCCTATTCCTATGCCTTCATCCAATCCATCTCGTGTACATTCCTATTCCTATGCCTTCATCCAATCCAACTCGTGTACATTCTTATTCCTATGTCTTCATCCAATCCATCTCGTGTACATTCTTATTCCTATGCCTTCATCCAATCCATCTCGTGTACATTCTTATTCCTATGTCTTCATCAAATCCATCTCGTGTACATTCTTCTTCCTATGCCTTCATCCAATCCATCTCGTGTACATTCTTATTCCTATGTCTTCATCAAATCCATCTCGTGTACATTCTTATTCCTATGCCTTCATCCAATCCATCTCGTGTACATTCTTATTCCTATGTCTTCATCAAATCCATGTCGTGTACATTCTTATTCCTATGTCTTCATCAAATCCATGTCGTGTACATTCTTATTCCTATGCCTTCATCCAATCCATCTCGTGTACATTCTTATTCCTATGTCTTCATCCAATCCATCTCGTGTACATTCCTATTCCTATGCCTTCATCCAATCCATCTCGTGTACATTCCTATTCCTATGCCTTCATCCAATCCAACTCGTGTACATTCTTATTCCTATGTCTTCATCCAATCCATCTCGTGTACATTCTTATTCCTATGCCTTCATCCAATCCATCTCGTGTACATTCTTATTCCTATGTCTTCATCAAATCCATCTCGTGTACATTCTTCTTCCTATGCCTTCATCCAATCCATCTCGTGTACATTCTTATTCCTATGTCTTCATCAAATCCATCTCGTGTACATTCTTATTCCTATGCCTTCATCCAATCCATCTCGTGTACATTCTTATTCCTATGTCTTCATCAAATCCATGTCGTGTACATTCTTATTCCTATGCCTTCATCCAATCCATCTCGTGTACATTCTTATTCCTATGTCTTCATCAAATCCATCTCGTGTACATTCTTATTCCTATGCCTTCATCCAATCCATCTCGTGTACATTCTTATTCCTATGTCTTCATCAAATCCATCTCGTGTACATTCTTATTCCTATGCCTTCATCCAATCCATCTCGTGTACATTCTTATTCCTATGTCTTCATCCAATCCATCTCGTGTACATTCTTATTCCTATGCCTTCATCCAATCCATCTCGTGTACATTCTTATTCCTATGTCTTCATCCAATCCATCTCGTGTACATTTTTATTCCTATGCCTTCATCCAATCCATCTCGTGTACATTCTTATTCCTATGCCTTCATCCAATCCATCTCGTGTACATTCTTATTCCAATGTCTTCATCCAATATATCTCGTGTACATTCTTATTCCTATGCCTTCATCCAATCCATCTCGTGTACATTCTTATTCCAATGTCTTCATCCAATCCATCTCGTGTACATTCTTATTCCTATGCCTTCATCCAATCCATCTCGTGTACATTCTTATTCCTATGCCTTCATCCAATCCATCTCGTGTACATTCTTATTCCTATGTCTTCATCAAATCCATCTCGTGTACATTCTTATTCCAATGTCTTCATCCAATCCATGTCGTGTACATTCTTATTCCTATGCCTTCATCCAATCCATCTCGTGTACATTCTTATTCCTATGCCTTCATCCAATCTATCTCGTGTACATTCTTATTCCTATGTCTTCATCCAATCCATCTCGTGTACATTCTTATTCCTATGCCTTCATCCAATCCATCTCGTGTACATTCTTATTCCTATGTCTTCATCCAATCCATCTCGTGTACATTCCTATTCCTATGCCTTCATCCAATCCATCTCGTGTACATTCCTATTCCTATGCCTTCATCCAATCCATCTCGTGTACATTCCTATTCCTATGCCTTCATCCAATCCATCTCGTGTACATTCTTATTCCTTTGCCTTCATCCAATCCATGTCGTGTACATTCTTATTCCTATGCGCCCATTCAATCCATGTCGTGTACATTCTTATTCCTATGCCTTCATCCAATCCATCTCGTGTACATTCCTATTCCTATGCCTTCATCCAATCCATCTCGTGTACATTCCTATTCCTATGCCTTCATCCAATCCATCTCGTGTACATTCCTATTCCTATGCCTTCATCCAATCCATCTCGCGTACATTCCTATTCCTATGCCTTCATCCAATCCATCTCGTGTACATTCTTATTCCTTTGCCGTCATCCAATCCATGTCGTGTACATTCTTATTCCTATGCGCCCATTCAATCCATGTCGTGTACATTCTTATTCCTATCCATCCATCCAATCCATCTGGTATACATTCTTATTCCAATGCCTTCATCCAATCTATCTCGTGTACATTCTTATTCCTATGCCTTCATCCAATCCATCTCGTGTACATTCTTATTCCTATGCCTTCATCCAATCCATCTCGTGTACATTCTTATTCCAATGTCTTCATCCAATCCATCTCGTGTACATTCTTATTCCAATGTCTTCATCCAATCCATCTCGTGTACATTCTTATTCCAATGTCTTCATCCAATCCATCTCGTGTACATTCTTATTCCAATGTCTTCATCCAATCCATCTCGTGTACATTCTTATTCCTATGCCTTCATCCAATCCATCTCGTGTACATTCTTATTCCTATGTCTTCATCAAATCCATGTCGTGTACATTCTTATTCCTATGCCTTCATCCAATCCATCTCGTGTACATTCTTATTCCTATGTCTTCATCAAATCCATCTCGTGTACATTCTTATTCCTATGCCTTCATCCAATCCATCTCGTGTACATTCTTATTCCTATGTCTTCATCAAATCCATCTCGTGTACATTCTTATTCCAATGTCTTCATCCAATATATCTCGTGTACATTCTTATTCCTATGCCTTCATCCAATCCATCTCGTGTACATTCTTATTCCAATGTCTTCATCCAATCCATCTCGTGTACATTCTTATTCCTATGTCTTCATCAAATCCATGTCGTGTACATTCTTATTCCTATGCCTTCATCCAATCCATCTCGTGTACATTCTTATTCCTATGTCTTCATCCAATCCATCTCGTGTACATTCCTATTCCTATGCCTTCATCCAATCCATCTCGTGTACATTCCTATTCCTATGCCTTCATCCAATCCAACTCGTGTACATTCTTATTCCTATGTCTTCATCCAATCCATCTCGTGTACATTCTTATTCCTATGCCTTCATCCAATCCATCTCGTGTACATTCTTATTCCTATGTCTTCATCAAATCCATCTCGTGTACATTCTTCTTCCTATGCCTTCATCCAATCCATCTCGTGTACATTCTTATTCCTATGTCTTCATCAAATCCATCTCGTGTACATTCTTATTCCTATGCCTTCATCCAATCCATCTCGTGTACATTCTTATTCCTATGTCTTCATCAAATCCATGTCGTGTACATTCTTATTCCTATGTCTTCATCAAATCCATGTCGTGTACATTCTTATTCCTATGCCTTCATCCAATCCATCTCGTGTACATTCTTATTCCTATGTCTTCATCCAATCCATCTCGTGTACATTCCTATTCCTATGCCTTCATCCAATCCATCTCGTGTACATTCCTATTCCTATGCCTTCATCCAATCCAACTCGTGTACATTCTTATTCCTATGTCTTCATCCAATCCATCTCGTGTACATTCTTATTCCTATGCCTTCATCCAATCCATCTCGTGTACATTCTTATTCCTATGTCTTCATCAAATCCATCTCGTGTACATTCTTCTTCCTATGCCTTCATCCAATCCATCTCGTGTACATTCTTATTCCTATGTCTTCATCAAATCCATCTCGTGTACATTCTTATTCCTATGCCTTCATCCAATCCATCTCGTGTACATTCTTATTCCTATGTCTTCATCAAATCCATGTCGTGTACATTCTTATTCCTATGCCTTCATCCAATCCATCTCGTGTACATTCTTATTCCTATGTCTTCATCAAATCCATCTCGTGTACATTCTTATTCCTATGCCTTCATCCAATCCATCTCGTGTACATTCTTATTCCTATGTCTTCATCAAATCCATCTCGTGTACATTCTTATTCCTATGCCTTCATCCAATCCATCTCGTGTACATTCTTATTCCTATGTCTTCATCCAATCCATCTCGTGTACATTCTTATTCCTATGCCTTCATCCAATCCATCTCGTGTACATTCTTATTCCTATGTCTTCATCCAATCCATCTCGTGTACATTTTTATTCCTATGCCTTCATCCAATCCATCTCGTGTACATTCTTATTCCTATGCCTTCATCCAATCCATCTCGTGTACATTCTTATTCCAATGTCTTCATCCAATATATCTCGTGTACATTCTTATTCCTATGCCTTCATCCAATCCATCTCGTGTACATTCTTATTCCAATGTCTTCATCCAATCCATCTCGTGTACATTCTTATTCCTATGCCTTCATCCAATCCATCTCGTGTACATTCTTATTCCTATGCCTTCATCCAATCCATCTCGTGTACATTCTTATTCCTATGTCTTCATCAAATCCATCTCGTGTACATTCTTATTCCAATGTCTTCATCCAATCCATGTCGTGTACATTCTTATTCCTATGCCTTCATCCAATCCATCTCGTGTACATTCTTATTCCTATGCCTTCATCCAATCTATCTCGTGTACATTCTTATTCCTATGTCTTCATCCAATCCATCTCGTGTACATTCTTATTCCTATGCCTTCATCCAATCCATCTCGTGTACATTCTTATTCCTATGTCTTCATCCAATCCATCTCGTGTACATTCCTATTCCTATGCCTTCATCCAATCCATCTCGTGTACATTCCTATTCCTATGCCTTCATCCAATCCATCTCGTGTACATTCCTATTCCTATGCCTTCATCCAATCCATCTCGTGTACATTCTTATTCCTTTGCCTTCATCCAATCCATGTCGTGTACATTCTTATTCCTATGCGCCCATTCAATCCATGTCGTGTACATTCTTATTCCTATGCCTTCATCCAATCCATCTCGTGTACATTCCTATTCCTATGCCTTCATCCAATCCATCTCGTGTACATTCCTATTCCTATGCCTTCATCCAATCCATCTCGTGTACATTCCTATTCCTATGCCTTCATCCAATCCATCTCGCGTACATTCCTATTCCTATGCCTTCATCCAATCCATCTCGTGTACATTCTTATTCCTTTGCCGTCATCCAATCCATGTCGTGTACATTCTTATTCCTATGCGCCCATTCAATCCATGTCGTGTACATTCTTATTCCTATCCATCCATCCAATCCATCTGGTATACATTCTTATTCCAATGCCTTCATCCAATCTATCTCGTGTACATTCTTATTCCTATGCCTTCATCCAATCCATCTCGTGTACATTCTTATTCCTATGCCTTCATCCAATCCATCTCGTGTACATTCTTATTCCAATGTCTTCATCCAATCCATCTCGTGTACATTCTTATTCCAATGTCTTCATCCAATCCATCTCGTGTACATTCTTATTCCAATGTCTTCATCCAATCCATCTCGTGTACATTCTTATTCCAATGTCTTCATCCAATCCATCTCGTGTACATTCTTATTCCTATGTTTTCATCCAATCCATCTCGTGTACATTCTTATTCCAATGTCTTCATCCAATCCATCTCGTGTACATTCTTATTCCAATGTCTTCATCAAATCCATCTCGTGTACATTCTTATTCCAATGTCTTCATCCAATCCAACTCGTGTACATTCTCATTCCAATGTCTTCATCCAATCCATCTCGTGTACATTCTTATTCCTATGCCTTCATCCAATCCATCTCGTGTACATTCTTATTCCAATGTCTTCATCAAATCCATCTCGTGTACATTCTTATTGCTATGCCTTCATCCAATCCATCTCGTGTACATTCTTATTCCAATGTCTTCATCCAATCCATCTCGTGTACATTCTTATTCCTATGCCTTCATCCAATCCATCTCGTGTACATTCTTATTCCTATGCCTTCATCCAATCCATCTGGTGTACATTCTTATTCCAATGTCTTCATCCAATCCATCTCGTGTACATTCTTATTCCAATGTCTTCATCCAATCCATCTCGTGTACATTCTTATTCCTATGCCTTCATCCAATCCATCTCGTGTACATTCTTATTCCTATGCCTTCATCCAATCCATCTCGTGTACATTCTTATTCCTATGCCTTCATCCAATCCATCTCGTGTACATTCCTATTCCTATGCCTTCATCCAATCCATCTCGTGTACATTCTTATTCCTTTGCCTTCATCCAATCCATGTCGTGTACATTCTTATTCCTATGCGCCCATTCAATCCATGTCGTGTACATTCTTATTCCTATGCCTTCATCCAATCCATCTCGTGTACATTCCTATTCCTATGCCTTCATCCAATCCATCTCGTGTACATTCCTATTCCTATGCCTTCATCCAATCCATCTCGTGTACATTCCTATTCCTATGCCTTCATCCAATCCATCTCGCGTACATTCCTATTCCTATGCCTTCATCCAATCCATCTCGTGTACATTCTTATTCCTTTGCCTTCATCCAATCCATGTCGTGTACATTCTTATTCCTATGCGCCCATTCAATCCATGTCGTGTACATTCTTATTCCTATCTATCCATCCAATCCATCTGGTATACATTCTTATTCCAATGCCTTCATCCAATCTATCTCGTGTACATTCTTATTCCTATGCCTTCATCCAATCCATCTCGTGTACATTCTTATTCCTATGCCTTCATCCAATCCATCTCATGTACATTCTTATTCCAATGTCTTCATCCAATCCATCTCGTGTACATTCTTATTCCAATGTCTTCATCCAATCCATCTCGTGTACATTCTTATTCCAATGTCTTCATCCAATCCATCTCGTGTACATTCTTATTCCAATGTCTTCCACCAATCCATATCGTGTACATTCTTATTCCAATGTCTTCATCCAATCCATCTCGTGTACATTCTTATTCCAATGTCTTCATCCAATCCATCTCGTGTACATTCTTATTCCAATGTCTTCATCCAATCCATCTCGTGTACATTCTTATTCCAATGTCTTCATCCAATCTATCTCGTGTACATTCTCATTCCAATGTCTTCATCCAATCCATCTCGTGTACATTCTTATTCCTATGCCTTCATCCAATCCATCTCGTGTACATTCTTATTCCAATGTCTTCATCAAATCCATCTCGTGTACATTCTTATTGCTATGCCTTCATCCAATCCATCTCGTGTACATTCTTATTCCAATGTCTTCATCCAATCCATCTCGTGTACATTCTTATTCCTATGCCTTCATCCAATCCATCTCGTGTACATTCTTATTCCTATGCCTTCATCCAATCCATCTCGTGTACATTCTTATTCCAATGTCTTCATCCAATCCATCTCGTGTACATTCTTATTCCAATGTCTTCATCCAATCCATCTCGTGTACATTCTTATTCCTATGCCTTCATCCAATCCATCTCGTGTACATTCTTATTCCTATGCCTTCATCCAATCCATCTCGTGTACATTCTTATTCCTATGCCTTCATCCAATCCATCTCGTGTACATTCTTATTCCTATTCCTTTATCCAATCCATCTCGTGTACATTCTTATTCCTATGCCTTCATCCAATCCATCTCGTGTACATTCTTATTCAAATGTCTTCATCCAATCCATCTCGTGTACATTCTTATTCCAATGTCTTCATCCAATCCATCTCGTGTACATTCTTATTCCAATGTCTTCATCCAATCCATCTCGTGTACATTCTTATTCCAATGTCTTCATCCAATCCATCTCGTGTACATTCTTATTCCTATGTCTTCATCCAATCCATCTCGTGTACATTCCTATTCCTATGCCTTCATCCAATCCATCTCGTGTACATTCCTATTCCTATGCCTTCATCCAATCCATCTCGTGTACATTCTTATTCCTTTGCCTTTATCCAATCCATGTCGTGTACATTCTTATTCCTATGCGCCCATTCAATCCATGTCGTGTACATTCTTATTCCTATGCCTTCATCCAATCCATCTCGCGTACATTCCTATTCCTATGTCTTCATCCAATCCATCTCGTGTACATTCCTATTCCTATGCCTTCATCCAATCCATCTCGTGTACATTCCTATTCCTATGCCTTCATCCAATCCATCTCGCGTACATTCCTATTCCTATGCCTTCATCCAATCCATCTCGTGTACATTCTTATTCCTTTGCCTTCATCCAATCCATGTCGTGTACATTCTTATTCCTATGCGCCCATTCAATCCATGTCGTGTACATTCTTATTCCTATCCATCCATCCAATCCATCTGGTATACATTCTTATTCCAATGCCTTCATCCAATCTATCTCGTGTACATTCTTATTCCTATGCCTTCATCCAATCCATCTCGTGTACATTCTTATTCCTATGCCTTCATCCAATCCATCTCGTGTACATTCTTATTCCAATGTCTTCATCCAATCCATCTCGTGTACATTCTTATTCCAATGTCTTCATCCAATCCATCTCGTGTACATTCTTATTCCAATGTCTTCATCCAATCCATCTCGTGTACATTCTTATTCCAATGTCTTCATCCAATCCATCTCGTGTACATTCTTATTCCTATGTTTTCATCCAATCCATCTCGTGTACATTCTTATTCCAATGTCTTCATCCAATCCATCTCGTGTACATTCTTATTCCAATGTCTTCATCCAATCCATCTCGTGTACATTCTTATTCCAATGTCTTCATCCAATCCAACTCGTGTACATTTTCATTCCAATGTCTTCATCCAATCCATCTCGTGTACATTCTTATTCCTATGCCTTCATCCAATCCATCTCGTGTACATTCTTATTCCAATGTCTTCATCAAATCCATCTCGTGTACATTCTTATTGCTATGCCTTCATCCAATCCATCTCGTGTACATTCTTATTCCAATGTCTTCATCCAATCCATCTCGTGTACATTCTTATTTCTATGCCTTCATCCAATCCATCTCGTGTACATTCTTATTCCTATGCCTTCATCCAATCCATCTCGTGTACATTCTTATTCCAATGTCTTCATCCAATCCATCTCGTGTACATTCTTATTCCAATGTCTTCATCCAATCCATCTCGTGTACATTCTTATTCCTATGCCTTCATCCAATCCATCTCGTGTACATTCTTATTCCTATGCCTTCATCCAATCCATCTCGTGTACATTCTTATTCTATGCCTTCATCCAATCCATCTCGTGTACATTCTTATTCCTATGCCTTCATCCAATCCATCTCGTGTACATTCTTATTCCTATGCCTTCATCCAATCCATCTCGTGTACATTCTTATTCCAATGTCTTCATCCAATCCATCTCGTGTACATTCTTATTCCAATGTCTTCATCCAATCCATCTCGTGTACATTCTTATTCCAATGTCTTCATCCAATCCATCTCGTGTACATTCTTATTCCAATGTCTTCATCCAATCCATCTCGTGTACATTCTTATTCCTATGTCTTCATCCAATCCATCTCGTGTACATTCTTATTCCTATGCCTTCATCCAATCCATCTCGTGTACATTCTTATTCCTATGCCTTCATCCAATCCATCTCGTGTACATTCTTATTCCAATGTCTTCATCCAATCCATCTCGTGTACATTCTTATTCCAATGTCTTCATCCAATCCATCTCGTGTCCATTCTTATTCCAATGTCTTCATCCAATCCATCTCGTGTGCATTCTTATTCCTATGCCTTCATCCAATCCACATCGTGTACATTCTTATTCCTATATGCTTTCATCCAATCCATCTCGTCCTTATTCTTATTCCAATGTCTTCATCCAATCCATCTCGTGTCCATTCTTATTCCAATGTCTTCATCCAATCCATCTCGGGTCCATTCTTATTCCAATGTCTTCATCCAATCCATCTCGTGTACATTCTTATTCCAATGTCTTCATCCAATCCATCTCGTGTCCATTCTTATTCCAATGTCTTCATCCAATCCATCTGTTGTACATTCTTATTCCTATCCCTTCATGAAATCGAACAGCTTGTTTGTCACCCTTTTTTCTCATTGTTTCTCTCCCCACTTGTTTCTCATCTTCCTTTGCCCTTTTTGTCACACCTTGTTTTTCGCATGTTAATTCGCCCCTTGTTTCGCTTTTTAAATATAATTAACGAATCAAAATGCAGAATGTGGAACGAATCATTGCAAATTGAGCCAATCAGCAGAAAGCGAGAAAAACAAGAACTGACCGAGTACTTCTGAGATTTTGTCATCAGCCAGAAAGATATTTGAACAGATACATGGAAATCCACTGAAACGGTGCATGACACGAGGGTAGATAGGACACAGTTACGCATTGACGAACTGCATACAAATACAGCAAATTCGATATGATATTTTCTAGTACTTCGAATTCGAAAGAGAGAAAAAAGAAAAAGGAAAAGAAAGAAACTGTGAAAAAAAGGAAAAAAAGGAATATAAAGTTGCAGCTTGACGAGGTATAATATTTAGGTCACCCATCCATGTACTAACCTCCCTCATCCGAGCTTGACTCAGTCAGTCTTTGAAGCTCAAGTTTTTCCCACTCGGCCATGGTTTTCATAAATTAGCACAACAATGGCCGTGAAAACAATGCACACTATAGACTAGACTTTTTAACATCAGATTTTCCATCGATTCCGTGCGTGGTAGGTTGGTGCAAGGGATTAGCTGTAGATATGGTCTGGGGGCCGGCTAGTCTCTCCCCTGATGCTTCGGCTAGAACATCATCCTGTGTAATCCGTACAAACAAGGGCAGAAGGACATAATTGCCGTCAGGTCCGAAGTCCATACCACGCCTCAGCTCTGCGGATGTCTCGGGGGTATGGCACGGTGGAGAATCGATTATTTTGGGATGTTCTTCGGTCGGCTTAAGTTCGAATCCCACCGTATATACATATTTCTTTTTTCTTTTTTTCTTTTTTTTTTCTTTTTTTTATTTATTTATTTATTTTATTATTATTATTATTATTATTATTATTATTTATTTGATTTGATTTGATTTGATTTGATTTTTAGGTTTTTCTTTCTTTCTTCAAAGGTTTTTAGAAACATTAGCTGATGCACTTGTGGTCAGTTTCATCACGATCAGCTGTCTAGTTAAATTCATACGCACTATATATAACATATTAAGTTATACTTCAAGTGACACTTATCAGCGGGAAACAGAAAATCCTTTTAACTTTTATTAAGTGTTGAGGAAGAGAATCTGTCATGCATTAAAAACGAAGAAGAAAGAGAGAAAGTACCTGAGTACCTGGCGCAGCAAGTTGATAAAGATAGTTCTTCTCTGGAACTCTCTAGAACCCTAGCTGCTAACTTATGGCTCCCTAATCTACGCCGCAGATGATTTCAATATCGATAATTTGGAACTGCTACAGCAGCATGCACCCATGCAATTCATGTGACAATCTTTCAACTTTGACCACAAACAAGAGTGATGATTCAATAATCAAATCACAAAGAGCTCACAATATTTAACCGAAAAATAAATAAATATTGTCTTTATAACTGCTGGTAATAACGGTTGAGCAGTTAGTGAAGGTATTCCATCACGAGCAAACAGTGTTTGCAAGCCATTCTAAAGCAAATGATTAAAAATGTTTTAAAATTAATATGTTTCATATTATAATTATTCTTATTATATTATCTAGACTGGACTCTTTTTATTATATAAAAGCTGTTCACATGCTGAAGGTTCGATAACGTAATTATTTCAATCATCAGAATAAAGTGCTCGAGTTGCAAGCGGATAAGAAAGCTGATAAGTTGTCAACGTTTGCATATCTGTCGCATTATTTGCCGTGTTGTGGTTCGTATCTCAGTGATTCTCCAGCAATAGATGATTGGATTCAACACACCATTGAACATTACGAGGGTCTCGCATATCACAAAAAGACAACTCAAAACTTTTGTCCAGGTACTGAAAAAAGCTCGTGTTACTAAACTAATAAATAGTGGGATGTACGACAAAATAAATGCACCAATCACAACGTACATGGTATGAACAGATTTCTTGTATCTCGGCATGTTTATAGACTGTTCAGGCTGTTGTACTGATTGCTGTTGTACTTGAATCTGACGAGAATGCCTACGAATCACTCGCCATATTTTGAAAATCAAAGTGAAATCTGTGAGCAAAATTCCGAAAATTAAAATAACTCCTACAACAAGGAAAACAAATGCTTTGTCAACGTTTAGCATTCTAGCAACGCTGTTAATTATAGAAAGTAGCCATATGCTTGTTAAATATATGCCGTATCTTTTCTTGGTGACAAGCTCGTTGTATCGCAGGTGCAAGTAAACAGCAAGATATCGGTCAGCAGTAATGAGGGTTAGAGTAAAAAGGGAGATAACTGATAGGGCTGTCATGCTTGGGATGTACAACATACGAGTTGATGAAAACAGTTCTTGGTCTCGCTTAGACTGAGCATAGATATACAAACAGTACAAGGGTTGTGAGACAATGCCAACACCCAAATCAGATATGGCTAATCCAAGGATCAGAACATTGGAGGGTGTTTGCAGAGAGGACTTGCTGGAAATCGTGTAGATAACGATGCAATTAAAACAGCTAGCAGTAACAGCAACCAAGGCATTGATGATAACGAAAGACAGTAGAAAGTTATCATAATGGTAGTTATGAAGAAAATATTGAATACACGGTGCGAAGGGCTCGTTACAGATGCTCTGTGATGTCCAGTTATCGCCTGCTTCTTGACTAAAGTTCATAACAACTTGGTATAAATGAAAGCCGAAATGTTGGGCTTGGTTTCAGTAGAATTCTTATATTACTACGTGTGGTTGCTAAAAGATGAGCCGCGAACTGTTGGTTTACGATGGCGACTGACCATGGAACAGATGCCCTGTGTACGTGTGTACGTTCTTATTCATTGTACAATGTTTCTCAATGATTGGCTTAGAGACTTGAGTTCGTTCTTGAAATCATCGCACCTCTAGCCAGATGGCTGCAGATACTAATGGTTTGCAACTATACTCTAGGGCCGCCTATCGATCCCCTACAAGTCTCCTTCAAATTATGTGTCAGAAAGAATCCCAACAAAGCTTCAACCCTAAAAACACGCAGACGAGTTTTCAAAAAAACAAAAACACTTGATGGAAAACTGGCAGAATGGACGACAATGGACGCCTTGCTCGTCAAAAAAAAAAAAAAAAACAAAAAAAAAACAAGAACAGCTGCTTTTGAAAATGTCTAATAATTCCAAAACGTGATTGTTTCAGTTCTGTAGAAAATCAACTTCCTGGTGCAAACCATTATCGTTTGCTATCGAACAATAAAACATGGCTAAGCATTTGATTGATTAATGCGCGTTTCGTAGTTCACCCTTATGAACAATAGGAGTGGGTGGAAATGACTACGCCTTGTTCTCAGCGCAGAGGAAGTACGACACTCAATTTTCCAAAATTTGACGACAGCCTTGTAAAAGACTTTGAATTTCTAAACTAACAAAGGTACGAACGAATAAACATCAAATGAATAAATGGAATGAATGAATGAATGAATGGCTGGAGGAATGAATGAATGAGTGAATGAATGAATGAATGTCTTCATCCAATCCATCTCGTGTACATTCTTATTCCTATGTCTTCATCCAATCCATCTAGTGTACATTCTTATTCCTATGTCTTCATCCAATCCATCTCGTGTACATTCTTATTCCTATGTCTTCATCCAATCCATCTCGTGTACATTCTTATTCCAATGTCTTCATCCAATCCATCTCGTGTACATTCTTATTCCTATGTCTTCATCCAATCCATCTCGTGTCCATTCTTATTCCTATGTCTTCATCCAATCCATCTCGTGTCCATTCTTATTCCTATGCCTTCATCCAATCCATCTCGGGTACATTCTTATTCCTATGTCTTCATCAAATCCATCTCGTGTACCTTCTTATTCCTATGTCTTCATCCAATCCATCTCGTGTACATTCTTATTCCTATGTCTTCATCCAATCCATCTCGTGTACATTCTTATTCCTATGTCTTCATTCAATCCATCTAGTGTACATTCTTATTCCTATGTCTTCATCCAATCCATCTCGTGTACATTCTTATTCCTATGTCTTCATTCAATCCATCTAGTGTACATTCTTATTCCTATGTCTTCATTCAATCCATCTAGTGTACATTCTTATTCCTATGTCTTCATCCAATCCATCTCGTGTACATTCCTATTCCTATGTCTTCACTCATTCCATCTCGACTTGTACACCAAGTTGCCCTGGGGGGAGGGGGGGATACTTAGGGTAGTTTCATACGGGGATGCTCCGCCTGGACTCTCGACCCATTACCCTTTGATATATTAAATTTCGGCAAAAAAAGTACCCCTTTTATACACTACTACTATTTTGCCTAAAAAGGTACCCCTTTCGTATACTTTTGAAGAAAAGCTACCCTTCTTTATACCAAAATTCACAAATTCCCACCCCTTTTCTATATCTGCGGCCTGAAAAACGTACCCCTTTTTGGCGGAGCATCCCCGTATAGTCAATTATAGGGAGTCCCCCCCCCCCCCCCTCCCCCCGGGCCAAGTTGCTAATATTCTGATTTCATTATTTAGAAAACGAGCTTGGGGCACCCCATATTTCTATATTTATTTTAAATCAGAGTTTCATTGTGTTTAATAAACAATTTTCTTAGAAAGTTTCGTTATTACATTTTGCTATAGTATTATGAGGAGAGTATTGGAAATGTATTGTTATGGGTTGCCTGTGTATTATTGTATCCTGAAGGATGTCGGGTCTGTCAGGACAGGATGTTACAGATTTACCTTCACCAGTAAGTATTTTATAGAAAAACAATCACATTTACTCTCTTGTGTTGAGAAACATACCCTTTAATGTTGGTTTATTTACTTATGATATCATCTGTATGTTTAGCAAAGATCAAGAAGAAATCTTTTAACCAGATTTGTTCCTCAAATGATGTTCAGCCAAAGTGTAAACAGACAAGAACCACAAATCAACGAGTTAGAAAATACTTGTAGCAGTTCTCGTTCATCGTTCGCTGAGTTATGGGACAGTTCTATACCTATAGAGGTACGTAGAATGATTAAATGAAAGCACTTATCGGTCTTATCGGTATCTAACTGTCAGTAGTATCCTCTTTCTTCTGGTAACTAATCATATTAACCCACTTTTTAATGTCCATGTCACGTTGATTACATTCTAATTCGACTTGTTGGGATTTAAATATTTGTTCATCTCGGACAACATTTAAGCTTTTAAGACTAACTGGTGAAAATTATAAATTTGAGGTTGTCCAATGTTAGAATTGTTTTTATACAAGAAATACAAATATAAATACATAATAATAACAGCAAAAGTTAGAATAATTAATGTTAACAACAATAACAACAACAATAATAATATAATAGACAATATGAGTTAGAAGATTGACTTTCAGCATATACAGTGTACGACATACTGTAACAATGAAATAGCTTCCCATAAGAATTGTTAGATTTAGGTTTCGGATTATTCAAGTAAGAAAAATGGTTATCATAATATGAGTTGGAGACATTTGGTACTGACTCACAGTATATGGTAAGACATGCCGTAATACCTAACACTTTCAGTCAAAAGTGCAATCAATTTTGTAACTCATGTATTTTTTATAACAGGCATTGTGGAAACATTACAAAAGCTTTTGATGGTTATAATAACATTGATGATGATAATAAATCATTTATAATAATGATGATAATAATAATAAACTTGAGAGAGAGTGAAATGCACTTAATAAACAATACTGATTCTATGTAGGGTGTGTCCTTTCACTTTCTCTAATGAGACCGGATTGCCAATGTACATGGTCATCTGCACTATATATATCCACAGAGAAGGTCTAACCATCTGCATATATTTTTAGAGCAAAGATAGACCTTGAACTACTCAGATATTCTTAGTCCCTGAGGGATGGTTGGGTCACACATTGAACCCATGACTTCATCCACAGCAGGCTAGTGCCAAACCAAGCCAACTGGGTCATCAAGCTGTAATATTGAATAAAATATGTAATGTTATGAGAATATTCACTGCCATTTTCAAAAACATGTGAACTCAGATGCTGCGAGCTGCAAGTCATGCTTAAATAATTTTGGTTTTTCATTCCATCAACCAAAAAAAAAAGTCCTGGCGGCAGTGAAAAACCAAATTCCAATGGGCAACTCACAACTACAAAGTTTGTTTGTTTAAGAAAATAGTTGCAGTAAAATGCCAATTGCTATGATCATAAAAAGAATATAGATTGTGTGACATTGTTTTTTGACAGATCCGAGATGGTTCTGCCCAGAAAGGATCTGTTTTCAATCCAACCTCTGCTGTACTTCATATGTGCAACAGACAAGTCATGGCTCCTTATTTCTTTATGCTGTCAGTGGTGAGTTAACCTTACTATGATAGGAAGCATGGGTGATGAAGTGGTGAGATCGCTCACCTCTCATCAATGCTACCTGGATTTGAATCCCGCTCAGAGCTCGGTGTTGTATATATATATGAGTAGAGTTGCTTGTTGGTTCTGTCCTGTGCTTTGAGGGTTTTTCTCCGGGTTTTTCAGTTTTCCTCCCTCCGCAAAAAATCAACTTCTCAATTCCAATTCGATAACGGAACAATTTGTTTGTTAGCCACTGGCTATTAAGGTCTACTGTCATACAAACAAAGACAGTTTCTTAATAATCTATAATATCTACAAAGCCCCCCCTTTCCCCCCAAGCTCACACCTCCCTGTGAGTGACTGATGAATGATAAAAAATATTCCTACTCATTTTGTAAATATAACTTTTAATTTTAATTTCATTAATTCATCTTACTGTTTTCCTTTCATTTGATAGATTGGTTGGAGACCATTGTTTCGTGATTATCGAAAGTTTCGCAGAATATTTCAAGGGCTGAATGCACTCTTTACTCTGACTATAATACTGCTGTTGATATTCAGCTATGCAGCAAGCATTGTTGCATGTCAGTCGAGGCTTGACGTATTGCAGGTAAAAGTAATCAAATCTTCAAACTTTATTTAATGGCTGATCTGGGCTAATCTAAGTTAGGGCATGGCTAACTCACAGATTAAACCCTGAAACAACCTCTGGGCTAATCTATGTCAAGGCACAGCTAACTCACAGATCAAACCCTGAAACAACCTCTGGGCTGATCTAAGTCAGGGCATGGCTAACTCACAGATCAAACCCTGAAACAACCATTACACCACCCTTGATTGCCAAGAATTCAGTTTATCTAACTATAATAGCTTTTTTGCGTTTCATACTACTGGTATTCTATATATGTTATTTATTGGCCAGGAGGTCCAGATAGGGAGAAAGTTGTGCCCAAGGTCTTGAATATATGGACCAAGGCTGTTAGGCCAAGGTCCGTTTTCAAGGCCGAGGGTACAGTTTTTCCCTATCCGGACCAACTTTAGGGCGGTAAATAATTTTTTTTCCCTATTCACTTTTCCTCTTGTTTTGCATCCCTTATCTCATGAGTGCACAGGGATGGTGTCAGGATACCAGATCACAGACAAATACTGAGATAATACCTCCCGCTCAAACAGCCAATCAGAATGCACAATTTTAAGAATACTGGACTGGAAAAAAAAAATTTAATTTGTTTTATTTCCAGGCCACTCAAACTCCAACTTTGAGTCCCGCTCCCCCAACAAGTCACAAGACAGTAACCACTACACATCCAACTACAGCACCTAATTCTACACACAATACTACACACAATTCTACCACAGCTCTACCTTCAACACTTCCTACTGGAACCACCACCTCATCATCGTTTAGTTCAACAACATCAGGTTCTTATCGATTTAAAATGTTTACTTTGGCTCCAGCCAAACCTGAATGGAGGCCAACAGAATGTACACATATATTCAGTGGTTATGTTGTGCCAGACTTGCTACACTTTGCTGCATTTATTGTTGGCTTTTACCACTTCAGGATTCAAGAAAGTGAGGGCTTGCAAGCATTGATTGAAATGGTATGGTATTCGTTCCAACTAAAGGCAAACAAAATTTTTTGTACAATAATATATTTATTTTCAAATAAGTCATATTTAATCTGATAATAAAATGATGGGTGTCATGGGGTGTGGTGGGGGTGGGTATGTTTAATCCAGTAATAAAATGATGGATGTCATGGGGTGTGGTGGGGGTGGTAATGTTTACTCCAGTAATAAAATGATGGATGTCATGGGGTGTGGTGGGGGTGGTAATGTTTAATCCAGTAATAAAATGATGGGTGTCATGGGGTGTGGTGGGGGTGGTAATGTTTAATCCAGTAATAAAATGATGGGTGTCATGGGGTGTGGTGGGGGTGGGTATGTTTAATCCAGTAATAAAATGATGGGTGTCATGGGGTGTGGTGGGGGTGGTAATGTTAAATCTAGTAATAAAATGATGGGTGTCATGGGGTGTGGTGGGCGTGGTAATGTTTAATCCAGTAATAAAATGATGGGTGTCATGGGGTGTGGTGGGCGTGGTAATGTTTAATCCAGTAATAAAATGATGGGTGTCATGGGGTGTGGTGGGGGGGTGGTAATGTTTAATCCAGTAATAAAATGATGGGTGTCAAGGGGTGTGGTGGGGGTGGTAATGTTTAATCCAGTAATAAAATGATGGGTGTCATGGGGTGTGGTGGGGGGTGGTAATGTTTAATCCAGTAATAAAATGATGAGTGTCTAGGGGTGTGGTGGGGGTGGTAATGTTTAATCCAGTAATAAAATGATGGGTGTCATGGGGTGTGGTGGGGGTGGGTATGTTTAATCCAGTAATAAAATGATGGGTGTCATGGGGTGTGGTGGGGGTGGTAATGTTAAATCTAGTAATAAAATGATGGGTGTCATGGGGTGTGGTGGGGGTGGGTATGTTTAATCCAGTAATAAAATGATGGATGTCATGGGGTGTGGTGGGGGTGGTAATGTTTAATCCAGTAATAAAATGATGGGTGTCATGGGGTGTGGTGGGGGGTGGTAATGTTTAATCCAGTAATAAAATGATGGGTGTCAAGGGGTGTGGTGGGGGTGGTAATGTTTAATCCAGTAATAAAATGATGGGTGTCAAGGGGTGTGGTGGGGGTGGTAATGTTTAATCCAGTAATAAAATGATGGGTGTCATGGGGTGTGGTGGGGGTGGTAATGTTTAATCCAGTAATAAAATGATGAGTGTCTAGGGGTGTGGTGGGGGTGGTAATGTTAAATCTAGTAATAAAATGATGGGTGTCATGGGGTGTGGTGGGGGTGGTAATGTTAAATCTAGTAATAAAATGATGGGTGTCATGGGGTGTGGTGGGGGTGGTAATGTTAAATCTAGTAATAAAATGATGGGTGTCATGGGGTGTGGTGGGGGTGGTAATGTTAAATCTAGTAATAAAATGATGGGTGTCATGGGGTGTGGTGGGGGTGGTAATGTTAAATCTAGTAATAAAATGATGGGTGTCATGGGGTGTGGTGGGGGTGGTAATGTTAAATCTAGTAATAAAATGATGGGTGTCATGGGGTGTGGTGGGGGTGGTAATGTTAAATCTAGTAATAAAATGATGGGTGTCATGGGGTGTGGTGGGGGTGGTAATGTTAAATCTAGTAATAAAATGATGGGTGTCATGGGGTGTGGTGGGGGTGGTAATGTTAAATCTAGTAATAAAATGATGGGTGTCATGGGGTGTGGTGGGGGTGGTAATGTTAAATCTAGTAATAAAATGATGGGTGTCATGGGGTGTGGTGGGGGTGGTAATGTTTAATCCAGTAATAAAATGATGGGTGTCATGGGGTGTGGTGGGGGTGGTAATGTTTAATCCAGTAATAAAATGATGGGTGTCATGGGGTGTGGTGGGGGTGGTAATGTTTAATTCAGTAATAAAATGATGGGTGTCATGGGGTGTGGTGGGGGTGGGTATGTTTAATCCAGTAATAAAATGATGGGTGTCATGGGGTGTGGTGGGGGTGGGTATGTTTAATCCAGTAATAAAATGATGGGTGTCATGGGGTGTGGTGGGGGTGGTAATGTTTACTCCAGTAATAAAATGATGGGTGTCATGGGGTGTGGTGGGGGTGGTAATGTTTAATCCAGTAATAAAATGATGGGTGTCATGGGGTGTGGTGGGGGTGGTAATGTTTAATCCAGTAATAAAATGATGGGTGTCATGGGGTGTGGTGGGGGTGGGTATGTTTAATCCAGTAATAAAATGATGGGTGTCATGGGGTGTGGTGGGGGTGGTAATGTTTACTCCAGTAATAAAATGATGGATGTCATGGGGTGTGGTGGGGGTGGTAATGTTTAATCCAGTAATAAAATGATGGGTGTCATGGGGTGTGGTGGGGGTGGTAATGTTTAATCCAGTAATAAAATGATGGGTGTCATGGGGTGTGGTGGGGGTGGGTATGTTTAATCCAGAAATAAAATAATGGGGTGTGGTGGGTTAGGGTATGTTTTGACACCAAATGATGTTAATATTCACAGTGTTTTGGGTGGCTGATGAAAGCATTAAGAATAGGCTTTTACACTTGGTATAGACCCCTTGCAGCATGTCAAGATGCAAAACACTAGGTTCCAATTCTCAGGATATTGAGATTCTTTTGTTTGGTCCTCCAAATTGAGCTGCTTTGATGTCATGGGAAAGGGGTCTACTGTATACTTATTTACTCCAGGTACCCTTAGCTTTTTTGATATAAAGATGTCTACACTGATTCCCATTTAACTGCACAAGAATTGATGATTAATATGGACTACTTTGAATGTGTCACAGGTTTTTCTTCAAAGTAGAAGTCAAACCAAAGTGGTAAAAAGGCTCAGGTGAGTTGCCTCTCTCTGTCAATAACAGACTAGCATTAAGTCGCATGGAGGAACTTTGATAAACTGAAACTGAGAGATTCGGACAAAAAGGGTTGTTTTAAAAAATTCATTTGCTAGTCATTTAGAACTGTGTGCGTGGATAATTTGTCAGTGAAGTGTCACAAATCATAACAACCTGGTTTTGTTTACCTCTTTTCAGATCGTTTCTGATTCTTGGTGCAGTTTGTTTGGTCTTCTCGAGTGGAGCCTATATTCTGTTTATTATTGCCTTTGGGGTTTCATCAGTCACAGGATTCCAGAATGACACTAAGTACCTACCTACTTTACCATTGATGTTGTTCAGTGATGTAGTTGATCAATGTAGCTTAATTTGGTTGAATGTGTGTGTACTAAGGTAGTTGACAGGAATAAATGAGGATCCCCAGATAACAACAAAGAAATTAAGGGATTTATCCTGACTGTTACCGGTATATTGTTGCCCTGGATTCTCATTTTGAATTTTATTCCCGTTTCCATATATCGTTTTGCAAATATCCGTTCATCAGTAAGATGTGTATTTTTTCTATAAGTAGTGGGGCCATAAATAGGGGCTTCCAAAAGGCGAGGATCAATATATCATTAGAGACAAAACAATATTTAATATTTTACAACCAACACTCCCTGTACAGGGCTCTCTTCTGTGAGGTTCGCTCCACACACATTACCACTACTTTCACTATTTACAACACACAACACTTGAACACTCTATTCACATGTTGATTTTTACGGAAGGAGAAAAACCAGAGAAGCCGGAAAAAAACCCTCGTGGCAAGAGAAAGAACAGCACATCAAACAAACTCAACTCATATTCGGTTCAGTTGATAATGTAACCCGCGACCCCAGGCATGAGCTGCACAGCAGTGAGAGACAGTGTCATATAGTAGCGCATGCAACCTTAGACATGTTTAGTGCTAAGTGCTTGGTTGTTTTTAGGAATCAATGGATTGCTGTTTGCTTCATGGTTCTTGGTAATCTTGTGGAGGATTGTGTCACTTTCGTTGTCATTCTGAACTACTGTGCCCAATGTCAGCTGTTGATATTCTACTTGAGAGACATTGCTCTAAGAATGGAAGAAAAGACAGCAGAACTTGGTCATACTATGAAGGTGAATTATCCCCCCATCCTTTCCCTTCCATTCATTCTTCCATCTAGTTTTGTTTTTAACTGATCAAGCCTCTCGGTTTAATTGTTTATCTCCTGTCTTAAGGTGCGGTAAAACTAGCAACAAAATCGTCCAACTTGTCGCGCAACATTGTTGCGTTGCAAGCTACAGAGCAAACGAATGTTGCCCGTATTACCAGCCCGAGCGCAACAAATCGTCTTTGTTGCAGAGAGTAGAAAGAGTTTCTACTTTGTGAAATAACGTCGCGCAACAGAATTACGAGCCACATTCACTCTGCAACTATTCGTTCCCCTTTTAGGATATCTGGGAAGTCAAGAAATACGTCAATCACATCAATGGTGTGGCTGCGCACATAACCACAATGATTGTATTTAATTATTGTGAGCTTGCTGTAATAGGTAAACCTGATCCATTTATATACCCAGTACTTTGTTTATTCTGTTGGTTTAGGGACCATGCAACCTTTTGCTTGCAAAGTCAATCGTAATACCACGAGCTTCCTGAAATAAGCCCTGGGATTATGTTTTGCTCAATGTGTTTTTTGGGTGGGTTTATTTACGACTTGTTTTGGAGGGAAATTCAATCATGCTGTGTGCAGCTATAAAGCACGCTGGGATTGGAAAAAGCGAGATTTATAATCAGTTATGACATAGCAAAAGTCACAAAATAGTAAAACTTCATGGGCGGATCCAGGATTTTAAAAAGAGAGATGCAATCAGATTTTTTTTTTTTTAAATATTCATATTCTTGATTGCCACCCCCCCCCCCTCTTTCCCCCTGTATGCGCCCCTGAACTTGAAAATCCTGTTCCTAATACAGCTCTTGAAACTTTATGTTTTCCAGGTCTTTGTATTCTACTGATGGAACCAAAGGATGTGCCAAAGCTTCAGTTAGCATACCGTGCTATTGTTCCTATTCTGTGTTTGTTTACTCTCTCTTGTCCTGTAATCATGGTAAGACACAAAGTACCATACACGCATCAAGAGTTCCGCGCTACTACTCAATGCGCATGCTCAGGGGATTAAAAAGTGGGATAAAATTTGTAAAATGTGCTATATTTTAGTTGTATCTTTCTTGTCAAGTCCAATTTTCACTAAATATTCAAGATCGTGTACCGTTAAGCGAATTCTGAATCAAATATACCGAAAAATTGCATATTATACAAAATATCATCCCACTTTTTAATCCCCTGAGCATGCGCATTGAGCAGCAGCGCGGAAATGTGGATGCGTCTATTGAAGTAGTGAGTCAGGGGCCTGGGTGCCTGTTTACTGGGAACAGGGTACCTCACGCCAATAACACAGGGAACCCACAAAAGGCGGGGACAGGGTGACTAAATGGCGCCTCAAACCCATTGAATGTTTATATGTTTTCATGGATAGTGGAGCATAGTTTATTATTAGTTTTGAGTGGGGGGAGGGGGACAGGGTATATGCCCCCACCCCCCTGAAAAACTGGAATGTGAGGGTCTTGGGTTTTGTTGGGTGAATTGTAAATTATTTGTTAATTGCATTAAGTTTCGTGCATAAAATCAGACATCAAATCACACTGGAAGATATTCTATTCTTTATTTTAATGATTATTTTCGCCATATTGTGTTCCCCATCTAAATTATTCCATCACATATCATGTATTTTGTTATCTCCATACTGTTCATAGGGCACATTGTTAACAAGGAGTGGTCAGATGTTCAAACAGCTTAGTCTACAGATACGTGTGTTTGGTTACCCATCCACCACTCAGTTTGACAGAGATTCATTCTTGTTGTTTGTACAAAACACCGACCTAAAGGTACTTCAGCTAGCTATCCCACTTGCTTCTATTGATTCATCTAACGCATTAGCATATTAGACTATTCTTGAGGTGCCGATTTGTTAAAACCGTTTCAGTTGTTTGCTGTGGTCTTAACCAATATTTTGTTTGTCCCACGGACCAATTACATCCCCCATAATCCTTTGCTTTTCGGGGAAGGGTAACCCGTTATAAAACTGCCATTTTCAACATCTACTGGTCAGTCTTTAGTACGATGGTTATCCCCCCAATACCGTAATGTATAATGGACAATGTGAAAAGTATCCTATATACAGTTGTTTGTAATTGTTTGTTTTGTGATTGTGATTTTTGTTGTGTACTCTTCTTTGTTTTCAGCCCAAGTTATTCTCGATCCCGTTAAAGACGTCATACGCATGTGGATTTGTAACGGTTATTGTGTTTACCTTACTGTTGCTCATGCAGACAAGCATTCTGGCAGGCAATAACAAGTACTTGTAGTTCTAGATATTGCACAAGCAATCACAGAAATGCTGTCGTTTAGTATTAATAGCAAGATTTCCAGTCCAGTGCTGGTTAATTCCTTCTGGTTGCAAACGCTTCAACCCTTCAAGGTAGCAGGTACGTATCTACGTGTTAGGACATTCTTGTATTATCAAGGATTTGGGCCCGCATTACTTGGATATTCCATATTCGCTTCTTCTAATACCTAAACCTAAGTATATAATTAAACGCTTGCTTGAGCTTAGCAATAGACCATGATACGAGTGTGATGAAACACCATCAGGAAACACCATCAGGAAACACCATCAGGAAACAGCAAGAAGCAAAGATACCTGAAATCAGAAATGCAACCATGAATTATAATACATTACAAAAAAATGAATATAAACTTTGATCAATAGATAAACTACATAAATTAAATACAATCTTATTACATGACTTTTTCGCGACACTTTAATTTCGCGTTTTTTTTTATATCGCGATTGGAATTAAAGTGACGCGAAAAAATAATGACGCGAAAATTAAGTGTCCATCATAATCACAATTATTACATAAATATTATTAAAGAAATTATAAAAGAAACGTTTTTTCCTGAAAGGAAACTGACCTGTTGTACTGAGGGACATCCAATGATTTGCGCATCTTCTTGTGAATACGTGCTTGTAACAACATCAATCATTTGCTTGTACTGGTCCTGGACTTTAGCCTAAAATACCAACAAAAAAACAACCTTCAATAGTATTCTAAAGGAAAATTTAGGTGCGCCGTCTTTGACTATGCCTTCATCTGCTTGATGTTGCAGATTGCTTACATTAGTTAGCACGCTTATTACTTTCTCAATAAAAATAAAAGTTTAATAGAGGGCCGTTGTTTTCTGATTTCAAATTATATATTGGCCGTTCGAGTTGGCATGGCAGTGCATTGTGGGACTGTTTTAGAGGAGGACATATACGCCATCTTGCATATATGCCCCCTAAAGCAGTCCCACAATGGACTGTCATGCCAACTCGACCCAGTATTTTCCTCATCAACTGGGCCTCCTGTGGTAACCAGGGATCGTTCTATTTACCTTCACAGGCTTGAATAATATATATTCTGTATCCTTATTGGCTAGAAACAAGGACATGCTCTGTAAGGTGCTGGGCAGTTTAGACTTGATCAACATGTACGTTTCGCTCACCACTTTACGCACATTTTCTGGAAACAGAAAATTACAAAACAGTCAAACAAGCAAACTGAATCAATATACCTGCCTGCTGTACTTGTGGGCTCTTCTTGTTTTAAGGGTTCTTTTACTTTCCTTCCTCGGCAACAGGGGCGGATCCAGGGGATGGGTGCAGGGGTTAAGCACCCCTTCCTGGGTCGACTTCCCCCCCCCCCCCCGAAGAAAATCCTGGATCCACCCCTTTGCAAAAAAAAAAAAAAAAAAAAAAATTCTAAATTCTAATTAGGTTTAGAGGAAGAAGAGCTGAACTGAATCACTAATGAGTCCCATTAATCCGTCCATTCATTTATCCATGTCATCATACCATTCTAACACATGCTACACTATTGATGTATAGGCAAACATATACCTGGTTTAGCGAATGGTTGTTGCTTTAGAAAAACACTAGGATCCTTGCCATCATCTTCAGCCATCTTCACCACCACATTGATCTATACAACAAAAATCGAATCAGATAAGTATTGAGAGGATGACTGGAAGGGATTGAGAATGGGATTGAGAGTGGTGCAGAAAAAGCGCATCGCGTATGGATGTGGACGTACTTAAAATGATAGATAGTTACCTTGGATAACAATCCCGATAGGGGAGAAATAAGAGACTCACAAACATGTTGAATAAACTTTTCACAAACAACACGTAATTCAATGTCCACCTCCTGAAAATATAAAATAACAAGAAAAAAACAGATGAGACTGGACTTCCAACAACTTGTAAGACCATTCTGTTTCTCTATGGTTTTTCTTTATTTCTTACCTTCTTGGAATCAAGATAACTCTCTGTTAACTGTGGTGCACCCTAATCAAACATAAAACAAAACGGAACAATTACAAACCATTAAGTGGATGCCCTTCAGGGAAATGTTCAATGCCGAGATACCACCCATGGAATTCATTAGCCATCAAATTCCATTTGAAAATGTTTAACTTTTGAAAAACTGAAAATCTCCCTTGTGGATATTGCTTATTTACCTCTGTTGTTGGTATACTCGGTAAACCATTATAACATATGAAACATTGAAAATATGGTAGTAGTTTGTTTCTGTTATCAAGACCATATACATGCAAGTCAATATGCATGGTATATAATCAATTTGAACAGCACTTACCTCAAGTAAAAACTCTAGTATCGCATTGTTACTGCTCAGAGAAAACAGTTTACTACTCTTACTCCACAAACCAAATGCGGCCGTTCTCATCTTGCTAAAGTCCAGTGAAACTTCCTTGATGGCAAAATCCACGTCAAATGGAGCAATTTGCTCTCGAAGGATAAGCAGATGTTTGATTAAAAATAGATATCCATTGATTGCATCCTAAATGTGATATCAAAAAAACTGCATTAGAATTCATGGATAATACAGGGGGATACAGGATTGTTTTCTGGAGGAGGTGCACTATTTTTGATCAGGACCTTCACAGATATCAGCTCATCTAGGGGAGGGGGAGTGTGCACCCCCCTGCATCCCTTCCCTAGATCCACCCCTGTGACCAAGGTCTAAAAGAACAGTGCCTTTTTAGCGTATTAAAAAGTTATGAAATATGTTAAAGTATGTGGATACATTTGTTAGATAATATACCAACCTTTCTCTTGGTAATCAATGCACTAGCTACTTTGAGAGACTGAATACACACAGACAATGCCTCCTGAGATAATCCCTCAAAGGTCTCTTTCTGAAAGCAACATGCAACATGTTCATGGTCAGAAATACCGGATACTAGCAAACATGAGGTTCGAAAAAAGCCCTTAAAGAAAATTACATACCGAGATACAGCGATACAGTTTGGACAGACAGACAAGAGTTCGTCTGACTGTTGGATACCACATGCCTTGAAGGTCTGCAAGAGCTGCTGGTAATTCTAACAAATGAAGGAACAAGAATAAAATATAGATTAATAACTAATGCCGTCCCTAGCTTCTCCCAGGAACTACAGTATGATTCTGATCTACTGATACTGTACCTAGCTCCTCCCAGGAACTACAGTATGATTCTGATCTACTGATACTGTACCTAGCTCCTCCCAGGAACTACAGTATGATTCTGATCTACTGATACTGTACTTAGCTTCTCCCAGGAACTACAGTATGATTCTGATCTACTGATACTGTACCTAGCTCCTCCCAGGAACTACAGTATGATTCTGATCTACTGATACTGTACCTAGCTCCTCCCAGGAACTACAGTATGATTCTGATCTACTGATACTGTACCTAGCTCCTCCCAGGAACTACAGTATGATTCTGATCTACTGATACTGTACCTAGCTCCTCCCAGGAACTACAGTATGATTCTGATCTACTGATACTGTACCTAGCTCCTCCCAGGAACTACAGTATGATTCTGATCTACTGATACTGTACTTAGCTTCTCCCAGGAACTACAGTATGATTCTGATCTACTGATACTGTACCTAGCTCCTCCCAGGAACTACAGTATGATTCTGATCTACTGATACTGTACTTAGCTTCTCCCAGGAACTACAGTATGATTCTGATCTACTGATACTGTACCTAGCTCCTCCCAGGAACTACAGTATGATTCTGATCTACTGATACTGTACCTAGCTCCTCCCAGGAACTACAGTATGATTCTGATCTACTGATACTGTACCTAGCTCCTCCCAGGAACTACAGTATGATTCTGATCTACTGATACTGTACCTAGCTCCTCCCAGGAACTACAGTATGATTCTGATCTACTGATACTGTACTTAGCTTCTCCCAGGAACTACAGTATGATTCTGATCTACTGATACTGTACCTAGCTCCTCCCAGGAACTACAGTATGATTCTGATCTACTGATACTGTACTTAGCTTCTCCCAGGAACTACAGTATGATTCTGATCTACTGATACTGTACCTAGCTCCTCCCAGGAACTACAGTATGATTCTGATCTACTGATACTGTACCTAGCTCCTCCCAGGAACTACAGTATGATTCTGATCTACTGATACTGTACTTAGCTTCTCCCAGGAACTACAGTATGATTCTGATCTACTGATACTGTACCTAGCTCCTCCCAGGAACTACAGTATGATTCTGATCTACTGATACTGTACTTAGCTTCTCCCAGGAACTACAGTATGATTCTGATCTACTGATACTGTACTTAGCTTCTCCCAGGAACTACAGTATGATTCTGATCTACTGATACTGTACTTAGCTTCTCCCAGGAACTACAGTATGATTCTGATCTACTAATACTGTACCTAGCTTCTCCCAGGAACTACAGTATGATTCTGATCTACTGATACTGTACTTAGCTTCTCCCAGGAACTACAGTATGATTCTGATCTACTGATACTGTACTTAGCTTCTCCCAGGAACTACAGTATGATTCTGATCTACTGATACTGTACTTAGCTTCTCCCAGGAACTACAGTATGATTCTGATCTACTGATACTCTACTTAGCTTCTCCCAAGAACTACAGTATGATTCTGATCTACTGATACTGTACCTAGCTCCTCCCAGGAACTACAGTATGATTCTGATCTACTGATACTGTACTTAGCTTCTCCCAGGAACTACAGTATGATTCTGATCTACTGATACTCTACTTAGCTTCTCCCAGGAACTACAGTATGATTCTGATCTACTGATACTCTACTTAGCTTCTCCCAAGAACTACAGTATGATTCTGATCTACTGATACTGTACCTAGCTCCTCCCAGGAACTACAGTATGATTCTGATCTACTGATACTGCACTTAGCTTCTCCCAGGAACTACAGTATGATTCTGATCTACTGATACTGTACTTAGCTTCTCCCAGGAACTACAGTATGATTCTGATCTACTGATACTGGCAGTATTAACCCATGACAAAGTTATGATAGTGTAGATCACATGGTTTATCATACCAGCAGATTTCTTTTTAGGTGTGCTTGGATCTCTGTCTTGGCTGTCCTGTTCACTGTCATTAGTCTACAATAAACAAACAAAACTGCAGGTAAAATAAGGCATGGCAAGAAATTTGGAATCTATATTTATAATGTGAGTACAAAGTCTAATGCCATCTTCCTTTCCATCAGACCCAACGAGAGGATTATACAGTTGGTAGAGCTTTCTCAATAATGAAGAACTGATAACAACAGGTATTACCTCCATGATCAGTTTCTCTGGATAAGCCAAGTCCCCAGGCGCAGGCGAGTACTTGAGAATGTCTGATTCAATGTATGCCTAAAAAACAAATGATGGAGATTAATTACTTGATTCTTATCGAAGGAATTTCTACTGATAGCAGATTTATTTCTATCTGTTCTTTTCTAATCATTGTGGGTTTGACAAATTCAACACTGTATCATAGATGTCAGATGGTGTGACAATAGTATTCATACCTGTGCTCTGTACACCAGTCGTTCCTGGACATCCTGTAACATCTGATCAACCACTACACCAAATGACGCCAGCTCCTCACCTATGATTAATTACAAGAAATAATCCCAACCTTACATGCATGCACAACAAGAGCTATAGATTTCAAACTTTAACCTTTAGTAAAAAATGTGTTTTAGTCTTTCAAAAATACTACTGTATTTAGGCTTGCTGTTCACAAGTTAACAGTGAGACAACTTGTAACTATATTTTTTTTCACACATGACCTTATTTGCCATCCTCTTCCATGGTCAGTTACTAGCTGGGTAACATTTAGAACACTTTTGTTTTAGTACAAACCTTTTTGTTGCACATGATCTTTGATCATTTCCACCTTAATCACAAAACAAATAAATTGTTAAAGCTAGGGTAATACGAGCAACAAAATCACTCAACTCGTCTTGCAACATTGCTGCGAAATGGGTTGAAAAGCAATGCTGCGCGTTTTTCCTCCCGAGTACGAACTTGTCTCGCAACAAAATAGTTTGCTGCAAGTTGTGTGAATCCTGTCTTCTGATTGGCTAATACGGTCAGCTGATCATATCACAAGCGCCGGGGAAGCCATTCAGCGGCTGCTTTCGCGAGCTAGAAATCAACTTGCTGCAACACAAGTTTGCTTTGGAGTGGTAATACGCACAACATCAGGAAATTTTGTTGCAAAAAGTAGAATGGCCTTCTACTCTCTGCAACAGACTTTTCCAACTTGCAGCAAACTATTTTGATGCTAGACAAGTTCGTAATCGGGAGGAAAAACGCGCAGCATTGCTTTTCAACCCGTTTCGCAGCAATGTTGCAAGACGAATTGAGTGATTTTGTTGCTCGTATTACCCTAGCTTAACAGTACAAAAAATAAATATGATAATTGTTAATTAGATCACATAACACAGCCTGGTAGTGTATCTGTTGTTACCATAGTTACCTTGAGTATTGAACATAATTCAGCCAGTGTCTCCATGTGGTTCATGTGAATGATGATTGGTCGTAAACAGTCATACAGGCTACTGCTGAGGTTCTCTAAAAGAGTACTAAAGAAATGACAAGAAATTGTGTGTTAGGCAATGACAGAACCAAATAGGCAGAGTCTACATGCAAACAAAGGCAAATAACTTTGTTCTTGTTTTCAAAAAGTTAACTTCTTTGGTTAGTTCTTTAGTCATTATCTTTATATAATATATATAATTGAGCAGTGAATCCTAGTACTAAATCACTGATTTTGGAGTTGCATTTTTTCTTATTGTAATACTTACTCTAAACCACTACTTGTTTTGGAAAAGAAGTGAAAATAAAGTTGATGTTCATCTTGGCAGACATGGATTAACACAGAACATCCAGCACGAACCTGACCAATGTTAATATAATGTAGAATCATTATACAACTTACAAATAGATATATCCAGACTGCATGGTTCACCACTGTCTATGCTATAAGATATTAGATTGGTTTACTTACAAGAGAACATGGATTTCTTGAGTACTGTTTAGTTAGTTTGTCAACAGCATCTGTGACACATGGTGTCAGGAGTTGAGACCGTTGATCAAAGTAACAATTCTGACAATCACTTAGTAGAGAGGCATATCTAGTGCAAAACATAATGATTGAAAAACTTTAGTACTTATTGAAAAATAGACTATTTATCAAGAAATAATAGATATGGAAAACTTACTCTGTTGACATGTATGATCTTTGTTCAATTTGTTCCATCAAGGACTAAAACGTAAGAATAACAAAAAAGGTAGTCCATATATACAGTATGAATGATATTGAATAATTTGAACCCCACAACTCTTTAAAGTCTATATCATCCTTTTCTTTCTTGACTTTAATGAATTCTACTGTATGCCCTCAGCTTTCAAATGACATACAATCCAACTCTGTCAGACTGTCAACTCCAAGGTAGTCAGCTGATATTAAGGTAACTATGGTAATTAGGTCTATTTACCTTTACTCTTGGAGCACAAGCCCTGAATTTTCCATAGAATAAAGCAAATGAATTCTCTGAGGTAGACGTGTCCTGTAGACAGAATGATCATAAACTTTATGTACGACTTTGCAGATCTTAATTACAGGATTCTAGCAAGTACCTGGAAGGTAGTAAACAATGTCTACAATATCAAATGTATGTACACTGACCTTGTTATTCAGAACTTGCATTGTTGCATTCTTAAGAAGAGAGATGACATGTGATTTGATAAGATGAAGTGACTGGTTTAAACAGTTCTTGAACTTAGTTAGGTATATCGATGATTCCTTGTACTGAGGCTGCAATAGAATATAGAATTATGTGACATGTAATTAGTAATTGAAATAATGGAGAGTAACACTTTAATGTTGCCACTGTGACCCTCTGTGTTTAATATCTCTAAATGAGATGGGACCACCATTTTATATGGTCATTTCTTGAGAATCTGACTACAGTACTGTTGCTCTGTACAACAGGCCATTGATTGGGCATCAATGGAGTCATTAGGTGGCGAACCTCTTGTAAGTGACCACCTCAGGAAATCAAATCTGTGGTTGTAACTAGAACTGGTTACTAATGAGAATGGGCGACTATAAGCAGCAGTGCAAATAGGGTTTCAATTATTGTGGTCATAACTAGAGCTTGTTCCTTGCGACAGTGGTCACAAAGAGAGCTTTGATTGTATATGTCAATATATGAATACTACATGGCTTACACTGCTTGAAATGTATGATATGCATTCATCCAGCTGAGCAAGGAGAGGAATGAATGATTCACTGTTTACAGAAAGGGTAGGTGAGCTGAGTTTCTGTAAAAAAAAATGATAAAAATCATATTTATTGTTTCATCAGTTTTGAAGTATGTTGGCATGTGACAGATTAAGAATGCAATAACAAACTATACTTACATGTTGAAGATGTTCAAGAGTGTTGAAGTATGATAACTTGTTGTTTATGCTTTCGGCCATGTTCACTAATTTTGTCTGAAAGAAAAAAGATTTGTTAGAATAATAGTTATTATTGATAGCATAGTTACCAGAAATCTATTTATATGACATCATCATTATCATCATCATCATTATCATCATCATTATCATCATCATCATTATCATCATACTTTATTTCCTGAGGTTGAGATGCATTATTACCAGTTATCCAGTAGTTTACATAATTGTCCTTCAATATAACACTTTAAAAAACTACTCTTGTTACTTGAGGACTACTCTTGTTAGTTAAACATTCTTTTTAAATTATTTGTGCTACAAAAGAGACTAAGATAATACCTGGTCTTGCAACAGCTGCTCACAAGCTCCATGCAATGCACCAGTTTTAGTAGAGACCAAAACATGCTGATGTTGTAGCTCTTGTAAATGAGATATTGCTTCTTGTACTTCCTTGAGGATACTATCACAGTGGTCACGGTAAGTCTTTAGCTGATCTGAGTATGAACTGAAAAGAAATTTGAATGAATTTTGAATTTGAATAAATAAATGGATGGATGGATGGATGGGTGAATGAATGAATGGATGGGTGAACAGATAGATGAATGAATAGATGGATGAATGGATAGATGGATGGATAGATGGATGGGTGGATTAGTTGCTAAGCTAATTAATAACGTAGTGTTTTTAAGATATTGAATGATCAAATATGATACCGATATGAAGACTCTTGCTCTTCTTCCATCTGAGATTCAACTTGTGCAAACCATGTGAAGAACTACATGGAAATTGAAATAAAGACAGTTACAGACATATATGTTATTGGCATAATCACCAACATATACATGACTAGATTATGAAATTGCTACTCTCTGTTGGAGGATGCTGTCTAGTGCGTGTGAAGAACATCACTCGGATAACTGACCTGTTGCGCATTCTCTATTTTTTCCTGTCCCAGGTCAAGGCTAGCTATGTCCAATTGAGTTTGTTTACTGCTATCACTTAAGGTTCTCTTGGTTGGGATATGAGTGTAATCATCATCAGGCATCTACGACAAAGTACGAATGTACACGTATACACAATAAGTAAATGCAGATCGATGTTCATGTTATATATTTATGGATTGCCAATGCCTTCTATTATCACTTAAATCAATATCTGGATGACCGAAGACCAAGAGTGACAAGAAATTCCAAAATTTAAAAGGCTGACGATCCATTTCTTGGCCATACATAACAGATAAACAAAGCTGATTTTCAACCTACCTCGCTAGGCAGAGGTCTGTTAGATGATATGGCCGTAAGTTCTACTACACTGTTTTTCTGTGTTTCACTCAAAGGCGAAATACATCCATGTTTAGCATCCCAAAGGCCAAGTTTCTCTCGTATTTCTTTGGTCAAAGTGGAGTGAAGTAAAGCAGCCATGTTGGCTGCCATGTTGGCAGTATTGACGACCAACGAGCACTATGGGTATCTTACCACAGGGAGTCCGCGTAAGGAAAAATAAAAGCTGATTTCTTAATGAACACAATCGTGGAACCAGGGATGTATATGGCCTGTATATGTATATGCATCTAGCGGCGGATTTTGGGGGAGGTCACAGGGAGCCAATGCACCCACCTCTCTTCTAATTAGTTGCTTGTTGTTAATTGTTAAAATAATTTTTAATTATTAATTATTAATCAATGCATCTCCTTAATTTTGTGACCTCCCCCCCCCCCCCCCCCCCCACATTCAAAATATCTGCCAGTGGCATCGGCCTTAATCCAGGATGGGGTGGGCCAGGAATTTTTGTGTCAAGACCTCAGGGGCAGATCAAGGGGAGGTGTGCAGGGGGTGCACACCCACTCCTGGATTGAACTGTGTGCCTCTATTTGGAAGATAACCAACAATTTCTTTGTTTTGATTCTGAGGGCTGCAACCCCTCCCCTTATTAAGACTAAGAACAGCTTTCTGTGGAATGATGTATTTTTCAAATGTGTTTTCCTTACATTATACATAGTACACTTACACATTCAAGTTAAAGACGTATATTTTCCACTTTCTGCTTCATCTAACGTAAAACTTTTAAGTTTAAAAAAATACAATTGCTGCAATACTGTTTCACCATAGTTAGGGACGGCTTTTATTTATCAGTGGAAGGTGGGGGGTCAGAGGATTTAGGGGGTACCACTACATGGTATTTAGACAACTGATAGGGGGATCAGCTATACATCAACAGGTATTAAAGAGGTGATCACACAAAAATGAGACACTAAACTACTACTGAGGGGGATCATAAAAAAGATAGTGAACTTTCTAGGGTCTCTGTCTTTGTTTTTTAATATTTCCACATCTAAATATTTAAAGGATGCTTTCTATAATAAGAAAAACAATTCTCTTAATTCAAACAGGTTTACTAGGTATGTACACCTAATCTTCTTTTTTAAAATGCTGTCTTACTGAATACCAAGTAATAATGGATGTTGAATTGACCAACTGAAATAAGGTTAAAATGTTCTGTATTCACATAATCAGAGTATTTCATCAAAAAAGGGGATATTTTACATTCAGCCTGCTTTTGGCTTCTAATATCTTTTGCTTTTAGTTATGAGAGGTCCAGGTGGAATTCATTAGAGCAGTTTTTGTATGAGTGGAAAACAATATCAGAGCTCAAAATAATGGCCAGTCATACGCCAGTCAAAATATGACTGGTCAACATGTCCGTTCAAAACAATAGAAGCCAATTCACAGTTTAAGAATCATTTTCAGTGCACATGTGATTATATCCCAAATTTCTCACCTTCTTTCATTTAATTAGAAACAAAAGAAAATTTAAACAAAAGAAGGTGAGAAATTCGGGATAAAATCACATGAGCACTGAAAACAATTCTCAAACTGTGAACTGGCTTATTGACATTGACAGTTGACTGCTGTTATTTTGAGCCCTGGATATGACATATCAGTAGTCCTGACGTAGCCATACTGTATCTTTTGTATCCATACATTGTGCCAGATTGGTTATATCACTGTAAGAAAATGGGAAGCCATTTGAATGTTATGGCACATCATATCATATAAAACTTACACTTCCCACTAATGTGAAAACCACTCCATGCAGTATTATTCAGTATTCACCAGACAGTATTTTTCAATATACACAGGCTTAGTGGATTGCTCGCCTCAATAAAAACAGCTTTTCTTTTCTGACAATATACAAATTAAAAGAACCAATAGAAAATCCTTAGTCACAACTTATTACTATCAATAAATAAGAAAAAAAGATCTGGTAAATGACATCTTGTTATAGCGAATGTACATCTAACACACAAACCTGAAACAGAATAAACAAAACTGATTAGAATCAAGAGGTCTTGATTGTCCCCTCCCCCCCCCCCCCCACCACCACCACCCCAAGCTCCCCCATATAGGAGGGGAACCATAGGAGGAATGACTGAACATGTGACACTTACCATACTACTAGAAAAACAAGCTGCTAACTTATCCCCTTTGGGGCTCCATTCTACTTCATATACACTGCCATTTCCCTGAAATGTATGCACTAGATTGCCAGACTGGAATAAACAAAAAGTTGAACAGACGCATATCAATACATGATGACATGTGAAGCATAATGTTGTACGGAAGAACTACAGTACTAGTACTTACCTGTGTAGACCAAATATGTACATGTTTATCAAAAGAGCCTGATGCAAGATATTTGCCATCAGGGCTAAAGGAGAGCGAGGTAACTGGTTCAAAGTGTTTTGTAAATGTATGGATACAAATGCCTTTTTCTGTGTCCCATATTCGAACAGTAGTATCATATGATCCGCTGCAAAATATGAAAAAAGTCAAATCACATATATAATATCATACATAGGGTATATAATATCATATATAGGGCATGCACTGCATTAAAAAGACCCATAACTTAGGGTAGTCAACTCCACCCTTGCAGTTCCATATTTGCAGTTGTTATTTGAATACATACCTTGCTAGTAATGTTGCAGATGTTTGACTCGGCGAACCTGATTTTCCAGGGCTCCATGATATAGTGTAGATCTCTTTTTTATGGCCTTGTAAATCATGAATACAAAAGTCATGTTTCAGACTCCAGATCTGTAAATAAAACACACTTGATATTAATAAACCAAAAACATGCACTTGGAAGCAGACATCCAATTAAACTTTATTACAAACCTTGATAGACATGTCATCTGAACAAGAAGCAAGGTATGTTCCTGTAGGATCCCATTTTATTGTATTTATTTCAGCCTAAACGAAACAGTAATAATACAGGCTTATCAAAAAAACAGCAACACAGGAAGGGAGGGGTAGGAGTTCCATGAAGGCAATGAATTTTTGAATAGAAAGTAGTGACAATCTACATGTAGTCCTGTGGTTGCCACAGTCAAATATTGCAGTCTCCTTCATGCTCCTTGAGTTAACTAGGGAATTTACAATTATTTACTCTATTTAAAAAAGTTATTATCTTATCAGATATCCTTTTGATATTTACCGTATGTCCTCTAAATGACTTGAAAGGTTTATCTAGACCTATTCTACAAATATGGATGTTTTTATCTGTTGAACAAGATGCGAAGCAGGTGCTGTTTTGCCAATCAACATCTAAAGTTGGATCTGAAAGTAAAAAGATTTACAACTTAAGGTGGATAGATGGGTGCCAGGATTTTTGGTTGGGTTTTCTGGTTTCATGTCAATCAGAACTGGCAAGCAACTGCTCTGGGGTTTTATTTTGACAACCCAAGATACTAGTAAAAACTTACCAAGATGAAACACAAACTGCTGTTTGATTTCCCAAGTATTTGCCTCCCATACTATACAAGCCTGTGAAACAAGAAAATTGAAACAACCATAAAATAAATATTGTGTATATTGAAAGTTCATGCCAGGGAATACAACAACCTCATACCTTATCAACTCCTGCACTAACAAGATAGTTGCCTTTCTTGTTCCATTTGATAGCAAATAAAGGTGCCTTGTGTTCTTTTAGTGTGGCTATTAATTGACCTGTGACAAACAATCATTAATTATGAGGATGGATTGAAGAAATGAAGATATGAACTAGGAATCAAGATCCAGGATTCATAGACAAGACCTGAGAGGTAAGAGACCCTTGATTCCCATAAATCATCAAACATAGCATGCAGTATATCTTCTTTGTTTTATAATGCATACCTTCAGGACTCCATATTCTTGCACAACCATCGTAAGACCCAGATGCCAAGTAAGTCCCATCACTCTGTAACAAATATGATATTGGAATAATAACTGTTATTTCTCTTTCTCTTTTGCATTCATGACTGATTTGCTTGTTACTTTGCACTCACAAAATCGTACAATTTTGTAAAAAGGTGTGAAGTTTTTGGCAAAGGTTAATGAAAGCCTTAACCTCACTTAGTAACCCCTTATTATTAGTAAAGATCTTTTAACCTGAGCACTCATATCGTAAGACCAACAATACAGTGCAGGCTTTAAGGTTTTTTTCCATGGAGAGCACTGATTGAATAGTTATGAAATTTGTCAAAAAAACCTTGTAGTGTTCATGGTTCAGTTACCCGCACAATAATTTGTCATTAGTTAACTATTTACAAAGGAACCTACATTCCATTCCAGTGAAGTAACATCAAGATTGGTAGCAGATGGGGTGTGGTTCTCTTGTATGTCTTTTGTTTTGTGTTCTAGTACTATTGGTACTCCTGGTATACCACTGTCATTAATTGGCCATAGTCTGGCCGTGCCATCACCAGACCTTTACAAAATACATCAATCAACAAACAAGCTGTGCAATATATTCAAATATTACAGTTATAGCAACAATTAATTAATCATTGAATCAAGAAAGGGAGAAAGAGAGAGAGAGAGAGAGAGCAGGCATAAAAAAAGAAAGAAAGAATAGAAGGAGAGAGGATAAGAAAATACAAGGTATTATTGTGTGCAATAAGAACATAATAATTGAACAGCTAGAGTTAATGATACATAGTAGACAGAGTTTCTTACCCTGTGGCTAACAAGTCTTGGGTTGGGTGCCAGGAACAAACAAATACCTTGGAAGACAGTACACAAGAAATTCAGACAAGGTAATTCAAAAAGTTGTTCTGCATCAATGATTGCAGTATTAATTAATAATATCTGAATGTATGTACAATATATGAACAATACATGTATATGGACAATATACAGAATAATCTGGAAAAACAAAACAATAATTGAATAAAAAATAGATTAAATCAGTTTGAAAAAAGTACTAAGAGGCTAATCCAAATCCCTTTGTTATTTTCTTTGTCTTGCTCTTATAATATACTATACTAGCAAATGATCATTTACAACTTTTATATTCAGTGATATATATATAGTTGTTATTAACGACGTGTGTTTTCCCACTGCTGTTACAGTCTGCACCATAAGTTATGGATTGCAAATTGACCAACCATAGAGTGTAAAATTACCTAGTCATATAATAAGGTATGATACAGTATCTATCCAGCATATAATATATCCCATAAGGAACATATGCTCAAAGAACATTATTTTCTTAAATCTTTGAAGAGAAAAATGCATTTTAATGTGTATGACAACTTTAGACAAACCTCAGATCCATGGCCTTTTAAGACAAGAGCTTTTTGACTGCCATTATCAATCATTACTGCATCACAGTCAAGTGTATCTCCTTGAGGCACTGAGTTAACATGCATATATCCATCAGAGGATGCATGGACCAAATCATTGACAGGTGCTACTTCAGGCTTGATGATTTTATTGCTTATCAGAGAATGTCTAGAACTAACAACATCTGGTAGAACAGCATCAATCAGTGATAACTGATCTAGTTCACTGTCATCTAGCAAGTTACCTTCCTGTAAAATAAAACAACAATAATTGAAAATATTTTATAATTCTTTCAAGTTTTATCATTGTTCTGTCTATAGAGGCTTTGCTCTATCACATGATAAAAGGCATGACAGAAGGCACAAAAATAGAGTATTTTCCCTTGGGAAACTGAATTCTTTCTCATGTAAATCAGATTAGACCAGATTGAGTTGTTCCTGCCTCCTGTCATGGCTGCTACTGTATCCTGTGATGGTGCAAACCCTCTATACAAAAGTTTTGCTTCCCAAAAATCATGATTCCAAAGCATTTGTTTTGGTATACCTCTGTTACAGTTGCTTCTGATTCAACATACTGAACACCTTTCTGCAAAACAGACACTAATGCTCCTGGTGGCACTACTGATCCATTGATATTAGACTGATCAATATGACTTTCAATGCCAAAGGTAAAAGCAGAATGTTGAAAACCTAGAAAGTAAAAAAATATATATATTAGGCGGACTGTTAAATGGTTAAAACAAATAAAATTAGCTATTTTGAGACTTTTTCAGAAAACCAAAAATACCTATTTTTTCATCATTTTCACTTATTTTCATCAGATCATTTTTCCTTCAATTTTGTATTTCTACTGCAAAATGCCCTTTCATAGTAAAATACTTTTGAGTGCATTTTTCAACTTCAATTCTTTTCACATGGTGAGCAGCAGTCATTTTCTTGAAGTCTAATAGGTTTTTCACAATTCTTCATTGCAATGCATCATGGGAAATTCAAGAAATATTTGACAGGTAAAGTTTTTCATACTTTTTCTCAAAATAGAGCCCCTCAGTTGCAACAAAAGTTGCATGACAAATTGTCTAGGGTAACGAAAGCTTGCTCCTGCAATTATTGCAACAACAATTTTGAAATATTATCTAGTGTAACACTGCTCCTGCTAATTGTCTCTTGCCAATTTGCTATGACAGCCAAAAACATGTCACCCAACAAAACTGTGAGATAAATTGCAAGAGGCATTGACTAGGGTAACCTTTCCTTTACAAGGACTGTCGTAAAGGGGGAGAGAGGTAGAGGATGTGAGATTGCTGTTGATAGTCACATCTTTCTTGTAATTAATCAAGCTGTTCCATTGTTTATTGACATTTATTGAATGGGCCATACATACAAAAGGCTATAGTGTACCATGGGATCTGGCCCTAGTCCAGTGGCCATCTAGACCACATAAACATTACAGCAAATACGATAAGCACTGGAACCAAGACCAGACAATCACATACATGTAACACAAGAGTTGCTTTGGAATTCTTATTAAGACTACATAATTTGTAGGAGATAATTAGAAAACTCGACTTATTTTTACTGAGATATCTTAGAAAATTGATTAAAAATGCATGTATTGAAAGAGTTAATCGCGTCAATAAAGATTTATGAAATCGCATCTATACAAAATAACTTAATTCTAATGCAATTCTCCATGGAGAATCGCCATACAAAATGGAAGGACGCTTTACAGTTCACTTTTTATTTACAAATAATCGCTTAATTAAGAAATCCTAGGTGTTAAGAGAAAGGCCTTACCTGATTCTTGGAGATATCTGTACACCAGAAAGTTCACTTCATCGCTACTCATAGACATGGTAAATATATCATAATATAATATCTATTGCGGTCAAACTGATCAATAACGTCCCAGGGCACGAGGAATCAAAGAGCCTTGTTCTAATCAAACAACCTTGATATATACCATTCAAATGCAAGTATATGACCTCTTAAGAATCTCTTGAGAACATTAGGCTGCTTTCTATTCGTCCATAATTGATCAATCCATTAATATTGGTTATTTTTTTACCAGTATATTGTGAATACCCTGAATGGCTGACTCTTTTCCTTCATTGAGTCAGTCCGCCATCTTTATTGATGATCACGTGATCACGACGTCAAATCATGTCCTTCTTCGGTCCCTTTATCCTGCTGTTCTAAAAGCTCATCTCTACCGAAGTTGCTAATTTAGTCACAGGAATTAAAAACTCAATCCAATGTCCATTGAGACAATTTATTCTCTAAAGCTCTTGAAAATGCTTAAGAAATAGCAATTTTTAATGGATTTTTCAAGTCCTTAGTCTTTCGTATTCGAGGTCCCTAATTTGATAGCCTGTAAACGCATTATGAAAATGAGGGACCTTACCGAGGGAACCTGGGGCTGAGGCTGCGGTGAATCGTTCTCTTCGCCAACAACCGTGGCCATATTGGTAAGAACGTGAATTGTTTCCGAACTTTATCTTTAGGAATCCTACACTTCTAAAGTGCATCGTCATTTTGTCTTACTGCAGTATCAAAGGAAAATTACTGGAAAATACATATGTAGTTTTCTTTTGGTTTTCTTAATAGCAATATTAGTGAAATTTCATACTTTCTTGCCTTTCGAACTTCGGAGTATGAAATCTCTTCCTCCTAATAGTAGAAGTACCATTTTTTCATTTTCCCTTTGACGTATCTTAGCATAAAGCTACGTTGGTACTCTAGATAAGTTATTTCATAAATTTCGTATAGTATGTTCAAATACTTTGAAAATATAGTACATCTTGATAAAAGCTAAAGTTATTTATTGAAGCCTTTATACGATCTGGAATTTGTGCGAAAGAAAATATCAATAATACTGTTTGCAAAGAATTTTTTTCAAATCTTTGCATATTTTTTTTACGAAACAATATTGATAACACCATGTTTTCTCCCCCCAGTTAATATGGGACGTGTTATTCGTGGCCAGCGTAAGGGTGCTGGAAGTATTTTCAGATCACATACAAAGCACAGAAAAGGAGCTGCTAATTTAAGAGTTCAAGACTATGCTGAACGACATGGTTATATTAAGGGTGTAGTGAAGGATATAATCCATGACCCTGGTCGTGGTGCTCCTTTAGCTGTTGTAGTCTTCCGTGACCCGTACAGATACAAGCTACGCAAGGAACTTTTTATTGCCACTGAGGGAATGTACACTGGTCAATTCATCTATTGCGGCAAGAAAGGTATGGGTTGACATCTTTATATGTGATCTTTAGTGATAATTATATGAAAGATAACTGGTTCTCAATATTCTGTAGTTGTGAGTTGCCATCCACTGCCGCCAGTCAAAAAATTTAAGGTACCAACTGATTAGTTTTGATTGACAGCAGCAAAAAGACAATTTCACAACACGCCATTGAAATATCTGAGTTCGCAGAATATTGATAATTGCATTAAGGTGGCATTGCAGACTACCATGATCCACTAGTTTTAATTCACATGTAAATAATCAGAATTGAAAGTTCTTCAAACCTTTGTTTACTAAGTTACAGCATGATGGTGTGGGATATGTCATTTGGGCAGTTGGAAGTGTTGTTGCTTTGCCAAAGTGATCGCAGGAATATTAGCAGAATAAAGCTTCATATTAAATTTGTTACTGTAATTTTTTATGTTCTTTTGATGTTAATGAAACTACAAAAATATGTTACTTTGGATTGAAGGTGTTTGTAGTCATATTTGGCATAAATACGAGTCTTTTTTGTGGGTACTGCTTCTAGAGAAGTGGTACCCACTATGTCATCGAGTGTGTAAGTAAGTGGTCATTTCCGAAGATCTCCCGATCTTCTTCAGGTCTAATCATGTGAATGAATACGAAATTCAATGCTTCGTTACTATGTAATACGATGATGCCATATTTATATAACGATTTTGAAGTGCTGGTATTCTGTGTGGGATGCTATATTACGTTCATAATGAGCATGCGCAAACTCGGATAAAAACAAACTCTGTATTTGTCTGTATTTTATTTACTAAAAGTTTCGTTTGTACTTTTACAATTAACGTCTCGCAACACAGCAGTACCCACATGCAGTCATTGACTGCCTATTTTTCAGAATTGTTTGTAATTTCACGAACATGCGATAATCCAAATAAGTTTCTCTAACTAAAATGAATGCATCTATGGATTAATGATAATGACAATCTCTTCTCGTATCATAGGGTTATCACTAGTCTTATTTTAATGTACTGAATAATCAATCCTTATTTCTTTATAGCTACCCTACAGATTGGTAATTGCCTTCCCGTTGGTGCCATGCCAGAAGGAACAATAATCAGCTGTGTTGAAGAAAAGACAGGAGATAGAGGCAGGATAGCACGCACCTCAGGCAACTATGCTACTGTCATCTCTCATAACACAGACACCAGGCGTACTAGACTGAAGCTTCCTTCTGGAATCAAGAAGGTTGTACCATCTGTAAACCGTGCTTTGGTTGGTATTGTTGCTGGAGGTGGTCGTATTGAGAAGCCTATGCTTAAAGCTGGACGTGCCTACCACAAATACAAGGTTAAAAGAAACTGCTGGCCTCGTGTTCGTGGTGTTGCTATGAATGTAAGTAAACAAAGTCAAAGCTTTGTACTACGTTTTTATTTGTCAACTCTTATAGGCCATTTCCTTGATCATTTTGATATTCAATTTCTTATTTCCTCATGAACATAGTAAGATAGGAGACCTCCACAGACCCTGTATCATTCCCTAGAGTATTAACATAGTAAGATAGGAGACCTCCACAGACCCTGTATCATTCCCTAGAGTATTAACATAGTAAGATAGGAGACCTCCACAGACCCTGTATCATTCCCTAGAGTATTAACATAGTAAGATAGGAGACCTCCACAGACCCTAACCCTAACCCTAGAGTATTAGCTATGCCTGTTAGACCCTTGCATAATCAGCACAGAACCATCCTTAAATAGAATTCTATTTTACTCAAATAAAGAAATCTGAAAAAAAACAACAAGCATATAATGGGATGTTATACTAACCATTGTGTTTGGTGGACTGGGTACCAGTTTGTAAAATAAAATCTAACATGCCGGGCATAAATAACCCAAAAAATTAAAGTCGTTAAAAGTTTTATTGTCTAGTTCCCAATGTTTCCAAGGGCAACCGCCATGATAGACCAGGAGAATGATTGCTACTCATTGGCTAAATTGGTTTCATGCTTAGATATTTCAGCTAACAAATTCAGCCAATCAGAAGCGATTATTCTCCAGTCTACCATGCGCTTGCCTTTAGGAACATTAGAAGCTAGATGTTAAAACTTTATGACAAAACTTCCAAACTCAACTGAAAAAAAACATAGTATGTATAACTGATATCCTGAACAATTGCCCTTTGTCAGAGTGGGTAAGGACAAAGGAGTAAATCTTATTTCATTTATGGTTTAACACATTGATGACCAACTTGTTTTGTTAACAGCCTGTAGAGCATCCTCATGGTGGTGGTAACCATCAACATATTGGTATGCCTTCTACTGTCAGAAGAGATACATCAGCTGGGCGTAAAGTTGGTCTTATCGCTGCTAGACGTACTGGTATCATTAGAGGAGGAAAGAAGATCTTTAAGGAAGAAAAGGAATAAACTCAAGCAGCTCCTAATAATGTTCAAATAAAACACCCATTGTAAATTATTTGTCTTTGTGTCGTTATATATTACTTTATGAAATTGTCTTCAGTTTGGCACAGGAAGCCCAAGCAAGGTACTCTTGTACTTTAGGGTATCATAAGAATATCTAAAGGAAGTTTTGTAGTAAGCTTACTAAGTTTGGCATATGTTTTTGTGTCAGCTAATTGGTAAGCTAGCTTTAAAAATAACCTTAGATATTCTTATAATATACAAATCCACATGCATTCCTGTTGTTAACCTTGCTTAGGCTTCTTGGGATTAGGACTACCTTTATTATAAACTTCTTTAGTGCAATATTTGGCAGGATGGTCAGATGGGTGATGGCCAGGCACGATTTGAAATGAACTAAATGCCTGGCAGTCCAAATTTTTGCAAATAATTCTGCAAAACAACCCAATTCGATGCCATTAATCTTCTCTACCTTCTTGAGAAATATTGTGAGCATGATAGATTTCTATTTTAGGCATTTTTCTTTCCTGATCTTTTCCCAGTATACAATAAGCACTTAGATAATTTTCAGGTTATATCTGATTGATATGTGATTATCTAATTCATTTTGCGGGCCTTCTTATTCCTATCAGTTCGTCCAATCATTTATTTCATGCATCTTGTGTAGATTCTCATTCCTATGTGTTCATCCAATCCATCTGGTGAAGGTTCTTGTTGCATAATAAAAATAACTGATCCCTCCCCCACCAATATATTTTTTATGATCCCCTTATAATTACTAGCTAGTGGTTGCTAGTGGGTTTCAATCAGCTGATAAAAGTCTTTGAATCTCATTATCTGATCCAAATGGTGGTCAAACACTGACCACCATGTGCTGTCAGCCAGAAAGAGTTCTATTGAAAACTTGTGATTCAACTGATAAACATTCCACACTGGACAGGAAATGACATCAAGTGAAACCCAGCAATGGGCAGGCAAGCCTGGTCCGTAGTTTTGTTCCTGGGTATCCTGTGTGTTCACGTGACCAGGCCCAAGCCCCTCCTTGGTTAGGTTGTTTGGTTATGGTCGACGAACCGACTCGAGTTATGATGAGAACACAACTGTTTATTCCTTGAATATCATTGACGTCCCAATTGGAAAAACGACGCCAGAAGATCTCAACACTCTTCAATTGTTTTAGTGACTTAAGGTTCTGAACTATGAGAACAATTCCTTGTCCGGATTACTGCGTTGGTGGAGTTTAACTCGTCACAGGAAGTGAACAAAAAATTATTTGCCTCTGAAGTTTTGTCTCCTTGGATGTGTGAAGTCTTACAACGACAACAGTAGATCATTTGGATCATTGGTGGTCAAGATGGCTTATGGTTTAGATGATATCGATTTGACAACGCTAAAGGTTTGTATAAAGAGCACAACAAGCTAGCTTTTCTGTATCAGCACACCTCACGTACGACATGTCTTCCTTGTCATAGTACTCTGTAGTATTAGCAGAGCACTCAGTTCCTTATGAACAACTGCCATTCCACGAGTCTTTCAAACAAACATCTACAGATTGTATGTGTATTTTCAGGAAGTCGATCTCTCCCTTTTCAGATGAAATATTCTTACTCGAATTTCGATTTCAATTTTAGTTTTTCTAGACAATTGAAAAAGATTCGACTGCCATCTTGTCTACCATACACATGCATGAAAAGCATGACAGATTGAAGTCCTTGTGAATTTTTTTCTTTCGTTTTCTTGAAGGAAAAATTATAAAAAAAACTATAATAGGTTAATAATTGTTTTTATTTTGAAGGACCCTGCAGGAATTTTTGACCTAGTTGAAGTGGTAGGCAATGGAACGTATGGTCAAGTCCACAAGGTAAGCTGGATTCAACTGTCTGATCCGAAAACCGATGGCAATAAATTACGTCTGTGAATCAATATAAACCCAGTAATCCATAGCAGGGAATTATTCCACTCTTCAGATGAAGTTGAGGTCGTCTTTGCTAAATTTGAATATGAATAATAACATGTAATTAGAACTACGAGCAGTCTGTTCGCGGTTCATGTATTTTGAAATGTATTTTCTTCGATCGCGAAGTATTAGTCAATTTCAACAATTATCGTTGATTTCTTTCAAACCAAGGGTTTATTGTAAGAAGAATATAAACCAACGTCTGATCTTACACTATTAGTGGCATTGATTAGCTCAAATATAATCTCACTTTGTTGGCGTAGAGTTTCTCTAGTCAACTAAAAAATAATAAAAGTTTGATCTTACACTATAAGCCTAGCTAACTGACATCCTTGTGTTGTTGACAACTTAAAAAAGATCAGAGTTAGTTCATTATAAAAGCAATATAAGCTTATGTGTGTGTATTTATATATGGTTTCGTCACGTTCACTAAGCATCTATTGTATATAACTGAGACTACCCTCAAAAGAAATAAGAGTGTTAGTTAACATAAAAATAACCGATCTTAAATGTATTATTAATTAATCGATTATTGAACGTTCTGGAACGTTTCTTGATGATTGTGTTTAGCGTCTATTCTTTTGTTTAGTTGATATACTGTGTATCCAAGGTTTCTGGGACACATTTATTGCTATTCTCAGTTTCCCCCCTTTAGATTTGTTCTCCAAAAGCATTGTAAATAATGAACTTGGAGAAAACAAAGAGAAAAAATATAGTTAGATAAAAACATTATTTTGGTTTTCTATTACATTTTACTCCCAATCTTGCCTCTGATTGACTAAGAACATTCAGTAGCAGATCCAGCATTTTAATAATCCAAAATGGCTGTCATGCAAAACACTGGCACTAGTAGTCACAGATACCCCAAGTTAAGAGAAGAGAATAGATATTTATTATCAAACCCGTCTTTATTCCCAGTGCCCCCACAACTGATTTTTTGCAAAATGAATGAGGATAAAGAAATGAGTATGTGATTGAATGAGGTTAAAGTACAGTACGGTAAAATGATTAAATCAATAATTTTCATTCTACTGAGAGTAAAGAATATGGTCAGCTTAGGAAAGGGGAATCACCCCTCGATCTATCACTGACATTTTCCAATTCTCATTAGCTTGTTACAATGGCTGCGGAGCTGTTATTTTTTGAAGGGGGGCTAATATACTGTAGGGGGTCTGGAGGAATGCCTGTACCCTAAAAAAATTGAAATTGAGTGTTTCAAGGAGCAATTGCAACAGATTAATTGCATTGAATTCATGTCAAAGTGTTAGGCAGCTCATAACAGACAGACAGACAGATTTTATTTGCAGTTGTGCACTTACTTGTACATGAACTAGAATCCAAATAAATGAACATTTTGGCTTAAAATGTGGAGGAATGAGGGGAGAAGAAAGCCCATGGTCCTTGACATGATAAATATATTATCTGCAGATCCTATCATGTGAAGCATGTCGGCAGATAACAAGTTCATTTATGTTTACTGTTATTCAATAATTGCTTATTAATTTATCCTCAAGAGTAGCTTATTATTTTTTTATTCAAATATTAGATGGTACATACACAGCTAAAACATGATCAATAAGTGATTTGAATCAATCATCTAACAGATGTGGTGTTCAATTTCAGGGCCGCCACAAGAGAACAGGACAGCTTGCAGCTATTAAAATTATGGATGTTACAGAGGTATAGAACATCATCAATTCTCTTAAAAATGTATTATTTAATCCACTGACTCCTACTGATGTTTGAAACTGCCTGTAAAAGGCACCTTTGCTTTGCATGTATTAGGAGGTAACAGGATGATTGTGTCAACCATTTATAATCAAGATGATCATGAAAATGCTTATTCTTGTTATAGGATGAGGAAGAAGAAATAAAGCTGGAGATAAATGTCCTTAAAAAAGTTAGTAATTTTGACCTTGAGAGCAGCAAACTTAAATACACTTTAAGAAGCAAGACACAATTTTCATACAAGACATTTTTTGGCAGTTCGTACTGCCATCTTTGTTGCAAAAGAAATTAATTCAATAGACACCTTGTTTGTAATTTACACCTAGCCTAATTGCAACAACGTTGTCATATACTGAGAAAATAATAGGGACTAATTATATTTGCAAAACAGGTGTAATTATTTCACTGTTTTGAAGGTATAGACTGACATTTTTGAGATTATTTTGTTAGTTACACTAAAACAGTTATTCTCATTGAACAAGGGGGCTTTAAAATCAAGATAAAATATATATTATTTTATATTTTGTTATTTTTTTATCTTTATATGACAACATTCTTGCAATATTAGGTGTACATGTATTTAGTAATTTAATAATGTACCCTTTTCAACCAAATACTCCAGACAGCATGATTAACTTAAGACTCCTGGACATTTGACTGATTGCTAATACCAGGAAACTGTAATATATTAGTTGGTTTATCTAGTTTAAGATATAGTAATAGTTTGGATGTTTTTAGTTTTCTAATCATAGAAATATTGCAACATACTATGGTGCTTTTATTAAAAAAGCTTTACAAGGACAAGAAGACCAGCTATGGGTGAGAATTAAAATACTATATAATTATATTCAAATGGACTGTCAAAATGCACTATAATTTCTGTTCCATACCATCTTATCTTATACTTTTATATTCTATTTCTTTTCTGTCATAATATTTTGAGAAGCATTTTCTAGAAGCATGGTTGGTGTAGCGGTTAGAGCTCTGCCTCTAAGCAATATGAGCTTGTCAGGCTCACTTCCTAGTTATATATGAGTAAAGGCTGCTTGTTGGTTACCCTTGTCCTTCAAGGGTTTTTCCTTGGCTTTCATACTTCCTAAGAAATCAACTTCTAAATTCCAATTGCAATTCAGTGTTTGAATTAGAACTACTGTACTCTGTAGAAATACCACTGCTGAATCCCATTTATGATTTTCTGTGTTCTTCTTGATTGCATCCTTGACATGGGGGTGTATATCAAGAATTTACTGTGTTGCATCAATCATTAGGGAAACTTATTCTTATTCTTGTAGCTTGTTATGGAATTCTGTGGTGCTGGGTCTGTAACTGATCTTGTTAAAAGTAAGTTACAAATTCTCCATTTGCTATGACCAAGATCCTTGCTTTTTAAATTCCTTTGATAACGTTGTTTGCTATAAAGACTAAGAAAACAAGGCTAAATGAGTGTGAAAAAGATTATGTCAAGAAGCATAATAAAGGGAACAGAAAGTATTGTTTAAATGAATATTAGTTGAAAAGATTTTTTCATTATTGGAGTAATCAAAATTCCTTCTTTGAATTGTGTTTAGTCAGTAGCCTGCTTAGTGGACCATAAAGAGAAGGGGCTGTATAGTAGGGGTTGAATTCCTTCTGCCCCCCACCTCTGCCCCAGTCCCCCACCCTAATGTGCCACTATGCAGGAATTGATTAACCTACCACATTATCTTGAAATATTAGCTGCAAGAAACAAGACTTTAAAAGAAGAGTGGATATCCTACATCTGTAGGGAAGTTTTGAATGTAAGTTGATTGTTCACATTCTGATGTTTGTTTATCTGGAGAACCAGTAACTAATGCCATAAAACATTTGGCTTACATAATCAGCCAGTATCTTGCTGTGGTTGCATCATGTTTTCATCACCATCACCATCACCATCACCATCACCATCACCATCACCATCACCATCACCATCACCATCACCATCACCATCACCATCACCATCATCATCACCATCACCATCACCATCACCATCATCATCACCATCATTATCATCATCATCACTGTCATCATCACCATCATCATCATCACCATCAACGATCATCATCACCATCATCAACGATCATCATCATCACTATCATCTTCACCATCAATGATCATCATCGTCATCAACATAATCATCATCATCATCACCATCAACGATCATCACCATCATCATCATCATCACCATCAACGATCATCATCATCACCATCATCATCACCATAATCATCATCATCACCATCAACGATCATCATCACCATAATCATCATCATCACCATCAACGATCATCATCATCACCATCATCACCATAATCATCATCATCACCATCAACGATCATCATCATCACCATCATCATCATCACCATCAACGATCATCATCATCATCATCATCTTCACCATCAATAATTTTATAATATGCTGCTTTTTAACATGATTATAATATGAAAACAATTGGTTTTATCAGCTGTAATAATCATGTGACTGTTGTTTGTTTTTCAGGGAGTTAGTCATCTTCACTTGAATCATGTGATTCACAGAGATATCAAAGGACAGAATGTCCTACTAACAGACAGTGCTGAAGTTAAATTAGGTATTTAATCTATATCTGATAATATATTATCTCCAGAATGCTATATTAATCAATTAATTAATTTTTCAATGTTTTTTTGTTTTGTAGTTGATTTTGGTGTGAGTGCGCAACTAGACAGAACTGTTGGTAGAAGAAATACCTTTATTGGTACTCCATACTGGTAATGTTCAATGTGTTTTTATTAACTGTGGTTAATCAATAATGTTGCTACTTTCATGTACAAAACAAACATATATGTTAAAGGATAGCTATAAGCTTACTTGAAGTTATCAAAATTATTAGTATTGAATGTTTACTTTCAATGCTCACAATTTACAGAGGCAGATCCAGGCTTTTTAGAGGGGGTGCACCATTATGTGATCAGGACTTGAATACCAATCATGCAGTACTGTAGATATTAGCTAATAGGGGGTGTGCACACCCCAGCAACCCTCCTCTAGACCCATCACTGATCTATATTCATGCTTACTGGGGATCCTCAGTTCAACAGGTCTCATGGAGTAATTAAGGGATTTAGTGTGTGTGGCACATTATGCTTTTTCACATTTGTTGTATGTTTGTTGTACTGTTATTATCAAATATGAAATCATTATTTTTGTACTTAGGATGGCACCAGAGGTCATAGCATGTGATGAACAGCCAGATGCTACCTATGACAATAGGGTTAGTATACTAGTTTGGAACTAAGGATAATTTAGTGATGTTGCCCTTCATAAGAATGCATATTAAAGACAAAGTAGAGCTGATTTCATGCACTCCTTTCTATTTGTCATAAGTTTCCCCTTTCTTATACTACTTGAACAGTCTCTCCTTATAACAGCCTTTAGCCCAGATTTATTTGAACCTACTTCTTTTTTTTTTTTTTGCAGTGTGATATGTGGTCCATAGGTATTACAGCAATTGAAATGGCAGAATCTCAACCACGTAAGTCATCACTTATGATAATAATACCTTTTTCTAGTGCATCTAAAAACATATATTTTACAACTATCACTCCTTTTGATGGGCTCTTCCATGAGATTCGCTCCACATGCACTACCACTACATTCACTATTTACAACACGCTCGACTCACATGTTGATTTTTACCGGGGGAGGAAAACCGGAGAAAAACCCTTGTGGCAAGGGAGAGAACAACATATCAAATAAACTCAATTTGTGAATGGGTTTCAGTTGAGAATCAAACCCTTGACCCAAGGCTTCAACTGCATAATTGTGAGCACCATAGCAGAGCATGCATGCAACCCTAAATAAAATAGTGTTTCTCAAAAAAGAGAGATTTACTTCATGCAGGGTTAACAGCATCCATGGTCTTGTGTTCCACATTTCCATCCATCATTTTTATATTGATGATACCCTGCTATCCTTAGTCATATTATTTTCTTTATTCTCTTTCCTATAGCATTATGTGATATGCATCCAATGAGAGCTCTGTTCTTGATCCCGAGAAGTGAACCTCCAAGATTAAAATCAAAAAAATCTTGGTCAAAGAGATTCCATAACTTTGTAAATACCTGTTTGATAAAAGACTACCAACACAGGCCAACAGCTGACCAACTATTACAGGTTAGTTGATGGTCTTTGTGCATAAGTAGGAGTGGGCATATCTGATAGATGTGATTCAAGAGATATATTCTATGCCTTATTTGAGTGGTTTCATCAAATATCTTATATGTTTATGTTTTATTAATTTGTTTTTTCCAGCATGAGTTCATCAGAGATCCTCGAGCAAATGAAAGAAAGATCAGAATAGAACTGAAAGACTTTGTAGACAGAATGAGAAAAAAGAAAGGTGGATTCCTTATAATATTTCCTACCACACACCTAGTGTAAGAAGTGATAAGTCCTGCCTCATCCAGAAAAGTAAAATAATCACAAAGTTCTCCAAAACTGTCTTATATTTTCAAAAACTCCTAGGCCAAGTTCAAATTAAGACGTTTTTGAAACGTTCCGTTTTTGTCTCACCGAAAATGCATTTTCTAGCGTCTGGACACTGAAAGGATCAATAATGCAGGTGCGATCAGAAATGATCAGAATGATGCTCTATCATCATTTTAAAGGGGCGAAAAACAGACGTGCTGGTGTGAATGAGGTCAGCAGCTCAAAAGCCTCTGTTTTCAAATATCTCCACTCTGGAGAGCGTTTACAAATGTATCTGTTGATTGTTTTAGTGTTTTTTGACGCAAGGCCAAAATGCATCGAAAAGCAGTAGTGGGGACGTACCTTTGATAGCACACATTTTAGGGACACCCGTACTGTACTTATAGGGATATGTACATAATATATTACTGAACATGACAGAACACTTCACATTATGTACAAGTGACCTGACTTGCATGCGTTATCTTTGAAGGTGGTTATTTGGAGCATGATGGTCCAGAATATCAGTTCTCTGGTAGTGATGATGAAGATGAACAACTATTAGCTGAACTGATTGCTGAAGATATGGGGTTGGTAGACATTCTTGGTTATTTTCCTTCACACCCTTATCATTTAATCTGTTATCTATTTGTTAATAAGATTTTGTAAACTGTCTCATAGTTTGGATAATCCTCGTTCAACATTAAGAAGGAATTTGACTCTCATGCAAGGTGGAACATATAAAGGTATGAATACAGCGGGTTATGGGTTATCCGTCTTGCCAAATAAAACAAAACAACTCCCTCTCTAAGCAGGCACCGGCGATGTCTTCCATTAGAGTATAGGTGTCGTACTATAGGGTGAATATGAAATAATCAAATCTATCTTTTCTTTGCCAGCTAATCATGCACAAGAATCACCTTATCGAAGTAACAGTGTTAGCAGCCCTGTAAGTTGCGTTTCGTTTTACTTTCTTTGCCAACAAAGTTCTGTGCAACATTATGATCGCCTTTACAATATAACTTGGTCATGCTAAGAATAACAGGGATAAGTGCTGATAATTTGTGTTGTTTTTGTGATGCAGGAGAGGCGTCAGGCACCAGCAGCGTATGGAGTGGGTACTGGTGTCTATGATAACGAGATGCACCCTGCCTATAGTATGGAAGCTAGTCAAGAAGGTTTTGCTATGGGACACTCAGAAAATAACATTCCAGCAGCGCAGCCCAACCGACCAGGGTATGAGTTTTTATAATAGGACTGTTTGTGCGCAACTGTTCTGCGCATATGGCGTAATGGTGTGACGTATGTTTTTGGCGCTCGTAATGGAGCTTGATCTTGAAAATAATAAAAACACGTGTTTGGATAAAAACTTCAATCTACGTTAAAACCAAATCGTCATCGAATGTTGCACCGGTGGGTCGCTGCAAATTCGAGTCAAAAACTACAAGTTATTTGTATGTATTCATAACGGTATTACTAGACGGTTGTTTCAAGAAACTTTTCGCAGTCCATTAAGTTTTTCTATGAAAATGACTTTAATAATCGACTTGTATGGTTTGCGCGCAAGCAATTTTCCATGAGAAAAAGTCTGCATTTTGATATCATCTCACTCCTCAGTGTGTTGGTTGGAACAACTATTCTATTATGATGTTATTCATAGATCTCTTAACTAAACTGACGAGCAGCGTCGGTATATTAGGCATGACAAACAAGACGTTTTATTTGTATTTTGATCACTGCAGGTCATTGTCGATAGATGGGGTTGATGAACGGACATTAACAAGACATAATCACGACAGTAAGCCATATTCAACCTTATCTTTATAGTCTATTATTCTGCGTATTCATCGGCACTTGGGTAAAACACGGCTGGGTGAGATCCCTGGAAATGTTGGTTGGTTCATTGTGCTTGTACTTTTTACGTTGTTTCTACAAGCTCAATTTGTGTTATCCAGAGACCAAAAGGACCTCGTCTTCATTCTTGTTTATTTCTGTTTTCTTCAGATATGAATTTCCCGTGTCTCCTACATTTATCCTTTTTGCCGTCGTCTTATGAACTGTTTAGCTCAGTTATATTTTATACAATCTATAAATATATACCTAATTCAGATTGTTTTAATGATAGCTGCCCAACAAGAAGAAGAAGAAGAAGTAGAAGAAGAAGAACCCCCCGAGGAATACGGCACACTGAGACTAAACGAAGAGGACAACCAATCAGATGTAAGTACAAAATACTGATATAACGTACCATTAACTTTTGTTTACGTCGGAGGAATACTGAGTGTGTATTGTATACAGAAGGATTAGGAGAGTTAGGATGTTGTGCTAATGGACCAAGGATTCTGTTAACGCTGCCGATTTCATTGTATTCTTTCAGTCCAGTTCATCGACTGCCAGCCTGACAGAGTCAGAAAGCCCTACCAGAGGTAGTAACCTGCCTGATGTTTTACCAGCTACAAGTCAACCCCCTCAGTCACCACCAACATCGGTAAGCTGTTAATAATCTAGATTAAAGTATTAGCAACATCGTCATGAGGAGGACTGCAATAGGTAATGTGCATCAAAGCTCACAAAGCACTTTGGGAAAGAGAGTCCTACGAAAATAAAACAGCGAAATCAAAGGAAATATCAGAACTGAGAAGAAAAACTACTCTGTTGTTTTCGTGTGTTGAAATACTTTCATTTCTATAGAAAATTTCGAGAGAAAAAAATTGTCAAGGAATTTTTAGAGGTGCCAAAAAAGCGTAAGCATGATTGTCCCATCATGCTTTGTGCTACTGAGACATCCGAGCTCGTGCACATTGGCTATTCCTGTTTTAAAATGTGCTACCTCCATATTATTGCAACATATTTTCATTTGATGTTTTCATTTAATTTAGCGTTCTCCTGGTCAGCAGTCATCAGACGAGTCAATAGCTTCATCGTTTGCCGTCCAAGAGCCACCTAAAGAAAAGAAAATGACTAAACAACGAAGCTTTGGTTTTGGTCGCCAGTCCCAGGCTCCCTCTGAGGTGTCAGTTAATCTGGACCCCGAGAGAACATCGATTGCAAGTCAAGAAGATTTTGCGGTAAGACAACAGAGCATATTGCCTTTCTCTCCTCTCCTCTCCTCTCCTCTCCTCTCCTCTCCTCTCCTCTCCTCTCTACTTGTAACTTAAAAATTAACATCATCCCCTTGATTTTCCAGATGCCACAAATACGAAAATACAAGTACAAGTTTAGAACAGAAGTATTATGCGGTGCTTTGTGGGGTGAGTAGAAAAGACAAAAAAAATCGATTCAAGGCGCCGTAGTTCAGGTTTATTTGTATTCACGGGTTGTCCTGGCACCCAACTTCCTGCCAAAGAATGCTCCCTACTCAGTATCCGGCTAGAACTGGCTTTGTTAGTATTGCACCTGTTTTGCAGTAAACATATACTATACGTGCCTTCAATGGTAACTTTTGATTTTGTTTCTGGGTGGGGTCTATTCCTGCAACAAATAATACACTTAACTAAATGGTTATATTTACTTCGTTATCCAGGGGTGAATCTTCTTATTGGCACAGAAAGTGGACTTTATTTACTTGATAGAAGTGGAAATGGCAAAGGTACATATTGGAATATGAGGGTTTTACACTCTTGATGCCTCCCTACCTCGCTTAATTCATCCATCCATCCATCCCTCCCTCCCTCCCTCCCTCCCTTCATTCATTAATTCATCACCCCTCCCTCCCTTCATTTATTCATTCATCCCTCACTCCCTTCTAAGCCACTTTAATCAACCCATGAGGTTGGTTATTTTCATTTCCTGTGGTTGTGTCATTTTCTAGTATTCCAGTTGATATCAAGGAGACGATTCCAACAGATCGATGTTCTTGAGGGCATAAATGTTCTTATTACGATAAGCGGTAGGTGACATGGTTGTCATGGTGTTATCTCTGTTCCTTCTTAGCTAAACAATACAAAATACTTTAGAGTTTGTGAACGGCATGTGTAAAAACTAATAGTAATGAAGACTGAACTATTGTGCTAACTTCCTTTAATCTTTCCAGTCATGTTTTATTTTCATTTATTTTTATTTTTTTCGTTTCAATTTCCAGGAAAGCGAAACAAGTTAAGAGTGTACTATTTGTCCTGGCTAAAAGCCAAAATATTAAAGGGAGAAGAGGTGAGAACAAACAAACAAACGATTACTCACATACGAGTTAAGGCATTGGGTCATTGGTTAAGTTTGGTTCTACTAAGATATGGCTGCGAATGTGCCGTGTTTTCCCCGGCCATGCGCATGCGTGTACTCTACTATACTATAAATATTCATTGATGTGAATAGCCTGCCTCCGAGGAGCCTGATAACCAAATCATGGCGATGCCAGCCTGATATCTTTTTCGAGAACGAATACTTTGATGAAGTACTGTATATGGTTAACTCAGTTGTGTATTATTGTTGACAGGGTAATCATCGTGGTCAGCGGGGTTACACAGTTGTGGGCGATATTGAGGGATGTATCCATTATAAAGTTGGTATGTGGAAAATTAGACTCACAGAAATATATTATTCTTGCGAACATTCTGATTGAGTATTCATTTTTACATTCATTCTGATTGGCCTGTGAAAAAGTAGTCATTTTAACACACATTCTGATTGGCCCGCAAAAGTGTAGTCATTTTTACACACATTTTGATAGGTCAATCAAAGAGAAGTCATTCTTGCACGCATTCTGATTGGCCTATCAAAGTGTAATTATCTGTAGTGAGAGTGTTTAGCCTGCTGTGATCCAACACGCTAACATCCACTTCAATCTATCAGTTAACTGTGCCCTGACTTTAATCATCCCAAAGGTTGTTCAAGAGCGTCGATAACATTTGAAAGTTTTTTCTGTTTATTCAATCTTAGTGAATTTTCATCGAATCAAGTTCCTCGCATTTGCCACCCAGTCCAGTATTGAAGTGTATGCATGGGCTCCCAAACCTTACCATAAGTTTATGGCCTTCAAGGTGAGACTCGTGTGGTATATATATGTATGTATCTGGCTTGTTTCTTGCTCACAACTAGATGTTGTTTTCTGTTGTCAGTCGTTCCCTGAGTTAAAGCACCAGCCTGTGCTGCTAAACATGACGATAGAGAAGGAGAACAGTAAACTCAAAGTCTGTTACGCATCTAAAGTAGGTCAGTATGAAGAGAGAACTTCAGAAGCAGGGGTTCCAAAATGGAAACCATATTTCTTTGTCCATTACGTTACAGTACAGCAATATAGGGAAGCCTTAGATGGGGAATATATCTCAGTTCGTCTCGTTCAAGAAATAGAAAGCGCGCAAGCGTGGTGTGTGCAGTTCTAAAGCACGCGAATATTAGCAGAACACGAGAAAAGTGTTAGAAGAAGCACAACACGTTGCAGAGGGCTTCTCGACTCTTCTCGAGTGTTTTGACAATTCCAAAGTGCTTTCTTATTTTATTTTTATGAAAATATAAATTAGAGTATTCCTTATTGTGGACGCGAATGACGAAAAAGAAAGTACGTGCGCGTTCCGTGTGCTCTCATAATGCACCTGCACCCAACCAATCAGAACAGGAAATCATGAAATAAACATTTAGATAATCAGGGTTTTTCCTGATCACTCAGTCTTTTATTGAAAAGACATGATACACTGTGAGCTGACAGAGCTGTTTCTGTTCAACAGGTTTCCATGCTGTAGACCTGGACTCCGCTACAGTAATTGATTTGTACATCCCCACCCAGGTACGCCACATCTAATGATATTCAACGATATCTAACCCTGTTCCTAGTACATGTAGTAATGTACACCACATCTAATGATATTCAACGATATCTAACCCTGTTCCTAGTACATGTAGTAATGTACACCACATCTAATGATATTCAACGATATCTAACCCTGTTCCTAGTACATGTAGTAATGTACACCACATCTAATGATATTCAACGATATCTAACCCTGTTCCTAGTACATGTAGTAATGTGGCTTTTATGATTTTCACCTTTGTATTTTTCCTTCAAAAGTTTTGACAATCTTTTCTCGGATTTGTAGTTACAGGAGCCATTTCATCCTCACTCTATCGTAACACTTCCAAGTAAGTAAGCACAAGAGGTCATAAAAGACAGATTACAAACAATATTGACGTTGAGCCTTGTTATTGTCCAAAGACATATATATTCCAGCATTGCTTTAGCCTTTTTCATTTTCCTCATAGATTCAAGTGGCAAAGAACTTTTGTTGTGTTACAATAGTAAGTAGTTTGTTGGTTAAACTGCAAGTAAACTGTATGTTCCTCTTGTTAGTCAAATAGCAGGAGATGTTTTATCATACTAATGTCTTTCATGTTATATTAACAGCTGAGGGAGTATATGTAGATACTGATGGTTTACTTGTGAGACACGCTACCATGCAGTGGGGAGAGACGCCGTATGCTATAGGTGGGTAGTTATGGATAATATGGCCAAAAATACTGTATTTTCTCAATAATTCAAGGTCACATAATGTTCGCGTCATTATATTTTCGCGACACACTTTTCACGTCACGTCAGTGTTTTTATCCCTCGATTCATGTGATTTTGTTCATGTATTTCAGCAAGCATTGGTAACTGTCAGATAATGGGATGGGGTGAGAAGGCCATTGAAGTACGATCTGTAGAGACCGGGCTGTTGGATGGCGTCTTCATGCACAAAAGAGCACAGACGTTTAGATTTCTCTGTGAAAGAAACGAAAAGGTAACTAGTGAAAATCCGCCCTTTATTACTATTAAAGAAAAATGGAAAAACGGGAGTCTCATCATCACCTGCATACCAAACAGTTTATGCCACAATTAAGTTTCTGTGCCCGGCATATGATGTTGGATTTTAACGAATAATTTTTTTTCTTTGAACACATTTTAAAGGTAATACAGAAATATCCTATTCCTTGTGGTAAATGTGAACAACCTTTTTGTATTCTCTAGGTGTTCTTTGCCTCTCGATCAACTTCTAGTGGCCAGATTTACTTCCTGACATTGAGTAAATCGTTCAAGAACTTTGGCTATTAAGATGATCTAGAACAACTGCTCCAATCCATGTGTACAACTGTCGATATGTTTGTGGACTATCTATCTTTTAACCGATAGACAACTGTATGATAAATACAACATCGCAGTGTATCCAGGACTAGTTTTACAATCAAACTTGTTTTGTTTGTTATTCATCGTGGTCCATGGGTAACTGTTTTAAGTACCTTGTTTGCCTAGCCTTTTTATTTTTACATAATTATGGAAGCTATTTTATGTAGTGATAACGCTCATAACTTGACTTGATAGCCAAACGATTCATAGTTTGTTTTATTATGGCCAACGGATGCTCATTCCAGTACAAGAAGTATTCCGCTTGCCGCAAGATAAATAAGAGATGTTGATATGTAAAGTCTAGATCGCTGTGCCAAACGACGCAGAAATCTGTAAAAAAAAAAGTGTTTTGACTTTTTAAAGGAATATGAACTGAAGCATTAAATATTAGAAAACTGCAATCAGGATTCCTTTTCTATGACTTACACATTTTGATCTTAATACTTCAGACATTATCAGGTGTCCTTTGTATATCTGAAACATGCAGACTGTCTGGTTTGTGGTCAACAAGACCAAAACCCAAAACAAGTATCACGTGATGATTTGTTTATTTGTCTTAAGAGGGGCTCTCCCTAAAAATCGCCTATACCTATGCAAGATAGAAAAATCGAAAATTTTCAAACTCTGTCATATTAAAGGTCTTCGAAAGCTAGTTCTAAAAATCTAATTCTCAGGTGATTCCGATTTTTATTTATTTTTTTACGGCATTTTTTCGATTTATGCCCCGAACACCCAGGAAAACGACTTCAAATTAAGGGATATTTCGACAGCTCGCATGGAAATATAAAAGCATACTTTATAAATCTGAGGACATAGCTAAAAAGAACTGCCTTTGGCCTACCATTTACCGTTTTCAGAACTAAGATTGGTTAAAACTAGAATATTTTCTAGATTTATCATCATCACCTGTGTTGACGGTATTTGGTCACGCAAAAATATAGGCAAGTTTCAGAAGTCAATATTCCAACTTGGTACATAGCTTTGCCAGGAAAAACTCCACTCTGAAGATCAAACGTCATCTAGTCTGTGATTTTCTAAAATAAAATTTTTGGGTAAATAAAACGACGATTTTTGGGAGGCCCGAACGTGCGAGGTATTTGAAGCAAAATACATGCCCTCTTGACCTCGGCTTGTGTAACGTCAGTCGTGAACAAGACTCCTATATTTCAATTTGCATGGGTTAAGCTTCCCGTAATTATCAAATTGTGGTCTTTAGTGAAAGATAAAAGCTATGGAAGTTTACAAACTTGACCATTGGTAAAGTTCTACTTGGTAATGTATAGATTTTGTAAGTTTATACTGCAAGAATCGCCGTTGCCAATGTTAAATTAACCTGAACTTTTTTTGTGATCGCCCATACAATTTCTATTTGCTTTGCTAAATACAGTAAATAGCAATAACCAAACTATAAAAGACTGATTGTCTTCAGTAGTACTAGTCTTAAAATTAACTCACCTTACAGCTCCAATGAAGTCACGAAAGATCAATTCACTATCGGCACTATCTAGTGATAAACAAACTCATCCGGGACGATAATCAATATTCAACACAGGAAACCCAACCAGTGCCATGCAGTTTTGTTTGTCGTTTATACATTTCTAATTGTTTAACAACAATGGTTAACTTCGTTTGATCTATCTTTTTAAAAAGTTAATAAATTTATGTTTATTAACACTCCATCCATAGGGGATAAATTAAACAAAAATACGATAGAGAAGAGGGAAAGAAGGAATATGGCTTTGTAGCTAATTATTACATAGAGTTACATATTAAAATTATTGCATATTACACATTAATGAATCAAAGGTCAAGTGGAGAACCATACAATCAAGTACTATGTAATCTTTACACGGTTTACGATAATTATTGAGCGCAAGGATCTTTCTAGATTGATTGAGTATATTCTCTGAAGTGTTTTGTAGTTTTACTTAGCTTGCTGCATGGTATTGACTTGCTTTCTATAAGAATATCTCAATCGGTTGCCTTACAATGGCTTCTTGCGGTTACTCAACTTTAGTTGGAGGTCTTTGTGGTTCGAGCCTTCATAACCCTGCAAACATCGAATGCGTATCAATCGGAACTTGCAAGAAAAACATACAGCTGCATCTCAAAATGTATGATGTTTCAGATTCTTTGTTAAAGTCAGAAGCGACGCTTCTGCTGGCGAGAGCAGGTAAGAAGCTGAATTATATTCTTCTGTGGTTTCATATTTCCTATGCTTATCGACTGTTAATTAAAATTGCATATGCTGTACTTTAAAGGAATTTTTGACAAAGATGAATCCAATCTTGGATTCACGATCTGCCCACGACACCGAGACATGTTCGGAATCAGATGGCGATGTAACAAGAAAACCTGCGCGTGTCCAAGTGAATGGGCTGCACATAAATCCGTAAAAGCAGATCGTGGCTTAACCCTTGGGCAGTCAAAAACACTCTTTCAAGAGACTCAAGTTCTAATTCCAGTTGCCTCACGTAAGTTCGTAACCAATTTTACAATTTAGGGATATTTCACTGTCCTCTTCAGATAACATGCTTGTGAAAAGATGGCAGGGGCTTAGGCAGGATTTTCCTTAGGGGGGCCAAAAACCCGTTTTCAGAACATCAACCCAAAAAAACGGCCAACACGATGAAGGAGGGGGAGCGGGCCATCTGCTCCCCTGGCTACGCCCCTGGATGGGAAGGGCCGGCCTATTTATGTTTAAATTACAGGGCCGTAGCTGGAGAGGGGCTGGGGGTTTGCCCCCCCTCCCCCCCTCCCCAGTTCACCTCAGAAAAGTAAGGCCAGTATGAAGTTAAATTTTTACTTTCGTGGTCACGTGTTGCTTTGTGGCTCCCCGCTAGTTTTTTAAGGCTTGCTACAACTCTGAATTAAAGGAAGTTAAAGCAAGAGTTGTGTTCTTCTGGTATAAATCTTATAAAACTAGAAAAAAGATAATATTATTTGGGAGTAATGATATGTTAAAAAATGTTTGTAATCAATTGCAGCATATTTTTTCTTTAAGTACCTCAAAAGCATTTACCCTAGTTTTCGATCACTAGAGACGCAAAAATGTCACAACGACGCAACACAAATATTATTTGTTTACTTCCTTGCAATTTCCTTGTGCTTGCGTCGTAGTGAAAACCAGGCTTAATTCGTACTTTCGTTACATTGGAGTTGTAAATCTTTTAGCTGTTAATCAACTTTTTGTTCCTCTTTTTCAGCTATATGTAGACAATGTCGGAAAAAATTGGACACTGTACAGCTAGATAAAGCTACGCCTACACAAACTTTTCCATCCGAAGAAATGGATCTGGGACTCCCTGAGCCTGAAGTGGAATGTCCGGAAGGAGAGCAACATCGATCCAGTGCATCACCTTCAGATGAAAAAGTGGTGGGTTAAATTGATTACATTGAATAGCACAGTGAAGTAAACCGATTTCATCGTACTAATTAATCTACTTCTTTTATTATAAAGGATGTATCCGTAGAAGATGAAGAAAGTCCAGAAAGTGATGCTGATGAGTTCTCCAAAGCCCTGATGGACCTGACTCTAGATGATTACGCTCCACAGCAGACCAGCAGTGAAAGCAGTACTGAAAGTTCGAATGGTTTCCAAGGAAAGAATAGTCTCAGTACAAAGCGAATGAAGCTGAATGAATTTTTGAGTTGCTGTGACGCCACAAAGATTGGCCCCTACAAGAAAAAATGGGAAAATGCAAGTGTCCGCACTAAAAACAGTCATGTATCCAAAGCCAGAGATCTTGTGGTTACTGGTTTAAACGTCATTGCGCCAGGGGACGCGGGCTACTTATGGGAGGCACTAAAGTATTCCAACAGTGTAGAAAAAGCTTTGGGAACGGAAGAGGAATCACCATCCGACAAAGTGTACTTGGAAGCTCTTGCTGAATCTTTCCAGAATGCGTCAACCTGGGAAACACGACGACAAATTCTGTCAATTATGGCAGACATGGTGACATATAGAAGACTGGCACACTATATACCTGGCATAACTGAGTACCGGGTAAAAATGGCTCGCCGTCACAGGCTAGAGTATGGTCGTGGTGTACTAATACAGCAAAATAAAAGCACAAGAATGCGAGTCGACCACAGCCAATTAGACCATTTTCTGACGTTTATAACTAGTTCCCATGTGATACAAGATCTTCCTTTTGGTCAACAAAACCTTCGACTTTCTTCGGGTAAAGTGCTACAAACGCCAAATGTGATCCGTACAATGATTCCCAGTCGACTTGTAGAACAGTATCAGCAGTATTGCAAAGAGTCAGAGTTCAAGCCTTTTGGACGTGCCACAATGCTACGAATTTTATCTGCATGCTCCGCCACGGTGAGAAAGTCCTTGCAGGGGCTTGACTACTTTGCTGCGGACGGTGGTAAAGCGTTCGATGACTTAGTTCATGTGGTCGAACGCTTCGAAGAATGTGGACTTTCAAAAGAAATTGGTCGCAGTTGGGAGAATTCTTTGAAGGCAGGCAAGCAGTATTTGAAGTCTGACTATAAGGTAAGAACTGAATAATAAAGAGTATAGGGGAAATCTATAAGGCTTTTTTCGTGCTTGGTAAATTTTTTTTTTAAATGTTAATTATGTTTCTACAAGCTTAAATTTCTCTTATAAGGCTAATTTTAGATATATATCTTGATAATAATGACCAGCTATTGTCTTAACATCGTCTTTTATCAATAGTTTTTCTTAAATTTCTCGGGGGAAAAACCAAAACATATGTTTTTTTTTATATGTATATTCAGGTTCATGTGACAGAATCCTCTTCCGTTGCCGATCATTGTAGTGTACATGCCTTGAACGACAGCAAAGATACTTCTTTACAAGCCCCATGCGATCACTCTCATGACATCTTTTGTGCACAGTGCGAGGAGTTAAAAGATGTTCTCAATAACATCGAGGGCTATTTGTCCCAAGTGACGGTATCACAAGACGAGCTTGACAGTCTGCAATACACCTGCAGTCATGCTGTTCAAGACATCAAATCCTGGAAGGCACACCAGTTGAGAAGTGTGAGGCAAGACATTGCCAGAACAGACATTTTGCTGGACCTAGACGAGACATCTGTACTAATAACACAAGACTGGGCCATGAAATTCCTCCCTCAAAAGTATAGAGAGTCACAGTCCGACTGGTTCGGAAAAAGAGGAATTTCATGGCACATAAGTGTTGTAGCTTGGAAAAAGAATGGAAACTTCCAGAGTCAGACACTGGTGCATATTGTAGAAAACTGTACCCAAGATAGCTCAGTGGTGGTACGAATTGTTGAGCATGTTCTCTCTACGCTCAAAGAAGAACACCCTCAAATATCAAGTGCATTTCTTCGTCAGGATAACGCGGGCTGTTATCACAGTTCTATCATGATTGCTGCTTGTAGTCTAATGAAAAAGAGGACGGGAATCAACGTACGTCGAGTGGATTTTAGTGATCCTCAGGGAGGAAAGGGTCCTTGTGACAGAAAAGCTGCAACAATAAAAGCCCATGTACGAAAGTATATCAACGAAGGGAATGATGTACAGACTACGCAGGACTTCCAGAAATCTATGTTGTCTGGTAGTGGAATCAAAGGGGTGCGGGTTGCTCTTGTTGATGCAACAGCTAAGAAGTGCACTGAACCTCAATTTAAGTTGGATGGCATAAGTACTCTGAATAATTTTAAGTACTCAGAAAAGGGAGTTACTGTTTGGAGAGCTTATAAAGTTGGAAAAGGAAAACTTGTAAAAAAAGCAACAATCAAAGGTAAGAGCACCTAATTTGGTCATTATAGAATAATATAATAAAAGCACAATTTTCAACCAGTTGATGCGGTTAAGACCTTAGTTAGTTTGTCATTTCAGGTATTGAATGGTTATTATGATAATAATGGTAATGAATTAAATTATGTGAGGGAGTTTAGCATATTTTTAATGCTCTTTTTAATTATTCCAAAATCTGAATTCCAGTTCCAGACTACTTGAAAACCTGTTGTTTCGAACATCCTTTTTCGTCGGGGGACTTCAATGAAATCACACGGGAAGCATCAAGGAAAACACGAAATGAAACAGCAGATGGCCAAAAGAAGCCTGAGGATGGCAGAAAGAAGCCTGAGAGTGGACAGGAGACGCCTGAGGATGGCCAGGAGACGCCTGAGGATGGCCAGGAGAAGCCTGAGGATGGCCAGGAGACGCCTGAGGATGGCCAGGAGACGCCTGAGGATGGCCAGGAGAAGTCTGAAGGTGCACAGGGGAGGCCTGCAGATGGTGGCAGAGGACAAGATGCTGAATCTTTGTGTTTGCTGTTACCTTGCCCAAAAGCAGGATGTGTTAAACTTTACCAAACCCATTCTGCTTTAGAGAAGCACATATTATTTGGAAAATGTAAAATGGTCCCCGAGAGAGCGACGCTATTAGACAAAGCAAAAACTTTGTATCAAGCGAAGCTGCAGGAAGGGACCACCTCTAAAATAACAATGGAAGCTGACATGACCCGACGCCTTGGTTCGATTCTTCCTAAAGGCTGGGCTCTGAAGACATCTAAAGCATCGAAACGCTTTAACGACACGCAGAAAAAATACCTGCAGGACAAGTTCCAGATTGGCCAGGCTACAGGTTGTAAGCTAGATCCAGTGACTGTTTCAACAGAGATGCGTTCTGCTAGGAATAAAGAAGGAGTCAGGCAATTTTCAGTCGAAGAATTCCTCACTCCCAAGCAAGTCCAGTCCTTTTTTTCCAGAACGGCGTCAAAAATCCGCAAAGGGAAATCAGGAGACTACCACGATGAGGACATTGCTGCTGTCGAAGAACAAGAATCATATGAAGAAACCCGCATGCTCGTGCTGAAAGAGGTTCAACTGCAACATCCTATTGTATTTGATACCTTCAATCTATGTGATCTTGAAGCATCTGGCAAGATCAGTGAGCTAAGTGTAACCATGCTCCGAACTGTATGCGAGCATTTCGACTTGCCTGTTGAAGATATAACAAAAAGACGAAAGGCACCCTACATCGCTTTGCTGAGAGAACTCATCCGTGGATGCAAATGCTTCCTACATTGAGCCATGTTATGCAGATAAAAAAACTGAAGCTAAATTAGCAGTGAGAGACTTAGTGTCTGTCTTGGCAGTACAGTTGCAAAGTTTAACAATTTTTAATTCACGAGTGAACTTCGTCTCGCCGTTCCATAGTTTAGTCAGTAGATGAATTTGTCTATATTAGATGACGTCGCCCAAAAAGACGTTTTCCTTATGGTTAGAACAAGACGCTAAATAGACGTTCACTGGGTTGCTTGTAAGTAGAATCATAGAATTGTCAAACTCAGATAAGGAGCCGTGCGCGTTCTTTATTTACCGGAGGCGAGATGGGTGAGAAAAAAGGGGTCTTATATAAAATTTTAGATACCCTTGAAAGAATGGTCTTGGAGTAAGTTATAAATAAATATTTACATTCATTTCGTAAATATTTTCTTAAAGTGTAGGGGGTCCTCCTTTGTTAGGAGCACTTCAAAAGAGGTAAAATGTGCTAATTTCTCACCCATCACCGCCCCTCAGATAAATAATGAACGTTTGGTAAAAAAACTACTTGTTGTCTTTTCTAGATATTACCCAACCCTCTTCTTGGTTTGCGAAAATATCATACACACTATATTTTGCAAGTTTATTACTAACTCCAGGCTATATTATAGAGGGGGGGGGGGAGATGGGTAGGATAAAAAACACACTTAACGGCCTCAATTAAATCGCGCTGATACATTGCCATAATACCGAATGAGGTACAAACAGTGATTGAGGCAAGTTAGTTTTAAAGAAAAAAGTTGAGTGAAGGATTTTATTTTTTTAATTGTATCCTAGCCCCATACATTAACCTATAATACATGCACAGAAAGTTTGCTTGGGCTGCCTGTGGTTTTCCTGTGTTGAATATTGATTATCGTCCCGGATGAGTTTGTTTATCACTAGATAGTGCCGATAGTGAATTGATCTTTCGTGACTTCATTGGAGCTGTAAGGTGAGTTAATTTTAAGACTAGTACTACTGAAGACAATCAGTCTTTTATAGTTTGGTTATTGCTATTTACTGTATTTAGCAAAGCAAATAGAAATTGTATGGGCGATCACAAAAAAAGTTCAGGTTAATTTAACATTGGCAACGGCGATTCTTGCAGTATAAACTTACAAAATCTATACATTACCAAGTAGAACTTTACCAATGGTCAAGTTTGTAAACTTCCATAGCTTTTATCTTTCACTAAAGACCACAATTTGATAATTACGGGAAGCTTAACCCATGCAAATTGAAATATAGGAGTCTTGTTCACGACTGACGTTACACAAGCCGAGGTCAAGAGGGCATGTATTTTGCTTCAAATACCTCGCACGTTCGGGCCTCCCAAAAATCGTCGTTTTATTTACCCAAAAATTTTATTTTAGAAAATCACAGACTAGATGACGTTTGATCTTCAGAGTGGAGTTTTTCCTGGCAAAGCTATGTACCAAGTTGGAATATTGACTTCTGAAACTTGCCTATATTTTTGCGTGACCAAATACCGTCAACACAGGTGATGATGATAAATCTGGAAAATATTCTAGTTTTAACCAATCTTAGTTCTGAAAACGGTAAATGGTAGGCCAAAGGCAGTTCTTTTTAGCTATGTCCTCAGATTTATAAAGTATGCTTTTATATTTCCATGCGAGCTGTCGAAATATCCCTTAACTTGAAGTCGTTTTCCTGGGTGTTCGGGGCATAAATCGAAAAAATGCCGTAAAAAAATAAATAAAAATCGGAATCACCTGAGAATTAGATTTTTAGAACTAGCTTTCGAAGACCTTTAATATGACAGAGTTTGAAAATTTTCGATTTTTCTATCTTGCATAGGTATAGGCGATTTTTAGGGAGAGCCCCTCTTAAAGGGGCACTTGTAAAATGCCTTGAAAGTTGGTTAAACTTATCTATATGGCCCCAATATTAGCCAAGTAACATATTTCCTTCGCAGTCAAAAGTGGCAGATAAAAATTATGTATTTTTTTCAGCATCTAAATTGTGAGTAAATGACGTCATTTACTCAACCCTATTGTTCTTTTAGTTTTTAACCCAAAATTTCTCAACTGCGAGTGGCTCCCAGGCTAAAGTTTTTGCCAATCTGGTTTTCATAATCAGGGCTGAGTCATATTATTCTTAAATACTTGAACTATTCGGACTTTCAAAATATGGGGCGTTTTCATCCAAGTGCCCCTATAAATTAACGATTTAAATTCTGGTTTCAAACTCTCATGAGTAACAATGAACAGAGAATAATAATTATGAAATATACTTATACAATGGTTGGTGATGTCGAGCATTGATAGCGAGTGTATTAGGTATCACATGACATTTCTTTTGTTCTAAATGTCTTTTTTTTGTTCTTGCATGGTCAATAACATTGACTGTATTTTATATCAGTTACGAGTGCGCAACCAAAGTCAGCAGTATGATGGTCATTCAGTTTGAGCCGTGGCAATGCAACCCTTGATACCATATCAATACTGAATGAAAGACATAGACTAAGGGCTAGACTAAGGGCTAGACTAAGGGCTAGACTAAGTATCGATAGACTCAATGTCGAGATACGTCGATCGAAGTGCTGGCAATGTCCAAGTCAAGAAAGGCGTCTTAATTGATTCGAGTATTCCCAAACATTAACAATGGTTTGAATTATTACATGTAAATACAACTGCGCGAGTTCAGCACTTTACGAAGACGATTCAATTTAAGCACGAGACCTCGAGCCCGAGATTAACGCAAGCAAGCGGCAGGTGTATTACAGGTGTTCAGTTGATACCTACTCAGGGGCGGATCCAGGGGGGTGGATTGGGTGGCTAGCCACCCCCTCTTTGCAGGGTTTAAAACAGGAAAAATAAAATGATTAGTTAATTCAGTAAATAAAAGAAAAAAATACATCTGAATGTGTTCCATTGTATAAAAAGGATGATATGAATTTTGCATTGCCTGGACCTAAAGAGTTGTCCGCAACCCTAGACCTATCCTTTTAATATTTTTTTAGAGTTAACCACCCCGGGCCCCCTTTGTAAAATCCTGGATCCGCCCCTGCTACTCTATGGTCAGACCTAGATTTCAGCTAAAAGAGAAAACTGCAAACAACACTACGACAAGCGGCACATCTAGAACAAGCAGTTAAGAAATGATCTCAAAACATGTCTTTCACCATGGTATGTATATATGGTAACGTATGTATATATCTCAAAAATACTGCATACTGAAAAGCGCATCCCAAGACCGAAATGCATTTTGGGTCATGAAACATTGTCTAAGATAAAATAGATATCAATTATTTGTTTTATTTTTAGTTCATTCCATCCGCAACAATATACTAGCTGACATATAGAGAGCACATCATTCCATCCGAAACAATATACTAGCTGACATATAGAGAGCACATCATTCCATCCGCAACAATATACTAGCTGACATATAGAGAGCACATCATTCCATCCGCAACAATATACTAGCTGACATATAGAGAGCACATCATTCCATCCGAAACAATATACTAGCTACATATAGAGAGCACATCATTCCATCCGAAACAATATACTAGCTGACATATAGAGAGCACATCATTCCATCCGAAACAATATACTAGCTGACATATAGAGAGCACATCATTCCATCCGAAACAATATACTAGCTACATATAGAGAGCACATCATTCCATCCGAAACAATATACTAGCTGACATATAGAGAGCACATCATTCCATCCGAAACAATATACTAGCTGACATATAGAGAGCACATCATTCCATCCGAAACAATATACTAGCTGACATATAGAGAGCACATCATTCCATCCGAAACAATATACTAGCTACATATAGAGAGCACATCATTCCATCCGAAACAATATACTAGCTACATATAGAGAGCACATCATTCCATCCGAAACAATATACTAGCTGACATATAGAGAGCACATCATTCCATCCGAAACAATATACTAGCTGACGTATAGAGAGCACATCATTCCATCCGAAACAATATACTAGCTGACATATAGAGAGCACATCATTCCATCCGAAACAATATACTAGCTACATATAGAGAGCACATCATTCCATCCGAAACAATATACTAGCTGACATATAGAGAGCACATCATTCCATCCGAAACAATATACTAGCTGACATATAGAGAGCACATCATTCCATCCGAAACAATATACTAGCTGACATATAGAGAGCACATCATTCCATCCGAAACAATATACTAGCTGACATATAGAGAGCACATCATTCCATCCGAAACAATATACTAGCTGACATATAGAGAGCACATCATTCCATCCGAAACAATATACTAGCTGACATATAGAGAGCACATCATTCCATCCGAAACAATATACTAGCTACATATAGAGAGCACATCATTCCATCCGAAACAATATACTAGCTGACATATAGAGAGCACATCATTCCATCCGAAACAATATACTAGCTACATATAGAGAGCACATCATTCCATCCGAAACAATATGCTAGCTACATATAGAGAGCACATCATTCCATCCGAAACAATATACTAGCTACATATAGAGAGCACATCATTCCATCCGAAACAATATACTAGCTGACATATAGAGAGCACATCATTCCATCCGAAACAATATACTAGCTGACATATAGAGAGCACATCATTCCATCCGAAACAATATACTAGCTGACATATAGAGAGCACATCATTCCATCCGAAACAATATACTAGCTGACATATAGAGAGCACATCATTCCATCCGAAGCAATATACTAGCTGACATATAGAGAGCACATCATTCCATCCGAAACAATATACTAGCTGACATATAGAGAGCACATCATTCCATCCGAAACAATATACTAGCTACATATAGAGAGCACATCATTCCATCCGAAACAATATACTAGCTGACATATAGAGAGCACATCATTCCATCCGAAACAATATACTAGCTGACGTATAGAGAGCACATCATTCCATCCGAAACAATATACTAGCTACATATAGAGAGCACATCATTCCATCCGAAACAATATACTAGCTACATATAGAGAGCACATCATTCCATCCGAAACAATATACTAGCTGACATATAGAGAGCACATCATTCCATCCGAAACAATATACTAGCTGACGTATAGAGAGCACATCATTCCATCCGAAACAATATACTAGCTGACATATAGAGAGCACATCATTCCATCCGAAACAATATACTAGCTGACGTATAGAGAGCACATCATTCCATCCGAAACAATATACTAGCTGACATATAGAGAGCACATCATTCCATCCGAAACAATATACTAGCTGACGTATAGAGAGCACATCATTCCATCCGAAACAATATACTAGCTGACATATAGAGAGCACATCATTCCATCCGAAACAATATACTAGCTGACGTATAGAGAGCACATCATTCCATCCGAAACAATATACTAGCTGACATATAGAGAGCACATCATTCCATCCGAAACAATATACTAGCTGACGTATAGAGAGCACATCATTCCATCCGAAACAATATACTAGCTGACATATAGAGAGCACATCATTCCATCCGAAACAATATACTAGCTGACGTATAGAGAGCACATCATTCCATCCGAAACAATATACTAGCTGACATATAGAGAGCACATCATTCCATCCGAAACAATATACTAGCTGACGTATAGAGAGCACATCATTCCATCCGAAACAATATACTAGCTACATATAGAGAGCACATCATTCCATCCGAAACAATATACTAGCTGACATATAGAGAGCACATCATTCCATCCGAAACAATATACTAGCTACATATAGAGAGCACATCATTCCATCCGAAACAATATACTAGCTGACATATAGAGAGCACATCATTCCATCCGAAACAATATACTAGCTACATATAGAGAGCACATCATTCCATCCGAAACAATATACTAGCTGACATATAGAGAGCACATCATTCCATCCGAAACAATATACTAGCTGACATATAGAGAGCACATCATTCCATCCGAAACAATATACTAGCTGACATATAGAGAGCACATCATTCCATCCGAAACAATATACTAGCTACATATAGAGAGCACATCATTCCATCCGAAACAATATACTAGCTGACATATAGAGAGCACATCATTCCATCCGAAACAATATACTAGCTGACATATAGAGAGCACATCATTCCATCCGAAACAATATACTAGCTGACATATAGAGAGCACATCATTCCATCCGAAACAATATACTAGCTACATATAGAGAGCACATCATTCCATCCGAAACAATATACTAGCTGACATATAGAGAGCACATCATTCCATCCGAAACAATATACTAGCTGACATATAGAGAGCACATCATTCCATCCGAAACAATATACTAGCTACATATAGAGAGCACATCATTCCATCCGAAACAATATACTAGCTGACATATAGAGAGCACATCATTCCATCCGAAACAATATACTAGCTGACATATAGAGAGCACATCATTCCATCCGAAACAATATACTAGCTACATATAGAGAGCACATCATTCCATCCGAAACAATATACTAGCTGACATATAGAGAGCACATCATTCCATCCGAAACAATATACTAGCTGACATATAGAGAGCACATCATTCCATCAGAAACAATAAACTAGCTGACATATAGAGAGCACATCATTCCATCCGAAACAATAAACTAGCTGACATATAGAGAGCACATCATTCCATCCGAAACAATATACTAGCTGACATATAGAGAGCACATCATTCCATCCGAAACAATATACTAGCTGACATATAGAGAGCACATCATTCCATCCGAAACAATATACTAGCTGACATATAGAGAGCACATCATTCCATCCGAAACAATATACTAGCTGACATATAGAGAGCACATCATTCCATCCGAAACAATAAACTAGCTGACATATAGAGAGCACATCATTCCATCCGAAACAATATCCTAGCTGACATATAGAGAGCACATCATTCCATCCGAAACAATATACTAGCTGACATATAGAGAGCACATCATTCCATCCGAAACAATAAACTAGCTGACATATAGAGAGCACATCATTCCATCCGAAACAATATACTAGCTGACATATAGAGAGCACATCATTCCATCCGAAACAATATACTAGCTGACATATAGAGAGCACATCATTCCATCCGAAACAATATACTAGCTGACATATAGAGAGCACATCATTCCATCCGCAACAATATACTAGCTGACATATAGAGAGCACATCATTCCATCCGAAACAATAAACTAGCTGACATATAGAGAGCACATCATTCCATCCGAAACAATATACTAGCTGACATATAGAGAGCACATCATTCCATCCGAAACAATAAACTAGCTGACATATAGAGAGCACATCATTCCATCCGCAACAATATACTAGCTGACATATAGAGAGCACATCATTCCATCCGAAACAATATACTAGCTGACATATAGAGAGCACATCATTCCATCCGAAACAATAAACTAGCTGACATATAGAGAGCACATCATTCCATCCGAAACAATATACTAGCTGACATATAGAGAGCACATCATTCCATCCGAAACAATATACTAGCTGACATATAGAGAGCACATCATTCCATCCGAAACAATAAACTAGCTGACATATAGAGAGCACATCATTCCATCCGAAACAATATACTAGCTGACATATAGAGAGCACATCATTCCATCCGAAACAATAAACTAGCTGACATATAGAGAGCACATCATTCCATCCGAAACAATATACTAGCTGACATATAGAGAGCACATCATTCCATCCGAAACAATATACTAGCTGACATATAGAGAGCACATCATTCCATCCGAAACAATATACTAGCTGACATATAGAGAGCACATCATTCCATCCGAAACAATATACTAGCTGACATATAGAGAGCACATCATTCCATCCGATACAATATACTAGCTGACATATAGAGAGCACATCATTCCATCCGAAACAATATACTAGCTGACATATAGAGAGCACATCATTCCATCCGAAACAATATACTAGCTGACATATAGAGAGCACATCATTCCATCCGAAACAATATACTAGCTGACATATAGAGAGCACATCATTCCATCCGCAACAATATACTAGCTGACATATAGAGAGCACATCATTCCATCCGAAACAATATACTAGCTACATATAGAGAGCACATCATTCCATCCGCAACAATATACTAGCTGACATATAGAGAGCACATCATTCCATCCGAAACAATATACTAGCTGACATATAGAGAGCACATCATTCCATCCGAAACAATATACTAGCTGACATATAGAGAGCACATCATTCCATCCGAAACAATATACTAGCTGACATATAGAGAGCACATCATTCCATCCGAAACAATATACTAGCTGACATATAGAGAGCACATCATTCCATCCGAAACAATATACTAGCTGACATATAGAGAGCACATCATTCCATCCGAAACAATATACTAGCTGACATATAGAGAGCACATCATTCCATCCGATACAATATACTAGCTGACATATAGAGAGCACATCATTCCATCCGAAACAATATACTAGCTGACATATAGAGAGCACATCATTCCATCCGAAACAATATACTAGCTGACATATAGAGAGCACATCATTCCATCCGAAACAATATACTAGCTACATATAGAGAGCACATCATTCCATCCGAAACAATATACTAGCTACATATAGAGAGCACATCATTCCATCCGAAACAATATACTAGCTGACATATAGAGAGCACATCATTCCATCCGAAACAATATACTAGCTGACATATAGAGAGCACATCATTCCATCCGAAACAATATACTAGCTACATATAGAGAGCACATCATTCCATCCGAAACAATATACTAGCTGACATATAGAGAGCACATCATTCCATCCGAAACAATATACTAGCTACATATAGAGAGCACATCATTCCATCCGAAACAATATACTAGCTGACATATAGAGAGCACATCATTCCATCCGAAACAATATACTAGCTGACATATAGAGAGCACATCATTCCATCCGAAACAATATACTAGCTACATATAGAGAGCACATCATTCCATCCGAAACAATAAACTAGCTGACATATAGAGAGCACATCATTCCATCCGAAACAATATACTAGCTACATATAGAGAGCACATCATTCCATCCGAAACAATATACTAGCTGACATATAGAGAGCACATCATTCCATCCGAAACAATATACTAGCTGACATATAGAGAGCACATCATTCCATCCGAAACAATATACTAGCTACATATAGAGAGCACATCATTCCATCCGATACAATATACTAGCTGACATATAGAGAGCACATCATTCCATCCGATACAATATACTAGCTACATATAGAGAGCACATCATTCCATCCGATACAATATACTAGCTGACATATAGAGAGCACATCATTCCATCCGAAACAATATACTAGCTACATATAGAGAGCACATCATTCCATCCGATACAATATACTAGCTACATATAGAGAGCACATCATTCCATCCGAAACAATATACTAGCTGACATATAGAGAGCACATCATTCCATCCGAAACAATATACTAGCTACATATAGAGAGCACATCATTCCATCCGAAACAATATACTAGCTGACATATAGAGAGCACATCATTCCATCCGAAACAATATACTAGCTGACATATAGAGAGCACATCATTCCATCCGAAACAATATACTAGCTGACATATAGAGAGCACATCATTCCATCCGAAACAATATACTAGCTGACATATAGAGAGCACATCATTCCATCCGAAACAATAAACTAGCTGACATATAGAGAGCACATCATTCCATCCGAAACAATATACTAGCTGACATATAGAGAGCACATCATTCCATCCGATACAATATACTAGCTGACATATAGAGAGCACATCATTCCATCCGAAACAATATACTAGCTGACATATAGAGAGCACATCATTCCATCCGAAACAATATACTAGCTGACATATAGAGAGCACATCATTCCATCCGATACAATATACTAGCTGACATATAGAGAGCACATCATTCCATCCGAAACAATATACTAGCTGACATATAGAGAGCACATCATTCCATCCGAAACAATATACTAGCTGACATATAGAGAGCACATCATTCCATCCGAAACAATATACTAGCTACATATAGAGAGCACATCATTCCATCCGAAACAATATACTAGCTGACATATAGAGAGCACATCATTCCATCCGAAACAATATACTAGCTGACATATAGAGAGCACATCATTCCATCCGAAACAATAAACTAGCTGACATATAGAGAGCACATCATTCCATCCGAAACAATATACTAGCTGACATATAGAGAGCACATCATTCCATCCGAAACAATATACTAGCTGACATATAGAGAGCACATCATTCCATCCGATACAATATACTAGCTACATATAGAGAGCACATCATTCCATCCGAAACAATATACTAGCTGACATATAGAGAGCACATCATTCCATCCGATACAATATACTAGCTACATATAGAGAGCACATCATTCCATCCGAAACAATATACTAGCTGACATATAGAGAGCACATCATTCCATCCGATACAATATACTAGCTGACATATAGAGAGCACATCATTCCATCCGAAACAATATACTAGCTGACATATAGAGAGCACATCATTCCATCCGATACAATATACTAGCTGACATATAGAGAGCACATCATTCCATCCGATACAATATACTAGCTGACATATAGAGAGCACATCATTCCATCCGAAACAATATACTAGCTGACATATAGAGAGCACATCATTCCATCCGAAACAATATACTAGCTGACATATAGAGAGCACATCATTCCATCCGAAACAATATACTAGCTGACATATAGAGAGCACATCATTCCATCCGAAACAATATACTAGCTGACATATAGAGAGCACATCATTCCATCCGAAACAATATACTAGCTGACATATAGAGAGCACATCATTCCATCCGAAACAATATACTAGCTGACATATAGAGAGCACATCATTCCATCCGAAACAATAAACTAGCTGACATATAGAGAGCACATCATTCCATCCGAAACAATATACTAGCTGACATATAGAGAGCACATCATTCCATCCGAAACAATATACTAGCTGACATATAGAGAGCACATCATTCCATCCGAAACAATATACTAGCTGACATATAGAGAGCACATCATTCCATCCGAAACAATATACTAGCTGACATATAGAGAGCACATCATTCCATCCGAAACAATATACTAGCTGACATATAGAGAGCACATCATTCCATCCGAAACAATATACTAGCTGACATATAGAGAGCACATCATTCCATCCGAAACAATATACTAGCTGACATATAGAGAGCACATCATTCCATCCGAAACAATAAACTAGCTGACATATAGAGAGCACATCATTCCATCCGAAACAATATACTAGCTGACATATACAGAGCACATCATTCCATCCGAAACAATATACTAGCTGACATATAGAGAGCACATCATTCCATCCGAAACAATAAACTAGCTGACATATAGAGAGCACATCATTCCATCCGAAACAATATACTAGCTACATATAGAGAGCACATCATTCCATCCGAAACAGTATACTAGCTGACATATAGAGAGCACATCATTCCATCCCAAACAATATACTAGCTGACATATAGAGAGCACATCATTCCATCCGAAACAATATACTAGCTGACATATAGAGAGCACATCATTCCATCCGAAACAATATACTAGCTGACATATAGAGAGCACATCATTCCATCCGAAACAATATACTAGCTGACATATAGAGAGCACATCATTCCATCCGAAACAATATACTAGCTGACATATAGAGAGCACATCATTCCATCCGAAACAATATACTAGCTGACATATAGAGAGCACATCATTCCATCCGAAACAATATACTAGCTGACATATAGAGAGCACATCATTCCATCCGAAACAATATACTAGCTGACATATAGAGAGCACATCATTCCATCCGAAACAATATACTAGCTGACATATAGAGAGCACATCATTCCATCCGAAACAATATACTAGCTGACATATAGAGAGCACATCATTCCATCCGATACAATATACTAGCTGACATATAGAGAGCACATCATTCCATCCGAAACAATATACTAGCTACATATAGAGAGCACATCATTCCATCCGAAACAATATACTAGCTACATATAGAGAGCACATCATTCCATCCGAAACAATATACTAGCTGACATATAGAGAGCACATCATTCCATCCGAAACAATATACTAGCTGACATATAGAGAGCACATCATTCCATCCGATACAATATACTAGCTGACATATAGAGAGCACATCATTCCATCCGAAACAATATACTAGCTACATATAGAGAGCACATCATTCCATCCGAAACAATATACTAGCTACATATAGAGAGCACATCATTCCATCCGAAACAATATACTAGCTGACATATAGAGAGCACATCATTCCATCCGAAACAATATACTAGCTGACATATAGAGAGCACATCATTCCATCCGAAACAATATACTAGCTACATATAGAGAGCACATCATTCCATCCGAAACAGTATACTAGCTGACATATAGAGAGCACATCATTCCATCCCAAACAATATACTAGCTGACATATAGAGAGCACATCATTCCATCCGAAACAATATACTAGCTGACATATAGAGAGCACATCATTCCATCCGAAACAATATACTAGCTGACATATAGAGAGCACATCATTCCATCCGAAACAATATACTAGCTGACATATAGAGAGCACATCATTCCATCCGAAACAATATACTAGCTGACATATAGAGAGCACATCATTCCATCCGAAACAGTATACTAGCTGACATATAGAGAGCACATCATTCCATCCCAAACAATATACTAGCTGACATATAGAGAGCACATCATTCCATCCGAAACAATATACTAGCTGACATATAGAGAGCACATCATTCCATCCGAAACAATATACTAGCTGACATATAGAGAGCACATCATTCCATCCGAAGCAATATACTAGCTGACATATAGAGAGCACATCATTCCATCCGAAACAATATACTAGCTGACATATAGAGAGCACATCATTCCATCCGAAACAATATACTAGCTGACATATAGAGAGCACATCATTCCATCCGAAGCAATATACTAGCTACATATAGAGAGCACATCATTCCATCCGAAACAATATACTAGCTGACATATAGAGAGCACATCATTCCATCCGAAACAATATACTAGCTGACATATAGAGAGCACATCATTCCATCCGAAACAATATACTAGCTGACATATAGAGAGCACATCATTCCATCCGAAACAATATACTAGCTGACATATAGAGAGCACATCATTCCATCCGAAACAATATACTAGCTGACATATAGAGAGCACATCATTCCATCCGAAACAATATACTAGCTGACATATAGAGAGCACATCATTCCATCCGAAACAATATACTAGCTGACATATAGAGAGCACATCATTCCATCCGAAACAATATACTAGCTGACATATAGAGAGCACATCATTCCATCCGAAACAATATACTACCTGACATATAGAGAGCACATCATTCCATCCGAAACAATATACTAGCTGACATATAGAGAGCACATCATTCCATCCGAAACAATATACTAGCTGACATATAGAGAGCACATCATTCCATCCGAAGCAATATACTAGCTGACGTATAGAGAGCACATCATTCCATCCGAAACAATATACTAGCTGACATATAGAGAGCACATCATTCCATCCGCAACAATATACTAGCTGACATATAGAGAGCACATCATTCCATCCGAAACAATATACTAGCTGACATATAGAGAGCACATCATTCCATCCGAAGCAATATACTAGCTGACGTATAGAGAGCACATCATTCCATCCGAAACAATATACTAGCTGACATATAGAGAGCACATCATTCCATCCGAAACAATATACTAGCTGACGTATAGAGAGCACATCATTCCATCCGAAACAATATACTAGCTGACATATAGAGAGCACATCATTCCATCCGCAACAATATACTAGCTGACATATAGAGAGCACATCATTCCATCCGCAACAATATACTAGCTGACATATAGAGAGCACATCATTCCATCCGCAACAATATACTAGCTGACATATAGAGAGCACATCATTCCATCCGCAACAATATACTAGCTGACATATAGAGAGCACATCATTCCATCCGCAACAATATACTAGCTGACATATAGAGAGCACATCATTCCATCCGAAACAATATACTAGCTGACATATAGAGAGCACATCATTCCATCCGCAACAATATACTAGCTGACATATAGAGAGCACATCATTCCATCCGCAACAATATACTAGCTGACATATAGAGAGCACATCATTCCATCCGAAACAATATACTAGCTGACGTATAGAGAGCACATCATTCCATCCGAAACAATATACTAGCTGACGTATAGAGAGCACATCATTCCATCCGAAACAATATACTAGCTGACATATAGAGAGCACATCATTCCATCCGCAACAATATACTAGCTGACATATAGAGAGCACATCATTCCATCCGCAACAATATACTAGCTGACATATAGAGAGCACATCATTCCATCCGCAACAATACACTAGCTGACATATAGAGAGCACATCATTCCATCCGAAACAATATACTAGCTGACATATAGAGAGCACATCATTCCATCCGCAACAATATACTAGCTGACATATAGAGAGCACATCATTCCATCCGCAACAATATACTAGCTGACATATAGAGAGCACATCATTCCATCCGAAACAATATACTAGCTGACGTATAGAGAGCACATCATTCCATCCGAAACAATATACTAGCTGACATATAGAGAGCACATCATTCCATCCGAAACAATATACTAGCTGACATATAGAGAGCACATCATTCCATCCGATACAATATACTAGCTGACATATAGAGAGCACATCATTCCATCCGAAACAATATACTAGCTGACATATAGAGAGCACATCATTCCATCCGAAACAATATACTAGCTGACATATAGAGAGCACATCATTCCATCCGAAACAATATACTAGCTACATATAGAGAGCACATCATTCCATCCGAAACAATATACTAGCTACACATAGAGAGCACATCATTCCATCCGAAACAATATACTAGCTGACATATAGAGAGCACATCATTCCATCCGAAACAATATACTAGCTGACATATAGAGAGCACATCATTCCATCCGAAACAATATACTAGCTACATATAGAGAGCACATCATTCCATCCGAAACAATATACTAGCTGACATATAGAGAGCACATCATTCCATCCGAAACAATATACTAGCTACATATAGAGAGCACATCATTCCATCCGAAACAATATACTAGCTGACATATAGAGAGCACATCATTCCATCCGAAACAATATACTAGCTACATATAGAGAGCACATCATTCCATCCGAAACAATATACTAGCTACATATAGAGAGCACATCATTCCATCCGAAACAATATACTAGCTGACATATAGAGAGCACATCATTCCATCCGAAACAATATACTAGCTACATATAGAGAGCACATCATTCCATCCGAAACAATATACTAGCTGACATATAGAGAGCACATCATTCCATCCGAAACAATATACTAGCTACATATAGAGAGCACATCATTCCATCCGAAACAATATACTAGCTGACATATAGAGAGCACATCATTCCATCCGAAACAATATACTAGCTGACATATAGAGAGCACATCATTCCATCCGATACAATATACTAGCTGACATATAGAGAGCACATCATTCCATCCGAAACAATAAACTAGCTGACATATAGAGAGCACATCATTCCATCCGAAACAATATACTAGCTACATATAGAGAGCACATCATTCCATCCGAAACAATATACTAGCTGACATATAGAGAGCACATCATTCCATCCGAAACAATATACTAGCTGACATATAGAGAGCACATCATTCCATCCGAAACAATATACTAGCTACATATAGAGAGCACATCATTCCATCCGATACAATATACTAGCTGACATATAGAGAGCACATCATTCCATCCGATACAATATACTAGCTACATATAGAGAGCACATCATTCCATCCGATACAATATACTAGCTGACATATAGAGAGCACATCATTCCATCCGAAACAATATACTAGCTACATATAGAGAGCACATCATTCCATCCGATACAATATACTAGCTACATATAGAGAGCACATCATTCCATCCGAAACAATATACTAGCTGACATATAGAGAGCACATCATTCCATCCGAAACAATATACTAGCTACATATAGAGAGCACATCATTCCATCCGAAACAATATACTAGCTGACATATAGAGAGCACATCATTCCATCCGAAACAATATACTAGCTGACATATAGAGAGCACATCATTCCATCCGAAACAATATACTAGCTGACATATAGAGAGCACATCATTCCATCCGAAACAATATACTAGCTGACATATAGAGAGCACATCATTCCATCCGAAACAATATACTAGCTGACATATAGAGAGCACATCATTCCATCCGAAACAATATACTAGCTGACATATAGAAAGCACATCATTCCATCCGAAACAATATGCTAGCTGACATATAGAGAGCACATCATTCCATCCGAAACAATATACTAGCTGACATATAGAGAGCACATCATTCCATCCGAAACAATATACTAGCTGACGTATAGAGAGCACATCATTCCATCCGAAACAATATACTAGCTGACATATAGAGAGCACATCATTCCATCCGAAACAATATGCTAGCTGACATATAGAGAGCACATCATTCCATCCGAAACAATATACTAGCTGACGTATAGAGAGCACATCATTCCATCCGAAACAATATACTAGCTGACATATAGAGAGCACATCATTCCATCCGAAACAATATGCTAGCTGACATATAGAGAGCACATCATTCCATCCGAAACAATGTACTAGCTGACATATAGAGAGCACATCATTCCATCCGAAACAATATACTAGCTACATATAGAGAGCACATCATTCCATCCGAAACAATATACTAGCTGACATATAGAGAGCACATCATTCCATCCGAAACAATATACTAGCTGACATATAGAGAGCACATCATTCCATCCGAAACAATAAACTAGCTGACATATAGAGAGCACATCATTCCATCCGAAACAATATACTAGCTGACATATAGAGAGCACATCATTCCATCCGATACAATATACTAGCTGACATATAGAGAGCACATCATTCCATCCGAAACAATATACTAGCTGACATATAGAGAGCACATCATTCCATCCGAAACAATATACTAGCTGACATATAGAGAGCACATCATTCCATCCGAAACAATATACTAGCTACATATAGAGAGCACATCATTCCATCCGAAACAATATACTAGCTGACATATAGAGAGCACATCATTCCATCCGATACAATATACTAGCTGACATATAGAGAGCACATCATTCCATCCGAAACAATATACTAGCTGACATATAGAGAGCACATCATTCCATCCGAAACAATATACTAGCTGACATATAGAGAGCACATCATTCCATCGGAAACAATATACTAGCTACATATAGAGAGCACATCATTCCATCCGAAACAATATACTAGCTGACATATAGAGAGCACATCATTCCATCCGAAACAATATACTAGCTGACATATAGAGAGCACATCATTCCATCCGAAACAATAAACTAGCTGACATATAGAGAGCACATCATTCCATCCGAAACAATATACTAGCTGACATATAGAGAGCACATCATTCCATCCGAAACAATATACTAGCTGACATATAGAGAGCACATCATTCCATCCGATACAATATACTAGCTACATATAGAGAGCACATCATTCCATCCGAAACAATATACTAGCTGACATATAGAGAGCACATCATTCCATCCGATACAATATACTAGCTACATATAGAGAGCACATCATTCCATCCGAAACAATATACTAGCTGACATATAGAGAGCACATCATTCCATCCGATACAATATACTAGCTGACATATAGAGAGCACATCATTCCATCCGAAACAATATACTAGCTGACATATAGAGAGCACATCATTCCATCCGATACAATATACTAGCTGACATATAGAGAGCACATCATTCCATCCGATACAATATACTAGCTGACATATAGAGAGCACATCATTCCATCCGAAACAATATACTAGCTGACATATAGAGAGCACATCATTCCATCCGAAACAGTATACTAGCTACATATAGAGAGCACATCATTCCATCCGAAACAATATACTAGCTGACATATAGAGAGCACATCATTCCATCCGATACAATATAGTAGCTGACATATAGAGAGCACATCATTCCATCCGAAACAATATACTAGCTGACATATAGAGAGCACATCATTCCATCCGATACAATATACTAGCTGACATATAGAGAGCACATCATTCCATCCGAAACAATATACTAGCTGACATATAGAAGGCACATCATTCCATCCGAAACAATATACTAGCTGACATATAGAGAGCACATCATTCCATCCGAAACAATATACTAGCTACATATAGAGAGCACATCATTCCATCCGAAACAATATACTAGCTGACATATAGAGAGCACATCATTCCATCCGAAACAATATACTAGCTACATATAGAGAGCACATCATTCCATCCGAAACAATATACTAGCTACATATAGAGAGCACATCATTCCATCCGAAACAATATACTAGCTACATATAGAGAGCACATCATTCCATCCGAAACAATATACTAGCTGACATATAGAGAGCACATCATTCCATCCGAAACAATATACTAGCTGACATATAGAGAGCACATCATTCCATCCGCAACAATATACTAGCTGACATATAGAGAGCACATCATTCCATCCGAAACAATATACTAGCTGACATATAGAGAGCACATCATTCCATCCGAAACAATATACTAGCTGACATATAGAGAGCACATCATTCCATCCGAAACAATATACTAGCTGACATATAGAGAGCACATCATTCCATCCGAAACAATATACTAGCTACATATAGAGAGCACATCATTCCATCCGAAACAATATGCTAGCTGACATATAGAGAGCACATCATTCCATCCGAAACAATATACTAGCTACATATAGAGAGCACATCATTCCATCCGAAACAATATACTAGCTGACATATAGAGAGCACATCATTCCATCCGAAACAATATACTAGCTACATATAGAGAGCACATCATTCCATCCGAAACAATATACTAGCTGACATATAGAGAGCACATCATTCCATCCGAAACAATATACTAGCTGACATATAGAGAGCACATCATTCTATCCGAAACAATATACTAGCTGACATATAGAGAGCACATCATTCTATCCGAAACAATATACTAGCTGACATATAGAGAGCACATCATTCCATCCGAAACAATATGCTAGCTGACATATAGAGAGCACATCATTCCATCCGAAACAATATACTAGCTGACATATAGAGAGCACATCATTCCATCCGAAACAATATACTAGCTGACATATAGAGAGCACATCATTCCATCCGAAACAATATACTAGCTGACATATAGAGAGCACATCATTCCATCCGAAACAATATACTAGCTACATATAGAGAGCACATCATTCCATCCGATACAATATACTAGCTGACATATAGAGAGCACATCATTCCATCCGAAACAATATACTAGCTGACATATAGAGAGCACATCATTCCATCCGAAACAATATACTAGCTGACATATAGAGAGCACATCATTCCATCCGAAACAATATACTAGCTGACATATAGAGAGCACATCATTCCATCCGAAACAATATACTAGCTGACATATAGAGAGCACATCATTCCATCCGAAACAATATACTAGCTGACATATAGAGAGCACATCATTCCATCCGAAACAATATACTAGCTGACATATAGAGAGCACATCATTCCATCCGAAACAATATACTAGCTGACATATAGAGAGCACATCATTCCATCCGAAACAATATACTAGCTGACATATAGAGAGCACATCATTCCATCCGAAACAATATACTAGCTGACATATAGAGAGCACATCATTCCATCCGAAACAATATACTAGCTGACATATAGAGAGCACATCATTCCATCCGAAACAATAAACTAGCTGACATATAGAGAGCACATCATTCCATCCGAAACAATATACTAGCTGACATATAGAGAGCACATCATTCCATCCGAAACAATATACTAGCTGACATATAGAGAGCACATCATTCCATCCGAAACAATAAACTAGCTGACATATAGAGAGCACATCATTCCATCCGAAACAATATACTAGCTACATATAGAGAGCACATCATTCCATCCGAAACAGTATACTAGCTGACATATAGAGAGCACATCATTCCATCCCAAACAATATACTAGCTGACATATAGAGAGCACATCATTCCATCCGAAACAATATACTAGCTGACATATAGAGAGCACATCATTCCATCCGAAACAATATACTAGCTGACATATAGAGAGCACATCATTCCATCCGAAACAATATACTAGCTGACATATAGAGAGCACATCATTCCATCCGAAACAATATACTAGCTGACATATAGAGAGCACATCATTCCATCCGAAACAATATACTAGCTGACATATAGAGAGCACATCATTCCATCCGAAACAATATACTAGCTACATATAGAGAGCACATCATTCCATCCGAAACAATATACTAGCTACATATAGAGAGCACATCATTCCATCCGAAACAATATACTAGCTGACATATAGAGAGCACATCATTCCATCCGAAACAATATACTAGCTGACATATAGAGAGCACATCATTCCATCCGAAACAATATACTAGCTACATATAGAGAGCACATCATTCCATCCGAAACAGTATACTAGCTGACATATAGAGAGCACATCATTCCATCCCAAACAATATACTAGCTGACATATAGAGAGCACATCATTCCATCCCAAACAATATACTAGCTGACATATAGAGAGCACATCATTCCATCCGAAACAATATACTAGCTGACATATAGAGAGCACATCATTCCATCCGAAACAATATACTAGCTGACATATAGAGAGCACATCATTCCATCCGAAACAATATACTAGCTGACATATAGAGAGCACATCATTCCATCCGAAACAATATACTAGCTGACATATAGAGAGCACATCATTCCATCCGAAGCAATATACTAGCTGACATATAGAGAGCACATCATTCCATCCGAAACAATATACTAGCTGACATATAGAGAGCACATCATTCCATCCGAAACAATATACTAGCTGACATATAGAGAGCACATCATTCCATCCGAAACAATATACTAGCTGACATATAGAGAGCACATCATTCCATCCGAAGCAATATACTAGCTGACGTATAGAGAGCACATCATTCCATCCGAAGCAATATACTAGCTGACGTATAGAGAGCACATCATTCCATCCGAAACAATATACTAGCTGACATATAGAGAGCACATCATTCCATCCGCAACAATATACTAGCTGACATATAGAGAGCACATCATTCCATCCGAAACAATATACTAGCTGACATATAGAGAGCACATCATTCCATCCGAAGCAATATACTAGCTGACGTATAGAGAGCACATCATTCCATCCGAAACAATATACTAGCTGACATATAGAGAGCACATCATTCCATCCGAAACAATATACTAGCTGACGTATAGAGAGCACATCATTCCATCCGAAACAATATACTAGCTGACATATAGAGAGCACATCATTCCATCCGCAACAATATACTAGCTGACATATAGAGAGCACATCATTCCATCCGCAACAATATACTAGCTGACATATAGAGAGCACATCATTCCATCCGCAACAATATACTAGCTGACATATAGAGAGCACATCATTCCATCCGCAACAATATACTAGCTGACATATAGAGAGCACATCATTCCATCCGCAACAATATACTAGCTGACATATAGAGAGCACATCATTCCATCCGAAACAATATACTAGCTACATATAGAGAGCACATCATTCCATCCGAAACAATATACTAGCTGACATATAGAGAGCACATCATTCCATCCGAAACAATATACTAGCTGACATATAGAGAGCACATCATTCCATCCGAAACAATATACTAGCTGACATATAGAGAGCACATCATTCCATCCGAAACAATAAACTAGCTGACATATAGAGAGCACATCATTCCATCCGAAACAATATACTAGCTGACATATAGAGAGCACATCATTCCATCCGAAACAATATACTAGCTGACATATAGAGAGCACATCATTCCATCCGAAACAATATACTAGCTGACATATAGAGAGCACATCATTCCATCCGAAACAATATACTAGCTGACATATAGAGAGCACATCATTCCATCCGAAACAATATACTAGCTACATATAGAGAGCACATCATTCCATCCGAAACAATATACTAGCTACATATAGAGAGCACATCATTCCATCCGAAACAATATACTAGCTGACATATAGAGAGCACATCATTCCATCCGAAACAATATACTAGCTGACATATAGAGAGCACATCATTCCATCCGAAACAATATACTAGCTACATATAGAGAGCACATCATTCCATCCGAAACAGTATACTAGCTGACATATAGAGAGCACATCATTCCATCCCAAACAATATACTAGCTGACATATAGAGAGCACATCATTCCATCCCAAACAATATACTAGCTGACATATAGAGAGCACATCATTCCATCCGAAACAATATACTAGCTGACATATAGAGAGCACATCATTCCATCCGAAACAATATACTAGCTGACATATAGAGAGCACATCATTCCATCCGAAACAGTATACTAGCTGACATATAGAGAGCACATCATTCCATCCGAAACAATATACTAGCTGACATATAGAGAGCACATCATTCCATCCGAAACAATATACTAGCTGACATATAGAGAGCACATCATTCCATCCGAAACAATATACTAGCTGACATATAGAGAGCACATCATTCCATCCGAAGCAATATACTAGCTGACATATAGAGAGCACATCATTCCATCCGAAACAATATACTAGCTGACATATAGAGAGCACATCATTCCATCCGAAACAATATACTAGCTGACATATAGAGAGCACATCATTCCATCCGAAACAATATACTAGCTGACATATAGAGAGCACATCATTCCATCCGAAGCAATATACTAGCTGACGTATAGAGAGCACATCATTCCATCCGAAGCAATATACTAGCTGACGTATAGAGAGCACATCATTCCATCCGAAACAATATACTAGCTGACATATAGAGAGCACATCATTCCATCCGCAACAATATACTAGCTGACATATAGAGAGCACATCATTCCATCCGAAACAATATACTAGCTGACATATAGAGAGCACATCATTCCATCCGAAGCAATATACTAGCTGACGTATAGAGAGCACATCATTCCATCCGAAACAATATACTAGCTGACATATAGAGAGCACATCATTCCATCCGAAACAATATACTAGCTGACGTATAGAGAGCACATCATTCCATCCGAAACAATATACTAGCTGACATATAGAGAGCACATCATTCCATCCGCAACAATATACTAGCTGACATATAGAGAGCACATCATTCCATCCGCAACAATATACTAGCTGACATATAGAGAGCACATCATTCCATCCGCAACAATATACTAGCTGACATATAGAGAGCACATCATTCCATCCGCAACAATATACTAGCTGACATATAGAGAGCACATCATTCCATCCGCAACAATATACTAGCTGACATATAGAGAGCACATCATTCCATCCGAAACAATATACTAGCTACATATAGAGAGCACATCATTCCATCCGAAACAATATACTAGCTGACATATAGAGAGCACATCATTCCATCCGAAACAATATACTAGCTACATATAGAGAGCACATCATTCCATCCGAAACAATATACTAGCTGACATATAGAGAGCACATCATTCCATCCGAAACAATATACTAGCTGACATATAGAGAGCACATCATTCCATCCGAAACAATATACTAGCTACATATAGAGAGCACATCATTCCATCCGAAACAATATACTAGCTGACATATAGAGAGCACATCATTCCATCCGAAACAATATACTAGCTGACATATAGAGAGCACATCATTCCATCCGAAACAATATACTAGCTACATATAGAGAGCACATCATTCCATCCGAAACAATATACTAGCTACATATAGAGAGCACATCATTCCATCCGAAACAATATACTAGCTGACATATAGAGAGCACATCATTCCATCCGATACAATATACTAGCTGACATATAGAGAGCACATCATTCCATCCGAAACAATATACTAGCTGACATATAGAGAGCACATCATTCCATCCGATACAATATACTAGCTGACATATAGAGAGCACATCATTCCATCCGATACAATATACTAGCTGACATATAGAGAGCACATCATTCCATCCGAAACAATATACTAGCTACATATAGAGAGCACATCATTCCATCCGAAACAATATACTAGCTGACATATAGAGAGCACATCATTCCATCCGATACAATATACTAGCTGACATATAGAGAGCACATCATTCCATCCGAAACAATAAACTAGCTGACATATAGAGAGCACATCATTCCATCCGAAACAATATACTAGCTACATATAGAGAGCACATCATTCCATCCGAAACAATATACTAGCTGACATATAGAGAGCACATCATTCCATCCGAAACAATATACTAGCTGACATATAGAGAGCACATCATTCCATCCGAAACAATATACTAGCTACATATAGAGAGCACATCATTCCATCCGATACAATATACTAGCTGACATATAGAGAGCACATCATTCCATCCGATACAATATACTAGCTACATATAGAGAGCACATCATTCCATCCGATACAATATACTAGCTGACATATAGAGAGCACATCATTCCATCCGAAACAATATACTAGCTACATATAGAGAGCACATCATTCCATCCGATACAATATACTAGCTACATATAGAGAGCACATCATTCCATCCGAAACAATATACTAGCTGACATATAGAGAGCACATCATTCCATCCGAAACAATATACTAGCTACATATAGAGAGCACATCATTCCATCCGAAACAATATACTAGCTGACATATAGAGAGCACATCATTCCATCCGAAACAATATACTAGCTGACATATAGAGAGCACATCATTCCATCCGAAACAATATACTAGCTGACATATAGAGAGCACATCATTCCATCCGAAACAATATACTAGCTGACATATAGAGAGCACATCATTCCATCCGAAACAATATACTAGCTGACATATAGAGAGCACATCATTCCATCCGAAACAATATACTAGCTGACATATAGAGAGCACATCATTCCATCCGAAACAATATGCTAGCTGACATATAGAGAGCACATCATTCCATCCGAAACAATATACTAGCTGACATATAGAGAGCACATCATTCCATCCGAAACAATATACTAGCTGACGTATAGAGAGCACATCATTCCATCCGAAACAATATACTAGCTGACATATAGAGAGCACATCATTCCATCCGAAACAATATACTAGCTACATATAGAGAGCACATCATTCCATCCGAAACAATATACTAGCTGACATATAGAGAGCACATCATTCCATCCGAAACAATATGCTAGCTGACATATAGAGAGCACATCATTCCATCCGCAACAATATACTAGCTGACATATAGAGAGCACATCATTCCATCCGAAACAATATACTAGCTGACGTATAGAGAGCACATCATTCCATCCGAAACAATATACTAGCTGACATATAGAGAGCACATCATTCCATCCGCAACAATATACTAGCTGACGTATAGAGAGCACATCATTCCATCCGCAACAATATACTAGCTGACATATAGAGAGCACATCATTCCATCCGAAACAATATACTAGCTGACGTATAGAGAGCACATCATTCCATCCGAAACAATATACTAGCTGACATATAGAGAGCACATCATTCCATCCGAAACAATATGCTAGCTGACATATAGAGAGCACATCATTCCATCCGAAACAATGTACTAGCTGACATATAGAGAGCACATCATTCCATCCGAAACAATATACTAGCTACATATAGAGAGCACATCATTCCATCCGAAACAATATACTAGCTGACATATAGAGAGCACATCATTCCATCCGAAACAATATACTAGCTGACATATAGAGAGCACATCATTCCATCCGAAACAATAAACTAGCTGACATATAGAGAGCACATCATTCCATCCGAAACAATATACTAGCTGACATATAGAGAGCACATCATTCCATCCGATACAATATACTAGCTGACATATAGAGAGCACATCATTCCATCCGAAACAATATACTAGCTGACATATAGAGAGCACATCATTCCATCCGAAACAATATACTAGCTGACATATAGAGAGCACATCATTCCATCCGATACAATATACTAGCTGACATATAGAGAGCACATCATTCCATCCGAAACAATATACTAGCTGACATATAGAGAGCACATCATTCCATCCGAAACAATATACTAGCTGACATATAGAGAGCACATCATTCCATCCGAAACAATATACTAGCTACATATAGAGAGCACATCATTCCATCCGAAACAATATACTAGCTGACATATAGAGAGCACATCATTCCATCCGAAACAATATACTAGCTGACATATAGAGAGCACATCATTCCATCCGAAACAATAAACTAGCTGACATATAGAGAGCACATCATTCCATCCGAAACAATATACTAGCTGACATATAGAGAGCACATCATTCCATCCGAAACAATATACTAGCTGACATATAGAGAGCACATCATTCCATCCGATACAATATACTAGCTACATATAGAGAGCACATCATTCCATCCGAAACAATATACTAGCTGACATGTAGAGAGCACATCATTCCATCCGATACAATATACTAGCTACATATAGAGAGCACATCATTCCATCCGAAACAATATACTAGCTGACATATAGAGAGCACATCATTCCATCCGATACAATATACTAGCTGACATATAGAGAGCACATCATTCCATCCGAAACAATATACTAGCTGACATATAGAGAGCACATCATTCCATCCGATACAATATACTAGCTGACATATAGAGAGCACATCATTCCATCCGATACAATATACTAGCTGACATATAGAGAGCACATCATTCCATCCGAAACAATATACTAGCTGACATATAGAGAGCACATCATTCCATCCGAAACAGTATACTAGCTACATATAGAGAGCACATCATTCCATCCGAAACAATATACTAGCTGACATATAGAGAGCACATCATTCCATCCGATACAATATAGTAGCTGACATATAGAGAGCACATCATTCCATCCGAAACAATATACTAGCTGACATATAGAGAGCACATCATTCCATCCGATACAATATACTAGCTGACATATAGAGAGCACATCATTCCATCCGAAACAATATACTAGCTGACATATAGAAGGCACATCATTCCATCCGAAACAATATACTAGCTGACATATAGAGAGCACATCATTCCATCCGAAACAATATACTAGCTACATATAGAGAGCACATCATTCCATCCGAAACAATATACTAGCTGACATATAGAGAGCACATCATTCCATCCGAAACAATATACTAGCTACATATAGAGAGCACATCATTCCATCCGAAACAATATACTAGCTACATATAGAGAGCACATCATTCCATCCGAAACAATATACTAGCTACATATAGAGAGCACATCATTCCATCCGAAACAATATACTAGCTGACATATAGAGAGCACATCATTCCATCCGAAACAATATACTAGCTGACATATAGAGAGCACATCATTCCATCCGAAACAATATACTAGCTGACATATAGAGAGCACATCATTCCATCCGAAACAATATACTAGCTACATATAGAGAGCACATCATTCCATCCGAAACAATATACTAGCTGACATATAGAGAGCACATCATTCCATCCGAAACAATATACTAGCTACATATAGAGAGCACATCATTCCATCCGAAACAATATACTAGCTGACATATAGAGAGCACATCATTCCATCCGAAACAATATACTAGCTGACATATAGAGAGCACATCATTCCATCCGAAACAATATACTAGCTGACATATAGAGAGCACATCATTCCATCCGAAACAATATACTAGCTGACATATAGAGAGCACATCATTCCATCCGAAACAATATACTAGCTGACATATAGAGAGCACATCATTCCATCCGAAACAATATACTAGCTGACATATAGAGAGCACATCATTCCATCCGAAACAATATACTAGCTGACGTATAGAGAGCACATCATTCCATCCGAAACAATATACTAGCTGACATATAGAGAGCACATCATTCCATCCGAAACAATATACTAGCTGACATATAGAGAGCACATCATTCCATCCGAAACAATATACTAGCTGACATATAGAGAGCACATCATTCCATCCGAAACAATATACTAGCTGACATATAGAGAGCACATCATTCCATCCGAAACAATATACTAGCTGACATATAGAGAGCACATCATTCCATCCGAAACAATATACTAGCTGACATATAGAGAGCACATCATTCCATCCGAAACAATATACTAGCTGACATATAGAGAGCACATCATTCCATCCGAAACAATATACTAGCTGACATATAGAGAGCAAATCGCTGTATATTTACTTTTGATTTCAAAATTAATGAGGCCCACAATGCCCCTATCGTCCAAAAAAGTAAAGGAATAAGAATGTACATGAAATGAGGGCTTCAATAGGGTATGCCTCTCTACGACTAAAGCTTCAAGTGCACCTAACTCCTGATACAATACTTTCTGTCTTGATTCTACATGAAGTGAATATTTGAATGGTGAAATATTTATTCAGTGTTGCGTCTTTAAGTTATTAAGGTTTAAGCTTCCAATATGGTAATGACTGTGACGTCATAGAAGGCTTCATTAAATATACAACTGAACTTGAACAGGTTCATACAAACAGTATTTCAAAAGCTTCATCCTCCTACTCATGGTTTCCACAATGTTTATTGTAAATTTGGTGTCTCATAATGGCCCAGGGCCCCCTGATAATGGCCAGAGTTTAGTATTACAAGTAAAACAAATATCTCAAAAGCCTGCGATGACGTCACAGTCATTAAAGTATGAACCTTAATAACGTAGAGACGCAACACTCAAATGAAGAAATATTTCACCATTCAACTATTTACTTCATGTAGAATCAGTGCTGAAAGTATTGTATCAGGGGTTAGTGGAATTCAAGTGCTGATCACAGGATTTTATGCCCTGGGACTTGGATTTAGCATTGGGATTTCTTTAACTCTTTCACTCTAATTTGGATTTTGCAGAGCCCTAAAGTTTAAGTGTGAGGGGACTGCAAATCTGAACGATAGCCTTTGGGTCGTTTGCGTTTTGTTTGTTTGTTTGTTTTTTACTTTTCACTGATAATACTTATACAGTATACACATGCGCAACTCACTTATGACACCAAACAACGCCTTTTGTCATAGCGGTATCTTAAGGTAAGACAATAAAAACCCATGACACATGCATACTTGATCACAGCTGAGTTTTCGAAAACCCATCCCACATAGAAAGAAGCAACCATAGCGTTAAAACTATCAGCGACAGAAGAGACATACTGGGTTTAATGGTAATAGCAAGGGGTTAATCATCTTCGGTCTAGGGGCCCTAACCTCTCCCTAAGGCTTCGGCCGAGCTTCCTGATCAGTCTGTAACTGTTCCTCCCGGGATAGCGCTGTTGGGGCTGAAATCTTCACCGTAGCTCTAGGTCCATACGACTCTTCATGGTTAATCAATCTATAAAAACAAATAAATAGCGTAAACCTTATTCGCCCATGAAGATAAACTATTAAATAGATCGATATCGATCTTTGAAACACAAGAGAAATCCATAATACGCGTCTAGGATTATATAATATAAATATATCTTATCCCAGAATCGAATAAGAATGTACACGAAATGGATTGGATGGGCGTATCAGAATAAGAATGTACACGAGATGGATTGGATGGGCGATCAGAATATGAATGTACACGAGATGGATTGGATGGGCGTATCAGAATAAGAATGTACACGAGATGGATTGGATGGGCGTATCAGAATAAGAATGTACACGAGATGGATTGGATGGGCGTATCAGAATAAGAATGTACACGAGATGGATTGGATGGGCGTATCAGAATAAGAATGTACACGAGATGGATTGGATGGGCGTATCAGAATATGAATGTACACGAGATGGATTGGATGGACGTATCAGAATAAGAATGTACACGAGATGGATCGGATGGGCGTATCAGAATAAGAATGTACACGAGATGGATTTGATGGGCGTATCAGAATATGAATGTACACGAGATGGATTGCATGGGCGATCAGAATATGAATGTACACGAGATGGATTTGATGGGTGCATCAGAATATGAACGTACACGAGATGGATTGGATGGGCGAATCAGAATAAGAATGTACACGAGATGGATTGGATGGGCGTATCAGAATATGAATGTACACGAGATGGATTGGATGGGCGTATCAGAATACGAATGTACACGAGATGGATTGGATGGGCGTATCAGAATAAGAATGTACACGAGATGGATTGGATGGGCGATCAGAATATGAATGTACACGAGATGGATTGGATGGGTGCATCAGAATAAGAATGTACACGAGATGGATTGGATGGGCGTATCAGAATACGAATGTACACGAGATGGATTGGATGGGCGTATCAGAATAAGAATGTACACGAGATGGATTGGATGGGCGATCAGAATATGAATGTACACGAGATGGATTGGATGGGTGCATCAGAATAAGAATGTACACGAGATGGATTGGATGGGCGTATCAGAATAAGAATGTACACGAGATGGATTGGATGGGTGCATTAGAATATGAATGTACACGAGATGGATTGGATGGGCGTATCAGAATAAGAATGTACACGAGATGGATTGGATGGGTGTATCAGAATATGAATGTACACGAGATGGATTGGATGGGCGTATCAGAATATGAATGTACACGAGATGGATTGGATGGGTGTATCAGAATATGAATGTACACGAGATGGATTGGATGGGTGCATCAGAATATGAATGTACACGAGATGGATTGGATGGGCGTATCAGAATAAGAATGTACACGAGATGGATTGGATGGGCGTATCAGAATAAGAATGTACACGAGATGGATTGGATGGGCGATCAGAATATGAATGTACACGAGATGGATTGGATGGGCAAATCAGAATAAGAATGTACACGAGATGGATTTGATGGGCGTATCAGAATAAGAATGTACACGAGATGGATTGGATGGGCGATCAGAATATGAATGTACACGAGATGGATTGGATGGGTCATCAGAATATGAATGTACACGAGATGGATTGGATGTGCGTATCAGAATAAGAATGTACACGAGATGGATTGGATGGGTGTATCAGAATAAGAATGTACACGAGATGGATTGGATGGGCGATCAGAATATGAATGTACACGAGATGGATTGGATGGGCGTATCAGAATATGAATGTACACGAGATGGATTGGATGGGCGTATCAGAATAAGAATGTACACGAGATGGATTGGATGGGTGTATCAGAATAAGAATGTACACGAGATGGATTGGATGGGCGTATCAGAATAAGAATGTACACGAGATGGATTGGATGGGTGTATCGGAATAAGAATGTATACGAGATGGATTGGATGGGCGTATCAGAATAAGAATGTACACGAGATGGATTGGATGGGTGCATCAGAATATGAATGTACACGAGATGGATTGGATGGGCGTATCAGAATAAGAATGTACACGAGATGGATTGGATGGGCGTATCAGAATAAGAATGTACACGAGATGGATTGGATGGGCGTATCAGAATAAGAATGTACACGAGATGGATTGGATGGGTGAATCAGAATATGAACGTAATATTTATTATTATTATTATTATTATTATTATTATTATTATTATTATTATTATTATCATTAAATATATTATATCATTATATTATTTAAATAAAAATTGATATATATTTGAATATACACCTTCGATGCCATGCCACAATGTTGCTAACGGAGTGCGTTACACTATTACGTTAATCCGCTATCCGGTTACAGAATGATTACGGCCGTTGAGGTCTATCTGGTTACAGAATGATTACGGCCGTTGAGGTCTATCCGGTTACAGAATGATTACGGTCGTTGAGGTCTATCCGGTTACAGAATGATTACGGCCGTTGAGGTCTATCTGGTTACAGAATGATTACGGCCGTTGAGGTCTATCTGGTTACAGAATGATTACGGCCGTTGAGGTCTATCTGGTTACAGAATGATTACGATCGTTGAGGTCTATCCGGTTACAGAATGATTACGGTCGTTGAGGTCTATCTGGTTACAGGATGATTACGGTCGTTGAGGTATATCTGCCGGTTACAGAATGATTACGGCCGTTGAGGTTTCATTAGTTACACCACAGAAACCCCGCGACATTTGTATGATCTTGTTCATTGAGCTAAATACACAGGGAACCCGTCAAAAAATTAAAGTCATACATATTTAAAAAGCCTACGTACTGGAGCCAGGTTCTCTGTGCAATCCCCCGGACTTTTACAGTGCGTGACCACTACTCAAACCAAGCCCACCCAAACAAATTTTAAATCAAATTTATTAATCACGTTTTGGACGCTGAATAACAGGATGGTGACTATTCTATTGTTTAAATACTGAATCCTGATTGGCTAATTTATATGAAAATTTGCTCGGGTGGCCTTGGTTGAAGCATGGATGATAAATTGACTAGTCATCCATGATGTAATCTATTTGTGTAAAAATAGAAGCGATCGTCATCGATTCGTTAACTATATGCGCATGCGCATAACGCGAATAGTTAGAAATCAAAATGGCTGCAGAGCAAGGACAGTACGGTGTTGGTGGGGATCAAGTTATCATACAGCAACCTGGTATTTTATTCTTATCATTTTGTTATTCTAGCTTGTTTTATTTAGGGTTGGAGTGGAACAATTGACTATTTATGCTAGTAACCTCCGTTAAATTCAACGCATGGTAGCGATTAGTGCGCAGCAAGTCAAGTCCTTATCCGAGTCCTTAAGAGTCCTTATCGTATTAAATCTTATGCTAGAAGGGATTCCTTAGATGTTTATTGTAAATGAAATAACGGTTTAGCTTGAAACATGACCAGTAAACAAGAGCATGGATGATAAAAGGACTATATGATGACAGATAACACGATCATGAAAACGTTTTTGAACTTCGTCATTATAATGATTGACCGAGTTTTTGCTGAATCGACAGAGTTTTTTGAATCGACAGAGTTTTTTGAATCGACAGAGTTTTTTGAATCGACAGTGCTTTTTGAATCGACAGAGTTTTTGGAATCGACAGAGTTTTTTGGAATCGACAGAGTTTTTGGAATCGACAGAGTTTTTTTGAATCGACAGAGTTTTTGGAATCGACAGAGTTTTTGGAATCGACAGGATTTTTACAATTGACTTATGCACTAGTCAAGGTAAACCCCTCCCAAATGGGGACAGGGTGGGGGCAATGTGGGGCTTGGAATCATATTTGACAAGCAATGGTGCCCAAGGGGGTGGGGATAAAGTGAATATTTTACTAGTGTGTTAATATAGTTAATATATAAAGATAATTTTATTTTTGTTTTTATTTTATAAAAGTGTAAACAGTGTATCTGTGAAACACAAAATGCAATTTTGTACAAAAGAGTGCTAATTAAGCTATAGAAAACAAAGGATTTCATACAAAATTGCTTTTTTTTTCACTTATAAAGTTTCATGTATATTCTAACAGTTTTACTCTATTATCACTTTTGACTCCAGGGGGTCGGGGATTTGATTACCATTTCTCTCCCACTAAGTGGGGTATTTAACAACATTTGCCAAGTCAATTTTTCAAATGCCCCACTTATCCCCACCCTGTCCCCATTTGGGGGGGTGGGGTTTGACTAGTGCATTAAGCCCGTGTCACACGCTACAATTTCTCGTGCAACTTGTCTCATGAAAAAAATTGTTGCAGGTTGCAGAGACCATGTCAAACGCACGATTTCGGTAGCAATTTGTCTCGTGAAAAAAAGTATTGCAAGTTGCACGCGTAATTTGAATCAATGGTGAATTAATGATTGTCTTGTACTCACTCTCTAATCGCAAGTTGCACGACCATGTCACACATAAATTTTTACAAATTTTTTTGCAGAAAGTAGAAGTTGATTCTACTTTTTGTGCAGCAAAAAAAAAAAAAAAAAACAGGAATGTCAAATGTGAAAAACACTCTTGCAACCTGCAATAATTTTTTGAAATCGTAGCATGTGACACGGCCTTTAAGCTAGGGTAATACGAGCAACAAAATCACTCAACTCGTCTTGCAACATTGCTGCAAAATGGGTTGAAAAGCAATGCTGCGTGTTTTTCCTTCCAAGTATGAACTTGTCTCGCAACAAAATAGTTTGAGTTGAGTTGACGAGTTGAGTGATTTTGTTGCTCGTATTACCCTAGCTTTAGTTTAGGAGATCGACAGAGTCTTGGTGATTGACCAATTATTTTTATGCGTGACGGTTGACAAAGAGATATGGAATGGTTATGTAATGCAATTGACACAAGCTGTACACTTTCAAGAAAAGTAACGCAATTGACAAACAAGAATTGAATTACATTCGAAATAATAATTTTTAACCATTCCGCATGCCATAACAAAATGTTAAATGATGTGGGTTAATCGGGCTTAAAACACATTCTGATCGGGTCTTGTATAGGTTTATATGCAAGATTATGTAAACATGGCTTTGAATGTTTGGGAAAGTTGTTAAATGTACCTTATTATAGGAAATTAACGCTTCATGAAATTAACACAAATTTCAAGAAATCGCGTTAATTTATGTTGTGTTAATTTCTTTGAATGGTAATTTCCATATCATTAATAAAGTGGAACGTTAATTTTCATGACATGAATTTCTGGCAATTTTATCTGCTATCTACTTTTGAAAAAAATTCAAAACTGAAATTTACAGCTAGTCACTTACCTGATAACACCAACGTTTCAGTATTTGTCAGAAATTATCTTTTCGTTTTTTATTCTACAAGCTCTTCATTTTCACTTTCAGATGAGTTGTATTTTTGTCCAATGCGTTCATTTTATTTAAATGGACATTTTGGCTTGTCTTTCGCATTAATTTTCTTCATTTGGACGTATTTTTGCCCTCAATTCACATTAATTTAAGTTTCGCTAATTTCCAATACTTTAATTTCGTGGAGCGTGAATTTCCTATAATAAAGTATATTTGTATATAGGTGTATATCCACATATGAAAACCACATATATATGATTGTATTCTCTAGCTTCACTGTTTTTAACAGAATAGTGCATATTACTGGAGCACAAAATCTTTATCTAAAAAATAGCAAATATCGCTATGTTTCTTTGTTTGTTTCATGCCTGAGTGAATTTGAGATTGAACTAAATATTTTTAAGCACTACACAGCTAGTATTTTTTTCAGGGAAATTTTAGTAGACACTGGAGCATATATTGAACAGAAAATGATGACATTTGTATTTCACCCAACAGGGCAGCAACCTGGCCAAGTATGGATGGCTGCTCCTCCGCCGCCACCTGGCTGTCCTCCTGGTTTGGAATATTTAACTCAGATTGATCAGATACTCATACAGCAACAAGTAGAGTTGATGGAAAGTTAGTTTTTATCTTGAAAAAAGGTTTTACGAAATATTACAGCTATTTCAAAAAAGGAGGGGTGGCTAGTAAGGTTTTGTTACTTATTGTCATATATGCAAATAATAATTTCAGCACAGAAGAAAATATACTGGGAAAATGTACAGGCAAAGTTTACAAAAATTCCATATTGTTGTGATCTTTCGCTGATCACATTTCACATCGATCATTGTGTATCTCAGGCTTGGTATGCAACATGCAACTTGCAACAAAACCTTCACCAACATTTATTTGAAATGGCTGTTATCCAACAATACATTTGATTCATTTCATGTATAAAGTTCTAATAATTCAATATTTTTCTTAATTTCCTAGTATTTACTGGATGTGAAATGAAAAACAAGTACAGAATATGCAACTCAATGAATCAACAAGTGTATTTTGCCACAGAAGGTAAGACTCCTGAAATGCAATTGAACTTAATATATAATGTGTGATAAAAGCAAAACAGTATCTAAGCATGTGAATGCTCTTATAAAGTTAAGACATTGTCAGGCTATCTAGGGGTGAACCCCCTAAACTGCAATCAAACCCCATAATTACAAAATATCTAGTGGAATTTTTGTAAATAATTTTTTTTTCAGGGTTTGAAACCCCCCCCCCCCCTCCCACTTTTTCTTTCTCTCTTTTTGTCTTAGTTTGGTAATCCAACCCCTCTTAACCAAAATTTCATCCCTCTCCCCTATACCCTAGCAAAAATCCTACTCCTGCTCTCATATTCTATATTAAGAATATATGTGCACCTGTCAGCAATTTATTGAATTTGATTGTACATCACACAGATACTGATTGCTGCACAAGACAGTGTTGTGGCCCTCTTCGACCATTTGAAATGTCTATAACAGACAACTTCCAAAGAGAGGTTATTCACTTGTCACGGCCATATCGTTGTCAATTCTGCTGTTGTCCTTGCTGCTTGCAAGTGATTGAGGTTCAGGCACCTTTGGGTACAGTTATTGGGACAGTGGAACAAGAGTAAGTGATAAACACAGCACTTTGTTAATTCTATCACACCTCCCTGATTCTATGGGGTATTCTTAGTAATCCTGTACATTGAAAACAGAGCCATTGCACTAACAATGATGATAGCTTAATCAGATTGATTCAAGTGAAAAATACAAATAAATCAATAAATTAGTCACTAAAGATATAGATTAATATGGGATATAGTACCCAGATAGGTATTGATCCCACAGGGTGTTTCTACTTCCACCAAAATCAGTTGACATAATAATATATTCATTGCAGTTAGAAATTATTTTGGGTAGCACAGGCCCAATATCTAAAAACATTCTTATTATTTATATATAAATAAATGATAGCTTTTCCATTTATACAAGTCTGTGAGTCTGATGATCGCACTAGTGTGAAAACTCCATTTAACTACTTCCAACCTGTACTTTATGTATTATTATTTATAAATAGGTGGACTTTTTGGAAACCTAAATTTTCAGTCAAAGATGCCAATGGTGAAGTAGTCCTGACTGTTGATGGGCCTTGTTGCGCATGCAGTTGTGGCAGTGATGTGAATTTTGAGGTAGATTATAACATTCATTACAACAGCTTTTGTAATCTTCTATTGAAACAGAAAAGTACTGTTTAGTTAACATAAACCAAGTAAAGTTCAGCTATCTTATCCAAATGTTGGGTTAATCTGATATTTACAAGTTTACCTTCTCTCTTTCCCTCAAACATTACCTTTTTTAAACTCTATGATTGAAATACCTTCAATTGTTTTGAATTTGTATACTCATTTCAAATCATGTATAAAGTTAGTCACCACAAAACCTGAGACCAGTGTTAGGATTATATGGATGTAGTTCCATTTTTCCTGTTGCAATCACTTGATGATAAATTTTATACTTAGATTCCAATTGTTATCTAGATAAAGTCTCGTGACAGATCTGCGGTAGTAGGAAAGGTGACAAAGCAGTGGACTGGATTTGTTAGGGAGATGTTCACTGATGCTGACAACTTTGGCATTTCATGTAAGTTACAAATCCAACATATACAGCAGTATTAAACAATTATTGGATGAGTTAGAGCATGATATCGTAAGTTATCAAGACTAAGGCCATGTTATCTGCCAAAGCTGCAGGCTGAGGCAGATAACATGGCCGAGGTCTTGATATTTACAATATCATTGAATAGCCAAATTCAATAATAATATTGTTTTATCATACATTTTATAAACTTTAAAGAATAAAGATTTCATTCTGCTTTCGAAAAAATAGCAAACATATTTCCATTTCCATTGTGACCTTGATTGAACTCGACATGATAAATGTATTATTTGTAGGTTAATACATTATCATGTTGAGTTCACACACTATCAGGGATTAACTGAGGGCTTTTGGCCTATCAGAAGTGAGATAGTGAGTAAAATGTATAATAATAAATGTTATTATTTTGATATTATTTTATATCAAATATATTTGTAATCGCTGTCTTTAGTAAATCAGTGTGCTACATGTATATTATTATGTTGTTGTTGTTAATTTCTATGATTTAACTAGATGACATTTGTTTGTTTACTTCCTTAGTTCCCATGGACTTAGATGTAAAGATAAAAGCACTTTTAATGGGAGCTTGTTTTCTTATTGTAAGTAGCACACTAGCAAAGAGAATACAGGGTTTGAGGTGTTTTGCAAGTGACAACTTAGTAGTTAAAACCTGGGGCTGGAACAGTGTGATTATCTAATGCTTAACATAGAGGCTCTACACCATCATGCGATGGCAGCCATGACAGAAGGCACAGCAATAGAGTATTTTTCCTGGGAAACTGAATTGTTTCTCATGTAAATCAGATTAGACCAGATTCAATTGTTCCAGACATTGCCTACTAACTATGGTTGGAAAAATTGCTACTTGTAACATCCTCTTAAATTCTTGTGTATGTAACATCGATATCAGTATACATGTCTTGGCCATTAGAGCATTCATTTGTCAGAATGTTCACTTTAATAAATCTTCCCCATTCATTTTGACGAATATTTAATTTTGTCTTATATTTTAGGACTTCATGTACTTTGAACACCAAAACAACAACTGATGATGAAGGAAAGCAAAATAATCCAGTTACACATCAGCTAGTTAGCCTAACCCAATAGGTCATGTGACTCTACCCTGCTCCTTTCACGACTTACCATTCAGTGCATTTTTCCATATACAACTTCTGAGAAAATATTTAATTTGATTTGATTTGTTTTGAAATGCCATTTTCCTGTGTTATTACATATTATAAGCTGAAACTTTGTCTTCTAATATATAAAAGTTGACTTTCGATTTTTGGAATTCATTTGGACACAATTACATAGTAATGGAAGGGGCATGCAGGGTCATGTGATCTATGAGTGGGAAAGCACCATAATGCACATACACACATACTTGATATAGTCCACAATAGGTAGCTCAAGTTCAGCATTCACTCAAAGGATATTTAATAGTAATACAGTTTTGCAGTAGCCTCATTGATGCTTCTGCTGTGTAGCCTATAATCTTATGTGGGTAATTTGTAACCCATTGTTATAATTGCAACTACCTTGTGATTTGGAATCTAGGCATGCAATGCATTTGTAGCTCAATATGCTGAGAAAAGCCAAATCACCTGGTATGATATTTATTTTCAGTTCTATAATTAATAAAAAATGTTAAAACTAATTTTCATCAGTTTACTGTTGTCATAATAAAATAAACATATAAATCATTTTTTTTATAGCAACACCCCTCCAGCAACACCCCTCCAGCAACACCCCTCCAGCAACATCCCTCCAGCAACACCCCTCCAGCAACACCCCTCCAGCAACACCCCTCCAGCAACCCCCCTCCAGCAACACCCCTCCAGCAACACCACTCCAGCAACACCCCTCCAGCAACACCCCTCCAGCAACACCCCTCCAGCTACACCACTCCAGCAACACCACTCCAGCAACACCCCTCCAGCAACCCCCCTCCAGGACCTTGTGCTTTTTTTGGCACCTCTGAAAATTCGTTCGACAATTTTTTTGGCCTTTGACATTTTCTATAAAAATGTAAATATTTCTACAGTATTGCAAGTGCTTTGTGAGTTTTGATGCACATTGAGGTGCCTATTATCGAGTCGAAATAAAACAGAGCTTACTGTGATATTAAAACTCAATCATTAAAACTGACTTTTATTTGGCCAGGTTGGAAGACTGTAACATATTTCTACACTCAGCGCTCACTCGTCAATTAAAAAAAAACTATAAGATTCCCCAATACGATTTTCGAGCACAGTGGTATTTTCAGATGATTTACTCTAGAACACGAGATAATAGAGTTCAGTTTATTTAGGTACTATTTCGCCGGTGAATACAATTTACATATGCATTTTTCTTTGTGATTATACACTCACTACATTTGCATTACGCAACATCGACCGAGAAATGCAGGGCATCCGGTGGATCCCTTGTGACAATTGGAGATGCCAAACCAATATGTGCCAGACACTCCATCACAAGTACAACTCACTCTTTTTACCATTTCACTATCTAAGGGAGAGAGAAAAATATGCATGTTATTATTTGTAAAGGGAAGATTCGACAGGATGATAACGTTATACAGTGTGTGGATAATAAGTTAGTAATCAGTAACACTAGTAACATTCTATCAGTATCACCCATATAATATACATCCTAGCCTTGACGAATCCTAGAGCAAAGGGAGTCATTACACAAGTAACATTCTATCAGTATCACCCATATAATTATACATCCTAGCCTTGACGAATCCTAGAGCAAAGGGAGTCATTACACTAGTAACATTCTATCAGTATCACCCTTATAATTATACATCCTAGCCTTGACGAATCCTAGAGCAAAGGGTGTCGCCTGCGCGGGACTGGCTCGAAATATTTTCCTTGCCCTTTTTGTCCTTTTCTTTTTGAAAGAATATCCAATTACTCCTGTTTTGTACGAAGAATGACTTGCTTCCTATAATAATGAAGTTCTACCGTTACTGATTTCGTCGTTGTCTTCCCAGCTGTTTCCAGGCCAAGCCTTAGCAATCACTAGCATGGAAAGAATCACAATGAAAAGCTTCATGGTTGGTGTCGTTCAAGCTAAATGAAAAAAACAGGTATTAACTTAAATACACTTACGACTGACATACATTTTATTGTTGTTGTTACTAATCATAGTAGACTGGCCATAATCATTAGATAAGTAAAGAAATTAACAATACATGTTCTAAGTTTTCTCTAATGGTATTTGTTGTGAACTGCTAGGAACGCTCAGCTGGTTTAGTGTTTTCACAAACGTAGGGAGAACTTTAGGGCTTATCATCAGTTTTATCAAATATCCTCAACAGGCGCTAAAAAGGCTTTCTAGCTACTTGCTGAGTTGAAAAGGAGGGGGAAAAGAAAGAAAGAAAGAAAGAAAGAAAGAAAGAAAGAAAGAAAGAAAGAAAGAAAGAAAGAAAGAAAGAATTAATTAATTAATTAATTATAAAGATTTAAAAAAAGAAACAAACGGAATGATTGTTCTGTTTTGTTTTGCACTCACAAAGTGCATCAAACAGTTTCAGGTCTTTTTCATCGCTTTCTTTGTATGGGGACAATGGAACTTCTAAACGTCAAAATGTAAAAAAATAGTACTGAATCAAACAGATATTTAAAAATCTAGCTCTCTAAAACCAAAATCAGTTTGTATGCATCTTAGTCTAAAACTATGCCTTCGCTATTTGTTGCTTACATCAACTGATTTTAACCATCATTTAAATACGATACTGTTAGTGTTTTACCTTTTATCTCAGTTAGTTAGGTGGAGCAACTGTGCAGCATTCGCTAAACCATACGGTGTTACAACTAGAATAACTGAGTTCTAACTGACGGTCCTTTTATGTATACTCGTGGCAGAATGCAATCTGTCAATCTAAAATATTCACATCTTTGCAAGCAAAAAAGATGTTATCTGCTGTTGCTTTTTATTTGTCAGTGGTTAATTTGGCTTACCATTTTGAAAGTTTTCAATAGCACAAGACAGTTTAATTTGTTATCAAACGCTCAGGTGAAACCATTTCATCACTCCCACCTTCTAATGGTATCCTCAAGTTAATTCATCTCCATAATTCATATCCATGCAGATCGTAGGTTTGAGCCCTTTTATATTAAAATTGTTGAAAAGCTGAAAATAAACTTAAATAATTGGCTAAATGTGGCCCAAGGTTCAAGAAACTATTTTAACTCCAAAGACAATTGTCATTGTTAAGAATAATATTTCTTAATCTTTAATACAAAGCACTGAGCTGGTCGTTTCATTGTGCATTCATGATATTTGGCAGTGCATATCCCTCACATCCCTCAGGAAGCAAACTTTACGTGTAAAAATATTAAGATTAAATAATTTTGATGTCAAATGTAAAAAACTAAGTGATTGTTGGCAAGTTTTTCCGTTGAACATACAAAACTTCTCTGCAGTAAAATATATTGATAACTCCCGGTGTAATTAGACCGTGTTTCCGTCTGTTTTAACATTTAATCTTCTTATTTTGGACGTGTTGTAACAATTTTAATTAGTTTCAATTAAAGAACATTCTATCTCATTACTTCTTCTCGCTTTCAAGTATTTTTCATTTTTTTCTTCCATTTTCTATTTCCTATGCTTTTCTTTTTCGTTCCTTTTTCATATTTTTCATTTTATTCTTCATTTATTTTTCATATCCATGATCACTTGAGACATCTTTGTTGTGCTTAAAATTAAGTCTCAAAACAAATACAGATGGATTATTTTACATAGAAATAGAAAAAGAAAACGCAAAACTACATTTTTTCCGATTATTATCTACGAGTTGGTTACTTGTGTCTTTATTTCATCGTGGGCTTGATCCATTTGACCGTACGTTGCCATATGTACTCTTCGAGTTTCCTTCCTCCGCAAAAATCTAATAATTCTCTGATAGCTCTTTGAAAAATGGTAATTAGTTTTAGACAAACAAGGGTTCAGGCAAAGAACGTCTAATGTAGTCTTATTTTGTATGGTTCATGTACGGTAATCAATCAATTTTGACTGAACTTTTTACTGAACTTTAGTATTTTGAAATGAGTTCATGTGGTTTCGTGAATAGGATAACTACATCTGGCATACAATATGTTCACTTTCTGTAATGTTACAAAGGCATTTCTTTATTTCTTGTACAACACCAATCCAAAACGTTTAAATAATTCTACATGTTGGGGAACACATTCAGATAGTAAAACGCCAAATATAGAATTAAAAGATATCAAGATACTTGTTTGCCTCACGGTAAGCAAGTTACCAAGGCGTTTGGGGTTTCCTAGATGGTAATCTATAAACCCTTGAGATTCATTTAAGGAATACAAAGATAAAATGTATTTTTTACTTGGGCTGTATGGTACTATCGCTATTCAAAGCAAACGAATTTGTCACCTTTTTTATTGATGTGGCTAATAGATAGGAACATTTTATTATCTGATCATAGTCTTAGCTTAGCAATATAGCCGGTTTTTCTTTTCTTTTCAAAGCTGCGTGAGCTAAATTTAGTGCATGTGACATTGTAAGTAAACACTAAATACAAATATTCAAATTTGTGAATTTTATCTGATCAAAGTTTTGCGGTCTAATTAGTACACGAACATTTATCTTTCATTCACTGATAGAAATCATTGATCGTAGGTTGTGCATAACAATCCATATTTATTTGTTTCTGACGTTATGAACTTTCGGGGATGCAGTAAAATTGAAACTACTTTTTTAGAAAATGTAAAGCTTATTCAAAAAGATATGTAAAGCTTGTTCAAAAAGATGTAAAGCTTGTTCAAAAAGATTTGAGTAAAAACTTAATAGACTGGAGTTTCAGGAGTTACTAGAGTTTTTAAGCCGAAAGACGTGGCTAACACACGTCATAATTTGCTTTTCGTATATCAGACACATTTACCTTTACCATTATAGCAATGACTAAAAATGAATCATCGCAATAATTGTGGATATTTTTATTTATTGAAGAAATAGAAAAAGCCCGCGTGTGCAGTTATAGAGTACGCGGGTATTGGCAGAACACGAGAGGGTTATAGGGCACGGCACGGTACGGGAAACAAGTTTGTTTATTTCTTTTATAAAATATAAATGCGCATGTGCTATGTTCTCATAATGCACGCCCCATCAACCAATCAGGAAGTGAGATTTATCATTGCAGTTATTTTTTAATCTCAGTTTATCTGCTGGTACAAGGCAAGTCTCTGACTAATTTTAAAATTAGTGTTTATAACACTGCTCTACATGACAAATCGGAGAGACTCCTGTCTTCGTTGATTCGTAATTAATTTTACAACAATTTTGAACCGAGTCTTTTGGCATGAGCATCCATCGTTAGGGTGTGTGAACATGGAATGTAATCAATCCAACTGATGTGGAACACAGCAAACTCCCATAAAGGCATAGCATTGTAAACTAGATGCGTCATGACACTCAGATATTCCAAACCAGTATGTCCCACTCTTGCCTTTACAGTGACAGGTTACTCTTTTTGTGAGCTTGTGATCTAGTGGTAAACAGAAAAACAAGCTAATATATATGTTACTTTCAACTGATTTCAGTATATTGAATAATATAACGACAAGAGTTTGTTACATTATCTTTTTTTTAGAATATGAGAGTAAAAATATTCTACTTTCATTATACTATTTAAGGTAATACATCTACTTCAAGAAATGTTGGTGGAGGTTTTGTTGCATGTTGCATGTTGCATGTTGCATGTTGCATGTTGCTTGCCAAGCTTGGAATGCATACATTATATTCATCTGCAAATGGCTGGCAAATGGCAGAACAGAAGAAAATATGCTGGGAAAATCTGCAGACAAAGTTTGGGAAAATCCTATATATATATTGTTGTGACCTTTTGTTGCTTGAATTCACCATCACCTCTATAATAGTGCATTTCGTGCTTTGTATGCAACATACAACATACAACATGCAACATGCTACATACAACATGCAACATACAACATGTAACAAGCAACAACGCCTTCACCAGCCTTTTTTAATAGCTGTATATGCTTTTATATATTTTGGGCATGTCACATTTAAGGCTAGGAATATTGTTTATACATTCATGAAAGCCATCTGATACGGGCACACCACTGCTGGTAAAATGCCATATAGTCGTTTTTATGCAGTTCATAACATCAACTTCATGTTACAAGTGAACAAGGATGCCAACCGCGCCGTTAGTTTAGTCTTACTTTACGGGATATGGAGTCATTGCAGCAAATCTAGTGTTATAATTGTGTCGGTTCTATTAGCCAAAGCCTCTGTGAGTCTCAGAGATGTCGACTTGGAACAAGTCTAGTATGATGGCAATGAAAGCGAAAGTAGCCTGTAAGTCTACTGAATTCAATGTCTAATTCGTTCTTTCACTGTCAGCCAGCTGAGTTGATCGCATTCCCCGAAAGGAATTATGGGTCAACTATTTTTGGTAAGTATTCTCCGAAAAGTGGCATGAGAAATACGATGTCCAATCCTCAATTTAGTCACGATATCCAAACTTTACCTTGAAGGTTTTCGGTATTCTCCAGTTCGTTTCTAGGTCGACCAGATGTTAGAGTCAGCATGAAAACAAGGATGAGGACGCACTTCATGGCTGAAAATGTCGTAGGATTTCAGTAATGAAATACTTGAAAAATGAATAGATAATGCGTGGTTATTGTAAGTGTGATTATCATCTTAAAAGGGAAAAAGACTATTTTAACTCATGTATATTTGAAAACTTGGTTCGCTGATTACAACCTCTCCTAATCCTGCCTGGAATAGCTTACCTTTTTGGCCGGGGAAACCCTTTATATAGTGTTAACTTTAATGTCACTAAGTACCTGTCCTTGCTGAGGGCTCTTATCATCATTAACATCATGATAAAGGGTTGTCACATTTAATTTAGTGTCTGCAACATTTTTATCAAACCGTATGTAAAGTGATAAACCCCGAATAGTCGCGAATAGTCACGAATACCGGCAAATACTAAATACCAATATTTAAAAATATGATAATGTTTTCTGGTGATATATGACTTCGGTCGAAAACGCTTAATGAATTTTCTCTTTAGTTGTTTTGTTTTAACATTTTTTTAGCGTATTATGTCACTCAATAATATGTATTCAACAACTGATTCTCTTCTTCAAGCACAACTGCTTCGTTGAATTATTAACTTACTATCGATCATTTGTAAGAAATGTTATCACGTACCAGGAAGATGATACGTTCATACAGAAAATACAGAAAATAGTGACGAGACTTCTGCTGGAGATGTGGAAGATAATAGACACAGTGCCACACGCATGAAATTTAATGAAAATGTTCCAGAATTAATTGGGTTTAGTTATAAATGTTACACGTATTGCTTTTAACTTGTTCTTTCCTTTTTGGATCTTTCTTTCATATATTTTTTATCTCTCTCGATCTCTTTTTTCCCTCTCTCTTTTCTCTCTCTTTCTCTTTCATTCGTTCTTTCTTTCTTTTTCTTTTCCTTAATTTCTCTCTGTCTGTCTGCCTGCCTGCCTAGCTCTCTGCATGTCTTTCTTTCTTTCTGTTTGTCGTTCAGCTTTCTTAGCACTTAGACAGTCTTCCTTAATGGATGTTTTTTACTCGTTTCCTTAATTTCAAATGAAGTCAGCTTCAGATACCAAGTTGAACACTTTCCCACTATAACGCGTCGTTCGAATTTTTTTAGTTTATTCTATATGAAAGAGAGCGACATGCAGCTCTGGTTTGCAGTAATTGACGCTTTTTATTCTTCATAAATATTATATTGAATACAAATTAAGCTTTCTTTCTTCCCATTAGAAAAAAGGTTCCTTGTTGTAACATCGATCGACTCCTTTTTGGTGGAAACAAACGTTTGCAGTTCCTAAAACTGAAAATCTAGACATACGCGAACAGGGACTGGTGAAGAGCAATTAACGCGGAGCACGAAGCCAGCAAGTCACTTGTATTAGTCGCTGACGGACCAATTGAATTATATGTTACTTAAGTAAAATCAATAATGAACGCCACTGCAAACCCATTTCCTTCTCAGGAAGCTGGTTTTAATATAATGTCTGATCCATTCTGATAAAGCGACTTGCTCATACACATACTTTAATTCGCATTAATTCAACAATTATATATCTAAGTTTGAATTTCCACTTAGGAGTTAGACTGAATAGACTGCAGCCATCAGCTTTTAAAAGCAAACCCATTTTTAAAAGTGTAGTGAACTATAGATTACTGACTGTCTGATTTAGAGAAAGGTTAACAATTCTGCTTATCGATGCGGGTATAATCGAGATGTTCATCTCCAAGACAAAACTCTACCAGCTTTGTCTGTTATATCACAGCGTGGGACAATCACAAACGGAGTCTTAAGCGGCTCCATGCTAGGTGAAAGCCCAAACATCGAAATGGAATTTAGAAGTTGGTATTAAGGAGGGAGAAAAACCCTCGAAGGACAGGAAAGAACCAATAACGCATGCGCAACTCTACTCATTGGCATTGGTGATAGGCGACGCAACTAGCAGCGTACACCAGCCGTGCTCTCCAAACAGGGTGGCACATGCAGGGGTTACGCGTGATTCGAACTTTTTTTAGACCGTGATTCGTGAAAATCAAAAAAATAAGTCCGTGATTTGTGAATGTCAGTCCTCCCATGATGCGTGATCTGCCTTTGAAGAACGTGATTTGTGAATGTCAGTCCTCCCATGATGCGTGATCTGCCTTTGAAGAACGTGATTTGTGAATGTCAGTCCTCCCATGATGCGTGATCTGCCTTTGAAGAACGTGATTTGTGAATGTCAGTCCTCCCATGATGCGTGATCTGCCTTTGAAGAACGTGATTTGTGAATGTCAGTCCTCCCATGATGCGTGATCTGCCTTTGAAGAACGTGATTTGTGAATGTAAGTCCTCCCATGATGCGTGATCTGCCTTTGAAGAACGTGATTTGTGAATGTCAGTCCTCCCATGATGCGTGATCTGCCTTTGAAGAACGTGATTCGTGAATCTATGAAAACATTGCCCTTGATTGCTGATCGATTCCCCCCTGTGCCACCCTGCACAAAGAACATCACTGTGCTGTAACTATAACATAAAATACCATATATATTTTATTCCATTTCATCCCATGTTTTCAAGAAAACATGTTATTAATATATCTAAATATATGTCCATAAAATACAAATATGAACCTCCAAAAAGCACTGGCCGGGCTTATATTCGTTTTGTACGGGCTTATTTTCGGGGACTGGCGGCAAATTGTTTTTGGGAAAGTTGCGTTACAAATATCGCTGGGGCAACTTTCGGATGGCATCTCAAAATACCATCTGCAGAACAATATTCTATTTGAACCTGGCATCTCTATAAAACAACAGCAAAATACTTGATTTTTTACTTTATTTTCCCCTTTGTAAGCAGTGGCGGATTCAGAGGGTGGTCACAGGGTGCCCGTGACTACCCCCTTTCTAGCTTGGAAGTAGTTGGTTAGTATAGCAAAAGGAGCATCTTCTTGATTTTTTGACCCCCCCCCCCCCCTACTCAAAATCCGAGATCCGCAACAGTTAATAAGATTCAGCTGCTGATATTTTGAAGACTTTTCAGTATCGCCGGATGAACACTCTTCTGTTCTTCAAGAAAGAATCGGATATCAAGAAGAGTTCACGATATGAAAGCAAACTGAGATATACGCAACATATGTTCCCAAGACAAACAATAAATTATTGAATAGTACATAGGAAATTACTAATTTCCGTTTCAAAAGAAGATCTTTAAATCATGCTTGATAAGATCGATCTTCTTATCTGGGTTGGATCCAGGGGAGGGAATAGTCTTTCTCCCTCTTCCGCGTTGCACCCCTCCCTCTGGGATGACTTTGCGCCCTGCACCCCTCCCTGAACAAAATCCTGGATCTGCCCCCGCTTATGATGTTCATTCCATTTTGCTTATTTATTTTGCAAGAACATATTGTCCCAAACCTAAGTGTCTGAAATACTTCAAAAGGAGAACATTCTGATCACTTTAAATCCGTTTTTAAAATGTCTTTAAGAATTCCCTTGTAAAACGTCACGTCGCGGTCTTCCTGTGTCGAGTCAATAATTGTTCGTTACGGCCGAAGAAACTTCGGAATTACGTCGTGCCTTGTCGCTATAGTACACATAAAAAACAACATGGCGTCTTCTACTATAAATAAAGTTCAAGATGGTATCGTATTTTCTTTGTTTATAACTTGAAAACATGGCCGAAGTACCTATTAAAGTTGCTGTACGGGTAAGAATGATGTTCTTTTGACTAAAAGACTTTAAAATAGTAGGTTTTGATCCTGGAAAACCTCGAAAATGAATTATTAGTGACATGATATAAGCTATTTGACGTTTGTAAATATGCATGCCAGCATATTTGTTACCGAGCAACATTGATATATGAGGTACAATGTGCTAGGATGATCCACACGATAATAAGGAAAAAATCGAGATTCTGTTAAAAAGTCAAAAAATTTAATACAACGTTTGAAGAAAGCTGAAAAAAGACCTCAAAACGCCTGATTGTTTAGTAACGGTGGACGTAGGTTCCTAACGACAGGAGTGTATGAAATGCCGTCCGTTAATTCTTAGCAGACTTGCGCTAAAAACAGATCTTTACACGCAGTACAACTCTTATTCCTTTTAAGTCCTTTTGATTTCTGCAAATATCAAAATAACCCCACCCCTCTATGTTGCTTATTTTGTACATGTAGCTCATATTTTAGATCATAGCTCATATTGTAGGTCATTGTACATCATTGTAGCTCATTGTAGATCACTGCACCGTTTAGTAGTTAACTACTTATTGTAGCACTCATTTCTTACAATCAAGCTCAGGGCCATGCAACATTTGAGACATACACTGTATATCTGCTGGGGGGGGGGGGGGGGGGGGGTGCTAACTTTTCTTTTGTGTACTAAAATGCTTCAAATTACATAACTAACACAACTATCTATGGGTGATGGCCAGCCCTTATTTTTAACCCAGATTATTAAACACTGCCATAATCTCATTTCTTTAGGTCCGTCCTTTGATTGGTCAAGAGAAGGTGCATAATGTTGCGCAGTGTGTGTATTGTGTGCCAAACAAGCCACAGTTGGTCCTTGGAAAAGACAGAGGTTTTACCTTTGATTTTGTATTCAACCCATCAACATCACAAGTACGTTAGTATGTATACCTATTGTTTTAATAAATATCCAGGTATTGAATGGTGGGTACCGAATGGTGTAGTATAAAATAGTTATAAAATGCTTACTCCTGAAATGCCATGGAATATCTCAGTTGTCATAATTTGTTGCCAGTGAAGGCTTGTTTGTGTACTTGATAATCATACGTCAAGTGCCTTGTGGGTATTTCATGGTACCCCACTCAAAACCATTGCATACTAGTATTTATTTAAGGAATAAAAAACAGTTTTCCGTGTATTATACTCTGATAAAGCAAGCAGGATGTGGAGAGAACACGAGAGAAGCGTAGGAAACCACGATGCGTAGCGTAATATCAAAGTTATTTTATAAAAAATGTTTAAGATACACATACTGTATATGTTTTTCAATATACAGTATCATAGAACTTCTCAAGAATTTAAGCATGTCTTTATTATCATAGGACTTACACAAGACTGATCTATGTACACAGGATTCATGATTAAAGTAGAATCACATTGTTTGACATAAGATATCATTACAGTATAACACACATGTTTCATAGTTTTTATAATAATACAATATGTACTTTAATTTCTAGGTTGAGGTATATGAGGCATGTGTAGAACCCTTAGTCAAGAGCTGTCTCCAAGGATACAATGCTACAGTATTTGCTTATGGGCAAACGGTTGGTCAACTGATATGTAGAATTACTCTATCAATACCTCCTCTTCAGCATTTATGAATATAGGACTCCACCAATATTGAGGCCAGAAGTTTTCTCGGGTTCTCTGTGCAGGGAAATGAATGAGAATAGAAACCTACATGTACACTTGGAAGAATCACACTTGCATGTTTGGGTGCCAATGAGAGGAGTCAGTGTATAACACTCACATTTCACCCTAAAAAGACTTCTCAACCACCTGTACTTTGTACTTAATACCCTTTTTTTCTGGACCAAATTATTACAGTATTAAAGTACTGTATGTTCAACAACCCAAAGAAGCATGACCCCACTAAAATATAGGTGTGACATTGTTAACATGTTGTACATGTAATGGCCATATAACTCGATTGTTAATGTGAATACGAGAAGTGACAGCATGACAATCTTTTGGTTGGATATTTACTGAATATTTTGAGCACTGTCCATTGCTCATTATCACAATTATGAGTGACATGAACTGTGAACTTACATATATCACATAAATCTTATTATTTGATAAACAGTCTGTTACATGTATGTAAATATTATAAGTTGAAATACACAGTTCATGTCACTCATAATGGTCATGTCCAGTGCTCAAAATATTCAGTAAATATCCAAAACCAAAAGATCGTCATGTTGTCGTCACTTCTTGTATTCACATTTATAGTCTGTGTGACATTACTTGTACATAGATTATATTATGGTGGACATGATCAATTTGTTAATTTTCCATGGCATGACTTCCTTCCATGACTTTGTGTTTTCTGACAATAATGAGTGGTTCAAAAAAATTATCCATACCCTTAACCATGGAGGAAATCAGACACTTTTGATTGAGGTCCACAAAATCCCTGTTTTCTTGATGACAAATTGTATGGTTTAAATTGTCAGGGTTCTGGCAAGACATACACAGTAGGGGGCTTGGATACTGGAGTCCTCAGTGACAATGAGTTTGGTATCATACCTAGAGCTGTCAAACAGATATTCCAAAACATTGAGGTATTAAAGTTATTTGTTATTGTTATGCATTTTACTCACTATATCATCACTTGTGGTTGGCTGAGAGCATTTAGTGTGTCATTACCCTATAGCAGGGCTCAAAATAACGGCCAGTCATACGCCAGTCAAGATGTCCAGCCAAATACGTTTTTGACCAGCCATTGCAAATTTTCGGAAATAATTAAAATAATTAACTAATAGTAGTTTTCATTTAATTAATAATTTGTGCCGTGGAAAGATCTGCAAATGTGTGCGTTTAATAGCCTCAATAATTAAGCTATGCCAGTTGTGGATAATGATAAAGGACCAAGGCACAAACTAAATGAACAACAAATAGCTTTATTGCCACAAGGGATATGAGCAATACAAAACTAAACAAAGATAGCTGACTTGTAGGCCTAATGTCACATGACTTATAACAAGTACTGCTGACCGGTACTGGCGCTAACATATTTTCACTAAAATCATTATTAATCACAATTGTTGGTGGCCTAAACATTACTGCTGATAGACATACTCTATGCAGGTCCCATCAGCCGTTAGCCACCTGGAAATTGCATGCAACATGGCTGCTGTAAAACCACTCTTAGACTATAATTATTGTTTACCATTAGTTCTTCTACCAAATAATTTTTTTTTTTGGGTTTCTGAGCAGGAAAACCAACAGAAAATTGCTTATGAGGTACATGTGTCTTATATTGAGATCTATCTGGAAGAACTGAGAGATCTTCTTGACTTAGAAACATCAAGCAAGGACATACATATAAGAGAGAATGAAAAGGGGGATACAGGTAATTATATATAGTACAATACAGTACAATACAATGTAGGGTTAATCAGGCAGAGCTGAACAGATCTAGAATTGCCCAGCAGATTGTTTCATTCCTAAGCTTAAAGCTAGGCTTAAGTTTTGCTTTCAAATATTGGATAACTTTATTTACATGACTTACATTATATTATGATCTTAACATGCTCTGGCAGCCCAAAGAAAACAAATCATTAATAAGGTTTAATACTTTCAATTGTGTTTTTTAGTTTTAATTGGAGCTACAGAACAGTTGGTAGATACAATAGATGAAGTGATGAGCTATCTAGACACAGGATCTTCAGCCAGACAAACAGGAACAACGAACATGAATGAAGCTTCCAGTAGATCTCATGCTATATTCACATTATACATAAGTATGTGATTAAAAGAACATGAATGAAGCTTCCAGTAGATCTCATGCTATATTCACATTATACATAAGTATGTGATTAAAAGAACATGAATGAAGCTTCCAGTAGATCTCATGCTATATTCACATTATACATAAGTATGTGATTAAAAGAACATGAATGAAGCTTCCAGTAGATCTCATGCTATATTCACATTATGAATAGACATGAATGTAGCATCCAGTAGATCTCATGCTATATTCACATTATGAATAGACATGAATGTAACATCCAGTAGATCTCATGCTATATTCACATTATGAATAGACATGAATGTAGCGTCCAGTAGATCTCATGATATATTCACATTATGAATAGACATGAATGTAGCATCCAGTAGATCTCATGCTATATTCACATTATGAATAGACATGAATGTAGCATCCAGTAGATCTCATGCTATATTCACATTATGAATAGACATGAATGTAGCATCCAGTAGATCTCATGCTATATTCACATTATGAATAGACATGCATGTAGCATCCAGTAGATCTCATGCTATATTCACATTATGAATAGACATGAATGTAGCATCCAGTAGATCTCATGCTATATTCACATTATGAAAAACCATTGTATAGACATAGCATATAGTTTTGATGCTAAAATTACTGTTATTGTGATGTTTGCAGGTCAAAAGCCAATAATTATTGCTGACATGGATGACAATCATATGTTTGAAGCAAACCAACCAACTATGTATACAGATGAAGAGGAACAGGATATTGGTAAAATCAGACATCATGATCTCTCCCCATTTTTGTAATTTGCTTTTTTAGATATTTTTTTTTTGTTCTAACCATGGTGCTAATACTTGTGACTTACTGCACCATGGGTATCCAGCATTGTGTTGGGTGTCAGTCAATAGGAAGGAAGCCCTTGTCAACACAAGTCATTAGTGTATCCTGGGTAGATATCAGGATTGTGATTAGTTTGGGAGAATTCGAGATATGAGACTTTGTTATAGGCAGACTCAGTAGATGTCATCATAATGCATAAATTTGGTCCACATGTATACCCAGGGCTCAAAACAATGGCCGGCCAATTGCAAGATGTCCGGCCAAATACATTTTTGACCGGTCATTGCCGATTTTGGACGGCCAAAAATGACTATGTACTTATTGACTGAGTGGGAGGTCCGAACGGGAAAATATTTGGCTCGAGGTCCTGAAGTACGGAACGAGCGCAGCGAGTTCCGTGCCAAGGACCGAGAGCCAAATATTTTCCCGTTCGGACCGACCTTAACTCAGTCAATAAGCATTTTATCATATGATCGATTTCAAAGCGTTTTTAATAAATGCGAATCAAAATCGGCAGCGAGTCCGAACGGCGAGTCCGAACGGGAAATTATTACACTTTTCGGAAAAGCGTATTTTTCTTGCTGACGCCATTTTCCCCAAAGGTTTTTTTTAGAATCACGCGTACAGTGAAATACGGTCATATGATAATAATAATTAACCAATTGATAGTAATTTTCATTAATAGACCGGTCCGGTCCGGTCTGGTCTGGTATGGTATTATATTGTATTTGATTGTATTGTTCTATTTTTGCATACAAATACTACATACAAATTTGTGCATTAACCCCTTCCTTCATAGTTAATAGAAGGGAATGATCCCTATCTTTTAATTACTGTATGCTTCCTTGAAGTTTGAAGAAATTAAAGTTATTTAAGTATGATGTGGTTGAGCTTATGAGTTTTCTGCTGTTGATTTTCAGATTATAGTGACTACAAGTATGCTAAGTTTCATTTTGTTGACCTGGCTGGTTCAGAACGAGCTGATAGAACAGGCAATGTTGGAGAGAGGTTCAAAGAATCAGTGCAGATTAATAGTGGACTGCTGTCTCTGGGAAATGTCATAAGTGCATTATCAGACCACAGAAAAAAGGTAATACTAAAAACATGAAGTTGCTACCTTCACTATCAGGGCATGGCTGACTCACAGATCAAACCATAAAACAACCTCTGGGCTGATCTAAGTCAAGGCATGGCTAACTCACAGATTGAACCCTGAAACAACCTCTGGGCTGATCTAAGTCAAGGCATGGCTAACTCACAGATTGAACCCTGAAACCACCACTGGGCTGATCTAAGTCAAGGCATGGCTAACTCACAGATAGAACCCTGAAACAACCTCTGGGCTGATCTAAGTCAGGGCATGGCTAACTCACAGATAGAACCCTGAAACAACCTCTGGGCTGATCTAAGTCAGGGCATGGCTAACTCACAGATAGAACCCTGAAACAACCTCTGGGCTGATCTAAGTCAGGGCATGGCTAACTCACAGATAGAACCCTGAAACGACCTCTGGGCTGATCAAAGTCAGGGCATGGCTAACTCACAGATAGAATCCTGAAACAACCTCTGGGCTGATCAAAGTCAGGGCATGGCTAACTCACAGATCAAACCCTGAAACAACCTCTGGGCTGATCTAAGTCAGGGCATGGCTAACTCGCAGATCAAACCCTGAAACAACCTTTGGGCTGATCTAAGTCAAGGCATCTAGCCTAACTCTAAGACAGAATTGGAATTTAACAAGTTAGGTTTTTTGGAGGGAGTAAACCAGAGAACCTGGAGAAAAACCCTTGAATCAAGGAAGAGACCTACCTAGTAAACTCTATTCACATGTGACACCGAGTCCAGGAATCCAACCTGAGACCCCAATATATTGGGAAGAGGTTTCTGGGAATCAAATAGAATCATTAGGGTGGCCTAAATTCCAGGGTACAATTTGAAGGTTTTTGCTGGGTGTGATTGGTGACTAGATTCTTTTTTTTTTCTTTTCAATTTTATGTAGATCATGCATGTGCCATACCGCGATAGCAAAGTAACTCGCTTGCTTAAAGACTCACTTGGTGGTAATGCAAGGACAGTCATGATCACTTGTCTCAGTCCTGCTGAACAAGATTTTGGAGAAAACCTGAATTCCCTAAAATATGCTACCAGGGTATGTTAGTAGACTTCTTTGACTTGGGTGTAATTATTTGCCATAATTTTAAGATCAGTTTCATGTCATTCACTTGGGAATAAGATTCTTTGTTCAAGGGGTGGAATATGCAAGAACAACACCCCAGATCCCCTGTCAGCCAATTATATTTTGTTAGGTGGGCTTTATCTTTTTCGGCTCAAGGTGGCATGCCACTCTCTGGGCTTTCGTTCCTATGTTTGGTTATTGCTTGATGATATGGTATTGAAAAGCTAAAGGCATTATAACATTGAAAAAAACATTCAAATATTGTATATGATAAAATAAAGTGCTCTATGGTCTATAATCATGTGTTAATTGTTCATATTCTTTCTTCAGGCTCGAAATATTCGCAATAAACCTGTCATAAACAGAGATCCACAGAACTTAAGACTTGCTGCCATGCAGGATCAGATTATGGTAAAAATATTTAATTCACTTGTATAATTGTAAGTTGAAGGTGCCGTTAATGTTCCTTGCAACTTGTGTCACAATTTCCTTGTCAGAAAACACCTTATTAATGAGGGCACAAGGTGATGTAATTGGTTGTATAGAATACTTTAGTGATGTCAATGTGAACCAAGTGGGATGACAGCACTTTTTTACCATGGTTATTTTAGGCATTACGAGAAGAATTGGAAAAGCGTCAGGTCTCAACAGTACCAAGTACCACAGTAGATGATAAAGCAAGATTGGAGAAAATAGATGAACAACTAAAGAGGTACAAAAGAAAAATAATGTCTTTGTAAAAAGACTTACTTCTGTCATCATATATTTTTCTTTAAGGGTTATCATGAGGGGAACATGCCTCTTGTTCAAGCACTCTCCCACAGTGCAAACTAAACCCCCATTTTAGATTAATACGATTAAACTTTAGAATTTTGTTTGTTTGCATTAGAAAGATTTTAATCCTTAGGGAAGAAGAATTATTTCGTTTTGACCCTCAGATTAGGATTTAGTGTTGCTATTTTCATTATAGATATCGTGGGTTATGTGAAGCTTACACACGATGTGCTGTGAGTGCCTCTGCACTACTCAGGTCATTCCACAGCAATGGTACTATGAATAAAGCACAAACCAACCAGTATGAAGACTGGATGAACATGCTGGATGAGATAACCAATAAACATGTTATCAACACCAGCCAATCAGATGCTAGTTATATGAAGATGGTAGAGAAATTGAGGATGGAAAATATCAAGGTATGATATCATTTCTGTTGATACCATGTGCCGTAAGCTTCAGAATCAACGACTTGACAACTACTCAATGCATCAAGGGATATGTTGAGTATCAATGAACCCACATATCACATGTTACAATAATTGCTATGAAGGCTACATACATCATTATCTTTATTATTTTTATATTGTTTGATTTTTTCCTTTCTGTTATTACACCCCTAAAAGTCCACACGAGGATGCACCTAATTCAACCACCATATTCCTAATTGCCCACATGCAAGCTCAGTTTGTTTTGAATTTTCATCTTAAAATGAAAGGACTTTCAAATGTTTAATAAACTAAATGTGTGTAAAGTAGTGATAAAGCATGTACTATATTCTTTCAAAGAAAGTCCTATTCATTATGTTAGATACATTCATTAAGTTCATACATTGTAAACAAATAGAGTCATTCAAAAAACAAGTTCGGACCATTTACTGATTTATTTACAAGACAACTCTCTTTATTGCAGTACAAATCTGAACTGTCTAATGATGAAGAAATATTTGCTAAACAGTCTCGTGAAATAGACAGTCTGAGAAGAAAGTTAAAAGACATAGAACAACATAAGAGAATGTTCACACAAAAGCTGCAGGAGTTTAACCTGATCATCAAGAAGAAAGATGACCAGTTATTCGAACAGCAGCTTCAACTTAATGAAGCCATGCTGAAGGGACATGAGCAGTCTACTGTAGCACCAGGTACGTACTGTGATACAATGCTGAAGGGACACGAGCAGTGTACTATAACACCAGGTATGTACTGTGATACAATGCTGAAGGGACACAAGCAGTCTACTGTAGCACCAGGTATGTACTGTGATACAATGCTGAAGGGACACGAGCAGTCTACTGTAGCTCCAGGTATGTACTGTGATACAATGCTGAAGGGACACGAGCAGTCTACTGTAGCACCAGGTATGTACTGTGATACAATGCTGAAGGGACATGAGCAGTCTACTGTAGCACCAGGTATGTACTGTGATACAATGCTGAAGGGACATGACCAGTGTACTATAACACCAGGTATGTACTGTGATACAATGCTGAAGGGACACAAGCAGTCTACTGTAGCACCAGGTACGTACTGTGATACAATGCTGAAGGGACACGAGCAGTGTACTATAACACCAGGTATGTACTGTGATACAATGCTGAAGGGACACGAGCAGTCTACTGTAGCACCAGGTACGTACTGTGATACAATGCTGAAGGGACACGAGCAGTGTACTATAACACCAGGTATGTACTGTGATACAATGCTGAAGGGACACAAGCAGTCTACTGTAGCACCAGGTACGTACTGTGATACAATGCTGAAGGGACATGACCAGTGTACTATAACACCAGGTATGTACTGTGATACAATGCTGAAGGGACACGAGCAGTGTACTATAACACCAGGTATGTACTGTGATACAATGCTGAAGGGACACAAGCAGTCTACTGTAGCACCAGGTGTGTGCTATGACATCACTCATTGTTCTCATTCTCATATCTTTGTTTTTCCAATTATAAGTTATTTTGATATTTTCAGGTTATGGTCGCTCGAGAGCTAACACAGCTCCAACAGATACCACTGACAAAGACACCAACCATATGGGAAGAGACCTGCATAGCAGCCCACCCACTGTAAGTTGCTGTTATCTAATTTTTTGCCACCAAGTAGTATGTTTGGTGTAATGTTTGTTGCCATTTAAGACCATGTTTCATTCCCTATAGTATCATTTAGACTTTGTTTAATGGTTGCACATGAGAAGACACTTCAATTTGCTTACAACTCAAACAAAGAATCTTATTGTCAAGACATGTGTCATTCCCTATAGTATCATTTAGACTTTGTTTAATGGTTGCACATGAGAAGACACTTCAATTTGCTTACAAATTAAACAAAGAATCTTATTCTCAAGAGAATGACACATAGTCTGATAATGGAAAGCTAAGGTAGTTCATTCCTTCCTTGGTCGTTGATGGTGGTCACTTTTTTTCAGTTATCTGCAGATCGATTGATTCAAGGTTTTCGTGCTAGGAGCCAGTTACTGATGAGAAGATATGAAGAGAGAGATGAGGTCTTGTGTACACTGTCCGAGTCAAGTGAAAGTGAAGACGAAGAAGAAGAAGACGAAGAAAAGGAACATTCACGGTAGCACATGATAACACAATGTGGCTTGCAAGTTCTGTTTTGCCGCTAGGGCCTGATACAGTCCATTCCCAGACATCATCTCTCAACTTATTATGAATTACCTAGTCTATTATGATCAAAAGATACCTTCCTTAAGTTCTGATATGGCCTTTCCGTTATTTTACAGGGAGCTTGGAAGAACTTGGAAGGTTAGAGGAAATCGTATTGGAGAAGGAGCTACTTATAATGTAAGCTGTTAGACCTTTTTAGCTTTTCCCCCTTTCCTCTCTCCCTCCCTCCATCCGTGCAACCATCTATCCATCCATACATTCATCCGACCGTCCGTCCGACCGTCCGACCGTCCGTCCGTCCGTCCGTCCGTCCATCATTCCGCCCGTTCATCCATCTATCAATTTTTCATTTATCCATTTCATGATAATAATTTTACTGAAATTCAGTTTTTTCATCATTCATGAGAAGTTTATCTTCTGATATCCATTTCCTTATGTCCGCGACACGTTACGTTCCATGGCATTAACAGCATCAGATTGCCCATCCTCTTCTCTTGGACTGAATGACACATACAGCTGTGTGTTGTCTGCATAGCAATGAACGTTTGGTAAATGCCCATCTATGATGTCAAATAGTTTGCCAGCGCACATTGTAAACAGTAGTGGGCCTAAGCAAGAACCTGGGGAACTCCGCAGTCAAGGTCGAAACTATCTGAAAGAGAACCATTGACGGAGACGCGCTGAGACCTTCCGGATAAGTATGAATGGAACCATCTAAGTGCAGTACTACACATCCCAAGTTTTGATGACAGTCTCTGAAGTATGATAGCATGGTCCACAGTATCAAATACTGCACTGAGATCCGGCTAAAAGGACTAGTAATGACACATGCTGTTTATTCATGTTCAGTAGCAGATCGTTTTTTATTTTAAGCAGCGCTGTTTTTGTGCTGTGGTGCTTCCTGTAATAAGACTGTCATCCATTTTTTCATTCGTTGTTTGTGTTTTATAGACAGAGGACACCAGTAATGATTTGTTAAAGAGTCTACGGTCCAGTACCCAAGTAATAAATCAAGAAGTAAAACAAACTGAAATGAAGCTTCTAGAGGCCCAGCACAGACTGAGAGATTTGACTATCAACATCAGGTAAATGGGAAAAAAGGATGGTGTAGCAGTAGTGGCTTCTCACCTCTGGGGTCTCGGGTTCGATTCCTGGAATGGCCATCATAAGTTTTTAGATCTTGTTAGATATCTCACTGGATTCACTGAGTTTTTTCTCTCAAGGTTCTTCGGTTTTCTCTCCGTATAACCTAACACACTAAATTCCAACTCCATTTGAGAGTTTAATAGTACCCTACCTATTTTAAACTTGCTAAAGCTGTACTCTGGAGTCATTTGCTTTATCACATTTTGAGAAGAAACAAAGAAACAGTACTCAAGAGAATGACATGTGGTCTGAGTTAGCTTATTAATAATGACAGGCAGTGTAAACTTGCACGTGATTACAGGATGGCAATGACATCCATGACATCGGTGACAAACGTACTACAAGTTGTGCTTCTCTTAACGATTCTATATTGTTCTGCCAATCCCTTTATATCTACATACAGCATGCGCGCACATTTTCTATTTCTTTGATATTTCCAGACAAAATAGATAAACATTATAACCCTTTTCATGTTTTCTAAGGCAAAAGGAGGAGCTGATCAAAGAGCTTATGAAGAGCGAACAAGAAGAAAGGAAAATGAAGAAGCATTTCTCGAAAAAATTTCAGAGTTTACAGAGTGAGGTGGAAACAGCAAAGAAGGAAGTAGATGAAAGCAAAAAGATCCTAGAGGAAAGCCGAACTAAAGCAGATGTTGAAAGTAGTGAGAAACAAAAGATAGAAATGGAGTATAAGAAGAAACTACATGCTATGGAGTCAAAACTGCAAGCACTCAAGAAAAAACAAAAGGTATGCGGCAGAAGTTTTTGTTTATTGGGTTTATTAAGTGACACACTAGTGACACACTAGTAGATTAATATAATCTGTTGCACTCTAGCTTATTACAATAAGAATTATTACTATCTGACATTGTTGGAAATTTGATTGACGGAAGCCAAAATCCCAGACATCGAGTAATGTAGTTAGTTGCCTGGATCACGTAATTATGGAAATGGAGAGAAGAAGAATATAACACAGGTATTGTTTTTTAGGACGGAGAAAGATTAACCTCCTTTCATCAAGAAAAAGAGAGGAAGCTCAAAGAGTTAGAAGGTCACATGGAACGAATGAAGAACCAACAGGAGACTGTGAGCAAACGGTTGAAAGAAGAGAGTGAGAAGAAGAGTAGACTGGAACGAGACTTGAGTAAGCACGTGCAGAGGATCAAAGAACTGGAAAAACAGGGAGAACAACAGCAGAAGATTATTAGACGTAAAACAGAACAGGTGGCTAATGCACAAAGAAGGCTGAGGACGATCACTAAACAGGGTTCTGATGACAAGCAGGGGTATGTAATTATTAATAATATAGTCTTCTGTTAGCTCAAGTCATTGTGTTAAGCTTATCAGTGCTCCTCGCAACAGTGGGTTGCAGTTGCTCTGACAGGGTATGTTGCACCAGGCAATGTTTAATGCAACTTGTATCACACATGGGAATTTACTGGCTGTCATAACAAATTGCTGCAAGACAAGCTTCAGGAGGGCAATGTCTGGATATTGTTATGAAAAGTAATAGCTTCGTGTGCTAAGACACAGCAGTCATTTGCAGTCATTACCCATCCATTCACCCACCCACCATAAGAATGTTAGTACGAAAATGTGTGCAAAACCTGTGTTATAGACTATCTTGTGACAAGAACATGGTGTTATATTCAGGGATGATACGATTGGCTATCAGAAAAAGCAGCAATGGTTAGATTCTGAGATAGAGAAGGTCCTTCAGCAGAAACAAGCAATGGAAGCCCTTGAGGAAGACTTGAAAAAGCGTGAAGAAATTGTGAAGAACAGAGAAGCCATGATAAACGAGAAAAGTGCTTTGGAGATTAAGAAACTACGATCCAGTCAAATACTAAACAAGGTATGTAATATGGCCCTCCGGTCGCTCACAGCGACTTAAAGTTCCCCTTTCAATTCTATTTAAATTGGGCTCCCTGTGTCGTCCCTAGTTTAGCCAATGAGAAGGCAAGGCTTCCCATAGTCCACTAGTTTATACAAAACTGTGGCATTAATATTGGTAATGACAAATTGGGTTTTATGGGGAAAGAATTTGAAGCATAGACCCTTTTCCAACATGGCAGCCGCAAATTCCAACAAGTTAATATTAAACTGAGTAAAAAACCATAAGCAGCATTAAAAAGAGCATCTTTAATTTCAAATATTCATTACGTCAGGTGTTATATCAAACAAACATCTGTAGATTTGTTGATTTTTAACTTAAGTTTTCTCGGCTGATGCTTTTTCAGTTTTTCAGTGAGCATACTGTTGGGGCTTGCTTCATATATTAGTACACAAGGGAGCATACTCTTGGGGCTTGCTTCATATATTAGTACACACAAGAGGCATACTGTTGGGGCTTGCTTCATATATTAGTACACACAAGAGGCATACTGTTGGGGCTTGCTTCATATATTAGTACACACAAGAGGCATACTGTTGGAGCTTGCTTCATATATTAGTACACACAAGAGGCATACTGTTGGGGCTTGCTTCATATATTAGTACACACAAGAGGCATACTGTTGGGGCTTGCTTCATATATTAGTACACACAAGAGGCATACTGTTGGGGCTTGCTTCATATATTAGTACACAAAAGAGGCATACTGTTGGGGCTTGCTTCATATATTAGTACACACAAGAGGCATACTGTTGGGGCTTGCTTCATATATTAGTACACACAAGAGGCATACTGTTGGGGCTTGCTTCATATATTAGTACACACAAGAGGCATACTGTTGGGGCTTGCTTCATATATTAGTACACACAAGAGGCATACTGTTGGGGCTTGCTTCATATATTAGTACACACAAGAGGCATACTGTTGGGGCTTGCTTCATATATTAGTACACACAAGAGGCATACTGTTGGGGCTTGCTTCATATATTAGTACACACAAGAGGGATACTGTTGGGGCTTGCTTCATATATTAGTACACAGAAGAGGCATACTGCTGGAACTTGCCCCATATATTAGTATATGAGTTCGAAAGTTTGCAAGGAATTTTGGATAAAAAATAAGCTAGTTTGATTGATTACTGTTTTTCATTCGCCACGAAATCCTCGCGCTAGAAACAAGTTTGCACGTGGGAGCATTTTCGAGTTTATTCAATGTGCCCCCGTTTCATGCTCCTAAATATTTAACCAGCTTGATATTATGGAGCGCGTTTCACCGGGTGAAAATTCACCAATTACACCCATACACAGCTTTGCTCCAGGACCATTACCAGGGAACAAAACCCTGCGCGTTTACCGACCTTTTAGTTGTTTTATATTATTGTTTTATGTTCAGGACATTCTACGATTGTCTACTCAGCTAATGAAAGTCGAGCGAGAAATACAGGAAAGAGAAGTGTCAGCGCCAGGTATGTACCACATAATTTAAATTTTGTGTAATTTTAACATGAAAATGCGGAAAGAAAACTCTCGAAGCACATAGTCTATCACCTGGGCTCAGGTTTCGGCTCACTTAAGGAGACCAAATAAAACCTATTGGATTTTAACAGTCACTATATAAGGACTATGAAAACATATGTTGGACATTACCAAACTATAGCTTTCCTATTAAACTAAGGGGATGAAATACACTGACATGGACCGAGCAGGGGACTGGGACCGAGTTCCTTAAAACAAGTCAAATAAACTCATATTCGGGAAAAATCATTAAAAATGACAACATTAGTATGGATCAATAGTATTGGAGTGTGTATTCATTCACTTTAGGGTTTTTAAGATCATTTTTGATAAAATAAAACAAGTCTAGGACCCAGTCCCCCTCTCCTGATGTCAGCAAATGTCATTAAATGTCCCTTTGGTCAGTATTTTTACGGTACAACCCTTGGATTTTAATACAGCTGAAGCTATCTCTTAGTCCTACACCTATTAACCTACTTCTGATAATTCATGCATTATTCACGATCTATATGCATACTTAACTATAAAGAATGAGTGTTTCCTGAAGTATGTAATGCGTATGAAGGTGTATATATACATAATATTTGGCTTATGCAGTCCTACAATGCCTTAGTTGAGCATTATATTGAGTGCACACTGTTTCACTCTTACATAAAACGAATGAAGTATAGTTCTCCTCGTGATCAATGTCATCATCGTGGTTGTCTACTGTTCTTCGCAGCCCATGTAGTCTGCACATATCTGTGCACATATCTGTGCACTTGACACCAGCTTTTAAGCAGTCAACAACAAAAATCAATAGTGTATATTTCCTCATAGGAAAAGTTTACTGAAATTCAGCCATTTAAGGCGCAGAAATATGAGCAAAAAAATCATACAACTTGTCACTCAACATGCATTGTTGGGTTGCAACTTGCAGAGTTAATGTTGCTTGTATTACTATCCCGTGCGACGATAAAATTATTGCGTGACTTGTTTGCACAAAGTAGGAGCTCTTCCTACTCTTTTCAACAATACGATTTGTTGTGAAGGGTGGTTTCATGAGCAGCATTCGCTCTGCAACTTCCAAAACAGCAATGTTGCTAGACAAGTGACACAATTTTGTTGCTTGTAATTATGCCCCTGTTCAAAAATTCTGCTTGAAATATGTAATCATAAAACATGAAACATTTAGGATGAACGACGATGGGCAATATTTTACTCTTTACATTCCCTCTTTTTGATCGCACAAGGGAGCTGGTACCGCAGTAATATCCCTGTGAGAATGCATTGTCCTTTTTACCATAGGTATCACATTTTACACAAATTCCTCTGATAAACTGAAAAGATCCTCACCTAACCAATTAACACGAATGCTCAACTAAGGCATTACAGGACTGCATAACCCAAATATTATGTACATACCATGTATGTATGTACCTTCATACGCATTATATACTTCAGGAAACACTGATTCTTTATAGTTAAGTATGCATATAGATCGTGAGTAATGCACGAATTATCAGAAGTTTTAAGTAGTCTACTTTATATATGTAGGTTAATAGGTGTATGACTAAGAGATAACTTCAGCTGTAATAAAATCCAAGGGTTATACACTACAAAAATCGACCCCAGGGGCATTTAATGACATTTGCTGACATCAGGAGAGGGGGACTGGGTCCTAGACTTGTTTTATTTTATCAAAAATGATCTTAAAAACCCTAAAGTGAATGAATACACACTCCAATACTATTGATCCATACTAATGTTGTCATTTTTAATATTTTTTCCCGAATATGAGTTTATTTGACTTGTTTTAAGGAACTCGGTCCCAGTCCCCTGCTCGGTCCATGTCAGTGTATTTCATCCCCTTAGTTTAATAGGAAAGCTATATTTTGGTAATGTCCAACATATGTTTTCATAGTCCTTATATAGTGACTGTTAAATTCCAATAGGTTTTATTTGGTCCCCTTAAGTGAGCCAATAAAGTGAAAAAACCGGTCTCAGGTGATAGACTAACAGGAGTAAACCACCAAACAACTCTACTGAGAAACGACATCGAGTTCGGGAATCGGAATGGTGCGCCCTTGAATTTACTATATTTGTTTGATGACAGGCAGTGATGATTCTATTAAAAAGACACTTAGCGGATTCCTTCAAACTAGAGATGAGCTACATAAGCAAAGGAATCTATTGGAAAATAAGCTGCAAGATGGTGAACTACTTGATCCAAGCGAGGAAAGGAGGTGGGAATATTATATATTATATCTGTTCGTTCTCTCTCATTTGTTTTCACTAGATGCGCATAATCGTCGATCGCGACGAAGTACGTTTTACACCAGATTTCATGAGTGTAAAAAGTGACATCACAAATGACGGTTACAGAGTGGCGCGGACGCGGTACGGAATGTTTTCAAGCATGGCGCGTCGGCACTGTCACGGTCACGGGACGGTTACGGAGTGGCGCGGGATATTTTCATACGTGGCAAGATACTGACAGCGTCATGGCACACTGCACGATTACGGAGTGGAGCGGACATGGTACGGAATGTTTTCATACATTGCAAGGCACTGACACGGTCACGGCAAGGCGTGGTTAAGATACCGAGTATTTTCATACATGTTACGGCACTGACACGGTCACGGCAAGGTGTGGTCATAGCCATATGGAAACCGCTATAATGGACGTCAATCAGGGCGTTTCCACGGGCACGTGCCCTTGACAATTTTGTGTTTCCCAACAACAGCATGTTGTCAAAGATTTGACATGCAATTCTGAAGAATAGATTTCATCTTGCCTTTATCCTACAAGCTTACAAAATAACTGTACTCCGACTGAATCCTCGCTCAAGCAAACTTTCCTACTTATGTGATGTCATATAATCTAGAATGTTCCTTTTTCTAAATATAGCTATTACGTAATTCTAGAACATTTTTAAAGACGTGCACAAAAACATGCAAACAAGTTCTAGAAACTACTAGAAAGATATACTAGTTGTACAATGGTTCCTCGTGGCATACCGTGGAATATCCCACGAGTCACTTGTAGTTTCTAGTATACAAAGAAAATACAATTGATGAGTGGGATATCCACGGTATGCCACGAGAAACCATTGTATAACCATTTTATCCCATACCATAGAAAATACAAATGCGTTGATTCAACGCGCAGTGCATGATGGGAAGGAAGAGTGGAATACCGACGAATATACAATGGCTTTCCTGCTTTCTGATTGGCTGTATTTTCTATCCGCACTGCTGTTAAGAACGACTATAACTTGTTTATTGTATTTCTGTTGCAGGTTGATAGAACTGGACGAGGGCATCGAGGCATTAGAGGCTGTTATCGAATACAAAAGCGACTCAATAGAAAACAAACAACAGCAGTTACAAACTAATGATGATTTGAACATCGAACTGAAAACTGAAATCAAATCGCTTCCAAGAGAAGAAGCCACGAACCTGCTGTCTAAATACCTGGATAAAGTTATCCAATTAAGACAAACTGAAGCTAAACTGCAACTGGATTGTAACGATAAGGATGTAAAGATCAACGAACAAGAAAGAATCATAGGAGAATTACAAAGAGGGTTGCAGCAGGCTCTAATGGCGGCTGAACGCAAGGTCATTAATCTGCAGAAAGAACACGAACAAAAGATACAGTTTTTGATGAGTCAAGTGAGAGATGCTGAAAGTGCCGTTTATGACGAAGGCAAAGAAAGGTAGGTATCAGTCCATTCAACATGATAACCTAGTGCGACAAGTGCCCAAAACCCGCACTCGTTTTCACTCGTATGTGAAGTAAAGGTCATGTTACACGATAAAAGTTATCTCAGAAACTGCCAGTGCGCAATTAATGGCAGAGTTGCGAGAAAATTGTCACGATAAATTGCATCAATTACTTTCTGAAACCTTTTGGTGGGAAAGTGTTATGTAAAGTATAACTCTACTTTTTCACTTGTGCAACTGAAACTTGGGTCGCTAAGCAACCTGTTGAAACTGGGTTACTTTTCAGTATATGTATATGAGTGAGTATGAGTATGTATATGAGTCAGTATATGTATATTTACAAATACTGACCAACAGAAAAGTAAAGAAAGCAAGCATTGATGTCTTGGTGGCGAATCGTCCCTTTTTCACAAGCAATTACTCATATATTGAATTATTTTGTATATTTTAGTGAGAAAGATTCCCGTGTCCAGCAGTTAGAGCGTGATGTTTATTACTACAAAAAGACCTGTAGAGACCTAAAGAAGAAACTACGAGAGAAAATGTCTGTAGGGATTGACAGTACGGACATGACAGCCGCAAGTTACAGAACTGACACGGGAAAGGAGGTAAAGTATAAAAAAAAAAAAAAAACACAGAAATTATGGAATAGAGAATGAGGAGTGTTTCAGGTGGTAACACTTAGGGGATCAATATTACATCAATTATATGACTTCTAGTTTTATAGTACAACTATGAGTATATATTTTTGCTATTTGGTATTCAAAAGTAGACCTTTGTTTCTATTTCTATTTGCAGCAATCCATTGATAAAAGCACAACGATTAGGAACCAAGCATCCTACTCAGTTAGATCAGCATCTGTAGACACCAAACACAAGTATGTTAAGTTCTTTATCATAGCCGTGACTTGTTAATAATAAAAGCGAGTGTTGAATCCACATACTGATAAGATAATCTATACATGGACAGAAAGAGTCCTGGAAGACGATTACAGAGCTCAAGTCCTACTCAAGATGAATCACAGGCCGATTTAGTCCAAGGTGAGAGATTGGGGTACATATATGTATTCAATATGCTGAACAACCAGAAAAGGCATGTGTATATATCTCCGGTGTTCTGCCAACCCAAAGTACAGCACATCAAGCTATTTCATATCTTTTACAAAATACAAATCAGAGTAGCCATTACATTGAGGGCACTCGAACCGTCAACACAGTTGTTTTTTGACATTTTGAATCGTCCAACCAGAAGCCAGATTCACAATAAGGCTCTGAGATTATGCTAAGGTTAGCTAACTAAACATACTGCCAAAGCCTTATTATGAAGTGTTGATGGTTGGAGTGTCCGCACTGTAAATGCACGCGAGGTTTAGGACAGTTAACTTTACAATTGTTGTTTGTTTGTTTGTTTATTTTTTCTCTCCTGTGCCTTAATTGGTTTCTCCGGGTTCTCCAGTCCTCCCTTCGCAAAATTTAACTCCTAAATTCCAGTAGAATGCAGTGGAAGAATGAAGAGCCACTGTGTGGAATCCACTTTAATTCTCATTTCTATTTTATTTTATCTTTTACATTAATAACGGAACGGTTTTTTTCCAGATTCAATTGAGCCTGCACATAATCCATGGGGACCTTTGTGATGTAAAATCTATTCAATATAATTGGTTAAAAAAGTAAGAGTTATTTAATCTTTAATAAGCATTTCTATTTCTACCCTTGGTTTGTATAGATTAGTTTATCGTCCTTTTCTGTAAATACAGTATTTACTCGAATAAGCGCCGCCCTCAAATAAGCCCCTTGACAATACTGTTGCCTGATGACAATGTGTATCTTGTATTTCATACATGACAATACTGTTGCCTGATGACAATGTGTATCTTGTATTTCATACATGACAATACTGTTGGCTGTTGACAATGTGTATCTTGTATTTCATACATGAAAATACTGTTGCCTGATGACAATGTGTATCTTGTATTTCATACATGACAATACTGTTGGCTGTTGACAATGTATATCTTGTATTTCATACATGACAATACTGTTTGCTGTTGACAATGTGTATCTTATATTTCATACATGACAATACTGTTGCCTGATGACAATGTGTATCTTGTATTTCATACATGACAATACTGTTGACTGATGACAATGTGTATCTTGTATTTCATACATGACAATACTGTTGGCTGTTGACAATGTGTATTTTGTATTTCTTACATGACAATACTGATGCATGTTGACAATGTGTATCTTGTATTTCATACATGACAATACTGTTGGCTGTTGACAATATGTATCTTGTATTTCATACATGACAATACTGTTGGCTGTTGACAATATGTATCTTGTATTTCATACATGACAATACTGTTGGCTGTTGACAATATGTATCTTGTATTTCATACATGACAATACTGTTGGCTGTTGACAATATGTATCTTGTATTTCATACATGACAATACTGTTGGCTGTTGACAATATGTATCTTGTATTTCATACATGACAATACTGTTGGCTGTTGACAATATGTATCTTGTATTTCATACATGACAATACTGATGCATGTTGACAATGTGTATCTTGTATTTCATACATGACAATACTGTTGCCAGTTTCATAGTTTCATTTTCAAATTCTTATTAGGTTAACCACCACTTAGTTTGTTCAGTTGGTTGCTTTGTGTGTAAGGTTGTGATTTGAGTCCTGGCCGGACCAACATTCGGGGTCTCGAAATAACCGAGAGGGTTCTCTTGTAAATACGTCTACAAATGGTTAGATGACCACATGAAGTTTTGGTCATGCCTCTCCCAACTGCCACACCCTACAACAAAAATAGATCACCCTTGTGTTTAAAAAGGCAGTCAAAGTCTAAGACTAGCTGTAGTAATACAGTTGATCGTTTCTGATGTCTGTATGTTCCTGAAATTCACAAACACTCAACAACATTTTAACAATTTTGTTTCATTTTCCCTTCTACAGCTTGCCCCAGTACACCAAGTCTATCATGTTCAGTTCTATCAAAATGTTCCACTGCAAAGGCTTTGAGATGACGAAACATTTTGAAGATGACTTCTTAAGAATTTCAGAGTTTTACCCGCAAGGTCTGTTGGAGTAAGGAATCGAGAATTGAGAAATATCTCAAGAAATCATGGATTTTTGGCTAGGGCTCAAATGGCAAGGTTCAGAAATAACAAAAAGGACAACAGCAACACATAACTACAAAAAATGAAAATTTGATTTCATAGTTGCTTTACTTTTCTGGGGAAAACTGGGTTAAATGCCCCCCCCCCCCCCCCCCCCCACCTGGCCCCTTTGGGTGCTACGGCCCTGATCGTGTTCTCAACTCACAAGCTACACTCACAAGCATGAGTGTACAGTACTAAGTGTACTACATGTATTTTGCATGCGTCAAATGTTAACATTCCTGTTAGGTGTGACGTAGGATAAACATGATTTGGAATTTATTCAATCATCTATAAATGAAGTCATAGAGATCTATGATAATTGAATTTGAACGTAATGCTATTGATAACCAGTTATCTAGACTCAGATATATAGGAATGTGTTTCAACAAAACATTTGAAGATGCGTAGTGCAATAGATCCCTGGCAGCATGCCGGAGTGCAAATTGAGCTGCATTCTAACATGCTGCAAGGGGTCTATTGTTTATTGTTTAGCTTGTTTACATGGACATTTTTTTCCCAAACCAGCTTTTTTTCAGTGTCACTTGTGAATATACATCAGTGATTTAATGTCAAAATAAATGATTGACAACAGACGACTTGTGTGTGTTATACTGTGTTGGTGTAGGATAAGATGCCACAACATACATCAGTGATTTACTGTTAATGATTGACAACAGACGACTTGTGTGTGTTATACTGTGTTGGTGTAGGATAAGATGCCACAACATACATCAGTGATTTACTGTTAATGATTGACAACAGACGACTTGTGTGTGTTATACTGTGTTGGTGTAGGATAAGATGCCACAACATTTTCGCGATTTATTAGACTCCCGTGGGGGAAGGGGTAGAACTCCATTGTTATGTTATCGATTATAACCCCTAAGAGAAAATCATGTTTGCCTAAGGGACGGATTTTTTTTTGAAATTCTTACTGTCTACACTCTTAAAATGTACATGGATGATTGCACTGGGGGTAGGGAGGGGGTGGGGAGGGCAGTATTTACCCCCTGGTAATGAGACAAATCTTGCAAAACATCGTGGATCAAAACCTACGGCCCTTCACTCTGTTTTGAAAATCATTTCTCAAGTTTCTTTTTTATAATCACAGATGGTTATCACTCTCATTAATAGTTTTGTATTTTTCTGAGACTAAAATGTATAGGATTCAATCGTCATCAGTTTTCAGGTAAAACACAGGTAGCCCAAGCGTATAGTTAGTGGGCTGTCACGTCATTAGCTTCCGTCAGTGTTCTATTCAAATTTTACATAGTATGAAAATATGCTTTCAGAAAGACTTAAATTATTTAACGTTTTTGAATAAACTTTCTAAAAAAGAAATCAGCAAAAAATCATTAAAAAAAATACAAAACATACACTTAGTGGGGAGGGGACAGGCCAAATGGACTTTCAGCCGCATTAACGCATCACAAACTCTATGCTTGGGCTACCTGTGGGTAGAAAATAAATGCTTGAACAAGGGGCCGGCCATATATATAAAGTCACAACGGACTGTGATTGGTCAGCTGAACGTATTGTGACTACCCGCACGTAAAGACGTACATTTTTATTGGATGATTAAAACCACCCCACAAATTAAACAATAGATCGTTTGATTCATTGCCACCTTCGTCCAATAAGGAAGAAGCAGGTCTAATGGTATACGTAGTTCACAACTCTCCTACTGTCTCAACATTCTTGCTAGAATGTAAATGGTTACCTGAACGCGCCACATTCAAACTTATCCATAAGCTGCGAAGACTTGGAAGAGGTAAGACATGATTTTATAGATGCACAGAAAATACTTATATTATTTGTACAACATTGCAAAGAAACTCCTAAAAAAGACTGAAATTAGAAATATAGAGTGGTAGTTGGGTAGCTGTTGTATTTTTAACACAAATTCTCAATTTTTTGGGCAATTTTAGGACTCGAAAGCACACGTGTTAGTCGAGGAAACAACCGAACATGGAAGCATTTTGAGAGCGGCCTTAGTTCAAAATTTTCTTTTAAAATTAAATAGAAAGACTTGTTTAGAGTTCATGGCTACATTTTTATATCTCCCAATAATTTTAAGTATTTTCGTTAGGTTTTTAGCTTCAAATTGTGCCTCGTGGGAGGAAAACGGTTCTGTATTCGAGTCAACCATTCTCTCACATGGGCTTAAAGCCAAACTAATGCGAACTTGGATAAAGTTTCGCTCCTCTAACCCTACATATTCTTGTAGTTCATATCTTATTATTTATCTAAAGTTTGAATTTGTGTTTTAAAAAAACTGAATTTCTTGAATCCCATGGTCCTTTTGAAAATGTCTTCAACCAGCTCTTCTGGGGTTTTTTTCTTCATTATTTCGTTTTCTTCTAACTTGCGTATCATTAATGAGCTTCAACTTGGCATGCCAGAATAAACTGCAATTCATATTTTTGTTTCTTTTCAGATTTTTAAAGACTGTATTGGACCAAAATTTCGCAGGAACATAAACCACGAGGTAAGATGCAATACTCAAATGCAATTGCACACGGTAGAAATGTAGAAAAACACTATTTTGATTATATTTGATAGATACGCGCGCTGTGTATTAAACTCTACGTAAGAAAAGCATTAATGTAGAACTATACTGTCTTTTATTGGCATATCCGATAGATTCAAAACGTATGGATATATTATACAGTAGCGCACGGCATGATGTAGAACTATACTGTCTTTTATTGTCATATTCGATAGATGCGATGCATATTGAACTATCATTTAGTTTCGCAACTTAAAGAATTTTCATTTTGATAACGTCGCGAAAGAGTTTTTCGAGCGTTAAAATTATAAACATGACACTGAAGAAACTCGTGATGTTGTTGTTGCTTCTTATACTTTTGCCGTTGTTTGTGCTACTTTGAAATACATAGAAATACAGTACCATACACGCATCAAGAGTTCCGCGCTGCTGCTCAATGCGCATGCTCAGGGGATTAAAAAGTGGAATAAAATTTGTAAAATGTGCTATATTTTAGTTGTATCTTTCTTGTCAAGCACAATTTTCACTAAATATTCAAGATCGCGTACCGTTAAGCGAATTCTGAATCAAATATACCGAGAAATTGCATATTTTACAAAACATTATCCCACGTTTCAATCCCCTGAGCATGCGCATTGAGCAGCAGCGCGGAACTCTTGATGCGTCTATTCAATTCCTTTCAACAATAACTTCGTATGCCATTCACATGCAGGTAACGCCCAGATACTACATCAGCCCAGCCAGATGATGACTTCATACTTCCCCGCCACTGATCAAGTAAGTTTAACATCTTACAATCCTCTGTTTGTCTGTACAGCCTCTAATTCAAAATTAACGTTAACTTTGCTCTGAATAGCATCCAATAAGTAGGTTTATTGAACTAGTCATTATTGAGGAAATAAGCGAAAACGTTACATACAGTTGAATTTTGAATAACATTTTAAACGTATCTTTACCATCGCGTGTTGTATAGTAGTATTTTCTACGCAATCTAGACCAGAATGCAACTCGTTTGTTAAGATTCTGAAACTGAAAATTGTGTTTGAGGCTTCGCAGGGAATAGATACTTTTAAAAAATGTTAAACTAAATGTTCGTCGAAATCTTTTTTTGATATTAACAAATTATTTTTTATGCAACTGTCTAGATGGTATACAAGACAAGGAAACGAACTGCATACACAGTGATGGGTCGTCCTGCCTCTTTCTTCCCAACATTAACCACGCAACAATGAATCATCAAATGCTAAAAAAGTATCAAGGTGTATTGAACAGAAGATCGTGTCTTCAGTTCGTCAGTTAAGTGTTTTGATTATTGTTTCTTCATAGTTAGGTATATTTGAACAAACTGAATTTATTACAAAAACCTCGACGTTTTGGTAAATTGGCACAATATATGTTGGGGGTTAAAGTTTAGTCTGAAATGTTTTTTGATTTTGAATATTGCCCAAAATGTTTGTTTTTTTTCTGATTTGGTACAAATATTTATTGCATTTAATTTGGACTCTAATTGTCATATTAACTGGCTTTCGTTACGACATTTGTTTTCTACAAATTGTTGATCATATATTTGAAAGTGTGTATTTTTCTTGAGATTAATCAAAAATCTCCATGTAAGAAACCTTTATCTCGAATATTTCACGATTGCTTTATTTTAACGTCCTTCGTTACGTTATTTATTTTCTTTAAAATATCTTTACTTTGGCACATTATATTTTGATGGATAATTTTTGTCTTAAATGTTTTTTGATATTATATATTGTCCAAATTATCTTTCTGGTTTGGTACAAATATCTATTCCATTTAACATTCCTCACGACAATATTTTGTTTGATTTTCTATAACTTTTTAATTACATATATATCTATATATATATCTTAAAGAATAATGTTTAGTCTATTTCTGTTATTACCTATTGCCCAAAATATTAATATTCTTTGATTTGCTACAAATATTTATTCTATTTAACTTGGACTCTTATTGGCATTTGAACTGGATTTTGTTACGACATTTATTTTCTACAAATTTTTGATCATATATTTGAAAGTGTGTATTTTTCTGGAGATTAATAGAATATCTCCATGCAAGATATCTTTATTTCGAATATTTCAGGAGTTCTTTATTTTGACGTCCTTCGTTACGTTATTTATTTCCTTTAGTTTTTGATTTTTTCTGATTTGGTACACATATTTATTTCAGTTAACTTGGACTCTAATTGGCATTTGAACTGGATTTTGTTACGACATTTATTTTCTACAAATTTTTGATCATATATTTGAAAGTGTGTATTTTTCTGGAGATTAATAGAATATCTCCATGCAAGATATCTTTATTTCGAATATTTCAGGAGTTCTTTATTTTGACGTCCTTCGTTACGTTATTTATTTCCTTTAGTTTTTGATTTTTTCTGATTTGGTACACATATTTATTTCAGTTAACTTGGACTCTAATTGGCATTTGATATGGATTTCGCTGCGACATTTATTTTCTAAAATGTTTTGATCATATATTTGAAAGTGTTTTTTTTTTCCTGGAAATTAATCGAGTATCTCCATGTATGGACACATGTTTTTGATTTTTAAAACAAAATTCAACTAGCAGGTATATACTTCTCAATCAAAGAGAGCAACTAAAACCAAAAGAATGGCATAGTCATTTGAATGTCCAATAGAAATCTTACTATGCCCAGTCTCTATCGTGCTAATCTTTTAACATCAAGTGCAAATTGCATTTAGTAATAGCACAAGTTATAAAAATGCTGGGATTCAAACCCGGTTTGCGATTAAGTAATTACAATATATGTTTGCTGCATACTGACTATCATTTAGCGTGTTTTTCTGATCAAGAGCAATTCATCATACTTTTAATCATTGTTTCTTCATGTGTACGTATGTTTGAACTAACTGTTTTGGTAAATTGGCACATTATATGTTGGGGGTTACAGCAAAGTTTAGTCTGAAATGTTTTTTGATTTTGAATATTGCCCAAAATGTCATTTTTTTCCTGATTTGGTACGAATATTTATTCGATATAACTTGGACTCTAATTGGCATGTTAACTGGCTTTCGTTACGATATTTATTTTCTACAAATTGTTGATCATATATTTGAAAGTGTGTATGTTTCTGGACGGATATCTTCATTAAGAAAAAATGTTTTTTTTATTATTTCAGGGGTGGTTTCGATTTTTTTTCGTCCTTCCTTAGAACTATATTTTTTGTTTGATTTTCTATAATTTTTTGATTATATAAATATATATACATATATCTTTTTTTAAGGAAAACTTTTTAGTCTTAATGTGTTTTGATATAACCTATTGCCCAAAATATTTTTTTTTCTGATTTGGTACAAATCTTTATTGCATTTAACTTGGACTCTAATTGGCATGTTAACTGGCTTTCGTTACGACATTTATTTTCTACAAATTGTTCATCATATATTTGAAAGTGTGTATTTTTCTGGAGATTAATCGAATATCTCCATGTAAGAAACCTTTATTTCGAATAATGCGCTATTGTTTTATTATAACGTCTTTCGTTACGTTATTTGTTTCCTTTAAAATATCTTTACTTTGGCACATTATATTTAAAGGGATAATTTTTAGTCTTAAATGTTTTTTGATATTATATATTGCACAAAATATTTTTTTCTGGTTTGGTACACATATCTATTCCATTTAACTTTCCTCACGACAATGTTTGGTTTGATTTTCTATAACTTTTTAATTACATATATCTATATATATATATATATATATATATATATATCTTAAAGAATAATGTTTAGTCTAATTCTGTTATCACCTATTGCCCAAAATATTAATATTCTTTGATTTGCTACAAATATTTATACCATTTAACTTGGACTCTTATTGGCATTTGAACTGGATTTTGTTACGACATTTATTTTCTACAAAATTTTGATCATATATTTCAAGTTGTATATTTTTCTGGAGATTCATCGAATATCTCCATGTAAGAAACCTTTATTTCGAATATTTCAGGAGTGCTTTATTTTGACGTCCTTCCTTACGTTATTTATTTCCTTTATTATTTTTTTCATTTGGTACACATATTTATTCCATTTAACTTTGACTCTAATTGGCATTTGATATGGATTTCGCTGCGACATTTATTTTCTAAAATTTTTTTATCATATATTTGAACGTTTTTCTTCTTTTTTTTCTGGAAATTAATCGAGTATCTCCATGTATGGACACATGTTTTTGATTTTTAAAACAAAATACAACTAGCAGGTATATGCTTCTCAATCAAAGAGAGCAACTAAAACCAAAAGAATGGTATAGTCATTTGAATGTGCAATAGAAATCTTACTATGCCCAGTCTCTATCGTGCTAATCTTTTAACATCAAGTGCAAATTGCATTTAGTAATAGCACAAGTTATAAAAATGCTGGGATTCAAACCCGGTTTGCGATTAAGTAATTACAATATATGTTTGCTGCATGCTGACTATCATTTAGCGTGTTTTTCTGATCAAGAGCCATTCATCGTATATTTGATCATTGTTTCTTCATGTGTACGTATGTTTGAACTAACTGTTTTGGTAAATTGGCACATTATATGTTGGGGGTCAAAGTTTAGTCTGAAATGTTTTTTGATTTTGAATATTGCCCAAAATGTAATTTTTTTTCTCATTTGGTACAAATAATTATTCCCTTTAACTTGGACTCTTATTGGCATTTGAACTGGATTTTGTTACGACATTTATTTTCTACAAATTTTTGATCATATATTTGAAAGTGTGTATTTTTCTGGAGATTAATCGAATATCTCCATGTAAGAAACCTTTATTTCGAATAATGCACGATTGCTTTATTATAACGTCCTTCGTTACGTTATTTGTTTCCTTTAAAATATCTTTACTTTGGCACATTATATTTAAAGGGATAATTTTTAGTCTTAAATGTTTTTTGATATTATATATTGCACAAAATATCCTCATTTTTTCGATTTGGTACATAACATTTATTCCGTTTAACTTTGACTAATTGGCATTTGAACTGGCTCTCGTTACGACATTTTTTTTCTAAAACGTTTTGATCATATCTTTGAAGATGTGCATTTTTCTGGAGATTGTTCGGATATCTCTATCTAAGAAATTCTCTTTTCTATTATTTCAGAATGGCTTTAATTTTATTTTTTGATATTAGATATAACCCAAAATATTTTTTTTCATTTGGTACACAGATTTATTCCATTTAACTTGGACTCTAATTGACATTTGATATGGATTTCACTACGACATTTATTTTCTAGAATTTTTTGATCATATATTTGAAAGTGTTTTTTTTTTCCTGGAGATTAATCGAATATCTCCATTAAAGAAACTGTCTTTTCTATAATTTCAGAAGGGGGTTTAGTTTTCTTTATTTTTCCTCCTTCATTACAACATTTATTCTCTATAAAGTCTCTTTATTTTTCTTTGAGCATAAATTGAATTTGAAACACTTGGTTTAATTAATATTATAGTTTTATATGTAGAACTTCCATAAGAACATTGTAACAGCTTCAAGTGCTTCATTATAAGCTATTGAGGCCACATGGATTGTGATTTGCCACCTGCAGCTTCTGATAGTGGGGCTCTACAGACTGTTCTGGAGGAAACGTAATCAATGAAGGGCTGAACCTCGCCCTTTACCCTAACCCTAAGGAAGTATGTGTATCGGGTTACGTTACGAAAGCATCACCGTGTTTTTCTTCACAGAAATTACTATAACTGATATAACAGCGGCTTTCTACAAAAATATTCTTGAAGGAAACGTTTCATCAAATGCGCTTATTAAATCTGGTATTAGTCCACAAGTAATAAAACAACCCTCACCTAACCATCTACATGACAAATAACTAACCATTAAACCAGTAAACCATTAAACCATTAAACCTTTAAACGAGTAAACCTTTAAACGAGTAAACCTTTAAACGAGTAAACCTTTAAACCAGTAAACCTTTAAACCAGTAAACCTTTAAACCAGTAAACCAACAACATACTTGTCCATCACAAAATCTGCGTATCTTTTTGTTAAAGATAAAATAATGAGTGATTGTCCTTTTTGGTGAATACATTTTACCAACGAGTAGTATCTTTCAAAATTTCGTGTTAAAAATTTCGTGTGCCTTCCCAAATTGATGGAATTAACGTTGCAGAGTTGCAAAGGTACGAAACCTGGGAGTGATCTTTGATTAGAACCTGTGTATGGACACATTTTTTTGATTTTTTAAACAAAATTAAACTAGCACGTATATACTTCTCAATCAAAGAGAGCAACTGAAACCAAAAGAATGGTATAGTCATTTGAATGTCCAATAGAAATCTCACTATACCCAGTCTCTATCGTGCTAATCTTTTAACATCAAGTGCAAATTGCATTTAGTAATAGCACAAGTTATAAAAATGCTGGGATTCAAACCCGGTTTGCGATTAAGTAATTACAATATATGTTTGCTGCATACTGACTATCATTTAGCGTGTTTTTTCTGATCAAGAGCCATTCATCATATATTTGATCATTGTTTCTTCATGTGTACGTATGTTTGAACTAACTGTTTTGGTAAATTGGCACATTATATGTTTGGGGTTAAAGTTTAGTCTGAAATGTTTTTTGATTTTGAATATTGCCCAAAATGTCATTTTTTTCCTGATTTGGTACGAATATTTATTCGATTTAACTTGGACTCTAATTGGCATGTTAACTGGCTTTCTTTATGACATTTATTTTCTACAAATTTTTGATCATATATTTGAAAGTGTGTATTTTTCTGGAGATTAATCAAATATCTCCATGTAAGAAACCTTTATTTCGAATATTTCACGATTGCTTTATTTTAACGTCCTTCGTTACGATATTTATTTCCTTTAAAATATCTTTACTTTGGCACATTATATTTTAGGGGACAGTTTTTGTCTGAAATGTTTTTTGACATTATATATTGCCCAAAATATTATTTTTTGTGATTTGGTACAAATATTTATTCCATTTAACTTCGACTCTAATTGACATTTGATATGGATTTCGCTACGACATTTATTTTCTAAATTTTTTTGATCATATATTTGAAAGTGTTTTTTTTTTCCTGGAGATTAATCGAATATCTCCATTAAAGAAACCGTCTTTTCTATAATTTCAGAAGGGGTTTAGTTTTCTTTATTTTTCATCCTTCATTACAAGATTTATTCTCTATAAAGTCTCTTTATTTTTCTTTGAGCATAAATTGAATTTGAAACACTTGGTTTAATTAATATTATAGTTTTATATGTAGGACTTCCATAAGAACATTGTAACAGCTTCAAGTGCTTCATTATAAGCTATTGAGGCCGAATGGATTGTGATTTGCCACCTGCAGCTACTGCTAGTGGGGCTCTACAGACTGTCTTGGAGGAAACGTAATCAATGAAGGGCTGAACCTCGCCGTTTAGCCTAACCCTAAGGAAGTATGTGTATCGGGTTACGTTTCGAAAGCATCACCGTGTTTTTCTTCATAGCAATTACTATAACTGATATAACAGCGGCTTTCTACGAAAAAAAATATTTTTGAAGGAAACGTTTCATCAAATGCGCTTATTAAATCTGGTATTAGTCCACAAGTAATAAAACAACCCTGACCTAACCGTCTGCATGACAAATAACTAACCATTAAACCAGTAAACCAGTAAACCAACAACATACTTGTCCATCACAAAATCTACGTATCTTTTTGTTAAAGATAAAATAATGAGTGATTGTTCTTTTTTTGTGAAAACATTTTACTAGCGAGTAGTATCATTCAAAATTTCGTGTGCCTTCCCAAATTGATGGAATTAACGTTGCAGAGTTGCAAAGGTACGAAACCTGGGAGTGATCTTTGATTAAAACCTGTGTATGGACACATTTGTTTGATTTTTTCAACAAAATTCAACTAGCAGGTATATACTTCTCAATCAAAGAGAGCAACTAAAACCAAAAGAATGGTATAGTCATTTGAATGTCCAATAGAAATCTTACTATGCCCAGTCTCTATCGTGCTAATCTTTTAACATCAAGTGCAAATTGCATTTAGTAATAGCACAAGTTATAAAAATGCTGAGATTCAAACCCGGTTTGCGATTAAGTAATTACAATATATGTTTGCTGCATACTGACTATCATTTAGCGTGTTTTTCTGATCAAGAGCCATTCATCATATATTTGATCATTGTTTCTTCATGTGTACGTATGTTTGAACTAACTGTTTTGGTAAATTGGCACATATGTTGGGGGTTAAAGTTTAGTCTGAATTGTTTTTTGATTTTGAATATTGCCCAAAATGTCATTTTTTTCCTGATTTGGTACGAATATTTATTCGATTTAACTTGGACTCTAATTGGCATGTTAACTGGCTTTCGTTACGATATTTATTTTCTACAAATTTTTGATCATATATTTGAAAGTGTGTATTTTTCTGGAGATTAATCGAATATCTCCATGTAAGAAACCTTTATTTCGAATATTTCACGATTGCTTTATTTTAACGTCCTTCGTTACGTTATTTATTTTCTTTAAAATATCTTTACTTTGGCACATTATATTTTGATGGATAATGTTTGTCTTAAATGTTTTTTGATATTATATATTGTCCAAATTATCTTTCTGGTTTGGTACAAATATCTATTCAATTTAACATTCCTCACGACAATGTTTGGTTTGATTTTCTATAATTTTTTAATTACATATATATCTATATATTTATCTTAAAGAATAATGTTTAGTCTATTTCTGTTATTACCTATTGCACAAAATATTAATATTCTTTGATTTGCTACAAGTAATCATTCCCTTTAACTTGGACTCTAATTGGCATTTGAACTGGATTTTGTTACGACATTTATTTTCTACAAATTTTTGATCATATATTTGAAAGTGTGTATTTTTCTGGAGATTAATAGAATATCTCCATGCAAGATATCTTTATTTCGAATATTTCAGGAGTTCTTTATTTTGACGTCCTTCGTTACGTTATTTATTTCCTTTAGTTTTTGATTTTTTCTGATTTGGTACACATATTTATTTCAGTTAACTTGGACTCTAATTGGCATTTGATATGGATTTCGCTGCGACATTTATTTTCTAAAATGTTTTGATCATATATTTGAAAGTGTTTTTTTTTCCTGGAAATTAATCGAGTATCTCCATGTATGGACACATGTTTTTGATTTTTAAAACAAAATTCAACTAGCAGGTATATACTTCTCAATCAAAGAGAGCAACTAAAACCAAAAGAATGGCATAGTCATTTGAATGTCCAATAGAAATCTTACTATGCCCAGTCTCTATCGTGCTAATCTTTTAACATCAAGTGCAAATTGCATTTAGTAATAGCACAAGTTATAAAAATGCTGGGATTCAAACCCGGTTTGCGATTAAGTAATTACAATATATGTTTGCTGCATACTGACTATCATTTAGCGTGTTTTTCTGATCAAGAGCAATTCATCATACTTTTAATCATTGTTTCTTCATGTGTACGTATGTTTGAACTAACTGTTTTGGTAAATTGGCACATTATATGTTGGGGGTTACAGCAAAGTTTAGTCTGAAATGTTTTTTGATTTTGAATATTGCCCAAAATATTTTTTTTTCCGGATTTGGTACAAAAATTTATTCGATTTAACTTGGACTCTAATTGGCATTTGAACTGGATTGCGTTACAACAATTATTATTTATCATATATTTGAAGTTGTATTTTTTGGAGACTGTTTGGATATTTCCCTGCAAGGAACTTTCAGTTCTATTGTTTCTGAAGAAGTTTATTCTTTAATTTCCGTCCTACTTAACAACATATATTATCTAAGAAGTTTCTTTATTTTTGGTTGATTGTATATTTCAAGTTGTATATTTTTCTGGATATTGTACGGATATCTTCATTAAGAAAAAATGTTTTTTTTATTATTTCAGGGGTGGTTTCGATTTTTTTCGTCCTTCCTTACGACTATACTTTTTGTTTGGTTTTTATATAATTGTTTGATTACATATATATATTTTTTTAAAGGATAAAGTTTAGTCTAAAATTCTTTTTGATATCAAATATTGCCCAACATATTATTTTTTCCTATTTGGTACAAATATGTATTCCATTTAACTTGGACTCTAATTGGCATTTGAATTGGTTTTGGTTACGACACTTATTTTATATAAAGTCCCTTTACTTTATGATCATATCTTTGAAGGTGTGTTATTTATTTCCTTTAAAATATCTTTACTTTGGCACATTATATTTTAGGGGATAATTTTTAGTATTAAATGTTTTTTTGACATTGGTCAATGACGTGGTTCAATATAACCATCCACTTGATTTAGCAATCACTATGGGTAATTCCCTGAATCACTTCGGTCAGAAAACTACAAAGTTGCAGTCAAGGTCCATTTTATAGAAGTAAAACATATTTTGTAATGGGGATCTAGCCCTTGTCTTGATTGTTTAAACAAAAATCAACTAGCAGGTATATATTTCTCAATCAAAGAGAGCAACTGAAACCAAAAGAATGGCATAGTCATTTGAATGTTCAATAGAAATCTTACTATGCCCAGTCTCTATCGTGCTAGTCTTTTAACATCAAGTGCAAATTGCATTTAGTAATAGCACAAGTTATAAAAATGCTGGGATTCAAACCCGGTTTGCGATTAAGTAATTACAATATATGTTTGCTGCATACTGACTATCATTTAGCGTGTTTTTTCTGATCAAGAGCCATTCATCATATATTTGATCATTGTTTCTTCATGTGTACGTATGTTTGTCATTACAATATGTTTGCTGCATGCTGACTAACCCTAACCCTAACCCACAGTATTATTCTATTTATTCTAACAATAACTTGCTATTAAATTCAAAGGGGACTCCTAGATAGTACACCAGCCCAGCCTGATAGTAACTTCATCCTTTCCCGCCACTGATCAAGTTGAGGAAACCAATAGTACACCAGTCCAGCCTGATGGTGACTTCATCCTTCCCCGCCACTGTTCCAGTTGTGGAAACCAATAGTACGCCAGCCCAGTCTGATGGTAACTTCATCCTTCCCCGCCACTGTTCCAGTTGTGGAAACCAATAGTACACCAGCCCAGCCTGATCGTGACTTCATCCTTCCCCGTCACTGTTCAAGTGTGGAAACCAATAGTGCACCAGCCCAGTCTGATGGTGACTTCATCCTTCCCCGCCACTGTTCCAGTTGTGGAAACCAATAGTGCACCAGCCCAGTCTGATGGTGACTTCATCCTTCCCCGTCACTGTTCCAGTTGTGGAACCCAATAGTACACCAGCCCAGCCTAATGGTGACTTCATCCTTCCCCGCCACTGTTCAAGTTGTGGAAACCAATAGTGCACCAGCCCAGTCTGATGGTGACTTCATCCTTCCCCGCCACTGTTCCAGTTGTGGAAACCAATAGTACACCAGCCCAGCCTGATCGTAACTTCATCCTTCCACGTCACTGTTCCAGTTGTGGAACCCAATAGTACACCAGCCCAGCCTAATGGTGACTTCATCCTTCCCCGCCACTGTTTAAGTTGTGGAAACCAATAGTGCACCAGCCCAGTCTGATGGTGACTTCATCTTTCCCCGCCACTGTTCCAGTTGTGGAAACCAATAGTACACCAGCCCAGCCTGATCGTAACTTCATCCTTCCCCGTCACTGTTCCGGTTGTGGAAACCAATTTTACGCCAGCCCAGCCTGATGGTGACTTCATCCTTCCCCGCCACTGATCAAGTTGTAAAAAACAACTGTACACCAGCCCCGTCTGATAGTGGCTTTATCCTTCCCCGCCACTGATCAAGTTGTGGAACCCAATAGTACACCAGCCCAGTCTGATGATGACTTCATCCTTCCCCGCCACTGATCAAGTAAGTCTAGCATCTTACTCGTCCTCTGTTTGTCTGTACAGTTTCTAATTAAAAGTTAATTTTTTCTCTGAGAAGCAACCAATAAGGAGGCTTGTTGAGCAAGCCATTCAATATTTACGTGGTTGTAGTTTTCTTATGGAAGGAAATGAGCGAAAATGGTACATCTAATATTTGAACAGCATAGGAATAACATTTTGATAAAACATATCTTTTCCATCGCGTGTTGTATAGTAGTATTTTCTGCCCAATCTAGACCAAAATGCAACTCGTTTGTTAAGATTCTGAAAATTGTGTTTTAGAGGCTTCTCAGAGAATAGAAACTTAAAAAAGTTAAAATAAATGTTCGTCGAAATCTTTTTTTGATATTGACAAATTATTTTTTATGCAATTGTGTAGATGGTATACAAGACAAGGAAACGAACTGCATACACAGTGATGGGTCGTCCTGCCTCTTTCTTCCCAACATTAACCACGCAACAATGGATCATTCAATGGTGGAAAAGATAGTTCATGGTGTATCCAGCTTCTGGTCAGATCCTTGGTTATGAATTCTGATTATTGTTTCTGCATGGGTAAGTATATTTGAACTAACTGAATTTAGTACAAAAACCTCGACCTTTTGGTAAATTGGCGCATATTTTAGGGGAAAATTTTGATCTTAAATGGTTTGATATTTTTTTTCATTTCATTTTTCGGCTTTCATTACGACATTTACTTTGTCCTTAGTGTTTGAGCATATACTTAAAGCTATCTATTTTTCTGGAGGTTGTTTGGATATATCCACGTAAGAAACTTTTATTTCTATTATTATAGTGGTTTAATTTATATTTTTCGTTCTTCCTTACGACATTTACTTTCTATGAAGTCTCAATTTTTTGATCATATATTTGAAGCTGCCTGTATTTTGAAATCTTTATGGGTATCTTTAAGAAAGAAACTTTCATTCCTATTCAGGAGTGGTTTGGTTTTTATATTTCGACCTTCGTTATGACATTCATCTTCTATGAACTCCTTTTATTTTTTTGACTATATATTTGAAGCTGTCTGTATTTTGAAATCTTTATGGGGTATCTTTAAGAAAGAAACTTTCATTCTTATTCAGGAGTGGTTTGGTTTTTATATTTCGACCTTCGTTATGACATTTATCTTCTATGAACTCCTTTTATTTTTTTGACTATATATTTGAAGCTGTAAATATATTGAAATCTTTATGGGGTATCTTTAAGAAAGAAACTTTCATTCTTATTCAGGAGTGGTTTGGTTTTTATATTTCGACCTTCGTTATGACATTCATCTTCTATGAACTTCTTTTATTTTTTTGACTATATATTTGAAGCTGTCTGTATTTTGAAATCTTTATGGGGTATCTTTAAGAAAGAAACTTTCATTCTTATTCAGGAGTGGTTTGGTTTTTATATTTCGACCTTCGTTATGACATTTATCTTCTATGAACTCCTTTTATTTTTTTGACTATATATTTGAAGCTGTCTGTATTTTGAAATCTTTATGGGGTATCTTTAAGAAAGAAACTTTCATTCTTATTCAGGAGTGGTTTGTTTTTTATATTTCGACCTTCGTTATGACATTCATCTTCTATGAACTCCTTTTATTTTTTTGACTATATATTTGAAGCTGTCTGTATTTTGAAATCTTTATGGGTATCTTTATGTAAGAAACATTCATTCCTATTATTTGAGGAGTGGTTTGGTTTTTATATTTCGACCTTCGTTATAACATTTATATTCTATGAACTTCTTTTATTTTTTTGACTATATATTTGAAGCTGTGAATATATTGAAATCTTTATGGGTATTTTTATGTAAGAAACTTTCATTCCTATTATTTGAGGAGTGGCTTGGTTTTTATGTGTCGATCTTCGTTATGACATTCATCTTCTATGAGCTCCCCGTCACTGTTACAGCTGTGGAAACCAATAGTACACCAGCCCAGCCTGATGGTGACTTCATCCTTCCCCGTCACTGTTCAAGTTGTGGAAACCAATAGTAAACCAGCCCAGCCTGATGGTGACTTTATCCTTTCCCGCCACTGATCAAGTTGTGGAAACCAATAATACACAAGCCCAGCCTAATGGTGACTTCATCCTTCCCCGTCACTGTTCAATTTGTGGAAACCAATAGTAAACCAGCCCAGCCTGATGGTGACTTTATCCTTTCCCGCCACTGATCAAGTTGTGGAAACCAATAATACACAAGCCCAGCCTGATGGTGACTTTATCCTTCCCCGCCACTGATCAAGTTGTAAAAAACAATTGTACACCAGCCCAGCCTGATGGTGACTTCATCCTTCCCTGCCACTGATCAAATTGTAAAAAACAATTGTACACCAGCCCAGCCTGATGGTGACTTTATCCTTCCCCGCCACTGATCATTCCTATTATTTCACGAGTGGTTTGGTTTTTATATTTCGACCTTCGTTATAACATTTATCTTCTATGAACTCCTTTTATTTATTTTTTGACTATATATTTGAAGCTGTGGTGAATATTTTGAAATCTTTATGGGTATCTTTATGTAAGAAACTTTCATTCCTGGTATTTCAGGAGTGGTTTGGTTTTTATATTTCGACCTTCGTTATGACATTCATCTTCTATGAGCTCCTTTTATTATTTTTTTTGACTATATATTTGAAGCTGTGGTGAATATTTTGAAATCTTTATGGGTATCTTTATGTAAGAAACATTCATTCCTGGTATTTCAGGAGTGGTTTGGTTTTTATATTTCGACCTTCGTTATGACATTTATCTTCTATGAACTCCTTTTATCTTTTTGACTATACATTTAAAGCTATGAATATTTTGCATCTTTATGGTATCTTTATGTAAGAAACTTTCATTCCTGGTATTTCAGGAGTGGTTTGGTTTTTATATTTCGACTTTCGTTATGACATTCATCTTCTATGAACTCCTTTTAATTTTTTTTGGTTTTTATATTTCGACCTTCGCTATGACATTCATCTTCTATGAACTCCTTTTATTTTATTTTGACTATATATTTGAAGCTGTGGTGAATATTTTGAAATCTTTATGGGTATCTTTATGTAAGAAACTTTCATTCCTGGTATTTCAGGAGTGGTTTGGTTTTTATATTTCGTCCTTCGTTATGACATTCATCTTCTATGAGCTCCTTTTATTTTTTTTTTGACTATATATTTGAAGCTGTGGTGAATATTTTGAAATCTTTATGGGTATCTTTATGTAAGAAACTTTCATTCCTGGTATTTCAGGAGTGGTTTGGTTTTTATATTTCGTCCTTCGTTATGACATTCATCTTCTATGAGCTCCTTTTATTTTTTTTTTTGACTATATATTTGAAGCTGTGTATTTTTCTTGAAATTGTATGGGTATATCAATGTAAGTTGCGGCTATGTAATTTTAGCTACTTGGTTTACATATTGTTACAGTTTTGTATGTTAGATATTCAATAAGACTACTGTAATAGTTTCTGGTGCTTCATAATAAGGCAGCACGAATTGTACTAGATTTGCCACCTCCATCTTCTGGTAGTGACGCTTTACGAAAATTATAAGTAAACTATAAGTAGTTCATCGTGATTATCTATAACAAGTCAACGAAGCTTATACAAATTTCACTCAAATTTCATACCTGTTTCTGTTTGAGATGTCTGTTTCTGTTTGAGATGGCTGTTTCTGTTTGATGTGTCTGTTTCTGTTTGAGATGGCTGTTTCTGTTTGATGTGTCTGTTTCTGTTTGATGTGTCTGTTTCTGTTTGATGTCCGTTTCTATTATGTCCGTCTGTCTGCCTATCAGTCTGTCTTTCTGTCTTTGTGTAAATGTCTGTGTCCGCTACGAAGAACGGTAGCCTCCACGTGGCGTAGCGGGGAGATAATTGCCATGGTACCCAGTAAAGTCGATGCTAATCAGTTGTTCTATTTGACTTCAAAATTCTAACAACTTTTATCTGAAAGATATTGATTGACAAGTTAAAAAATTTAGACCTCAAATATTGATTTACTGGTAATATTCATGGCTTTTATTACGAATAACCGTTCATCTAAATTCTGTCTACTGGTTTCATACTAATTTGCTCAATTTTCCGACTTGGTGTTTATATATTTTCACTGACCCAAGAGATTTTTACTAAACTTCTTCAGGATTGGCATCTATATGTGTAACCTCAGATTTTGAAATGTTAAGAGAAATATTTTTCTCTCTTTAAAAGCTTCATGCAATTTTTTTTTAATTCAACAGCCGATAAATATATCATAATTTGGAACTTTTTGCTTTTAGCGATGTTTTAGAACAACAAGTCTCTAACCAGTGTCCATCGAAATAGTCTTTTAACATCAAGTACTAAATGTAATTGGCGATGACTACGGTTCTATAGCCGCGGGGATTCAAACCTCAGTATGCAGTGAAGAAGTAATAATATTTTTGTCTAGATGGTCAACAAGATAACGAAAGAATATGCATATACCGACGTGAATAGGATACAAAACCAAGGATACTTCATCGACCAAGTGTTGGTCAGTTTGTAAGTTATAAACCTTCATTATTTCTCTTTATATGTAAGTTTATTAGAGAGTATTCCCATGCAAAACCCTTGCCCTTAACTCCAAAAGTGATCCTCACCCCAGCATTAACCCTCACCCCAACCTTGACCTTCACTCCAACTGTGACCCTCAACCCAACTATGACCCTCAACCGTCACCCTAGCTCCAACCGTGACCCTAGCTCCAACCATGACCCTAGCTCCGACCGTGATCCTAGCTCCGACCGTGACCCTAGCTCCAACAGTGACCCTAGCTCCAACAGTGACCCTAGCTCCAACAGTGACCCTAGCTCTAACTGTGACCCTACCTCCAACCGTGACCCTAGCTCCAACCGTGACCCTAGCTCCAACCGTGACCCTAGCTCCAACCGTGACCCTAGCTCCAACCGTGACCCTAGCTCCAACCGTGACACTACCTCCAACCGTGACCCTAGCTCCAACAAAGACACTACCTCCAACCGTGACCTTAGCTCCAACCGTGACCCTAGCTCCAACCTTAGCTGCAACCGTGACCCTAGCTCCAACCGTGACCCTAGCTCCAACCGTGACCCTAGCTCTAACCGTGACCCTAGCTCAACCGTGACCCTAGCTCCAACCGTGACCCTAGCTCCTCCCGTGAACCTAGCTCCATCCGTGACCTTACAATTGGCCGTGATCCTAGCTCTAACCGTGAAGTATAATATTTTTGTTTAGATGGTACACAAGATAAACAAAGAAACTGTCCATACCGAAGTGAATAGTTTTGTGTATATCTTCGATAGATTAACAACAGAAAATTATTGCTGCAACAAAACCACAAATTGAACATCGATTCTTCAAGAGTTCCTCAGATTGTAAGTTATAAACCTTTATTATTTTTTTTATATGTAGGTTTATTAGAGAATGTTCCCCATAACCAAGCCCTTCACCCTTAACTCCAACCGTTTAATCACCCTAGCCTTACCCCTACCTCCAACCATGGCCCTAGCTCCAACCGTTACCCTAGCTCCAACCATTACCCTAGCTCCAACCGTGACTTTAGCTCCAACCGTGACCCTAGCTCCAACCGTGACCCCAGCTCCAACCGCGTACCTAGCTCCGACCGTGACCCTAGCTCCGACCGTGACCCTAGCTCCGACCGTGACTCAGCTCCGACCGTGACCCACGCTCCAACCGTGACCCTAGCTCTAACCGTAGAGATTCAAGCTTTGGTATACGTTGAAGTAATTAAAATATTTTTGTCTAGATGGTCCACGAGATAAGGAAAGAAACTGCATATACCGACGTCAATAGTCTTGGGTATTTCTTCGCAACATTAACAACAGAAAACCAAATGGTGCAACAAATGGTAAGTTAATCAAGCCTTTTTCAAGTGTTGGTCAGATTGTGAGTTATAAACTTTCATTATTTTGTTTATATGTAGGTCTCTAAGAGAATGTTGCCATGACCAAACCCTCACCCTTAACTCCAACAGTTACCCTGACTCTAACATTAACCGTTGCCCTATTCCCAACTATGACCCTAACTCTCTGTGATAGCCACTGAGATTCAAACCTTGGTATACAGTGAAGTAAGTATATTATTTTTGTCTAGATGGTACACAAGATAAACAAAAAAACTGCCTATACCGACGTTGGAATCTTGAGTATTTCTTCGCAACATTAACAACAGAAAACTAAATGGTGCAACAAAACCAAGAATTGTTAATCGAGTTTTCAAGAGTTGCTCAGATTGTAAGTTAAAAGATTATAAACCTTCATTATTTTTCTTTATACGTAGATTTATTAGAGAATGTTCCCCATAACCAACCCCTTCACCCTTAACTCAAACCGTGCAATCACCCTAGCCTTACCCCTACCTCAAACCATGGCCCTAGCTCCAACCGTGACCCTAGCTCCAACTGTGACCTTAGCTCCAACCGTGATCCTACCTCCAACCGTGACCCTAGCTCCAACCGTGACACTAGCTCCAACCGTGACCCTAGCTCCAACCGTGACCTTAGTTCCAACCGTGACCCTACCTCCAACCGTGACCCTAGCTCCAACCGTGACACTAGCTCCAACCGTGACCTTAGCTCCAACCGTGACCCTAGCTACAACCGTGACCCTAGCTCCAAGCATGACCTTAGTTCCAACCGTGATCCTAACACCTACCATGACCCTAGCTCCTACCGTGACCCTAGCTCCAACCGTGACCCTAGCTCCAACCGTGACCTTAGCTTTGACAGTGATCCTAGCCTTAACCATTACCCCCACTCCAACCATGACCCTATGTCTCCGTGATATAGCCGCTGAGATTCAAACCTCGGCATACGTTGAAGTAAGTACACTATTTTTGTCTAGATGGTACACAAGATAAAGAAAAAAACTGCATAGAAAGACGTGGATAGTCTTGGGTATTTCTTCGCAACATTAACAAGAGGAAACTAAATGGTGCATCAAAACCAAACATAATTCATCGAGTCTTCCAGTGTTGGTCAGATTGTAAGTTATAAACCTTCATTATTTTTCTTTATATGTAGGTTTATTAGATAATGTTCCCATAACCAAACCCTCATCCTTAAGTCCAATCGTGACCCTGACTCAAACTTTGACCCTCACTCCAACCGTGACCCTCGCTTCAACCATGTCCTTCACACCAACTGTGTTCTTCCCTCCAACCGTGTTCCTACGTCCAACCGTGACCCTCAATCCAACCAAGTCCCTTACTCCAATTGTGACCCTCAATCCAACGGTGTTCCTTACTTCAACCTTGACCCTCACTCCAACCGTGTCTCTCACTCCAACTGTGATTCTCACTCCAACCGTGCACCTTACTCCAACCATAGTTCAAACCGTGACCCTACCTCAAACGTGACCCTAGCTCCAACCGTGACCCAATTATTAGAGAATGTTCCCATAACCAACCCCTTCATCCTTAGCTCCAACCGTGATGCTCACCCTAGCCTTACCCCTCATCCTAACCTTGACCCTCACTTCAGCCATGACCCTCACTCCAATCATAACCCTTAATCCAACCGTGTCCCTTACTCCAACCATGACCCTCTCTCCAATCATGTCTCTCACCCCATTCGTGACCCTCATCCCAACCGTGTTCCTCAATCCAATTGTGTCCCTCACTCCAACTATCACCCTTAATCCAACTGTGACCGTCATTCAAAACTTGTCCGTCAATCCAACAGTCACCGTCACTCCATCCATGTCTCTCACTCCAACCGTCACCCTCACTCCAGCTGCAACTTCAACCCTATCCCTAGCTTTACTCCAAATGTGACCCCAACCCTAACCGTAATTTTATTTCCAACCATGACCCTCACTCCAACTGTGACCCGCACTCCAACCATGTCCCTCAACCGTGACCCTCAATCCAACCATGTCCCTTACTGCAATCATGTCCCTCACAACAATCGTGTCCTTCACTCCAACCATGTTCCTCTATACAACCTAACACCCTCAATCCAACTGTGTCCCTTACTCCAACCAAAACCCCCACTTTAACCGTGACCCTAGCTCCAAGCGGGACCCTAGCTCCAACCGTGACCCTAGCTCCGACCGTGACCCTAGCTCCAACCGTGACCCCATTATTAGAGAATGTTCCCATAACCAACCCCTTCACCCTTAGCTCCAACCGTGATGCTCACCCCAGCCTTACTCCCACCAAAACCTTGACCCTCACTCCAATTATGACCCTCACTCCAATCGTAACCCTATCTCCAACCGTGAACCTTACCTCAACCTTGACTCTCACTCCAAACTTAACCCTAACTCCAACCCTCACCCTAACCCCAGCCCTAACTCCAACCCTAATCGTAACCCTAACTCAAACCAAACACTATGCCTAACCCTAAAGCAGATTTTACTCAATTCCCATATTCCAACCCTAAACTCCAAGCCACCCATATTACCAGCCCACACCTAACTCATACACACCAACCTTACGTCTAAACCAACCTTAACCTTAAAGAGCAAATAAGGGTTCACAAGTTTGTGCTTAAGGTGACTGACTACTTTAGCAGGGAATAATTACAAAATGTTCTTAGAAAGGTATTTAACACAGAATTTAGTGCTGATTCCAAAAATGAAAAGAAAAATGGGGTGTCCCGAGCTCGTTTTCGAGATAATAAATTTTGAATATGATCATCTTGACAAGATTTCAAAAGAAAAATGGCGGAAATCAAGCTTTGCACACAAAAATTCACACCTCAAAAAAATTAAAGAATTTCTGGAAGCAATTTTTTCAGAACATCTACTTTCAAGATTATTTTTGAAGACTAACTAAAAAAATTGAAGAAAGTTTTAAAAATAAGCTAAAAATTTAGCTTCTTGTTAGCTCAAGCAACCGAAAAGCGTACTCAAACTACAACAACAAAAACACATGAAACGCTTTTTTTATAGTTTCTAATAAATACGTTTTTTTCAAACCTTCTCAAAAGATTGATTTTTACCTTTTGTATTAGGAAATGCAAAGGAAAATAGAGTCCCGTGCAAAATTCGAGGTTTTTGCTCTTCTTAATTTCAAAACGTGTATGGTTCCTCAATAACATTTTGAAGGTTGTTATGCAATTGCGAGCAATTTATGTGCGCGCGCACATCGTGGTCTGAAATTGAACGTTCAAAAGTAGTCAGTCACCTTAATATGAAAGTTCTGACCCTAAAAATTACATTATCAATAAATTGTTTTTGATTCGGTACCAAATTCTTTATTTTTTAAATTAAATTATTTTTAGAGTCATAACTTTCATTTTCAATAAAATCTTGCGAACCGTTAAATGTACTTTAACCCAAACCCAACCTTTACGTTACCCCTAACCCAACCGTTACCTTAACTCTAACCCAACCCTTACCTTCACCCCACACTTTACCTCAACTCTAACCCAACCCTTACCTTAACCCGCACCCTAAATCCAACCCCCACCCTAACACTAACTCATACACACCAACCTTAAGCCAAAACCAACCTTAACCTTGAAATGCAAATAAGGATTCACAAGTTTGTGCTTAATATGAAAGTTCTGACCCTCAAATCACATTATCAATAAGTTGTTTTTGGTTCGGTACTGATTTAATTATTTAAAAAAAATTATGTGATTTTTAGTGTCAGAACTTTCATTTTCAATAAAATCTTGCGAACTCTTAAATGTATCTTAACCAAAACCCAACCTTTACCTTAACCCTAACCCAACCGTTACCTTAACTCTAACCCAACCCTTACCTTCACCCCACACCTTACCTGAACTCTAAACCAACCCTTACCTTCACCCACACCTTACCTGAACTCTAAACCAACCCTCACCCTAACTCCAACCCCCACCCTAGCCCTAACTCATACACACCAACCTCTAGCCAAAACCAACCTTAACCTTGAAATGAAAATAAGGATTCACAAGTTTGTGCTTAATATGAAAGTTCTGACCCTCAAATCACATTATCAATAAATTGTTTTTGGTTCGGTACTAATTTCATTATTTTTTTATAATTATGTGATTTTTAGTGTCAGAACTTTCATTTTCAATAAAATCTTGCGAACTCTTAAATGTATCTTAACCCAAACCCAAACCCAACCTTTACCTTAACCCTACCCAACCCTGACCTTAACTCCTACCCAACCCTTACCTTCACCCCACACCTTACCTTTACTCTAACCCAACCCTAACCCTTACCTTCACCTCAACCCTAACCTAACCCTTACCCTAGCTCCAACCCAAACGCTGACCCTAACTCCAACCGTGACCTTAACTCCAACCGTGACCCTAACTCCAACCCTGACCCTAGACCTAACCCCACCCTAACTCCAACCCTAACTCCAACCCCACCCTAACTCCAACCCTAACCCTAACTCCAACCGAAGCCTAACTCCAACCCTGACCCTAACGCTGACCCTAACTCCAACCGTGACCTTAACTCCAACCGTGATCCTAATTCAAACCCTGACCCTACACCTAACCCCATCCTAAATCTAACCCTAACCCTAACCCCACCCTAACTCCAACCCTAACCCTAACTCCAATTCTAAAGCTAACTCCAACCCTGACCCTAACGCTGACCCTAACTCCAACCGTGACCCTAACTCCAACTCTGACCCTAGACCTAACCCCATCCTAACTCCAACCGTAACCCCACCCTAACTCCAACCCTAACCCTACCCTAACTCCAACCCTAACCCTAACTCCAACCCTAAGCCTAACTCCAACCCTGACCCTAACGCTGACCCTAACTCCAACCGTGACCTTAACTCCAGCCGTGACCCTAACTCCAACTCTGACCCTAGACCTAACCCCACCCTAACTCCAACCCTAACCCCACCCTAACTCCAACCCTAACCCCACCCTAACTCTAACCCTAACCCTAACTCCAACCCTAAGCCTAACTCCAACCCTGACCCTAACGCTGACCCTAACTCCAACCGTGACCTTAACTCCAACCGTGACCCTAACTCCAACCCTGACCCTAGACCTAACCCCACCCTAACTCAAACCCTAACTCCAACCCCACCCTAACTCCAACCCTAACCCTAACTCCAACCGAAGCCTAACTCCAACCCTGACCCTAACGCTGACCCTAACTCCAACCGTGACCTTAACTCCAACCGTGATCCTAATTCAAACCCTGACCCTACACCTAACCCCACCCTAACTCTAACCCTAACCCTAACCCCACCCTAACTCCAACCCTAACCCTAACTCAAATTCTAAAGCTAACTCCAACCCTGACCCTAACGCTGACCCTAACTCCAACCCTGACCCTAACTCCAACTCTGACCCCTAGACCTAACCCCACCCTAACTCCAACCCTAACCCCACCCTAACTCCAACCCTAACCCCACCCTAACTCCAACCCTAACCCTAACTCCAACCCTAAGCCTAACTCCAACCCTGACCCTAACGCTGGCCCTAACTCCAACCGTGACCTTAACTCCAACCGTGACCCTAACTCCAACTCTGACCCTAGACCTAACCCCACCCTAACTCCAACCCTAACCCCATCCTAACTCCAACCCTAACCCCACCCTAACTCTAACCCTAACCCTAACTCCAACCCTAAGCCTAACTCCAACCCTGACCCTAACGCTGACCCTAACTCCAACCGTGACCTTAACTCCAACCGTGACCCTAACTACAACCCTGACCCTAGACCTAACCCCACCCTAACTCCAACCCTAACTCCAACCCCACCCTAACTCCAACCCTAACCCTAACTCCAACCGAAGCCTAACTCCAACCCTGACCCTAACGCTGACCCTAACTCCAACCGTGACCTTAACTCCAACCGTGATCCTAATTCAAACCCTGACCCTACACCTAACCCCATCCTAAATCTAACCCTAACCCTAACCCCACCCTAACTCCAACCCTAACCCTAACTCCAATTCTAAAGCTAACTCCAACCCTGACCCTAACGCTGACCCTAACTCCAACCGTGACCCTAACTCCAACTCTGACCCTAGACCTAACCCCATCCTAACTCCAACCGTAACCCCACCCTAACTCCAACCCTAACCCCACCCTAACTCCAACCCTAACCCTAACTCCAACCCTAAGCCTAACTCCAACCCTGACCCTAACGCTGACCCTAACTCCAACCGTGACCTTAACTCCAGCCGTGACCCTAACTCCAACTCTGACCCTAGACCTAACCCCACCCTAACTCCAACCCTAACCCCACCCTAACTCCAACCCTAACCCCACCCTAACTCTAACCCTAACCCTAACTCCAACCCTAAGCCAAACTCCAACCCTGACCCTAACGCTGACCCTAACTCCAACCGTGACCTTAACTCCAACCGTGACCCTAACTCCAACCCTGACCCTAGACCTAACCCCACCCTAACTCAAACCCTAACTCCAACCCCACCCTAACTCCAACCCTAACCCTAACTCCAACCGAAGCCTAACTCCAACCCTGACCCTAACGCTGACCCTAACTCCAACCGTGACCTTAACTCCAACCGTGATCCTAATTCAAACCCTGACCCTACACCTAACCCCACCCTAACTCTAACCCTAACCCTAACCCCACCCTAACTCCAACCCTAACCCTAACTCAAATTCTAAAGCTAACTCCAACCCTGACCCTAACGCTGACCCTAACTCCAACCCTGACCCTAACTCCAACTCTGACCCCTAGACCTAACCCCACCCTAACTCCAACCCTAACCCCACCCTAACTCCAACCCTAACCCCACCCTAACTCTAACCCTAACCCTAACTCCAACCCTAAGCCAAACTCCAACCCTGACCCTAACGCTGACCCTAACTCCAACCGTGACCTTAACTCCAACCGTGACCCTAACTCCAACCCTGACCCTAGACCTAACCCCACCCTAACTCAAACCCTAACTCCAACCCCACCCTAACTCCAACCCTAACCCTAACTCCAACCGAAGCCTAACTCCAACCCTGACCCTAACGCTGACCCTAACTCCAACCGTGACCTTAACTCCAACCGTGATCCTAATTCAAACCCTGACCCTACACCTAACCCCACCCTAACTCTAACCCTAACCCTAACCCCACCCTAACTCCAACCCTAACCCTAACTCAAATTCTAAAGCTAACTCCAACCCTGACCCTAACGCTGACCCTAACTCCAACCCTGACCCTAACTTCAACTCTGACCCCTAGACCTAACCCCACCCTAACTCCAACCCTAACCCCACCCTAACTCCAACCCTAACCCCACCCTAACTCTAACCCTAACCCTAACTCCAACCCTAAGCCAAACTCCAACCCTGACCCTAACGCTGACCCTAACTCCAACCGTGACCTTAACTCCAACCGTGACCCTAACTCCAACCCTGACCCTAGACCTAACCCCACCCTAACTCAAACCCTAACTCCAACCCCACCCTAACTCCAACCCTAACCCTAAGTCCAACCGAAGCCTAACTCCAACCCTGACCCTAACGCTGACCCTAACTCCAACCGTGACCTTAACTCCAACCGTGATCCTAATTCAAACCCTGACCCTACACCTAACCCCACCCTAACTCTAACCCTAACCCTAACCCCACCCTAACTCCAACCCTAACCCCACCCTAACTCCAACCCTAACCCCACCCTAACTCCATCCCTAACCCTAACTCCAACCCTAAGCCTAACTCCAACCCTGACCCTAACGCTGACCCTAACTCCAACCGTGACCCTAACTCCAACTCTGACCCTAGACCTAACCCCACCCTAACTCCAACCCTAACCCCACCCTAACTCCAACCCTAACCCCACCCTAACTCCATCCCTAACCCTAACTCCAACCCTAAGCCTAACTCCAACCCTGACCCTAACGCTGACCCTAACTCCAACCGTGACCTTAACTCCAACCGTGATCCTAATTCAAACCCTGACCCTACACCTAACCCCACCCTAACTCCAACCCTAACCCTAACCCCACCCTAACTCCAACCCTAACCCTAACTCCAACCCTAAAGCTAACTCCAACCCTGACCCTAACGCTGACCCTAACTCCAACCGTGACTCTAACTCAAACTCTGACCCTAGACCTAACCCCACCCTAACTCCAACCCTAACCCCACCCTAACTCCAACCCTAACCCCACCCTAACTGCATCCCTAACCCTAACTCCAACCCTAAGCCTAACTCCAACCCTGACCCTAACGCTGACCCTAACTCCAACCGTGACCTTAGGGTTTAGGGTTAGGGTTAGGGTTAGGGTTAGGTTAGGGTTAGGGTTAGGGTTAGGTTAGGGTTAGGGTTAGGTTAGGGTTAGGGTTAGGGTTAGGGTTAGGGTTAGGGTTAGGGTTAGGGTTAGGGTTAGGGTTAGGGTTAGGGTCAACCTTTTCAGCCTTGCTAAACACAAAACTTTACCACCCCCATTGACACATTATGGCCACACTTACTACCCTAAGAGGGTACAAAGTCAAGAAATCACCACCCCGTATGAACTATTTTGGTCATATTAACCACCCTTTACCATTCTCCTTGTCAAACATCTCCCCCCTCCAAAAGAACCAATCCCAAATACCCTCAATGATAATAATAATAATAATAATAATAATAATGATAATCTTTGTTTATCCTTGCTAAATAGATAGCACGCTGATGCTAGTTTGAGCAAGCTATCTATTTAGTGAGGATAAACAAAGATGATGATGATGATGATTATTATCATTATTATTATCATGGAGGGTATTTGGGATTGGTTCTTTTGGAGGGGGGAGATGTTTGACAAGGAGAATGGTAAAGAACTGAAACACAAGCCTTTAGGGAGGGTTAGGGTTGAAACATGGGGATCCTGGAAGATGAAGTTGGATGATGTTCTAACCTCTCAATTAAACTACCCACGCCATACAACAGACTATTAAACAGAAACTGAAGCGACGCCAAGTCAGCGACGTGCATCTTTTCACAACCTTACCTATCGTTCTATTGTTTATTGTGGCAGTATAAATAAGACCCATACCTGACTTTTTCTTCACTGGACTCTGAAGATGACTTCCGCACAGGTTGTCGAAACGTCAGTCACATCAAACAGTCCTTCTCAGGACTACATCCACCCGGATGATCATTATACAAATATTGTCTCTTCGAGAAATATTGTTACTTTGAAAAAAAGATGTCCTAACCATCAGAAGTGGTGTTTTTGGGATTAGGTAAGTGTTTTGTTCTAATAAGGCGAAATATTTTATATACTATATTTAATACTACTAACCCCAACCCTCCCTATGCGGTTTCTGATGTTAACTAAGTGTTTCCAGTGTCCTTTTGTTCTAATAAGACGAAATATTTTATATACTATATTTAATACTACTAACCCCAACCCTCCCTATGCGGTTTCTGATGTTAACTAAGTGTTTCCAGTGTCCTTTTGTTCTAATAAGACGAAATAATTGTTTTGGATTTTTGCGAATTTTTTCAAAAGCTTTAATGTTTATTGTTATGCTTTGATATGGAAATGAATTACATCACTTACCATGAGAAGAAAGTTGCCACTGTCCTGCGTGATTAGCTTTGGCCTGTGATTCCTGAGGTAGTCTTGAAGGATTATGCTGAGTTCATGGTCATGCTGAAAGGAATGAATGAATGAATGAATGAATGAATGAAACCACAAATAATTGATTGCTCTGAAACAGATAGTGGCATAGCATTACCTTCAAAATAGTGGTGTCTGAGCCATAAGTTTTCACAGTTTTGTAGTTCTGAAATCGAAACGTGAGCCCTCCATCTCCTTGTACTTGGACGAGGTTCTTACCAGACATGTCAGGGCTTGTGAGGCTTGCTTCCTGGGGAATAATTTCTAATGTTCTGATTTCACAGGCTCTGGAAGGTGGCACCAAGACATACAGACTGATTAGGAGTAGGTCAGCACATTCTTCGGCTTTGGATCTAGCTGTTCTGGCCATTTCCATCCTCTCCCTTTGTCGACCTACACTGTTAACAATCTCCTCCCTGAATTGGAAAAGCAAAGAATTAGGGAGATCTGCATTGGCTATTGGGTAATTCCACAGAAAAATATAGTTCAATTTTTATCACCTTTCAGCAGTTTTTACATAACAATGAAATGATAAAGTTTCAAACTGAATTATGTTTTTTGATCTCAGTACAATGATTATATGTCATAAATTATCAATAATTAAGTCAAGTGTTCAATTCAAGTGTCATGGAGGGGACAATACTTTTACTACTACAGTTGAATAGTTATGAGAGGAAATCTTTAGATAACTATGGTGGCATAAACTACTTTACATAGACATCCTATGCCAAAAGTTGAGGTCTCAATTATAGGTCAATGAAGTAAAAGATATTCTAGTTTCTCTATGACCTGTCGCCTCCATAACATGCGGATTATTCTGGAATTACCCTATTGGTGGCAGCAAGTTGGTTGTGGTTGCACTGACAAGATCAGACTACTATCACATCATTGATCCATGTGTGATATAAATACTGAATTATGATTATTATTATTTAATCATTACCATTCAAGCCAACTGTTCTTCTCTATTAGGTCCTCTTTTGATGAAGCCCGTCCTCTGTTTCCCTCTCTCTGTAAGGAAGCCACTTGACCACGAATCCTTTTGATAACTTCTACGTTGGTATAGTCTGGTGAATATTCGCCATGAAGAAACTTTGCAGGGTAGAGAAGAGCTGCTGCGTGGTTAGCCATTGTGTAAGGATTCAAACCTCTCTCCACCTGGTAAAGGAAAATGTTAACAGTCTCAGTATATATCCCTCAAAAATTCCCAATTAAACCCTTGATGTATACGTAGGTGCTGGGTCATCAATAATAATTCTGAACAAATGAACTGAATAGGCAATTTTACTTTTTCTCACCTTCAGGTAAGTCAGATAATCTTCAATGACGTTAAGTCTTAGGAACAGCTCTGGGCTCAATTCTAAAGAAAGTATGTCTCTGGCAAAGCCAAGAAAACCTGTTGAGAAAAAGCCAAAAAGACCCCATGTTAATAAATGCATAGATGTAACACACCAAAATGAACAAATATATTGAGCACTGTTGATAATCATTTCATTTTCTCCTTCCTGTTTGAATGTTGGACACAGCCTTTCCCCAGGTACCAGTCCACTTAAATCTACAGTCATGTAAAGGCTATGTTTTAATTTGCCAATTTCTACCAAACTCCCATCCCATCCTCTGCATGCTAATTTTGACTAATGTATAAATAACTAAGAATAAAGAAATGAATAACAAATCAATCAAACAATCAATAAATGGGTGGGTGGTGGGTGGAGGAATAAATAAGATTTTAATGTATAAAATAAGCTGACTATTTACTCACACAGAAGTCTTTCTTGAGCTTTGCCATAAGTAGACTCAGCAACTGGCGGCTTTTGCCTCTGAAGATTTATCGGCTTTGTAAAGTACAGTTTAAGTTCTTTAAAGAATTTTTGCATGAAGGTGGGGAGAAGTGTGAAGCCTATAGCATACTTCTTGATCTTTTCAGTCGGCACAGTGGTCAAGTGGTGATCTGGTCTTGTCTCATGAAGAACAGCTTGGGAGAGAGTTTGTCTGGTTGTGTCGGTGCTGGCTTGCGGCATTTGAGAAACTGTCATTTGGGGATCTGGTCTTGTCTCATGAAGAACAGCTTGGGAGAGAGTTTGTCTGGTTGTGTCGGTGCTGGCTTGCGGCATTTGAGAAACTGTCATTTGGGGATCTGGTCTTGTCTCATGAAGAACAGCTTGGGAGAGAGTTCCTCTTGTCGTCTCGTGGCAGACTTGGAGCATTTGAGGAACTGTCATTTGGGGATCTGGTCTTGTCTCATGAAGAACAGCTTGGGAGAGAGTTTGTCTGGTTGTGTCGGTGCTGGCTTGCGGCATTTGAGAAACTGTCATTTGGGGATCTGGTCTTGTCTCATGAAGAACAGCTTGGGAGAGAGTTCCTCTTGTCGTCTCGTGGCAGACTTGGAGCATTTGAGGAACTGTCATTTGGGGATCTGGTCTTGTCTCATGAAGAACAGCTTGGGAGAGAGTTTGTCTGGTTGTCTCGATGCTGGCTTGCGGCATTTGAGAAACTGTCATTTGTTGATCTGGTCTTGTCTCATGAAGAACAGCTTGGGAGAGAGTTTGTCTGGTTGTGTCGGTGCTGGCTTGCGGCATTTGAGAAACTGTCATTTGGGGATCTGGTCTTGTCTCATGAAGAACAGCTTGGGAGAGAGTTTGTCTGGTTGTGTCGGTGCTGGCTTGCGGCATTTGAGAAACTGTCATTTGGGGATCTGGTCTTGTCTCATGAAGAACAGCTTGGGAGAGAGTTTGTCTGGTTGTGTTGGTGCTGGCTTGCGGCATTTGAGAAACTGTCATTTGGGGATCTGGTCTTGTCTCATGAAGAACAGTGTTGGAGAGAGTTCCTCTTGTCGTCTTGTGGCAGACTTGGAACATTTGAGGATGTGGTCCTGTCTCATGAAGAACAGTGTGGGAGAGAGTTTCTCTGTTTGTCTCGGGGTTGACATGTGCTTCTTGGGGCAACAGAGGGAAGTTCTGAGTGGCTGTCCTCGCAGAATTGCTCTTCAATCCGAGGAAATCTTCTTGGCTATCGCTTTGTTCATCAGAGGAATGGTCGTCGTCTGAAAATTGGTAACTTACAAGGTTGGAGGGAAGCATTTTGAAGTGGTGTAGCTGTTCGTACTGGAATGAAGTAGGAATACTTGAAGAATTGGAAGACCAAGTGGCGAGGAGAGGCGCAGAGAAGGAGTCCGTGATTGGCAGTCGTCAAGGCGATGGCCAATGGCATAGCTGGATCTGTAGGTGGACAGGAAAGCGTTAAAATGCGAAGTGAGAATTTTGGCGGCATTGAATTTCAAGGCCAAACGTGGCGTTAAAAAACTGGCTTTCTCATACTAACCTTGAACAAAATTTGGTAGGAAGTGCGTTCTGCTCCCTCCCCTCTCGCCTCTGGCCTCTAAATTAGAGACAGAAGGAGAAGGGAGGGAGAAAAAGAAGTGTTTTTTGAAGGAGCTGTGGGACTACCTAGCTGTCTTCGCCGCCATTTTTCAAAGGAGTGAGGGTCCAGATCGAGGCCGGTCAGTGGTGACCGAGCAGGACTGGATCGAGCAAACTTTGACAGCGAATTGCGGGAAAAGTAGAGGGGATATGGTCACGGAAAACTGTCCACGAAAAAGCTAGTAAGCGTGGGATCGCGCTGGTACGGTCTTTTAAAAAGTGGAGAAAAAAGCGGTGGAGTTGTTGTTTTGGGCTAGCTGTGGTGTTCGGATAACGCCTGTGAGATTTTGCAGGTTGTAAACAGAGGGAGCCCAATTTAGAGAACTGAGTAAAAGGTGAAGATAAAATGGGGAAAAAATGGCGCTGAATTAATTTTTTAAAATTGCAGGTCAAGATAATGTCGACGGAGCAAAAAGAATACGATGGAGGAAAAAATCCGATTTTATTTTCACCCGTTTACTTTGATGTAAATTGGGCTCCCTGTGGTTGTCAACAGAAATTTGTAAACGGAAATGTTGCATTTGAATGGAGTATTTAATGGGCCTGAAATGATGAGTTTTTTCTGCCGACGGAAGACTTTGTAAAGCTTGGCACGAGCAATTGGATGCAAGGATTGGAGTTTTGTTTTCTTCTTTTGTTTTGTTTTTGTGGATCTGTCCCTGGAGACGGAGACTGACTGCACGAATATCATGCATGAATAAAGGTTGGTTGCATGTGAGTTTGATTTGGATTTTAAAGTTTGTACACACTGCCGAATGCATGTCATGCGTGTGCTAACGTAATACATAATTATGAAGTAATGGCAGAACTGGAATTGAGAGGCTTGTGTGGATATAGAAATGGATAATGATTTTTGGGCTAGCTGTGTTTACAAATGCATGCATGAGTCGGTGCAGTCAAGTCTTAATTTTTAGTTGGATGTCTGTCAATTGCAAAGCGCAGGTGTCAGACGAGATGAAATTGCTGCCTGGTTGATTTTGTCAATGTTTTATGAAAGGATTGTGAGCTGGTGTGGTGGAAATATTGCTTTGTCTGATACTGATGTAATATACGTTTGGCTGATCATGATAGTATTGTTGCTGCTGCTGCTGCCGCTGCTGCTGTCACTTTGTCATATCATAAATATATTGAAATGTGTTTGGTGGCTCTTATTCTAGACTTGAATCCTGGACGACATGGGGTATCAGAAGTCAATCCACGAAGAAGAAGAAGAGGAAGTTCTATAACATAGATTGAGATTTATTGCAGCAAATGGATATTTTACATGGATCGAGATACAGGATTTTACAAAGGGGGAGTGGGGCCCCCACCCCTGTATTTGAGTGATGGGTCTTGGAGATACCCTCAACAAAAGTGTAATAATGATGCTAATGTCCAACTAGCTTGCGATATGCTGCTGATGAGTAAGTTTGATGTGACAGCTAGGAGGCTAATAAAGAAATAAATAATATTGTTGGAGTTGACTGGTGTTCATAAATTTGGTAAATGCAAAGACTGAGTACAAATTTGCAGTCACCGGCCCTTGTACAAGTGCTAACCGAAGAAGACCATGTGATATTTTGTACCCGCTGTTTTTGTGGAAAAATCCTTGCATCTTCAATAATGCCTCCTGTCACATCCCACTCATCATCTCTAGGATGCAGCACTCCAATCACACGAAAGTATTTTACCGTCCATTCATTGCCTTGACAAACAATCATAAATTTTGGGGGGTTAAAATTCCCCACAGTGTGCATGAGACAAAACTTTTCTTGTTGTTTTCTAGGAATGCGAGAGGTGGTGAATCTAATTTGGACATATCCCAGCATCAGAACATTACCAGTGCATAGCAATGAATGAAATTTTTATTGGTCATTTCTAGAATGACGTGTCACATATAGGTATTCTATAATGTATGTGTATGTATGTAATACAGGGACCTGCAGAAATTATGATGCTCTTGATATGTATGCAATTAAGTATATCAAAAGTATGTCAGAAATCATGGGATATCATTGCTGATGTTTTTTTCGAGTTGCCTATCACCAGGGCTTTCTGAAGAAAATATTAGAGATGATATCCCATGATTTCTGACATACTTTTGACATACTTGTGTGTGTGTGTGTGTGTGTGTGTGTGTGTGTGTATGTATCAAGAGGATCATAGTTTCTGCATACCACTGTTCATACCTCTATACATACATTACATCTATATGTGACATGTCATACCTCGTTCTAGAAATGACCAATAAAAATTTCATTCATTGCTATGCACTGCTAACATAATTATTGTGAACTCAACGTGCCGGTTGGCTTTCCTCCTACGAATCACGAGCGAGGGGCAGGAAGTGACGTTGCACGACCTCTGCCTCTTCGACAGTGCCGCTGGACAGGTAGGGGTGCCATGCGGTCCCCGCTGTGCCAGTGCCCAGTTTGATCCTGAGCGCCGCGAGGACGGCGTAGGCGGCCTGCACGCTGCCTTGCTTCCCAACCGCCTTGCCGACCTTCCGCAGCTCGGGCCAGAAGTCTGCCCATCCACTCTGGAGCTGGATGCTTAGTATTCTGGGGGCGACCCTGGCCAGCGTTGCCACGCTTCGGAGGCAGCTCACTCTGTTGGGCTTGGTGCAAAGCAGCAAGCACAGGAGCTCAGTGGCCTGGCCCTTGGCCTGTCTTCTGTCTTTGCCATTCTCGCCTTAAACACAACAAAGACACCATATGTATCAGTCTCGTGGCGAATTACACGAAGAAGAGGAAGAACAGGAAGAAGAACAAGAAGCTCACCTGGTCCCTTCTCCAGGCCCGACAGCGCCATCTCGTAGATGGCGTGGACCGCAGGGCAAACCCCTAGAAGTGTCCTGAGGCGGGCGTTCTTGGCATCTGGGGACGAGTCGCCTGCCGACCTTAGGTCTGGGCCGATCGCGTGGAAAGCCACGCAGACGCGACATGGCTCGTCCCCATCGCCACGTGGGCAGGCGTTGGCTGGCTCGGTCGGCTCGACAAGGCCTCTCCCGCGTCTGAGCGGGCAAGCGGGTGGGTCTTCTTCTCCGTCTGCGCAGGTGCACGCTCTGGCGCACAGGTCCCACAGCTTGTTCAGGACGGGCCGGGCAGCGTCTCGTGGTCGGGCCGCAGGTGGCGCCTGTCCCCCCTGTTGGTGAGCGTCTGCGGCTGCTGCAGGGAGTGGCAGCGGTGGGTTCCTTGTCAGGAACCGCTTCAGTTTCGCCAGCGAGGCAGCGCTGGGCAGCGCCTCGGCCCTCAATCCCGCAACTCCACCAGCGTCGGGTAAGACGTAGACGGCGTCTGCAACGATTCAAAATAGAACACGCAAAGATGAGGTAAGACTAGTAGATATACAAAATGCTATGCTTATGTGCGATCATAATAATCAATAAGAATGTCATCACTCATACTGCGCGATATTCATAAAGATGAACCATCGCGCATCACACACACACACACACACACACAACTTATAAAATGTCATAAAGGAGAGAAAACACTCGTAAATTATGTTAACTATAAGGATAATGAACATAGCTAGTAAGTAATTATAGAACACTAACAATAAGCCAGCCTAAATGGATGTGTTTTAAGTTGGCGTTTAAATATATAGAAATGGATTTCATTTGACGCAATCCTATAGGCAGAGAATTCCATGATTTTGGGGCTGCAATAGCCTCTGTACTCACGAAACATGTTTCACGCATAAGCATTCAATCACACCGGTGTCAACCTTTGTATTGCAGGTCATTCCCTCATTCATTCATTCATTCATCCATTCATCCCTCCGTTCGCTCCTTCATTCAATCGTGAAATTAAAAGACAAATGAAGATGGATGGATGGATGGATGGATGGATGGATGGATGGATGGATGGATGGATGGATGGATGGATGGATGGATGGATGGATGGATGGATGGATGGATGGATGGATGGATGGATGGATGGATATTTACCTCGTCTCCTCGCGGAGGACGACGGACCTCCGGCTGGGCGCCCGCTTCCTCCACGCGGCACCTCACCGCTCCCGACTTGACCATCAACCTGAGAAGAAAAATAAATGAATAAAAAAACATGTTAAACGCTGTTCTCTCGTTCGTTCAATAACGAACTCAAACTAAGACAACATCACGTAATACATCCATTATTTAGACACGGCGGTTCATTACATACTTTATTAGCTTCATCCCTTTACGGGGCTTTTCAGAAGTAATATTACAAATATATGATAAATATAGATAGCCTAGTATATAAATAAATAAATGAATAATTGTATATATATATTCAATGTTTAAAATAATCATTAAAAAATGATAAAGATCATTAATTGAAATAAGGAATAATAAAAGAGAAATATATAGCTGAAATAATGTGCATCTAAGAATATTAATTCTAATTCTATTTCATTCATTCATTCATTCATTCATTCATTCATTCATTCATTGTTCTTTTAAGAATTCATGGTATTGGAATTATGACTCGTCAATAGAGAGCTCAATGGTACAACAACACCATTTGTTACCTGTTCGCCCACAGGCAGCACCGGTGACAGTCGACCAGAAGTCGAGACGACCTCAGCCTGCCTTGCTGGGGTCCTGGTCAACCTGTAGGCGGAACGGCACAGCAACGTAAGCTGCATCAGGTCTTGGTCTTGGTCGGGTCTGCTGGACGGCGAGGCCAGGCATTTGCCGAGCTGGTGAAGCGCGGCCTCTTCCTCGACGCCCAGCGCTTCGGGCACCCTCATGGTCTGCTCCGCCTCGTCCCCCGAAGACGACTCGTCGCCACTGTGGGAGGGCTCGATCGAGTCCCCGGCCTCCTGCTGGAGGGCCGTCTTTAAGGATGCTAAGACCTCCGGCCCTATGCGCTCCAGCGTCGCAAAGTTCACCCCAAACTCCACCTCCGCTTTCAGCAGGTAGATCGGGCTGTACGCCCTATTCCTGTACTTGCAGGCGGCGAACCTGCATGGCAAAAAAAAAGAGAAGTCGATTCATCCATCAGTCAGTCGGTGGTCCCGATCAGTATGCTGACCTGTGTCGCGCCTTACCTGCAGCTCAGTAGCTTCGAGAGGCTTAGCCCCACGCCCTCGATGGCCTGCCGGCTAATGTTGCATGCCACGTCGCCAACTGCCATCCTCCTTAGGCATAGGTTGCTTGCTCTGGAGCATGCTATCACGTTGCCTGGCAGGAATCCCCCGTGCTGCTCGGCGATCAGCCTCCTTGGGAAACCGTGGGTAAATTGAACCGAAGCGTCGCTCCACTTCGGAGCTGACCAAATGGCCACGTTTCCGAATCTGTCGAAGAGATAACACACACACATCGCCGCACGTTAAACAACAAACAACAAACTATTCCAGCACTTGCCGTGCGTCGTGCATGCTACTGACCTGTCGAGGCGAACCTCCTGGAGGTTTTGATCCAAGGAGGCGATCCCCGAGGCTAGCATCGGTGCCAGGGCCGTCCCCTCCTCCTCAAAGAGACCGCGAAGGGACAACGGCGCCCCGCGCGGCTCCTGCGACGACGACGGCTGGGCCGTGCGCTCCACCGACTCCCAACCGGCCGTCTTCTGCCTCAGGTATCTTACTGCTTCCGCAGCATCGCGGAAGACGACCGGTTGGTCCTCGTCGTCTTCGGGCGATGACCTGTCGGGAGCCAGGCTTCGGGGCAGGCTCAACTGGTCGAGCACCGCCATATTGAAGTCGAAGACCAGCGGCTCCTCCCTCGACCGCGCATAGGCAAGCGGGAAGTAAGGGGCCAGTCCTCTGCCCTCCAACAGCCCGTCCAAAGCCGCGTAGTTAAGCGTGGACTCTGTGCAAAGAGGAGAAAAGCAAAGATTTGCTTGGTTGGTTGGACAGGCTAAAGCAAAGTCATCCAGCATACAACAATTGATTGACTGATCTTATCTTACTCATATATTTATTTTACTCGGCAAGTATTGTTCATGAAGCATTGACACGCCTTACATTAGAAAACCAGACAGCTGCTGTGTGAGATTTATTGAACGAGTTCAAGATCCTAGCTTTGGATGACTTTTAAGATTCGAAATAACCTCTCATCAAATCACAAGTTTGGTATTGCTAATGAGTTGTTTCATCGCGAAATTAAAAACATTCATATTTGTAAATGACCAAATGGGATAATTCATCCTATAAATAATATACGAAAAGATTAATTGAACCAATCCGCTTTCAGACATACATACCGCCCTGCGAGCTGTCGTCGATGAAGTCCGCGTTCTCTTCGTCGTCGTCGTCTTCTTCGTCTTCTTCTGGCTCGCCCCTGCAGGTAAGAGAGTGAACTCGTCAGAGCCGTGTACTAGTGGCAGCGACGCAACCAATTGCGGTGCATCAAGAGCTGCCGCTCGCTTTATGAATTAGAGCAATAGTCAATCCATTTCTTCTCTCTCCCACACTTTTCTCTCTTTTTTTCTTTCTTTCTTTTTATTTTATTTTATTTTTTTGCTAGCTGAAATGCCAGGAATCTGCATGCGTACCCTGATGTTGCATGTTCTGACTCGGCTTCGTACGCCAGGAACTGGCGGGCGTGGCCTGCATTTGACGTCCTCCTTCTCTTTTTCCTTGTTCAGCGAAAAGAAAAGACAATATATATATATCACGTTTATGTCAGAGACAATGCGAATTTGAAATCTGAGCTGGCAGCCCAAAGTCTTTTCAACGACTCTCACCTTGGACTTGGTTGAACGGCGTTTTCGTCTTCTTCTTCTTCTTCTTCTTCTTCTTCTTCTTCGAGGGGAGCCCTGCGCATGGTTTGGAAGACGTGGAGAGAGGCGTTAGGATTGATCTGTTACTCCGAGTTTCCTGCTTGCGCACTCATCAGACAGACTTTGATTTAATTTGATTTCATTCAATTTAAAGATTAAAGTCTGTCTGATGAGTGCGCAAGCAGGAAACTCGGAGTAACTGCGGAGAACATGTCTCTTCTTCAATCTAGACTATTTAACAATTAGTCCTCGAGTCCGAATGGTCTACGAGTCAATAGCCCGCGAGGGCGAGAGGCCTAATTGTTTTAGTAAGAACCTACTAATCGGTCCAATAAAAGGATGCAAAAGGTTTTGGATTTTGCTTTAAATATATATGTTTTGTTTGCGCCATTGCGCACTCATCAGACAGACTTTGATTTAATTTGATTTCATTCAATTTAAAGATTAAAGTCTGTCTGATGAGCGCGCAAGCAGGAAACTCGGAGTAACTGCGGAGAACATGTCTCTTCTTCAATCTAGACTATTTAACAATTAGTCCTCGAGTCCGAATGGTCTACGAGTCAATAGCCCGCGAGGGCGAGAGGCCTAATTGTTTTAGTAAGAACCTACTAATCGGTCCAATAAAAGGATGCAAAAGGTTTTGGATTTTGCTTTAAATATATATGTTTTGTTTGCGCCATTGCGCACTCATCAGACAGACTTTGATTTAATTTGATTTCATTCAATTTAAAGATTAAAGTCTGTCTGATGAGCGCGCAAGCAGGAAACTCGGAGTAACTGCGGAGAACATGTCTCTTCTTCAATCTAGACTATTTAACAATTAGTCCTCGAGTCCGAATGGTCTACGAGTCAATAGCCCGCGAGGGCGAGAGGCCTAATTGTTTTAGTAAGAACCTACTAATCGGTCCAATAAAAGGATGCAAAAGGTTTTGGATTTTGCTTCAAATATATATGTTTTGTTTGCGCAATTGCGCACTCATCAGACAGACTTTGATTTAATTTGATTTCATTCAATTTAAAGATTAAAGTCTGTCTGATGAGCGCGCAAGCAGGAAACTCGGAGTAACTGCGGAGAACATGTCTCTTCTTCAATCTAGACTATTTAACAATTAGTCCTCGAGTCCGAATGGTCTACGAGTCAATAGCCCGCGAGGGCGAGAGGCCTAATTGTTTTAGTAAGAACCTACTAATCGGTCCAATAAAAGGATGCAAAAGGTTTTGGATTTTGCTTCAAATATATATGTTTTGTTTGCGCAATTGCGCACTCATCAGACAGACTTTGATTTAATTTGATTTCATTCAATTTAAAGATTAAAGTCTGTCTGATGAGCGCGCAAGCAGGAAACTCGGAGTAACAGCGGAGAACATGTCTCTTCTTCAATCCTCTTCAATCAAAACCGGCGCTTTTTGCTACTAGAGGTGTATCACTAATAATAGACCCCTAGTAGCTCAGCCAATCACAGGGCTCGATTGGTGATAGACCATTAGTAGGTTTTTTCTGAACTATATTATATTTATGCTCTGCACTTCTGTGTATCGAGCACTGTTATATATGCAGCATAGACAAGACATACTGTAATTTATATAATACGTGTATATGACATATGCGGTATATACTAGTCATGCAATGGTTTCCAGTGGCATAACGTGCACGAAACCATTTTATTCCACAGCATAGAAATTTGTGATTTGAAACAATATTGATAGTATTAGAACTTCTAATACCCACCTCGCATCCGATCCTGACTCGCGACTGCTGGTGTTATCAGCCGGCCTGGAGGGAGCTTCTGCCGCTCGTGGCGTGGAATGACTGTCAATCATAAAAGCGCGGGTATAGTGCAGTTAATACATCTGAAAGCTAAGCTTGGGCTAAGCTTTGTAGATAAGCTTTGAAAAAATTTTACACCGTCTGCTAAAATGAGTATAAACTGAGTTTCGGACGTTATTCTTTCGTCGGAGTTATGTTCAACATACATTAGCATCAGCGATAAAATCACCTAGAATAGTGGTCATGAGATCTCGATAGACCAGCTAGATAAATCGACTACTAAATCAGTAAACTACTCACTTTTGGGGAATTGCCTCCGGCGAATGGGTTAAGAACTGGTGCAAACTGGTTTGTCGCTCGTCGGACATGTCGAAAAAAAAGGATAAATAAACTTTCTGTATACTTCGAATGACTACAAGATGCTGAATATTGTTGCGCAATGATTTTCAATTTTGCTATCCTAAGCTATTTCACATATGATTGTTGAAAGCTGAGCCCTTCAATTCGAACACGTCAGACAAGTGACATTCCCCTTTCTCAGCCATTTATGGGCATTCGCAAAGCTAAGCACTAAATATTAAACAAGTTTAAACAGTTCTCAAAATCACCGCAAGATCACGGTTATATTGTTTGCACTCTGTTATCAAATTTTTAGTAATTTAATCAATAATTCTTATATATATTTTTAGTATGAGCAGTAGTTTTTCTTCTATTTATATACGGCTTTCACGTAAAGAAGTTGTAAAAATTATGGAACAACTACCGTATTTAAATAATGAAGAATCAATCAATCAATCAATCAATCCTATCCTTTCCTTTCCTTTCCTTTCCTTTCCTTCTCTACACAATTGTCGCCACTCATAATACAAGGCGAACGCAGTGGAATGCATCGGCTCGACGTTGTCATTCATTAGTATGCGGGCCTCTGTCCTGAATTACCATGACGACGAAACAAATTATCGAAACCGATAATTTTGTGGGATCCCTGTGGTATAGGATTGTAGAAACGTTGTTGCTTACGTATTGGGAAGTATGCAAATATTATTTATTGTGAGCACGTTACCTGAATCATGTAAGTCCTTTTAACTTATTAAAAACAATCAAGGTATTTCTTTGTGCTTTTATCGAAAAAAAGGAAAATTGTGCAAGGTATTTCTTCGTATTTTTATGGGAAAAAAAATATTGTGCAAGGTATTTCTTCGTATTTTTATCGAAAAAATAATAATGTGCACAGGATATTGCAAAATTGCGACACAATTGCCTCATCAACCAATTGAATACTAGCTAGAGCGGTTTTCATGAAGCCGCGGTCAAATACACTTTAGCGTAATACGCATTGCTTCACTTTAATTCTTTTCATTTCCTATTGTGTTTTTTTGATGACCCCCTTTTGTTTTACGGGTCAATGAGAACGACTCTATGCGCGGTCCAGGTACCAATCAAAAGCTATACCAAAATAGGCGCACCAAAACAGGGTAGTTGATAAATATTATTGTTTGCTAGAACTAAAACTGTTAAATAAGTGTCTTTTTAAATATTTGCTATATCCAATTGTCTGCTCCCTTCTGCCACTGACATACATTTAAGTTGTTGCCTGGAATTTCAAATTTCTCTCTTTGAAAGTACATAAAAAAAGAAAAAAAAGAAAAGAAAAAGAAATGCAACTTATGAGAAAAACCAAAAGATCAGGTGGTAACCATCAATATCAGGGCTCATTCACCACTTAAAAATGGTGTCAAAGCAAATTACAGCTAATACAACTCACCAGAGAATATTAATTTTAGCCGTTAAGAAGGAACAAACTCTAGATTCACCCTAATGTTTCCTCTCTTCCCCCCTCCCCCTCCATTACTATCGCTGGTAGTGCAAGATTTTGGCACAGCATCATGTATTACTCAGGATATGCCTACCCAAACAAAGGGTTTTGTTTCTGTTTTTGTCTGTTGGTAAGGTTGCTTTGTTTGTTCGCTGAGAATGATTACTGTTCTCGTTTTTCTTTGTTTACCATCCTAACAGGGGTGTGTAAGTGTGTGTGCAGCCAAGGCCTGTCTTAGACATCAAATTTCACCTGTGCCAAATCTAAGTTGTACGAGTTTGTTTGCATTAGATTTCAGATTCAGCACATGTGAAATTTGACATCTAACTGGGGCCGCCTTTAAGCTTGCTGTCTTCCAGTGATCATTGTGCTAGGATGATGATCCAACATGCCTTGATATTTCCACCATTTGGCCCAAATTGACATGGGCAATTTATTGTAAAGTAACCTGTGTGGGTGGGGTTGCGACTCAATTACTCACTCTCTTCAACATTTCAAAATAAACCATTTATTGCTAATCTTCTGAAATCTAGTGACAACATTTCCTTCCTTGGTTAACTAGCTGTCTTATTTAAAGTGTACAATTCTTCTCAGGCCCAAAACAAAACAGATTATTTTCATTGGATTGTGAAATTGTGTAATACCGGGACAAAAGAAAGAAAGCAATAGGATTAATGTCTACTACCCTATCACATTATTAACTATTTCACAGTCCAATGAAAATCACTCTAATGAATAAACAACAACATTTCCTTCCTTGTTAAAAATGGTAAGGCATAATAATTTTAAGATTCAGACTCCCCTCCAAAGAGAAGAAAACCCCCAAAATCCTTGGCTACGAATTTATATGTCTTTATAGGAAAGTACGTCTTTTCCAACCTATAAATAATTCTAATTCTGCCAGCAAAGTTCTGAGAGAGTGCTTTTGCTCACAAATTTTAAAGCTGCACAAGTTGAAAATTGAAATCTTTGCCAACAGATTTAGAAGAAAAAGAAGATCCTTGTCTACAATGTACCAGCATTGAGACATGCCTTCCACTAAGCCCTAACATTACTAGCCACCCATGTTGGGTGAAAATACCAGCCAAAAACTAAAAAATAAATAACTAAATAACAACATTCCAATTCAAGCCAACATAGAGTGCATTCAGTAAAAGCATGAAACATTAGTAACACTATTTTGTACTATTTTATGCTTATTCTTTTGTTTTCTTTTGTTCGACTAGCACTATTTTGCACAATTTAGTAATTAGTGTTTCAAGCTTTTACTGAATGCACTCTACCAGGCAAACATATGTGTTTTTGAACCTATGAATTCTCTTTTGAAATACTCAATTTCAGCCAAAATACCACAAGACATGGTAGGCACTAGGAAGATATGTTTTTTTGAATTTATTATCTTAAAATTCTGTGAGCAAAGATCAAAGAGAAATATGTTGATCTTTGCTTACAGATTTAGAAGAAAAAAAAGATCCTTGTCTACAATGTACCAGCATTGAGACATGCCTTCCACTAAGCCCTAACATTACTAGCCACCCATGTTGGGTGAAAATACCAGCCAAAAAATAAAAAATAAATAACTAAATAACAACATTCCAATTCAAGCCAACATAGAGTGCATTCAGTAAAAGCATGAAACATTAGCAACACTATTTTGTACTATTTTATGCTTATTCTTTTGTTTTCTTTTGTTCGACTAGCACTATTTTGCACAATTTAGTAATTAGTGTTTCAAGCTTTTACTGAATGCACTCTACCAGGCAAACATATGTGTTTTTGAACCTATGAATTCTCTTTTGAAATACTCAATTTCAGCCAAAATACCACAAGACATGGTAGGCACTAGGAAGATATGTTTTTTTGAATTTATCATCTTAAAATTCTGTGAGCAAAGATCAAAGAGAAATATGTTGATCTTTGCTTACAGATTTAGAAGAAAAAAAAGATCCTTGTCTACAATGTACCAGCATTGAGACATGCCTTCCACTAAGCCCTAACATTACTAGCCACCCATGTTGGGTGAAAATACCAGCCAAAAAATAAAAAATAAATAACTAAATAACAACATTCCAATTCAAGCCAACATAGAGTGCATTCAGTAAAAGCATGAAACATTAGTAACACTATTTTGTACTATTTTATGCTTATTCTTTTGTTTTCTTTTGTTCAACTAGCACTATTTTGCACAATTTAGTAATTAGTGTTTCAAGCTTTTACTGAATGCACTCTACCAGGCAAACATATGTGTTTTTGAACCTATGAATTCTCTTTTGAAATACTCAATTTCAGCCAAAATACCACAAGACATGGTAGGCACTAGGAAGATATGTTTTTTTGAATTTATCATCTTAAAATTCTGTGAGCAAAGATCAAAGAGAAATATTTTGATCTTTCCTTACAGATTTAAAAAAAGAAAAGACATATTTGTCTATTGGAAAGCCTCATGAATGGATCTGAGAGATGTGAACAGTTTGAAAACTCCTGGCTTCTTCTTCAAAGGTCTCATGTCGACTGCCGTCATGGCCTTGAGCAACTCTAACCATGGCTCATTACCAAACTCAAAAATATACTCCCCCTTACTGCAGGGCTTAAACCACAGTAGGGTTGCTTGTTTTTTGGGTTGAAAGGACTGAATGCGAGCAATTAAAACCCTGGGACTGGCTAAAGTGCTCCCCTCCTCAATAAGCCCAACAAAGTCCCCCACCTTCAGACATCCCTGAGAGTCTGGACTGTCCTCTGGGTCAGAGCTATCTACTGTCTCATCCTGGGCCAGGTTAGAACAAAGAGACAAGGCCAATTGTTTGCGCTCGTTGGAATTTCGTCTGTCATATGTCTGTTGTGCTTGTTTTCTGCTGTGTCTCAGTGCTGCGGCTACGGAGTCTTTAAGAGAGTCACTGCAATCACTGCAAACAGAACAGACAGAATGAATATTTAGTTTCAGGAAAGGAAAAAGAAGAGAGAGAAAAGAAGAAAGGGGGGGGGGGGAAGATCATGTGTACATTAATTTTCATTTGCCAAGGAAGTCCCCAGTGTGCAAGAGTTCTCTAGCCTCTTTTCAACAAGATGGGACAAGAAACTTAGTATAAGTTGGGTGGGAATGATGGTTAAGGTTATGTACTTGGCCCAAAACCAGGAAGACAGACACAGGCACACACACACACTAGACCTATCCACAAAACCAAACAAAATGAAATGACTGGGACTTACCTCCTACCATAAGTGTGTGTCACAAAAGAGCTTCGTAGCCCATTGACTGACAGACTGACACCAGTTAGTCTGTGGAACAAAAACTTGATGCGGCTGCAGAAGGCAGAGCTTGAGTATGGCTTCCCAAAGGTATTCTACAATAAAATCAAATGAATAGTATAAGTAATGTGATACTCAGAAAAGCTGCTTTGATTTGCAAGCTACACATTTACAAACACAATAATTCCAAATCACTAAAGATCGAATCCATCATATTTTGATTGTTATTCAGCATTTTGTTTGTATACTGAACTTAAGACAAGTTTGGCAGCAAGAATTCAGTAAATTTTCAAAACATTTGACTAATACCCTTCAAGGGTAGTAAAAACTTGAACTACCACCCGTTAAGAGATGTACTACCCTGCACTACCACCCTAGACAGGTTATACTACATTGGCCTATCACCCTAGAAGTACCCTTGAAGGATGGTAAAACCTTCCATTACCACCCTTAAAAGGGTTGTAGAAATTTTAGAAAATACCTTGTGAGGGTACTAAGAAGTATTAAATGTATCCAAAAAAAGTGGTTTAAAGTACTGAATCCACCCTTTAAGAACTGAAGGCCCTCCTAAGGTAGGGTATATGCTGGGTATAGACTTAAGAATGCAAATTAGGGTCAACCTTTTCAGCCTTGCTAAACACAAAACTTTACCACCCCCATTGACACATTATGGCCACACTTACTACCCTAAGAGGGTACAAAGTCAAGAAATCACCACCCCGTATGAACTATTTTGGTCATATTAACCACCCTTTACCATTCTCCTTGTCAAACATCTCCCCCCTCCAAAAGAACCAATCCCAAATACCCTCAATGATAATAATAATAATAATAATAATAATAATGATAATCTTTGTTTATCCTTGCTAAATAGATAGCACGCTGATGCTAGTTTGAGCAAGCTATCTATTTAGTGAGGATAAACAAAGATGATGATGATGATGATTATTATCATTATTATTATCATGGAGGGTATTTGGGATTGGTTCTTTTGGAGGGGGGAGATGTTTGACAAGGAGAATGGTAAAGAACTGAAACACAAGCCTTTAGGGAGGGTTAGGGTTGAAACATGGGGATCCTGGAAGATGAAGTTGGATGATGTTCTAACCTCTCAATTAAACTACCCACGCCATACAACAGACTATTAAACAGAAACTGAAGCGACGCCAAGTCAGCGACGTGCATCTTTTCACAACCTTACCTATCGTTCTATTGTTTATTGTGGCAGTATAAATAAGACCCATACCTGACTTTTTCTTCACTGGACTCTGAAGATGACTTCCGCACAGGTTGTCGAAACGTCAGTCACATCAAACAGTCCTTCTCAGGACTACATCCACCCGGATGATCATTATACAAATATTGTCTCTTCGAGAAATATTGTTACTTTGAAAAAAAGATGTCCTAACCATCAGAAGTGGTGTTTTTGGGATTAGGTAAGTGTTTTGTTCTAATAAGGCGAAATATTTTATATACTATATTTAATACTACTAACCCCAACCCTCCCTATGCGGTTTCTGATGTTAACTAAGTGTTTCCAGTGTCCTTTTGTTCTAATAAGACGAAATATTTTATATACTATATTTAATACTACTAACCCCAACCCTCCCTATGCGGTTTCTGATGTTAACTAAGTGTTTCCAGTGTCCTTTTGTTCTAATAAGACGAAATAATTGTTTTGGATTTTTGCGAATTTTTTCAAAAGCTTTAATGTTTATTGTTATGCTTTGATATGGAAATGAATTACATCACTTACCATGAGAAGAAAGTTGCCACTGTCCTGCGTGATTAGCTTTGGCCTGTGATTCCTGAGGTAGTCTTGAAGGATTATGCTGAGTTCATGGTCATGCTGAAAGGAATGAATGAATGAATGAATGAATGAATGAAACCACAAATAATTGATTGCTCTGAAACAGATAGTGGCATAGCATTACCTTCAAAATAGTGGTGTCTGAGCCATAAGTTTTCACAGTTTTGTAGTTCTGAAATCGAAACGTGAGCCCTCCATCTCCTTGTACTTGGACGAGGTTCTTACCAGACATGTCAGGGCTTGTGAGGCTTGCTTCCTGGGGAATAATTTCTAATGTTCTGATTTCACAGGCTCTGGAAGGTGGCACCAAGACATACAGACTGATTAGGAGTAGGTCAGCACATTCTTCGGCTTTGGATCTAGCTGTTCTGGCCATTTCCATCCTCTCCCTTTGTCGACCTACACTGTTAACAATCTCCTCCCTGAATTGGAAAAGCAAAGAATTAGGGAGATCTGCATTGGCTATTGGGTAATTCCACAGAAAAATATAGTTCAATTTTTATCACCTTTCAGCAGTTTTTACATAACAATGAAATGATAAAGTTTCAAACTGAATTATGTTTTTTGATCTCAGTACAATGATTATATGTCATAAATTATCAATAATTAAGTCAAGTGTTCAATTCAAGTGTCATGGAGGGGACAATACTTTTACTACTACAGTTGAATAGTTATGAGAGGAAATCTTTAGATAACTATGGTGGCATAAACTACTTTACATAGACATCCTATGCCAAAAGTTGAGGTCTCAATTATAGGTCAATGAAGTAAAAGATATTCTAGTTTCTCTATGACCTGTCGCCTCCATAACATGCGGATTATTCTGGAATTACCCTATTGGTGGCAGCAAGTTGGTTGTGGTTGCACTGACAAGATCAGACTACTATCACATCATTGATCCATGTGTGATATAAATACTGAATTATGATTATTATTATTTAATCATTACCATTCAAGCCAACTGTTCTTCTCTATTAGGTCCTCTTTTGATGAAGCCCGTCCTCTGTTTCCCTCTCTCTGTAAGGAAGCCACTTGACCACGAATCCTTTTGATAACTTCTACGTTGGTATAGTCTGGTGAATATTCGCCATGAAGAAACTTTGCAGGGTAGAGAAGAGCTGCTGCGTGGTTAGCCATTGTGTAAGGATTCAAACCTCTCTCCACCTGGTAAAGGAAAATGTTAACAGTCTCAGTATATATCCCTCAAAAATTCCCAATTAAACCCTTGATGTATACGTAGGTGCTGGGTCATCAATAATAATTCTGAACAAATGAACTGAATAGGCAATTTTACTTTTTCTCACCTTCAGGTAAGTCAGATAATCTTCAATGACGTTAAGTCTTAGGAACAGCTCTGGGCTCAATTCTAAAGAAAGTATGTCTCTGGCAAAGCCAAGAAAACCTGTTGAGAAAAAGCCAAAAAGACCCCATGTTAATAAATGCATAGATGTAACACACCAAAATGAACAAATATATTGAGCACTGTTGATAATCATTTCATTTTCTCCTTCCTGTTTGAATGTTGGACACAGCCTTTCCCCAGGTACCAGTCCACTTAAATCTACAGTCATGTAAAGGCTATGTTTTAATTTGCCAATTTCTACCAAACTCCCATCCCATCCTCTGCATGCTAATTTTGACTAATGTATAAATAACTAAGAATAAAGAAATGAATAACAAATCAATCAAACAATCAATAAATGGGTGGGTGGTGGGTGGAGGAATAAATAAGATTTTAATGTATAAAATAAGCTGACTATTTACTCACACAGAAGTCTTTCTTGAGCTTTGCCATAAGTAGACTCAGCAACTGGCGGCTTTTGCCTCTGAAGATTTATCGGCTTTGTAAAGTACAGTTTAAGTTCTTTAAAGAATTTTTGCATGAAGGTGGGGAGAAGTGTGAAGCCTATAGCATACTTCTTGATCTTTTCAGTCGGCACAGTGGTCAAGTGGTGATCTGGTCTTGTCTCATGAAGAACAGCTTGGGAGAGAGTTTGTCTGGTTGTGTCGGTGCTGGCTTGCGGCATTTGAGAAACTGTCATTTGGGGATCTGGTCTTGTCTCATGAAGAACAGCTTGGGAGAGAGTTTGTCTGGTTGTGTCGGTGCTGGCTTGCGGCATTTGAGAAACTGTCATTTGGGGATCTGGTCTTGTCTCATGAAGAACAGCTTGGGAGAGAGTTCCTCTTGTCGTCTCGTGGCAGACTTGGAGCATTTGAGGAACTGTCATTTGGGGATCTGGTCTTGTCTCATGAAGAACAGCTTGGGAGAGAGTTTGTCTGGTTGTGTCGGTGCTGGCTTGCGGCATTTGAGAAACTGTCATTTGGGGATCTGGTCTTGTCTCATGAAGAACAGCTTGGGAGAGAGTTCCTCTTGTCGTCTCGTGGCAGACTTGGAGCATTTGAGGAACTGTCATTTGGGGATCTGGTCTTGTCTCATGAAGAACAGCTTGGGAGAGAGTTTGTCTGGTTGTCTCGATGCTGGCTTGCGGCATTTGAGAAACTGTCATTTGTTGATCTGGTCTTGTCTCATGAAGAACAGCTTGGGAGAGAGTTTGTCTGGTTGTGTCGGTGCTGGCTTGCGGCATTTGAGAAACTGTCATTTGGGGATCTGGTCTTGTCTCATGAAGAACAGCTTGGGAGAGAGTTTGTCTGGTTGTGTCGGTGCTGGCTTGCGGCATTTGAGAAACTGTCATTTGGGGATCTGGTCTTGTCTCATGAAGAACAGCTTGGGAGAGAGTTTGTCTGGTTGTGTTGGTGCTGGCTTGCGGCATTTGAGAAACTGTCATTTGGGGATCTGGTCTTGTCTCATGAAGAACAGTGTTGGAGAGAGTTCCTCTTGTCGTCTTGTGGCAGACTTGGAACATTTGAGGATGTGGTCCTGTCTCATGAAGAACAGTGTGGGAGAGAGTTTCTCTGTTTGTCTCGGGGTTGACATGTGCTTCTTGGGGCAACAGAGGGAAGTTCTGAGTGGCTGTCCTCGCAGAATTGCTCTTCAATCCGAGGAAATCTTCTTGGCTATCGCTTTGTTCATCAGAGGAATGGTCGTCGTCTGAAAATTGGTAACTTACAAGGTTGGAGGGAAGCATTTTGAAGTGGTGTAGCTGTTCGTACTGGAATGAAGTAGGAATACTTGAAGAATTGGAAGACCAAGTGGCGAGGAGAGGCGCAGAGAAGGAGTCCGTGATTGGCAGTCGTCAAGGCGATGGCCAATGGCATAGCTGGATCTGTAGGTGGACAGGAAAGCGTTAAAATGCGAAGTGAGAATTTTGGCGGCATTGAATTTCAAGGCCAAACGTGGCGTTAAAAAACTGGCTTTCTCATACTAACCTTGAACAAAATTTGGTAGGAAGTGCGTTCTGCTCCCTCCCCTCTCGCCTCTGGCCTCTAAATTAGAGACAGAAGGAGAAGGGAGGGAGAAAAAGAAGTGTTTTTTGAAGGAGCTGTGGGACTACCTAGCTGTCTTCGCCGCCATTTTTCAAAGGAGTGAGGGTCCAGATCGAGGCCGGTCAGTGGTGACCGAGCAGGACTGGATCGAGCAAACTTTGACAGCGAATTGCGGGAAAAGTAGAGGGGATATGGTCACGGAAAACTGTCCACGAAAAAGCTAGTAAGCGTGGGATCGCGCTGGTACGGTCTTTTAAAAAGTGGAGAAAAAAGCGGTGGAGTTGTTGTTTTGGGCTAGCTGTGGTGTTCGGATAACGCCTGTGAGATTTTGCAGGTTGTAAACAGAGGGAGCCCAATTTAGAGAACTGAGTAAAAGGTGAAGATAAAATGGGGAAAAAATGGCGCTGAATTAATTTTTTAAAATTGCAGGTCAAGATAATGTCGACGGAGCAAAAAGAATACGATGGAGGAAAAAATCCGATTTTATTTTCACCCGTTTACTTTGATGTAAATTGGGCTCCCTGTGGTTGTCAACAGAAATTTGTAAACGGAAATGTTGCATTTGAATGGAGTATTTAATGGGCCTGAAATGATGAGTTTTTTCTGCCGACGGAAGACTTTGTAAAGCTTGGCACGAGCAATTGGATGCAAGGATTGGAGTTTTGTTTTCTTCTTTTGTTTTGTTTTTGTGGATCTGTCCCTGGAGACGGAGACTGACTGCACGAATATCATGCATGAATAAAGGTTGGTTGCATGTGAGTTTGATTTGGATTTTAAAGTTTGTACACACTGCCGAATGCATGTCATGCGTGTGCTAACGTAATACATAATTATGAAGTAATGGCAGAACTGGAATTGAGAGGCTTGTGTGGATATAGAAATGGATAATGATTTTTGGGCTAGCTGTGTTTACAAATGCATGCATGAGTCGGTGCAGTCAAGTCTTAATTTTTAGTTGGATGTCTGTCAATTGCAAAGCGCAGGTGTCAGACGAGATGAAATTGCTGCCTGGTTGATTTTGTCAATGTTTTATGAAAGGATTGTGAGCTGGTGTGGTGGAAATATTGCTTTGTCTGATACTGATGTAATATACGTTTGGCTGATCATGATAGTATTGTTGCTGCTGCTGCTGCCGCTGCTGCTGTCACTTTGTCATATCATAAATATATTGAAATGTGTTTGGTGGCTCTTATTCTAGACTTGAATCCTGGACGACATGGGGTATCAGAAGTCAATCCACGAAGAAGAAGAAGAGGAAGTTCTATAACATAGATTGAGATTTATTGCAGCAAATGGATATTTTACATGGATCGAGATACAGGATTTTACAAAGGGGGAGTGGGGCCCCCACCCCTGTATTTGAGTGATGGGTCTTGGAGATACCCTCAACAAAAGTGTAATAATGATGCTAATGTCCAACTAGCTTGCGATATGCTGCTGATGAGTAAGTTTGATGTGACAGCTAGGAGGCTAATAAAGAAATAAATAATATTGTTGGAGTTGACTGGTGTTCATAAATTTGGTAAATGCAAAGACTGAGTACAAATTTGCAGTCACCGGCCCTTGTACAAGTGCTAACCGAAGAAGACCATGTGATATTTTGTACCCGCTGTTTTTGTGGAAAAATCCTTGCATCTTCAATAATGCCTCCTGTCACATCCCACTCATCATCTCTAGGATGCAGCACTCCAATCACACGAAAGTATTTTACCGTCCATTCATTGCCTTGACAAACAATCATAAATTTTGGGGGGTTAAAATTCCCCACAGTGTGCATGAGACAAAACTTTTCTTGTTGTTTTCTAGGAATGCGAGAGGTGGTGAATCTAATTTGGACATATCCCAGCATCAGAACATTACCAGTGCATAGCAATGAATGAAATTTTTATTGGTCATTTCTAGAATGACGTGTCACATATAGGTATTCTATAATGTATGTGTATGTATGTAATACAGGGACCTGCAGAAATTATGATGCTCTTGATATGTATGCAATTAAGTATATCAAAAGTATGTCAGAAATCATGGGATATCATTGCTGATGTTTTTTTCGAGTTGCCTATCACCAGGGCTTTCTGAAGAAAATATTAGAGATGATATCCCATGATTTCTGACATACTTTTGACATACTTGTGTGTGTGTGTGTGTGTGTGTGTGTGTGTGTGTATGTATCAAGAGGATCATAGTTTCTGCATACCACTGTTCATACCTCTATACATACATTACATCTATATGTGACATGTCATACCTCGTTCTAGAAATGACCAATAAAAATTTCATTCATTGCTATGCACTGCTAACATAATTATTGTGAACTCAACGTGCCGGTTGGCTTTCCTCCTACGAATCACGAGCGAGGGGCAGGAAGTGACGTTGCACGACCTCTGCCTCTTCGACAGTGCCGCTGGACAGGTAGGGGTGCCATGCGGTCCCCGCTGTGCCAGTGCCCAGTTTGATCCTGAGCGCCGCGAGGACGGCGTAGGCGGCCTGCACGCTGCCTTGCTTCCCAACCGCCTTGCCGACCTTCCGCAGCTCGGGCCAGAAGTCTGCCCATCCACTCTGGAGCTGGATGCTTAGTATTCTGGGGGCGACCCTGGCCAGCGTTGCCACGCTTCGGAGGCAGCTCACTCTGTTGGGCTTGGTGCAAAGCAGCAAGCACAGGAGCTCAGTGGCCTGGCCCTTGGCCTGTCTTCTGTCTTTGCCATTCTCGCCTTAAACACAACAAAGACACCATATGTATCAGTCTCGTGGCGAATTACACGAAGAAGAGGAAGAACAGGAAGAAGAACAAGAAGCTCACCTGGTCCCTTCTCCAGGCCCGACAGCGCCATCTCGTAGATGGCGTGGACCGCAGGGCAAACCCCTAGAAGTGTCCTGAGGCGGGCGTTCTTGGCATCTGGGGACGAGTCGCCTGCCGACCTTAGGTCTGGGCCGATCGCGTGGAAAGCCACGCAGACGCGACATGGCTCGTCCCCATCGCCACGTGGGCAGGCGTTGGCTGGCTCGGTCGGCTCGACAAGGCCTCTCCCGCGTCTGAGCGGGCAAGCGGGTGGGTCTTCTTCTCCGTCTGCGCAGGTGCACGCTCTGGCGCACAGGTCCCACAGCTTGTTCAGGACGGGCCGGGCAGCGTCTCGTGGTCGGGCCGCAGGTGGCGCCTGTCCCCCCTGTTGGTGAGCGTCTGCGGCTGCTGCAGGGAGTGGCAGCGGTGGGTTCCTTGTCAGGAACCGCTTCAGTTTCGCCAGCGAGGCAGCGCTGGGCAGCGCCTCGGCCCTCAATCCCGCAACTCCACCAGCGTCGGGTAAGACGTAGACGGCGTCTGCAACGATTCAAAATAGAACACGCAAAGATGAGGTAAGACTAGTAGATATACAAAATGCTATGCTTATGTGCGATCATAATAATCAATAAGAATGTCATCACTCATACTGCGCGATATTCATAAAGATGAACCATCGCGCATCACACACACACACACACACACACACACACAACTTATAAAATGTCATAAAGGAGAGAAAACACTCGTAAATTATGTTAACTATAAGGATAATGAACATAGCTAGTAAGTAATTATAGAACACTAACAATAAGCCAGCCTAAATGGATGTGTTTTAAGTTGGCGTTTAAATATATAGAAATGGATTTCATTTGACGCAATCCTATAGGCAGAGAATTCCATGATTTTGGGGCTGCAATAGCCTCTGTACTCACGAAACATGTTTCACGCATAAGCATTCAATCACACCGGTGTCAACCTTTGTATTGCAGGTCATTCCCTCATTCATTCATTCATTCATCCATTCATCCCTCCGTTCGCTCCTTCATTCAATCGTGAAATTAAAAGACAAATGAAGATGGATGGATGGATGGATGGATGGATGGATGGATGGATGGATGGATGGATGGATGGATGGATGGATGGATGGATGGATGGATGGATGGATGGATGGATGGATGGATGGATGGATATTTACCTCGTCTCCTCGCGGAGGACGACGGACCTCCGGCTGGGCGCCCGCTTCCTCCACGCGGCACCTCACCGCTCCCGACTTGACCATCAACCTGAGAAGAAAAATAAATGAATAAAAAAACATGTTAAACGCTGTTCTCTCGTTCGTTCAATAACGAACTCAAACTAAGACAACATCACGTAATACATCCATTATTTAGACACGGCGGTTCATTACATACTTTATTAGCTTCATCCCTTTACGGGGCTTTTCAGAAGTAATATTACAAATATATGATAAATATAGATAGCCTAGTATATAAATAAATAAATGAATAATTGTATATATATATTCAATGTTTAAAATAATCATTAAAAAATGATAAAGATCATTAATTGAAATAAGGAATAATAAAAGAGAAATATATAGCTGAAATAATGTGCATCTAAGAATATTAATTCTAATTCTATTTCATTCATTCATTCATTCATTCATTCATTCATTCATTCATTGTTCTTTTAAGAATTCATGGTATTGGAATTATGACTCGTCAATAGAGAGCTCAATGGTACAACAACACCATTTGTTACCTGTTCGCCCACAGGCAGCACCGGTGACAGTCGACCAGAAGTCGAGACGACCTCAGCCTGCCTTGCTGGGGTCCTGGTCAACCTGTAGGCGGAACGGCACAGCAACGTAAGCTGCATCAGGTCTTGGTCTTGGTCGGGTCTGCTGGACGGCGAGGCCAGGCATTTGCCGAGCTGGTGAAGCGCGGCCTCTTCCTCGACGCCCAGCGCTTCGGGCACCCTCATGGTCTGCTCCGCCTCGTCCCCCGAAGACGACTCGTCGCCACTGTGGGAGGGCTCGATCGAGTCCCCGGCCTCCTGCTGGAGGGCCGTCTTTAAGGATGCTAAGACCTCCGGCCCTATGCGCTCCAGCGTCGCAAAGTTCACCCCAAACTCCACCTCCGCTTTCAGCAGGTAGATCGGGCTGTACGCCCTATTCCTGTACTTGCAGGCGGCGAACCTGCATGGCAAAAAAAAAGAGAAGTCGATTCATCCATCAGTCAGTCGGTGGTCCCGATCAGTATGCTGACCTGTGTCGCGCCTTACCTGCAGCTCAGTAGCTTCGAGAGGCTTAGCCCCACGCCCTCGATGGCCTGCCGGCTAATGTTGCATGCCACGTCGCCAACTGCCATCCTCCTTAGGCATAGGTTGCTTGCTCTGGAGCATGCTATCACGTTGCCTGGCAGGAATCCCCCGTGCTGCTCGGCGATCAGCCTCCTTGGGAAACCGTGGGTAAATTGAACCGAAGCGTCGCTCCACTTCGGAGCTGACCAAATGGCCACGTTTCCGAATCTGTCGAAGAGATAACACACACACATCGCCGCACGTTAAACAACAAACAACAAACTATTCCAGCACTTGCCGTGCGTCGTGCATGCTACTGACCTGTCGAGGCGAACCTCCTGGAGGTTTTGATCCAAGGAGGCGATCCCCGAGGCTAGCATCGGTGCCAGGGCCGTCCCCTCCTCCTCAAAGAGACCGCGAAGGGACAACGGCGCCCCGCGCGGCTCCTGCGACGACGACGGCTGGGCCGTGCGCTCCACCGACTCCCAACCGGCCGTCTTCTGCCTCAGGTATCTTACTGCTTCCGCAGCATCGCGGAAGACGACCGGTTGGTCCTCGTCGTCTTCGGGCGATGACCTGTCGGGAGCCAGGCTTCGGGGCAGGCTCAACTGGTCGAGCACCGCCATATTGAAGTCGAAGACCAGCGGCTCCTCCCTCGACCGCGCATAGGCAAGCGGGAAGTAAGGGGCCAGTCCTCTGCCCTCCAACAGCCCGTCCAAAGCCGCGTAGTTAAGCGTGGACTCTGTGCAAAGAGGAGAAAAGCAAAGATTTGCTTGGTTGGTTGGACAGGCTAAAGCAAAGTCATCCAGCATACAACAATTGATTGACTGATCTTATCTTACTCATATATTTATTTTACTCGGCAAGTATTGTTCATGAAGCATTGACACGCCTTACATTAGAAAACCAGACAGCTGCTGTGTGAGATTTATTGAACGAGTTCAAGATCCTAGCTTTGGATGACTTTTAAGATTCGAAATAACCTCTCATCAAATCACAAGTTTGGTATTGCTAATGAGTTGTTTCATCGCGAAATTAAAAACATTCATATTTGTAAATGACCAAATGGGATAATTCATCCTATAAATAATATACGAAAAGATTAATTGAACCAATCCGCTTTCAGACATACATACCGCCCTGCGAGCTGTCGTCGATGAAGTCCGCGTTCTCTTCGTCGTCGTCGTCTTCTTCGTCTTCTTCTGGCTCGCCCCTGCAGGTAAGAGAGTGAACTCGTCAGAGCCGTGTACTAGTGGCAGCGACGCAACCAATTGCGGTGCATCAAGAGCTGCCGCTCGCTTTATGAATTAGAGCAATAGTCAATCCATTTCTTCTCTCTCCCACACTTTTCTCTCTTTTTTTCTTTCTTTCTTTTTATTTTATTTTATTTTTTTGCTAGCTGAAATGCCAGGAATCTGCATGCGTACCCTGATGTTGCATGTTCTGACTCGGCTTCGTACGCCAGGAACTGGCGGGCGTGGCCTGCATTTGACGTCCTCCTTCTCTTTTTCCTTGTTCAGCGAAAAGAAAAGACAATATATATATATCACGTTTATGTCAGAGACAATGCGAATTTGAAATCTGAGCTGGCAGCCCAAAGTCTTTTCAACGACTCTCACCTTGGACTTGGTTGAACGGCGTTTTCGTCTTCTTCTTCTTCTTCTTCTTCTTCTTCTTCTTCTTCGAGGGGAGCCCTGCGCATGGTTTGGAAGACGTGGAGAGAGGCGTTAGGATTGATCTGTTACTCCGAGTTTCCTGCTTGCGCACTCATCAGACAGACTTTGATTTAATTTGATTTCATTCAATTTAAAGATTAAAGTCTGTCTGATGAGTGCGCAAGCAGGAAACTCGGAGTAACTGCGGAGAACATGTCTCTTCTTCAATCTAGACTATTTAACAATTAGTCCTCGAGTCCGAATGGTCTACGAGTCAATAGCCCGCGAGGGCGAGAGGCCTAATTGTTTTAGTAAGAACCTACTAATCGGTCCAATAAAAGGATGCAAAAGGTTTTGGATTTTGCTTTAAATATATATGTTTTGTTTGCGCCATTGCGCACTCATCAGACAGACTTTGATTTAATTTGATTTCATTCAATTTAAAGATTAAAGTCTGTCTGATGAGCGCGCAAGCAGGAAACTCGGAGTAACTGCGGAGAACATGTCTCTTCTTCAATCTAGACTATTTAACAATTAGTCCTCGAGTCCGAATGGTCTACGAGTCAATAGCCCGCGAGGGCGAGAGGCCTAATTGTTTTAGTAAGAACCTACTAATCGGTCCAATAAAAGGATGCAAAAGGTTTTGGATTTTGCTTTAAATATATATATGTTTTGTTTGCGCCATTGCGCACTCATCAGACAGACTTTGATTTAATTTGATTTCATTCAATTTAAAGATTAAAGTCTGTCTGATGAGCGCGCAAGCAGGAAACTCGGAGTAACTGCGGAGAACATGTCTCTTCTTCAATCTAGACTATTTAACAATTAGTCCTCGAGTCCGAATGGTCTACGAGTCAATAGCCCGCGAGGGCGAGAGGCCTAATTGTTTTAGTAAGAACCTACTAATCGGTCCAATAAAAGGATGCAAAAGGTTTTGGATTTTGCTTCAAATATATATGTTTTGTTTGCGCAATTGCGCACTCATCAGACAGACTTTGATTTAATTTGATTTCATTCAATTTAAAGATTAAAGTCTGTCTGATGAGCGCGCAAGCAGGAAACTCGGAGTAACTGCGGAGAACATGTCTCTTCTTCAATCTAGACTATTTAACAATTAGTCCTCGAGTCCGAATGGTCTACGAGTCAATAGCCCGCGAGGGCGAGAGGCCTAATTGTTTTAGTAAGAACCTACTAATCGGTCCAATAAAAGGATGCAAAAGGTTTTGGATTTTGCTTCAAATATATATGTTTTGTTTGCGCAATTGCGCACTCATCAGACAGACTTTGATTTAATTTGATTTCATTCAATTTAAAGATTAAAGTCTGTCTGATGAGCGCGCAAGCAGGAAACTCGGAGTAACAGCGGAGAACATGTCTCTTCTTCAATCCTCTTCAATCAAAACCGGCGCTTTTTGCTACTAGAGGTGTATCACTAATAATAGACCCCTAGTAGCTCAGCCAATCACAGGGCTCGATTGGTGATAGACCATTAGTAGGTTTTTTCTGAACTATATTATATTTATGCTCTGCACTTCTGTGTATCGAGCACTGTTATATATGCAGCATAGACAAGACATACTGTAATTTATATAATACGTGTATATGACATATGCGGTATATACTAGTCATGCAATGGTTTCCAGTGGCATAACGTGCACGAAACCATTTTATTCCACAGCATAGAAATTTGTGATTTGAAACAATATTGATAGTATTAGAACTTCTAATACCCACCTCGCATCCGATCCTGACTCGCGACTGCTGGTGTTATCAGCCGGCCTGGAGGGAGCTTCTGCCGCTCGTGGCGTGGAATGACTGTCAATCATAAAAGCGCGGGTATAGTGCAGTTAATACATCTGAAAGCTAAGCTTGGGCTAAGCTTTGTAGATAAGCTTTGAAAAAATTTTACACCGTCTGCTAAAATGAGTATAAACTGAGTTTCGGACGTTATTCTTTCGTCGGAGTTATGTTCAACATACATTAGCATCAGCGATAAAATCACCTAGAATAGTGGTCATGAGATCTCGATAGACCAGCTAGATAAATCGACTACTAAATCAGTAAACTACTCACTTTTGGGGAATTGCCTCCGGCGAATGGGTTAAGAACTGGTGCAAACTGGTTTGTCGCTCGTCGGACATGTCGAAAAAAAAGGATAAATAAACTTTCTGTATACTTCGAATGACTACAAGATGCTGAATATTGTTGCGCAATGATTTTCAATTTTGCTATCCTAAGCTATTTCACATATGATTGTTGAAAGCTGAGCCCTTCAATTCGAACACGTCAGACAAGTGACATTCCCCTTTCTCAGCCATTTATGGGCATTCGCAAAGCTAAGCACTAAATATTAAACAAGTTTAAACAGTTCTCAAAATCACCGCAAGATCACGGTTATATTGTTTGCACTCTGTTATCAAATTTTTAGTAATTTAATCAATAATTCTTATATATATTTTTAGTATGAGCAGTAGTTTTTCTTCTATTTATATACGGCTTTCACGTAAAGAAGTTGTAAAAATTATGGAACAACTACCGTATTTAAATAATGAAGAATCAATCAATCAATCAATCAATCCTATCCTTTCCTTTCCTTTCCTTTCCTTTCCTTCTCTACACAATTGTCGCCACTCATAATACAAGGCGAACGCAGTGGAATGCATCGGCTCGACGTTGTCATTCATTAGTATGCGGGCCTCTGTCCTGAATTACCATGACGACGAAACAAATTATCGAAACCGATAATTTTGTGGGATCCCTGTGGTATAGGATTGTAGAAACGTTGTTGCTTACGTATTGGGAAGTATGCAAATATTATTTATTGTGAGCACGTTACCTGAATCATGTAAGTCCTTTTAACTTATTAAAAACAATCAAGGTATTTCTTTGTGCTTTTATCGAAAAAAAGGAAAATTGTGCAAGGTATTTCTTCGTATTTTTATGGGAAAAAAAATATTGTGCAAGGTATTTCTTCGTATTTTTATCGAAAAAATAATAATGTGCACAGGATATTGCAAAATTGCGACACAATTGCCTCATCAACCAATTGAATACTAGCTAGAGCGGTTTTCATGAAGCCGCGGTCAAATACACTTTAGCGTAATACGCATTGCTTCACTTTAATTCTTTTCATTTCCTATTGTGTTTTTTTGATGACCCCCTTTTGTTTTACGGGTCAATGAGAACGACTCTATGCGCGGTCCAGGTACCAATCAAAAGCTATACCAAAATAGGCGCACCAAAACAGGGTAGTTGATAAATATTATTGTTTGCTAGAACTAAAACTGTTAAATAAGTGTCTTTTTAAATATTTGCTATATCCAATTGTCTGCTCCCTTCTGCCACTGACATACATTTAAGTTGTTGCCTGGAATTTCAAATTTCTCTCTTTGAAAGTACATAAAAAAAGAAAAAAAAGAAAAGAAAAAGAAATGCAACTTATGAGAAAAACCAAAAGATCAGGTGGTAACCATCAATATCAGGGCTCATTCACCACTTAAAAATGGTGTCAAAGCAAATTACAGCTAATACAACTCACCAGAGAATATTAATTTTAGCCGTTAAGAAGGAACAAACTCTAGATTCACCCTAATGTTTCCTCTCTTCCCCCCTCCCCCTCCATTACTATCGCTGGTAGTGCAAGATTTTGGCACAGCATCATGTATTACTCAGGATATGCCTACCCAAACAAAGGGTTTTGTTTCTGTTTTTGTCTGTTGGTAAGGTTGCTTTGTTTGTTCGCTGAGAATGATTACTGTTCTCGTTTTTCTTTGTTTACCATCCTAACAGGGGTGTGTAAGTGTGTGTGCAGCCAAGGCCTGTCTTAGACATCAAATTTCACCTGTGCCAAATCTAAGTTGTACGAGTTTGTTTGCATTAGATTTCAGATTCAGCACATGTGAAATTTGACATCTAACTGGGGCCGCCTTTAAGCTTGCTGTCTTCCAGTGATCATTGTGCTAGGATGATGATCCAACATGCCTTGATATTTCCACCATTTGGCCCAAATTGACATGGGCAATTTATTGTAAAGTAACCTGTGTGGGTGGGGTTGCGACTCAATTACTCACTCTCTTCAACATTTCAAAATAAACCATTTATTGCTAATCTTCTGAAATCTAGTGACAACATTTCCTTCCTTGGTTAACTAGCTGTCTTATTTAAAGTGTACAATTCTTCTCAGGCCCAAAACAAAACAGATTATTTTCATTGGATTGTGAAATTGTGTAATACCGGGACAAAAGAAAGAAAGCAATAGGATTAATGTCTACTACCCTATCACATTATTAACTATTTCACAGTCCAATGAAAATCACTCTAATGAATAAACAACAACATTTCCTTCCTTGTTAAAAATGGTAAGGCATAATAATTTTAAGATTCAGACTCCCCTCCAAAGAGAAGAAAACCCCCAAAATCCTTGGCTACGAATTTATATGTCTTTATAGGAAAGTACGTCTTTTCCAACCTATAAATAATTCTAATTCTGCCAGCAAAGTTCTGAGAGAGTGCTTTTGCTCACAAATTTTAAAGCTGCACAAGTTGAAAATTGAAATCTTTGCCAACAGATTTAGAAGAAAAAGAAGATCCTTGTCTACAATGTACCAGCATTGAGACATGCCTTCCACTAAGCCCTAACATTACTAGCCACCCATGTTGGGTGAAAATACCAGCCAAAAACTAAAAAATAAATAACTAAATAACAACATTCCAATTCAAGCCAACATAGAGTGCATTCAGTAAAAGCATGAAACATTAGTAACACTATTTTGTACTATTTTATGCTTATTCTTTTGTTTTCTTTTGTTCGACTAGCACTATTTTGCACAATTTAGTAATTAGTGTTTCAAGCTTTTACTGAATGCACTCTACCAGGCAAACATATGTGTTTTTGAACCTATGAATTCTCTTTTGAAATACTCAATTTCAGCCAAAATACCACAAGACATGGTAGGCACTAGGAAGATATGTTTTTTTGAATTTATTATCTTAAAATTCTGTGAGCAAAGATCAAAGAGAAATATGTTGATCTTTGCTTACAGATTTAGAAGAAAAAAAAGATCCTTGTCTACAATGTACCAGCATTGAGACATGCCTTCCACTAAGCCCTAACATTACTAGCCACCCATGTTGGGTGAAAATACCAGCCAAAAAATAAAAAATAAATAACTAAATAACAACATTCCAATTCAAGCCAACATAGAGTGCATTCAGTAAAAGCATGAAACATTAGCAACACTATTTTGTACTATTTTATGCTTATTCTTTTGTTTTCTTTTGTTCGACTAGCACTATTTTGCACAATTTAGTAATTAGTGTTTCAAGCTTTTACTGAATGCACTCTACCAGGCAAACATATGTGTTTTTGAACCTATGAATTCTCTTTTGAAATACTCAATTTCAGCCAAAATACCACAAGACATGGTAGGCACTAGGAAGATATGTTTTTTTGAATTTATCATCTTAAAATTCTGTGAGCAAAGATCAAAGAGAAATATGTTGATCTTTGCTTACAGATTTAGAAGAAAAAAAAGATCCTTGTCTACAATGTACCAGCATTGAGACATGCCTTCCACTAAGCCCTAACATTACTAGCCACCCATGTTGGGTGAAAATACCAGCCAAAAAATAAAAAATAAATAACTAAATAACAACATTCCAATTCAAGCCAACATAGAGTGCATTCAGTAAAAGCATGAAACATTAGTAACACTATTTTGTACTATTTTATGCTTATTCTTTTGTTTTCTTTTGTTCAACTAGCACTATTTTGCACAATTTAGTAATTAGTGTTTCAAGCTTTTACTGAATGCACTCTACCAGGCAAACATATGTGTTTTTGAACCTATGAATTCTCTTTTGAAATACTCAATTTCAGCCAAAATACCACAAGACATGGTAGGCACTAGGAAGATATGTTTTTTTGAATTTATCATCTTAAAATTCTGTGAGCAAAGATCAAAGAGAAATATTTTGATCTTTCCTTACAGATTTAAAAAAAGAAAAGACATATTTGTCTATTGGAAAGCCTCATGAATGGATCTGAGAGATGTGAACAGTTTGAAAACTCCTGGCTTCTTCTTCAAAGGTCTCATGTCGACTGCCGTCATGGCCTTGAGCAACTCTAACCATGGCTCATTACCAAACTCAAAAATATACTCCCCCTTACTGCAGGGCTTAAACCACAGTAGGGTTGCTTGTTTTTTGGGTTGAAAGGACTGAATGCGAGCAATTAAAACCCTGGGACTGGCTAAAGTGCTCCCCTCCTCAATAAGCCCAACAAAGTCCCCCACCTTCAGACATCCCTGAGAGTCTGGACTGTCCTCTGGGTCAGAGCTATCTACTGTCTCATCCTGGGCCAGGTTAGAACAAAGAGACAAGGCCAATTGTTTGCGCTCGTTGGAATTTCGTCTGTCATATGTCTGTTGTGCTTGTTTTCTGCTGTGTCTCAGTGCTGCGGCTACGGAGTCTTTAAGAGAGTCACTGCAGTCACTGCAAACAGAACAGACAGAATGAATATTTAGTTTCAGGAAAGGAAAAAGAAGAGAGAGAAAAGAAGAAAGGGGGGGGGGGAAGATCATGTGTACATTAATTTTCATTTGCCAAGGAAGTCCCCAGTGTGCAAGAGTTCTCTAGCCTCTTTTCAACAAGATGGGACAAGAAACTTAGTATAAGTTGGGTGGGAATGATGGTTAAGGTTATGTACTTGGCCCAAAACCAGGAAGACAGACACAGGCACACACACACACTAGACCTATCCACAAAACCAAACAAAATGAAATGACTGGGACTTACCTCCTACCATAAGTGTGTGTCACAAAAGAGCTTCGTAGCCCATTGACTGACAGACTGACACCAGTTAGTCTGTGGAACAAAAACTTGATGCGGCTGCAGAAGGCAGAGCTTGAGTATGGCTTCCCAAAGGTATTCTACAATAAAATCAAATGAATAGTATAAGTAATGTGATACTCAGAAAAGCTGCTTTGATTTGCAAGCTACACATTTACAAACACAATAATTCCAAATCACTAAAGATCGAATCCATCATATTTTGATTGTTATTCAGCATTTTGTTTGTATACTGAACTTAAGACAAGTTTGGCAGCAAGAATTCAGTAAATTTTCAAAACATTTGACTAATACCCTTCAAGGGTAGTAAAAACTTGAACTACCACCCGTTAAGAGATGTACTACCCTGCACTACCACCCTAGACAGGTTATACTACATTGGCCTATCACCCTAGAAGTACCCTTGAAGGATGGTAAAACCTTCCATTACCACCCTTAAAAGGGTTGTAGAAATTTTAGAAAATACCTTGTGAGGGTACTAAGAAGTATTAAATGTATCCAAAAAAAGTGGTTTAAAGTACTGAATCCACCCTTTAAGAACTGAAGGCCCTCCTAAGGTAGGGTATATGCTGGGTATAGACTTAAGAATGCAAATTAGGGTTAGGGTTAGGGTTGGAGGTTAGGGTTAGGGTTAGGGTTAGGGTTAGGGTTAGGTTAGGTTTAGGGTTAGGGTTAGGGTTAGGGTTAGGGTTAGGTTAGGGTTAGGGTTAGGGTTAGGGTTAGGGTTAGGGTCAACCTTTTCAGCCTTGCTAAACACAAAACTTTACCACCCCCATTGACACATTATGGCCACACTTACTACCCTAAGAGGGTACAAAGTCAAGAAATCACCACCCCGTATGAACTATTTTGGTCATATTAACCACCCTTTACCATTCTCCTTGTCAAACATCTCCCCCCTCCAAAAGAACCAATCCCAAATACCCTCAATGATAATAATAATAATAATAATAATAATAATGATAATCTTTGTTTATCCTTGCTAAATAGATAGCACGCTGATGCTAGTTTGAGCAAGCTATCTATTTAGTGAGGATAAACAAAGATGATGATGATGATGATGATTATCATTATTATTATCATGGAGGGTATTTGGGATTGGTTCTTTTGGAGGGGGGAGATGTTTGACAAGGAGAATGGTAAAGAACTGAAACACAAGCCTTTAGGGAGGGTTAGGGTTGAAACATGGGGATCCTGGAAGATGAAGTTGGATGATGTTCTAACCTCTCAATTAAACTACCCACGCCATACAACAGACTATTAAACAGAAACTGAAGCGACGCCAAGTCAGCGACGTGCATCTTTTCACAACCTTACCTATCGTTCTATTGTTTATTGTGGCAGTATAAATAAGACCCATACCTGACTTTTTCTTCACTGGACTCTGAAGATGACTTCCGCACAGGTTGTCGAAACGTCAGTCACATCAAACAGTCCTTCTCAGGACTACATCCACCCGGATGATCATTATACAAATATTGTCTCTTCGAGAAATATTGTTACTTTGAAAAAAAGATGTCCTAACCATCAGAAGTGGTGTTTTTGGGATTAGGTAAGTGTTTTGTTCTAATAAGGCGAAATATTTTATATACTATATTTAATACTACTAACCCCAACCCTCCCTATGCGGTTTCTGATGTTAACTAAGTGTTTCCAGTGTCCTTTTGTTCTAATAAGACGAAATATTTTATATACTATATTTAATACTACTAACCCCAACCCTCCCTATGCGGTTTCTGATGTTAACTAAGTGTTTCCAGTGTCCTTTTGTTCTAATAAGACGAAATAATTGTTTTGGATTTTTGTGAATTTTTTCAAAAGCTTTAATGTTTATTGTTATGCTTTGATATGGAAATGAATTACATCACTTACCATGAGAAGAAAGTTGCCACTGTCCTGCGTGATTAGCTTTGGCCTGTGATTCCTGAGGTAGTCTTGAAGGATTATGCTGAGTTCATGGTCATGCTGAAAGGAATGAATGAATGAATGAATGAATGAATGAAACCACAAATAATTGATTGCTCTGAAACAGATAGTGGCATAGCATTACCTTCAAAATAGTGGTGTCTGAGCCATAAGTTTTCACAGTTTTGTAGTTCTGAAATCGAAACGTGAGCCCTCCATCTCCTTGTACTTGGACGAGGTTCTTACCAGACATGTCAGGGCTTGTGAGGCTTGCTTCCTGGGGAATAATTTCTAATGTTCTGATTTCACAGGCTCTGGAAGGTGGCACCAAGACATACAGACTGATTAGGAGTAGGTCAGCACATTCTTCGGCTTTGGATCTAGCTGTTCTGGCCATTTCCATCCTCTCCCTTTGTCGACCTACACTGTTAACAATCTCCTCCCTGAATTGGAAAAGCAAAGAATTAGGGAGATCTGCATTGGCTATTGGGTAATTCCACAGAAAAATATAGTTCAATTTTTATCACCTTTCAGCAGTTTTTACATAACAATGAAATGATAAAGTTTCAAACTGAATTATGTTTTTTGATCTCAGTACAATGATTATATGTCATAAATTATCAATAATTAAGTCAAGTGTTCAATTCAAGTGTCATGGAGGGGACAATACTTTTACTACTACAGTTGAATAGTTATGAGAGGAAATCTTTAGATAACTATGGTGGCATAAACTACTTTACATAGACATCCTATGCCAAAAGTTGAGGTCTCAATTATAGGTCAATGAAGTAAAAGATATTCTAGTTTCTCTATGACCTGTCGCCTCCATAACATGCGGATTATTCTGGAATTACCCTATTGGTGGCAGCAAGTTGGTTGTGGTTGCACTGACAAGATCAGACTACTATCACATCATTGATCCATGTGTGATATAAATACTGAATTATGATTATTATTATTTAATCATTACCATTCAAGCCAACTGTTCTTCTCTATTAGGTCCTCTTTTGATGAAGCCCGTCCTCTGTTTCCCTCTCTCTGTAAGGAAGCCACTTGACCACGAATCCTTTTGATAACTTCTACGTTGGTATAGTCTGGTGAATATTCGCCATGAAGAAACTTTGCAGGGTAGAGAAGAGCTGCTGCGTGGTTAGCCATTGTGTAAGGATTCAAACCTCTCTCCACCTGGTAAAGGAAAATGTTAACAGTCTCAGTATATATCCCTCAAAAATTCCCAATTAAACCCTTGATGTATACGTAGGTGCTGGGTCATCAATAATAATTCTGAACAAATGAACTGAATAGGCAATTTTACTTTTTCTCACCTTCAGGTAAGTCAGATAATCTTCAATGACGTTAAGTCTTAGGAACAGCTCTGGGCTCAATTCTAAAGAAAGTATGTCTCTGGCAAAGCCAAGAAAACCTGTTGAGAAAAAGCCAAAAAGACCCCATGTTAATAAATGCATAGATGTAACACACCAAAATGAACAAATATATTGAGCACTGTTGATAATCATTTCATTTTCTCCTTCCTGTTTGAATGTTGGACACAGCCTTTCCCCAGGTACCAGTCCACTTAAATCTACAGTCATGTAAAGGCTATGTTTTAATTTGCCAATTTCTACCAAACTCCCATCCCATCCTCTGCATGCTAATTTTGACTAATGTATAAATAACTAAGAATAAAGAAATGAATAACAAATCAATCAAACAATCAATAAATGGGTGGGTGGTGGGTGGAGGAATAAATAAGATTTTAATGTATAAAATAAGCTGACTATTTACTCACACAGAAGTCTTTCTTGAGCTTTGCCATAAGTAGACTCAGCAACTGGCGGCTTTTGCCTCTGAAGATTTATCGGCTTTGTAAAGTACAGTTTAAGTTCTTTAAAGAATTTTTGCATGAAGGTGGGGAGAAGTGTGAAGCCTATAGCATACTTCTTGATCTTTTCAGTCGGCACAGTGGTCAAGTGGTGATCTGGTCTTGTCTCATGAAGAACAGCTTGGGAGAGAGTTTGTCTGGTTGTGTCGGTGCTGGCTTGTGGCATTTGAGAAACTGTCATTTGGGGATCTGGTCTTGTCTCATGAAGAACAGCTTGGGAGAGAGTTTGTCTGGTTGTGTCGGTGCTGGCTTGCGGCATTTGAGAAACTGTCATTTGGGGATCTGGTCTTGTCTCATGAAGAACAGCTTGGGAGAGAGTTCCTCTTGTCGTCTCGTGGCAGACTTGGAGCATTTGAGGAACTGTCATTTGGGGATCTGGTCTTGTCTCATGAAGAACAGCTTGGGAGAGAGTTTGTCTGGTTGTGTTGGTGCTGGCTTGCGGCATTTGAGAAACTGTCATTTGGGGATCTGGTCTTGTCTCATGAAGAACAGCTTGGGAGAGAGTTTGTCTGGTTGTCTCGATGCTGGCTTGCGGCATTTGAGAAACTGTCATTTGTTGATCTGGTCTTGTCTCATGAAGAACAGCTTGGGAGAGAGTTTGTCTGGTTGTGTCGGTGCTGGCTTGCGGCATTTGAGAAACTGTCATTTGGGGATCTGGTCTTGTCTCATGAAGAACAGCTTGGGAGAGAGTTTGTCTGGTTGTGTCGGTGCTGGCTTGCGGCATTTGAGAAACTGTCATTTGGGGATCTGGTCTTGTCTCATGAAGAACAGCTTGGGAGAGAGTTCCTCTTGTCGTCTCGTGGCAGACTTGGAGCATTTGAGGAACTGTCATTTGGGGATCTGGTCTTGTCTCATGAAGAACAGCTTGGGAGAGAGTTTGTCTGGTTGTGTTGGTGCTGGCTTGCGGCATTTGAGAAACTGTCATTTGGGGATCTGGTCTTGTCTCATGAAGAACAGTGTGGGAGAGAGTTTCTCTTGTCGTCTTGTGGCAGACTTGGAACATTTGAGGATGTGGTCCTGTCTCATGAAGAACAGTGTGGGAGAGAGTTTCTCTGTTTGTCTCGGGGTTGACATGTGCTTCTTGGGGCAACAGAGGGAAGTTCTGAGTGGCTGTCCTCGCAGAATTGCTCTTCAATCCGAGGAAATCTTCTTGGCTATCGCTTTGTTCATCAGAGGAATGGTCGTCGTCTGAAAATTGGTAACTTACAAGGTTGGAGGGAAGCATTTTGAAGTGGTGTAGCTGTTCGTACTGGAATGAAGTAGGAATACTTGAAGAATTGGAAGACCAAGTGGCGAGGAGAGGCGCAGAGAAGGAGTCCGTGATTGGCAGTCGTCAAGGCGATGGCCAATGGCATAGCTGGATCTGTAGGTGGACAGGAAAGCGTTAAAATGCGAAGTGAGAATTTTGGCGGCATTGAATTTCAAGGCCAAACGTGGCGTTAAAAAACTGGCTTTCTCATACTAACCTTGAACAAAATTTGGTATAAAGTGCGTTCTGCTCCCTCCCCTCTCGCCTCTGGCCTCTAAATTAGAGACAGAAGGAGAAGGGAGGGAGAAAAAGAAGTGTTTTTCGAAGGAGCTGTGGGACTACCTAGCTGTCTTCGGCGCCATTTTTCAAAGGAGTGAGGGTCCAGATCGAGGCCGGTCAGTGGTGACCGAGCAGGACTGGATCGAGCAAACTTTGACAGCGAATTGCGGGAAAAGTAGAGGGGATATGGTCACGGAAAACTGTCCACGAAAAAGCTAGTAAGCGTGGGATCGCGCTGGTACGGTCTTTTAAAAAGTGGAGAAAAAAGCGGTGGAGTTGTTGTTTTGGGCTAGCTGTGGTGTTCGGATAACGCCTGTGAGATTTTGCAGGTTGTAAACAGAGGGAGCCCAATTTAGAGAACTGAGTAAAAGGTGAAGATAAAATGGGGAAAAAATGGCGCTGAATTAATTTTTTAAAATTGCAGGTCAAGATAATGTCGATGGAGCAAAAAGAATACGATGGAGGAAAAAATCCGATTTTATTTTCACCCGTTTACTTTGATGTAAATTGGGCTCCCTGTGGTTGTCAACAGAAATTTGTAAACGGAAATGTTGCATTTGAATGGAGTATTTAATGGGCCTGAAATGATGAGTTTTTTCTGCCGACGGAAGACTTTGTAAAGTTTGGCACGAGCAATTGGATGCAAGGATTGGAGTTTTGTTTTCTTCTTTTGTTTTGTTTTTGTGGATCTGTCCCTGGAGACGGAGACTGACTGCACGAATATCATGCATGAATAAAGGTTGGTTGCATGTGAGTTTGATTTGGATTTTAAAGTTTGTACACACTGCCGAATGCATGTCATGCGTGTGCTAACGTAATACATAATTATGAAGTAATGGCAGAACTGGAATTGAGAGGCTTGTGTGGATATAGAAATGGATAATGATTTTTGGGCTAGCTGTGTTTACGAATGCATGCATGAGTCGGTGCAGTCAAGTCTTAATTTTTAGTTGGATGTCTGTCAATTGCAAAGCGCAGGTGTCAGACGAGATGAAATTGCTGCCTGGTTGATTTTGTCAATGTTTTATGAAAGGATTGTGAGCTGGTGTGGTGGAAATATTGCTTTGTCTGATACTGATGTAATATATGTTTGGCTGATCATGATAGTATTGTTGTTGCTGCTGCTGCTGCCGCTGCTGCTGTCACTTTGTCATATCATAAATATATTGAAATGTGTTTGGTGGCTCTTATTCTAGACTTGAATCCTGGACGACATGGGGTATCAGAAGTCAATCCACGAAGAAGAAGAAGAGGAAGTTCTATAACATAGATTGAGATTTATTGCAGCAAATGGATATTTTACATGGATCGAGATACAGGATTTTACAAAGGGGGAGTGGGGCCCCCACCCCTGTATTTGAGTGATGGGTCTTGGAGATACCCTCAACAAAAGTGTAATAATGATGCTAATGTCCAACTAGCTTGCGATATGCTGCTGATGAGTAAGTTTGATGTGACAGCTAGGAGGCTAATAAAGAAATGAATAATTGTTGGAGTTGACTGGTGTTCATAAATTTGGTAAATGCAAAGACTGAGTACAAATTTGCAGTCACCGGCCCTTGTACGAGTGCTAACCGAAGAAGACCATGTGATATTTTGGACCCGCTGTTGCTGGAAAAATCCTTGCATCTTCAATAATGCCTCCTGTCACATCCCACTCATCATCTCTAGGATGCAGCACTCCAATCACACGAAAGTATTTTACCGTCCATTCATTGCCTTGACAAACAATCATAAATTTTGGGGGGTTAAAATTCCCCACAGTGTGCATGAGACAAAACTTTTCTTGTTGTTTTCTAGGAATGCGAGAGGTGGTGAATCTAATTTGGACATATCCCAGCATCAGAACATTACCAGTGCATAGCAATGAATGAAATTTTTATTGGTCATTTCTAGAATGACGTGTCACATATAGGTATTCTATAATGTATGTGTATGTATGTAATACAGCGACCTGCAGAAATCATGATGCTCTTGATATGTATGCAATTAAGTATATCAAAAGTATGTCGGAAATCATGGGATATCATTGCTGATGTTTTTTTCGAGTTGCCTATCACCAGGGCTTTCTGAAGAAAATATTAGAGATGATATCCCATGATTTCTGACATACTTTTGACATACTTGTGTGTGTGTGTGTGTGTGTATATATCAAGAGGATCATAGTTTCTGCATACCACTGTTCATACCTCTATACATACATTACATCTGTATGTGACATGTCATACCTCGTTCTAGAAATGACCAATAAAAATTTCATTCATTGCTATGCACTGCTAACATAATTATTGTGAACTCAACGTGCCGGTTGGCTTTCCTCCTACGAATCACGAGCGAGGGGCAGGAAGTGACGTTGCACGACCTCTGCCTCTTCGACAGTGCCGCTGGACAGGTAGGGGTGCCATGCGGTCCCCGCTGTGCCAGTGCCCAGTTTGATCCTGAGCGCCGCGAGGACGGCGTAGGCGGCCTGCACGCTGCCTTGCTTCCCAACCGCCTTGCCGACCTTCCGCAGCTCGGGCCAGAAGTCTGCCCATCCACTCTGGAGCTGGATGCTTAGTATTCTGGGGGCGACCCTGGCCAGCGTTGCCATGCTTCGGAGGCAGCTCACTCTGTTGGGCTTGGTGCAAAGCAGCAAGCACAGGAGCTCAGTGGCCTGGCCCTTGGCCTGTCTTCTGTCTTTGCCATTCTCGCCTTAAACACAACAAAGACACCATATGTATCAGTCTCGTGGCGAATTACACGAAGAAGAGGAAGAACAGGAAGAAGAACAAGAAGCTCACCTGGTCCCTTCTCCAGGCCCGACAGCGCCATCTCGTAGATGGCGTGGACCGCAGGGCAAACCCCTAGAAGTGTCCTGAGGCGGGCGTTCTTAGCATCTGGGGACGAGTCGCCTGCCGACCTTAGGTCTGGGCCGATCGCGTGGAAAGCCACGCAGACGCGACATGGCTCGTCCCCATCGCCACGTGGGCAGGCGTTGGCTGGCTCGGTCGGCTCGACAAGGCCTCTCCCGCGTCTGAGCGGGCAAGCGGGTGGGTCTTCTTCTCCGTCTGCGCAGGTGCACGCTCTGGCGCACAGGTCCCACAGCTTGTTCAGGACGGGCCGGGCAGCGTCTCGTGGTCGGGCCGCAGGTGGCGCCTGTCCCCCCTGTTGGTGAGCGTCTGCGGCTGCTGCAGGGAGTGGCAGCGGTGGGTTCCTTGTCAGGAACCGCTTCAGTTTCGCCAGCGAGGCAGCGCTGGGCAGCGCCTCGGCCCTCAATCCCGCAACTCCACCAGCGTCGGGTAAGACGTAGACGGCGTCTGCAACGATTCAAAATAGAACACGCAAAGATGAGGTAAGACTAGTAGATATACAAAATGCTATGCTTATGTGCGATCATAATAATCAATAAGAATGTCATCACTCATACTGCGCGATATTCATAAAGATGAACCATCGCGCATCACACACACACACACACACACACACACACACAACTTATAAAATGTCATAAAGGAGAGAAAACACTCGTAAATTATGTTAACTATAAGGATAATGAACATAGCTAGTAAGTAATTATAGAACACTAACAATAAGCCAGCCTAAATGGATGTGTTTTAAGTTGGCGTTTAAATATATAGAAATGGATTTCATTTGACGCAATCCTATAGGCAGAGAATTCCATGATTTTGGGGCTGCAATAGCCTCTGTACTCACGAAACATGTTTCACGCATAAGCATTCAATCACACCGGTGTCAACCTTTGTATTGCAGGTCATTCCCTCATTCATTCATTCATCCATTCATCCCTCCGTTCGCTCCTTCATTCAATCGTGAAATTAAAAGACAAATGAAGATGGATGGATGGATGGATGGATGGATGGATGGATGGATGGATGGATGGATGGATGGATGGATGGATGGATGGATGGATGGATGGATGGATGGATGGATGGATATTTACCTCGTCTCCTCGCGGAGGACGACGGACCTCCGGCTGGGCGCCCGCTTCCTCCACGCGGCACCTCACCGCTCCCGACTTGACCATCAACCTGAGAAGAAAAATAAATGAATAAAAAAACATGTTAAACGCTGTTCTCTCGTTCGTTCAATAACGAACTCAAACTAAGACAACATCACGTAATACATCCATTATTTAGACACGGCGGTTCATTACATACTTTATTAGCTTCATCCCTTTACGGGGCTTTTCAGAAGTAATATTACAAATATATGATAAATATAGATAGCCTAGTATATAAATAAATAAATGAATAATTGTATATATATATTCAATGTTTAAAATAATCATTAAAAAATGATAAAGATCATTAATTGAAATAAGGAATAATAAAAGAGAAATATATAGCTGAAATAATGTGCATCTAAGAATATTAATTCTAATTCTATTTCATTCATTCATTCATTCATTGTTCTTTTAAGAATTCATGGTATTGGAATTATGACTCGTCAATAGAGAGCTCAATGGTACAACAACACCATTTGTTACCTGTTCGCCCACAGGCAGCACCGGTGACAGTCGACCAGAAGTCGAGACGACCTCAGCCTGCCTTGCTGGGGTCCTGGTCAACCTGTAGGCGGAACGGCACAGCAACGTAAGTTGCATCAGGTCTTGGTCTTGGTCGGGTCTGCTGGACGGCGAGGCCAGGCATTTGCCGAGCTGGTGAAGCGCGGCCTCTTCCTCGACGCCCAGCGCTTCGGGCACCCTCATGGTCTGCTCCGCCTCGTCCCCCGAAGACGACTCGTCGCCACTGTGGGAGGGCTCGATCGAGTCCCCGGCCTCCTGCTGGAGGGCCGTCTTTAAGGATGCTAAGACCTCCGGCCCTATGCGCTCCAGCGTCGCAAAGTTCACCCCAAACTCCACCTCCGCTTTCAGCAGGTAGACCGGGCTGTACGCCCTATTCCTGTACTTGCAGGCGGCGAACCTGCATGGCAAAAAAAAAAAAGAAGTCGATTCATCCATCAGTCAGTCGGTGGTCCCGATCAGTATGCTGACCTGTGTCGCGCCTTACCTGCAGCTCAGTAGCTTCGAGAGGCTTAGCCCCACGCCCTCGATGGCCTGCCGGCTAATGTTGCATGCCACGTCGCCAACTGCCATCCTCCTTAGGCATAGGTTGCTTGCTCTGGAGCATGCTATCACGTTGCCTGGCAGGAATCCCCCGTGCTGCTCGGCGATCAGCCTCCTTGGGAAACCGTGGGTAAATTGAACCGAAGCGTCGCTCCACTTCGGAGCTGACCAAATGGCCACGTTTCCGAATCTGTCGAAGAGATAACACACACACATCGCCGCACGTTAAACAACAAACAACAAACTATTCCAGCACTTGCCGTGCGTCGTGCATGCTACTGACCTGTCGAGGCGAACCTCCTGGAGGTTTTGATCCAAGGAGGCGATCCCCGAGGCTAGCATCGGTGCCAGGGCCGTCCCCTCCTCCTCAAAGAGACCGCGAAGGGACAACGGCGCCCCGCGCGGCTCCTGCGACGACGACGGCTGGGCCGTGCGCTCCACCGACTCCCAACCGGCCGTCTTCTGCCTCAGGTATCTTACTGCTTCCGCAGCATCGCGGAAGACGACCGGTTGGTCCTCGTCGTCTTCGGGCGATGACCTGTCGGGAGCCAGGCTTCGGGGCAGGCTCAACTGGTCGAGCACCGCCATATTGAAGTCGAAGACCAGCGGCTCCTCCCTCGACCGCGCATAGGCAAGCGGGAAGTAAGGGGCCAGTCCTCTGCCCTCCAACAGCCCGTCCAAAGCCGCGTAGTTAAGCGTGGACTCTGTGCAAAGAGGAGAAAAGCAAAGATTTGCTTGGTTGGTTGGACAGGCTAAAGCAAAGTCATCCAGCATACAACAATTGATTGACTGATCTTATCTTACTCATATATTTATTTTACTCGGCAAGTATTGTTCATGAAGCATTGACACGCCTTACATTAGAAAACCAGACAGCTGCTGTGTGAGATTTATTGAACGAGTTCAAGATCCTAGCTTTGGATGACTTTTAAGATTCGAAATAACCTCTCATCAAATCACAAGTTTGGTATTGCTAATGAGTTGTTTCATCGCGAAATTAAAAACATTCATATTTGTAAATGACCAAATGGGATAATTCATCCTATAAATAATATACGAAAAGATTAATTGAACCAATCCGCTTTCAGACATACATACCGCCCTGCGAGCTGTCGTCGATGAAGTCCGCGTTCTCTTCGTCGTCGTCGTCTTCTTCGTCTTCTTCTGGCTCGCCCCTGCAGGTAAGAGAATGAACTCGTCAGAGCCGTGTACTAGTGGCAGCGACGCAACCAATTGCGGTGCATCAAGAGCTGCCGCTCGCTTTATGAATTAGAGCAATAGTCAATCCATTTCTTCTCTCTCCCACACTTTTCTCTTTTTTTTCTTTCTTTCTTTTTATTTTATTTTATTTTTTTGCTAGCTGAAATGCCAGGAATCTGCATGCGTACCCTGATGTTGCATGTTCTGACTCGGCTTCGTACGCCAGGAACTGGCGGGCGTGGCCTGCATTTGACGTCCTCCTTCTCTTTTTCCTTGTTCAGCGAAAAGAAAAGACAATATATATACATCACGTTTATGTCAGAGACAATGCGAATTTGAAATCTGAGCTGGCAGCCCAAAGTCTTTTCAACGACTCTCACCTTGGACTTGGTTGAACGGCGTTTTCGTCTTCTTCTTCTTCTTCTTCTTCTTCTTCTTCTTCGAGGGGAGCCCTGCGCATGGTTTGGAAGACGTGGAGAGAGGCGTTAGGATTGATCTGTTACTCCGAGTTTCCTGCTTGCGCACTCATCAGACAGACTTTGATTTAATTTGATTTCATTCAATTTAAAGATTAAAGTCTGTCTGATGAGTGCGCAAGCAGGAAACTCGGAGTAACTGCGGAGAACATGTCTCTTCTTCAATCTAGACTATTTAACAATTAGTCCTCGAGTCCGAATGGTCTACGAGTCAATAGCCCGCGAGGGCGAGAGGCCTAATTGTTTTAGTAAGAACCTACTAATCGGTCCAATAAAAGGATGCAAAAGGTTTTGGATTTTGCTTTAAATATATATGTTTTGTTTGCGCCATTGCGCACTCATCAGACAGACTTTGATTTAATTTGATTTCATTCAATTTAAAGATTAAAGTCTGTCTGATGAGCGCGCAAGCAGGAAACTCGGAGTAACTGCGGAGAACATGTCTCTTCTTCAATCTAGACTATTTAACAATTAGTCCTCGAGTCCGAATGGTCTACGAGTCAATAGCCCGCGAGGGCGAGAGGCCTAATTGTTTTAGTAAGAACCTACTAATCGGTCCAATAAAAGGATGCAAAAGGTTTTGGATTTTGCTTTAAATATATATGTTTTGTTTGCGCCATTGCGCACTCATCAGACAGACTTTGATTTAATTTGATTTCATTCAATTTAAAGATTAAAGTCTGTCTGATGAGCGCGCAAGCAGGAAACTCGGAGTAACTGCGGAGAACATGTCTCTTCTTCAATCTAGACTATTTAACAATTAGTCCTCGAGTCCGAATGGTCTACGAGTCAATAGCCCGCGAGGGCGAGAAGCCTAATTGTTTTAGTAAGAACCTACTAATCGGTCCAATAAAAGGATGCAAAAGGTTTTGGATTTTGCTTCAAATATATATGTTTTGTTTGCGCAATTGCGCACTCATCAGACAGACTTTGATTTAATTTGATTTCATTCAATTTAAAGATTAAAGTCTGTCTGATGAGCGCGCAAGCAGGAAACTCGGAGTAACTGCGGAGAACATGTCTCTTCTTCAATCTAGACTATCTAACAATTAGTCCTCGAGTCCGAATGGTCTACGAGTCAATAGCCCGCGAGGGCGAGAAGCCTAATTGTTTTAGTAAGAACCTACTAATCGGTCCAATAAAAGGATGCAAAAGGTTTTGGATTTTGCTTCAAATATATATGTTTTGTTTGCGCAATTGCGCACTCATCAGACAGACTTTGATTTAATTTGATTTCATTCAATTTAAAGATTAAAGTCTGTCTGATGAGCGCGCAAGCAGGAAACTCGGAGTAACAGCGGAGAACATGTCTCTTCTTCGATCCTCTTCAATCAAAACCGGCGCTTTTTGCTACTAGAGGTGTATCACTAATAATAGACCCCTAGTAGCTCAGCCAATCACAGGGCTCGATTGGTGATAGACCATTAGTAGGTTTTTTCTGAACTATATTATATTTATGCTCTGCACTTCTGTGTATCGAGCACTGTTATATATGCAGCATAGACAAGACATACTGTAATTTATATAATACGTGTATATGACATATGCGGTATATACTAGTCATGCAATGGTTTCCAGTGGCATAACGTGCACGAAACCATTTTATTCCACACCATAGAAATTTGTGATTTGAAACAATATTGATAGTATTAGAACTTCTAATACCCACCTCGCATCCGATCCTGACTCGCGACTGCTGGTGTTATCAGCCGGCCTGGAGGGAGCTTCTGCCGCTCGTGGCGTGGAATGACTGTCAATCATAAAAGCGCGGGTATAGTGCAGTTAATACATCTGAAAGCTAAGCTTGGGCTAAGCTTTGTAGATAAGCTTTGAAAAATTTTTACACCGTCTGCTAAAATGAGTATAAACTGAGTTTCGGACGTTATTCTTTCGTCGGAGTTATGTTCAACATACATTAGCATCAGCGATAAAATCACCTAGAATAGTGGTCATGAGATCTCGATAGACCAGCTAGATAAATCGACTACTAAATCAGTAAACTACTCACTTTTGGGGAATTGCCTCCGGCGAATGGGTTAAGAACTGGTGCAAACTGGTTTGTCGCTCGTCGGACATGTCGAAAAAAAAGGATAAATAAACTTTCTGTATACTTCGAATGACTACAAGATGCTGAATATTGTTGCGCAATGATTTTCAATTTTGCTATCCTAAGCTATTTCACATATGATTGTTGAAAGCTGAGCCCTTCAATTCGAACACGTCAGACAAGTGACATTCCCCTTTCTCAGCCATTTATGGGCATTCGCAAAGCTAAGCACTAAATATTAAACAAGTTTAAACAGTTCTCAAAATCACCGCAAGATCACGGTTATATTGTTTGCACTCTGTTATCAAATTTTTAGTAATTTAATCAATAATTCTTATATATATTTTTAGTATGAGCAGTAGTTTTTCTTCTATTTATATACGGCTTTCACGTAAAGAAGTTGTAAAAATTATGGAACAACTACCGTATTTAAATAATGAAGAATCAATCAATCCTATCCTTTCCTTTCCTTTCCTTTCCTTTCCTTTCCTTTCCTTTCCTTTCCTTTCCTTTCCTTTCCTTCTCTACACAATTGTCGCCACTCATAATACAAGGCGAACGCAGTGGAATGCATCCGAAGAACGTCGGCTCGACGTTGTCATTCATTAGTATGCGGGCCTCTGTCCTGAATTACCATGACGACGAAACAAATTATCGAAACCGATAATTTTGTGGGATCCCTGTGGTATAGGATTGTAGAAACGTTGTTGCTTATGTATTGGGAAGTATGCAAATATTATTTATTGTGAGCACGTTACCTGAATCATGTAAGTCCTTTTAACTTATTAAAAACAATCAAGGTATTTCTTTGTGCTTTTATCGAAAAAAAGGAAAATTGTGCAAGGTATTTCTTCGTATTTTTATGGGGAAAAAAAATATTGTGCAAGGTATTTCTTCGTATTTTTATCGAAAAAATAATAATGTGCACAGGATATTGCAAAATTGCGACACAATTGCCTCATCAACCAATTGAATACTAGCTAGAGCGGTTTTCATGAAGCCGCGGTCAAATACACTTTAGCGTAATACGCATTGCTTCACTTTAATTCTTTTCATTTCCTATTGTGTTTTTTTGATGACCCCCTTTTGTTTTACGGGTCAATGAGAACGACTCTATGCGCGGTCCAGGTACCAATCAAAAGCTATACCAAAATAGGCGCACCAAAACAGGGTAGTTGATAAATATTATTGTTTGCTAGAACTAAAACTGTTAAATAAGTGTCTTTTTAAATATTTGCTATATCCAATTGTCTGCTCCCTTCTGCCACTGACATACATTTAAGTTGTTGCCTGGAATTTCAAATTTCTCTCTTTGAAAGTACATAAAAAAATAAAAAAAAGAAAAGAAAAAGAAATGCAACTTATGAGAAAAACCAAAAGATCAGGTGGTAACCATCAATATCAGGGCTCATTCACCACTTAAAAATGGTGTCAAAGCAAATTACAGCTAATACAACTCACCAGAGAATATTAATTTTAGCCGTTAAGAAGGAACAAACTCTAGATTCACCCTAATGTTTCCTCTCTTCCCCCCTCCCCCTCCATTACTATCGCTGGTAGTGCAAGATTTTGGCACAGCATCATGTATTACTCAGGATATGCCTACCCAAACAAAGGGTTTTGTTTCTGTTTTTGTCTGTTGGTAAGGTTGCTTTGTTTGTTCGCTGAGAATGATTACTGTTCTCGTTTTTCTTTGTTTACCATCCTAACAGGGGTGTGTAAGTGTGTGTGCAGCCAAGGCCTGTCTTAGACATCAAATTTCACCTGTGCCAAATCTAAGTTGTACGAGTTTGTTTGCATTAGATTTCAGATTCAGCACATGTGAAATTTGACATCTAACTGGGGCCGCCTTTAAGCTTGCTGTCTTCCAGTGATCATTGTGCTAGGATGATGATCCAACATGCCTTGATATTTCCACCATTTGGCCCAAATTGACATGGGCAATTTATTGTAAAGTAACCTGTGTGGGTGGGGTTGCGACTCAATTACTCACTCTCTTCAACATTTCAAAATAAACCATTTATTGCTAATCTTCTGAAATCTAGTGACAACATTTCCTTCCTTGGTTAACTAGCTGTCTTATTTAAAGTGTACGATTCTTCTCAGGCCCAAAACAAAACAGATTATTTTCATTGGATTGTGAAATTGTGTAATACCGGGACAAAAGAAAGAAAGCAATAGGATTATTGTCTACTACCCTATCACATTATTAACTATTTCACAGTCCAATGAAAATCACTCTAATGAATAAACAACAACATTTCCTTCCTTGTTAAAAATGGTAAGGCATAATAATTTTAAGATTCAGACTCCCCTCCAAAGAGAAGAAAACCCCCAAAATCCTTGGCTACGAATTTATATGTCTTTATAGGAAAGTACGTCTTTTCCAACCAATAAATAATTCTAATTCTGCCAGCAAAGTTCTGAGAGAGTGCTTTTGCTCACAAATTTTAAAGCTGCACAAGTTGAAAATTGAAATCTTTGCCAACAGATTTAGAAGAAAAAGAAGATCCTTGTCTACAATGTACCAGCATTGAGACATGCCTTCCACTAAGCCCTAACATTACTAGCCACCCATGTTGGGTGAAAATACCAGCCAAAAACTAAAAAATAAATAACTAAATAACAACATTCCAATTCAAGCCAACATAGAGTGCATTCAGTAAAAGCATGAAACATTAGTAACACTATTTTGTACTATTTTATGCTTATTCTTTTGTTTTCTTTTGTTCGACTAGCACTATTTTGCACAATTTAGTAATTAGTGTTTCAAGCTTTTACTGAATGCACTCTACCAGGCAAACATATGTGTTTTTGAACCTATGAATTCTCTTTTGAAATACTCAATTTCAGCCAAAATACCACAAGACATGGTAGGCACTAGGAAGATATGTTTTTTTGAATTTATTATCTTAAAATTCTGTGAGCAAAGATCAAAGAGAAATATGTTGATCTTTGCTTACAGATTTAGAATAAGAAAAAGATCCTTGTCTACAATGTACCAGCATTGAGACATGCCTTCCACTAAGCCCTAACATTACTAGCCACCCATGTTGGGTGAAAATACCAGCCAAAAACTAAAAAATAAATAACTAAATAACAACATTCCAATTCAAGCCAACATAGAGTGCATTCAGTAAAAGCATGAAACATTAGCAACACTATTTTGTACTATTTTATGCTTATTCTTTTGTTTTCTTTTGTTCGACTAGCACTATTTTGCACAATTTAGTAATTAGTGTTTCAAGCTTTTACTGAATGCACTCTACCAGGCAAACATATGTGTTTTTGAACCTATGAATTCTCTTTTGAAATACTCAATTTCAGCCAAAATACCACAAGACATGGTAGGCACTAGGAAGATATGTTTTTTTGAATTTATCATCTTAAAATTCTGTGAGCAAAGATCAAAGAGAAATATGTTGATCTTTGCTTACAGATTTAGAAGAAAAAAAAGATCCTTGTCTACAATGTACCAGCATTGAGACATGCCTTCCACTAAGCCCTAACATTACTAGCCACCCATGTTGGGTGAAAATACCAGCCAAAAAATAAAAAATAAATAACTAAATAACAACATTCCAATTCAAGCCAACATAGAGTGCATTCAGTAAAAGCATGAAACATTAGCAACACTATTTTGTACTATTTTATGCTTATTCTTTTGTTTTCTTTTGTTCAACTAGCACTATTTTGCACAATTTAGTAATTAGTGTTTCAAGCTTTTACTGAATGCACTCTACCAGGCAAACATATGTGTTTTTGAACCTATGAATTCTCTTTTGAAATACTCAATTTCAGCCAAAATACCACAAGACATGGTAGGCACTAGGAAGATATGTTTTTTTTGAATTTATCATCTTAAAATTCTGTGAGCAAAGATCAAAGAGAAATATTTTGATCTTTCCTTACAGATTTAAAAAAAGAAAAGACATATTTGTCTATTGGAAAGCCTCATGAATGGATCTGAGAGATGTGAACAGTTTGAAAACTCCTGGCTTCTTCTTCAAAGGTCTCATGTCGACTGCCGTCATGGCCTTGAGCAACTCTAACCATGGCTCATTACCAAACTCAAAAATATACTCCCCCTTACTGCAGGGCTTAAACCACAGTAGGGTTGCTTGTTTTTTGGGTTGAAAGGACTGAATGCGAGCAATTAAAACCCTGGGACTGGCTAAAGTGCTCCCCTCCTCAATAAGCCCAACAAAGTCCCCCACCTTCAGACATCCCTGAGAGTCTGGACTGTCCTCTGGGTCAGAGCTATCTACTGTCTCATCCTGGGCCAGGTTAGAACAAAGAGACAAGGCCAATTGTTTGCGCTCGTTGGAATTTCGTCTGTCATATGTCTGTTGTGCTTGTTTTCTGCTGTGTCTCAGTGCTGCGGCTACGGAGTCTTTAAGAGAGTCACTGCAATCACTGCAAACAGAACAGACAGAATGAATATTTAGTTTCAGGAAAGGAAAAAGAAGAGAGAGAAAAGAAGAAAGGGGGGGGGGGGGGGGGGAAAGATCATGTGTACATTAATTTTCATTTGCCAAGGAAGTCCCCAGTGTGCAAGAGTTCTCTAGCCTCTTTTCAACAAGATGGGACAAGAAACTTAGTATAGTATAAGTTGGGTGGGAATGATGGTTAAGGTTATGTACTTGGCCCAAAACCAGGAAGACAGACACAGGCACACACACACACTAGACCTATCCACAAAACCAAACAAAATGAAATGACTGGGACTTACCTCCTACCATAAGTGTGTGTCACAAAAGAGCTTCGTAGCCCATTGACTGACAGACTGACACCAGTTAGTCTGTGGAACAAAAACTTGATGCGGCTGCAGAAGGCAGAGCTTGAGTATGGCTTCCCAAAGGTATTCTACAATAAAATCAAATGAATAGTATAAGTAATGTGATACTCAGAAAAGCTGCTTTGATTTGCAAGCTACACATTTACAAACACAATAATTCCAAATCACTAAAGATCGAATCCATCATATTTTGATTGTTATTCAGCATTTTGTTTGTATACTGAACTTAAGACAAGTTTGGCAGCAAGAATTCAGTAAATTTTCAAAACATTTGACTAATACCCTTCAAGGGTAGTAAAAACTTGAACTACCACCCGTTAAGAGATGTACTACCCTGCACTACCACCCTAGACAGGTTATACTACATTGGCCTATCACCCTAGAAGTACCCTTGAAGGATGGTAAAACCTTCCATTACCACCCTTAAAAGGGTTGTAGAAATTTTAGAAAATACCTTGTGAGGGTACTAAGAAGTATTAAATGTATCCAAAAAAAGTGGTTTAAAGTACTGAATCCACCCTTTAAGAACTGAAGGCCCTCCTAAGGTAGGGTATATGCTGGGTATAGACTTAAGAATGCAAATTAGGGTCAACCTTTTCAGCCTTGCTAAACACAAAACTTTACCACCCCCATTGACACATTATGGCCACACTTACTACCCTAAGAGGGTACAAAGTCAAGAAATCACCACCCCGTATGAACTATTTTGGTCATATTAACCACCCTTTACCATTCTCCTTGTCAAACATCTCCCCCCTCCAAAAGAACCAATCCCAAATACCCTCAATGATAATAATAATAATAATAATAATAATAATGATAATCTTTGTTTATCCTTGCTAAATAGATAGCACGCTGATGCTAGTTTGAGCAAGCTATCTATTTAGTGAGGATAAACAAAGATGATGATGATGATGATGATTATCATTATTATTATCATGGAGGGTATTTGGGATTGGTTCTTTTGGAGGGGGGAGATGTTTGACAAGGAGAATGGTAAAGAACTGAAACACAAGCCTTTAGGGAGGGTTAGGGTTGAAACATGGGGATCCTGGAAGATGAAGTTGGATGATGTTCTAACCTCTCAATTAAACTACCCACGCCATACAACAGACTATTAAACAGAAACTGAAGCGACGCCAAGTCAGCGACGTGCATCTTTTCACAACCTTACCTATCGTTCTATTGTTTATTGTGGCAGTATAAATAAGACCCATACCTGACTTTTTCTTCACTGGACTCTGAAGATGACTTCCGCACAGGTTGTCGAAACGTCAGTCACATCAAACAGTCCTTCTCAGGACTACATCCACCCGGATGATCATTATACAAATATTGTCTCTTCGAGAAATATTGTTACTTTGAAAAAAAGATGTCCTAACCATCAGAAGTGGTGTTTTTGGGATTAGGTAAGTGTTTTGTTCTAATAAGGCGAAATATTTTATATACTATATTTAATACTACTAACCCCAACCCTCCCTATGCGGTTTCTGATGTTAACTAAGTGTTTCCAGTGTCCTTTTGTTCTAATAAGACGAAATATTTTATATACTATATTTAATACTACTAACCCCAACCCTCCCTATGCGGTTTCTGATGTTAACTAAGTGTTTCCAGTGTCCTTTTGTTCTAATAAGACGAAATAATTGTTTTGGATTTTTGTGAATTTTTTCAAAAGCTTTAATGTTTATTGTTATGCTTTGATATGGAAATGAATTACATCACTTACCATGAGAAGAAAGTTGCCACTGTCCTGCGTGATTAGCTTTGGCCTGTGATTCCTGAGGTAGTCTTGAAGGATTATGCTGAGTTCATGGTCATGCTGAAAGGAATGAATGAATGAATGAATGAATGAATGAAACCACAAATAATTGATTGCTCTGAAACAGATAGTGGCATAGCATTACCTTCAAAATAGTGGTGTCTGAGCCATAAGTTTTCACAGTTTTGTAGTTCTGAAATCGAAACGTGAGCCCTCCATCTCCTTGTACTTGGACGAGGTTCTTACCAGACATGTCAGGGCTTGTGAGGCTTGCTTCCTGGGGAATAATTTCTAATGTTCTGATTTCACAGGCTCTGGAAGGTGGCACCAAGACATACAGACTGATTAGGAGTAGGTCAGCACATTCTTCGGCTTTGGATCTAGCTGTTCTGGCCATTTCCATCCTCTCCCTTTGTCGACCTACACTGTTAACAATCTCCTCCCTGAATTGGAAAAGCAAAGAATTAGGGAGATCTGCATTGGCTATTGGGTAATTCCACAGAAAAATATAGTTCAATTTTTATCACCTTTCAGCAGTTTTTACATAACAATGAAATGATAAAGTTTCAAACTGAATTATGTTTTTTGATCTCAGTACAATGATTATATGTCATAAATTATCAATAATTAAGTCAAGTGTTCAATTCAAGTGTCATGGAGGGGACAATACTTTTACTACTACAGTTGAATAGTTATGAGAGGAAATCTTTAGATAACTATGGTGGCATAAACTACTTTACATAGACATCCTATGCCAAAAGTTGAGGTCTCAATTATAGGTCAATGAAGTAAAAGATATTCTAGTTTCTCTATGACCTGTCGCCTCCATAACATGCGGATTATTCTGGAATTACCCTATTGGTGGCAGCAAGTTGGTTGTGGTTGCACTGACAAGATCAGACTACTATCACATCATTGATCCATGTGTGATATAAATACTGAATTATGATTATTATTATTTAATCATTACCATTCAAGCCAACTGTTCTTCTCTATTAGGTCCTCTTTTGATGAAGCCCGTCCTCTGTTTCCCTCTCTCTGTAAGGAAGCCACTTGACCACGAATCCTTTTGATAACTTCTACGTTGGTATAGTCTGGTGAATATTCGCCATGAAGAAACTTTGCAGGGTAGAGAAGAGCTGCTGCGTGGTTAGCCATTGTGTAAGGATTCAAACCTCTCTCCACCTGGTAAAGGAAAATGTTAACAGTCTCAGTATATATCCCTCAAAAATTCCCAATTAAACCCTTGATGTATACGTAGGTGCTGGGTCATCAATAATAATTCTGAACAAATGAACTGAATAGGCAATTTTACTTTTTCTCACCTTCAGGTAAGTCAGATAATCTTCAATGACGTTAAGTCTTAGGAACAGCTCTGGGCTCAATTCTAAAGAAAGTATGTCTCTGGCAAAGCCAAGAAAACCTGTTGAGAAAAAGCCAAAAAGACCCCATGTTAATAAATGCATAGATGTAACACACCAAAATGAACAAATATATTGAGCACTGTTGATAATCATTTCATTTTCTCCTTCCTGTTTGAATGTTGGACACAGCCTTTCCCCAGGTACCAGTCCACTTAAATCTACAGTCATGTAAAGGCTATGTTTTAATTTGCCAATTTCTACCAAACTCCCATCCCATCCTCTGCATGCTAATTTTGACTAATGTATAAATAACTAAGAATAAAGAAATGAATAACAAATCAATCAAACAATCAATAAATGGGTGGGTGGTGGGTGGAGGAATAAATAAGATTTTAATGTATAAAATAAGCTGACTATTTACTCACACAGAAGTCTTTCTTGAGCTTTGCCATAAGTAGACTCAGCAACTGGCGGCTTTTGCCTCTGAAGATTTATCGGCTTTGTAAAGTACAGTTTAAGTTCTTTAAAGAATTTTTGCATGAAGGTGGGGAGAAGTGTGAAGCCTATAGCATACTTCTTGATCTTTTCAGTCGGCACAGTGGTCAAGTGGTGATCTGGTCTTGTCTCATGAAGAACAGCTTGGGAGAGAGTTTGTCTGGTTGTGTCGGTGCTGGCTTGTGGCATTTGAGAAACTGTCATTTGGGGATCTGGTCTTGTCTCATGAAGAACAGCTTGGGAGAGAGTTTGTCTGGTTGTGTCGGTGCTGGCTTGCGGCATTTGAGAAACTGTCATTTGGGGATCTGGTCTTGTCTCATGAAGAACAGCTTGGGAGAGAGTTCCTCTTGTCGTCTCGTGGCAGACTTGGAGCATTTGAGGAACTGTCATTTGGGGATCTGGTCTTGTCTCATGAAGAACAGCTTGGGAGAGAGTTTGTCTGGTTGTGTTGGTGCTGGCTTGCGGCATTTGAGAAACTGTCATTTGGGGATCTGGTCTTGTCTCATGAAGAACAGCTTGGGAGAGAGTTTGTCTGGTTGTCTCGATGCTGGCTTGCGGCATTTGAGAAACTGTCATTTGTTGATCTGGTCTTGTCTCATGAAGAACAGCTTGGGAGAGAGTTTGTCTGGTTGTGTCGGTGCTGGCTTGCGGCATTTGAGAAACTGTCATTTGGGGATCTGGTCTTGTCTCATGAAGAACAGCTTGGGAGAGAGTTTGTCTGGTTGTGTCGGTGCTGGCTTGCGGCATTTGAGAAACTGTCATTTGGGGATCTGGTCTTGTCTCATGAAGAACAGCTTGGGAGAGAGTTCCTCTTGTCGTCTCGTGGCAGACTTGGAGCATTTGAGGAACTGTCATTTGGGGATCTGGTCTTGTCTCATGAAGAACAGCTTGGGAGAGAGTTTGTCTGGTTGTGTTGGTGCTGGCTTGCGGCATTTGAGAAACTGTCATTTGGGGATCTGGTCTTGTCTCATGAAGAACAGTGTGGGAGAGAGTTTCTCTTGTCGTCTTGTGGCAGACTTGGAACATTTGAGGATGTGGTCCTGTCTCATGAAGAACAGTGTGGGAGAGAGTTTCTCTGTTTGTCTCGGGGTTGACATGTGCTTCTTGGGGCAACAGAGGGAAGTTCTGAGTGGCTGTCCTCGCAGAATTGCTCTTCAATCCGAGGAAATCTTCTTGGCTATCGCTTTGTTCATCAGAGGAATGGTCGTCGTCTGAAAATTGGTAACTTACAAGGTTGGAGGGAAGCATTTTGAAGTGGTGTAGCTGTTCGTACTGGAATGAAGTAGGAATCCTTGAAGAATTGGAAGACCAAGTGGCGAGGAGAGGCGCAGAGAAGGAGTCCGTGATTGGCAGTCGTCAAGGCGATGGCCAATGGCATAGCTGGATCTGTAGGTGGACAGGAAAGCGTTAAAATGCGAAGTGAGAATTTTGGCGGCATTGAATTTCAAGGCCAAACGTGGCGTTAAAAAACTGGCTTTCTCATACTAACCTTGAACAAAATTTGGTATAAAGTGCGTTCTGCTCCCTCCCCTCTCGCCTCTGGCCTCTAAATTAGAGACAGAAGGAGAAGGGAGGGAGAAAAAGAAGTGTTTTTCGAAGGAGCTGTGGGACTACCTAGCTGTCTTCGGCGCCATTTTTCAAAGGAGTGAGGGTCCAGATCGAGGCCGGTCAGTGGTGACCGAGCAGGACTGGATCGAGCAAACTTTGACAGCGAATTGCGGGAAAAGTAGAGGGGATATGGTCACGGAAAACTGTCCACGAAAAAGCTAGTAAGCGTGGGATCGCGCTGGTACGGTCTTTTAAAAAGTGGAGAAAAAAGCGGTGGAGTTGTTGTTTTGGGCTAGCTGTGGTGTTCGGATAACGCCTGTGAGATTTTGCAGGTTGTAAACAGAGGGAGCCCAATTTAGAGAACTGAGTAAAAGGTGAAGATAAAATGGGGAAAAAATGGCGCTGAATTAATTTTTTAAAATTGCAGGTCAAGATAATGTCGATGGAGCAAAAAGAATACGATGGAGGAAAAAATCCGATTTTATTTTCACCCGTTTACTTTGATGTAAATTGGGCTCCCTGTGGTTGTCAACAGAAATTTGTAAACGGAAATGTTGCATTTGAATGGAGTATTTAATGGGCCTGAAATGATGAGTTTTTTCTGCCGACGGAAGACTTTGTAAAGTTTGGCACGAGCAATTGGATGCAAGGATTGGAGTTTTGTTTTCTTCTTTTGTTTTGTTTTTGTGGATCTGTCCCTGGAGACGGAGACTGACTGCACGAATATCATGCATGAATAAAGGTTGGTTGCATGTGAGTTTGATTTGGATTTTAAAGTTTGTACACACTGCCGAATGCATGTCATGCGTGTGCTAACGTAATACATAATTATGAAGTAATGGCAGAACTGGAATTGAGAGGCTTGTGTGGATATAGAAATGGATAATGATTTTTGGGCTAGCTGTGTTTACGAATGCATGCATGAGTCGGTGCAGTCAAGTCTTAATTTTTAGTTGGATGTCTGTCAATTGCAAAGCGCAGGTGTCAGACGAGATGAAATTGCTGCCTGGTTGATTTTGTCAATGTTTTATGAAAGGATTGTGAGCTGGTGTGGTGGAAATATTGCTTTGTCTGATACTGATGTAATATATGTTTGGCTGATCATGATAGTATTGTTGTTGCTGCTGCTGCTGCCGCTGCTGCTGTCACTTTGTCATATCATAAATATATTGAAATGTGTTTGGTGGCTCTTATTCTAGACTTGAATCCTGGACGACATGGGGTATCAGAAGTCAATCCACGAAGAAGAAGAAGAGGAAGTTCTATAACATAGATTGAGATTTATTGCAGCAAATGGATATTTTACATGGATCGAGATACAGGATTTTACAAAGGGGGAGTGGGGCCCCCACCCCTGTATTTGAGTGATGGGTCTTGGAGATACCCTCAACAAAAGTGTAATAATGATGCTAATGTCCAACTAGCTTGCGATATGCTGCTGATGAGTAAGTTTGATGTGACAGCTAGGAGGCTAATAAAGAAATGAATAATTGTTGGAGTTGACTGGTGTTCATAAATTTGGTAAATGCAAAGACTGAGTACAAATTTGCAGTCACCGGCCCTTGTACGAGTGCTAACCGAAGAAGACCATGTGATATTTTGGACCCGCTGTTGCTGGAAAAATCCTTGCATCTTCAATAATGCCTCCTGTCACATCCCACTCATCATCTCTAGGATGCAGCACTCCAATCACACGAAAGTATTTTACCGTCCATTCATTGCCTTGACAAACAATCATAAATTTTGGGGGGTTAAAATTCCCCACAGTGTGCATGAGACAAAACTTTTCTTGTTGTTTTCTAGGAATGCGAGAGGTGGTGAATCTAATTTGGACATATCCCAGCATCAGAACATTACCAGTGCATAGCAATGAATGAAATTTTTATTGGTCATTTCTAGAATGACGTGTCACATATAGGTATTCTATAATGTATGTGTATGTATGTAATACAGCGACCTGCAGAAATCATGATGCTCTTGATATGTATGCAATTAAGTATATCAAAAGTATGTCGGAAATCATGGGATATCATTGCTGATGTTTTTTTCGAGTTGCCTATCACCAGGGCTTTCTGAAGAAAATATTAGAGATGATATCCCATGATTTCTGACATACTTTTGACATACTTGTGTGTGTGTGTGTGTGTGTATATATCAAGAGGATCATAGTTTCTGCATACCACTGTTCATACCTCTATACATACATTACATCTGTATGTGACATGTCATACCTCGTTCTAGAAATGACCAATAAAAATTTCATTCATTGCTATGCACTGCTAACATAATTATTGTGAACTCAACGTGCCGGTTGGCTTTCCTCCTACGAATCACGAGCGAGGGGCAGGAAGTGACGTTGCACGACCTCTGCCTCTTCGACAGTGCCGCTGGACAGGTAGGGGTGCCATGCGGTCCCCGCTGTGCCAGTGCCCAGTTTGATCCTGAGCGCCGCGAGGACGGCGTAGGCGGCCTGCACGCTGCCTTGCTTCCCAACCGCCTTGCCGACCTTCCGCAGCTCGGGCCAGAAGTCTGCCCATCCACTCTGGAGCTGGATGCTTAGTATTCTGGGGGCGACCCTGGCCAGCGTTGCCATGCTTCGGAGGCAGCTCACTCTGTTGGGCTTGGTGCAAAGCAGCAAGCACAGGAGCTCAGTGGCCTGGCCCTTGGCCTGTCTTCTGTCTTTGCCATTCTCGCCTTAAACACAACAAAGACACCATATGTATCAGTCTCGTGGCGAATTACACGAAGAAGAGGAAGAACAGGAAGAAGAACAAGAAGCTCACCTGGTCCCTTCTCCAGGCCCGACAGCGCCATCTCGTAGATGGCGTGGACCGCAGGGCAAACCCCTAGAAGTGTCCTGAGGCGGGCGTTCTTAGCATCTGGGGACGAGTCGCCTGCCGACCTTAGGTCTGGGCCGATCGCGTGGAAAGCCACGCAGACGCGACATGGCTCGTCCCCATCGCCACGTGGGCAGGCGTTGGCTGGCTCGGTCGGCTCGACAAGGCCTCTCCCGCGTCTGAGCGGGCAAGCGGGTGGGTCTTCTTCTCCGTCTGCGCAGGTGCACGCTCTGGCGCACAGGTCCCACAGCTTGTTCAGGACGGGCCGGGCAGCGTCTCGTGGTCGGGCCGCAGGTGGCGCCTGTCCCCCCTGTTGGTGAGCGTCTGCGGCTGCTGCAGGGAGTGGCAGCGGTGGGTTCCTTGTCAGGAACCGCTTCAGTTTCGCCAGCGAGGCAGCGCTGGGCAGCGCCTCGGCCCTCAATCCCGCAACTCCACCAGCGTCGGGTAAGACGTAGACGGCGTCTGCAACGATTCAAAATAGAACACGCAAAGATGAGGTAAGACTAGTAGATATACAAAATGCTATGCTTATGTGCGATCATAATAATCAATAAGAATGTCATCACTCATACTGCGCGATATTCATAAAGATGAACCATCGCGCATCACACACACACACACACACACACACACACACAACTTATAAAATGTCATAAAGGAGAGAAAACACTCGTAAATTATGTTAACTATAAGGATAATGAACATAGCTAGTAAGTAATTATAGAACACTAACAATAAGCCAGCCTAAATGGATGTGTTTTAAGTTGGCGTTTAAATATATAGAAATGGATTTCATTTGACGCAATCCTATAGGCAGAGAATTCCATGATTTTGGGGCTGCAATAGCCTCTGTACTCACGAAACATGTTTCACGCATAAGCATTCAATCACACCGGTGTCAACCTTTGTATTGCAGGTCATTCCCTCATTCATTCATTCATCCATTCATCCCTCCGTTCGCTCCTTCATTCAATCGTGAAATTAAAAGACAAATGAAGATGGATGGATGGATGGATGGATGGATGGATGGATGGATGGATGGATGGATGGATGGATGGATGGATGGATGGATGGATGGATGGATGGATGGATGGATATTTACCTCGTCTCCTCGCGGAGGACGACGGACCTCCGGCTGGGCGCCCGCTTCCTCCACGCGGCACCTCACCGCTCCCGACTTGACCATCAACCTGAGAAGAAAAATAAATGAATAAAAAAACATGTTAAACGCTGTTCTCTCGTTCGTTCAATAACGAACTCAAACTAAGACAACATCACGTAATACATCCATTATTTAGACACGGCGGTTCATTACATACTTTATTAGCTTCATCCCTTTACGGGGCTTTTCAGAAGTAATATTACAAATATATGATAAATATAGATAGCCTAGTATATAAATAAATAAATGAATAATTGTATATATATATTCAATGTTTAAAATAATCATTAAAAAATGATAAAGATCATTAATTGAAATAAGGAATAATAAAAGAGAAATATATAGCTGAAATAATGTGCATCTAAGAATATTAATTCTAATTCTATTTCATTCATTCATTCATTCATTGTTCTTTTAAGAATTCATGGTATTGGAATTATGACTCGTCAATAGAGAGCTCAATGGTACAACAACACCATTTGTTACCTGTTCGCCCACAGGCAGCACCGGTGACAGTCGACCAGAAGTCGAGACGACCTCAGCCTGCCTTGCTGGGGTCCTGGTCAACCTGTAGGCGGAACGGCACAGCAACGTAAGTTGCATCAGGTCTTGGTCTTGGTCGGGTCTGCTGGACGGCGAGGCCAGGCATTTGCCGAGCTGGTGAAGCGCGGCCTCTTCCTCGACGCCCAGCGCTTCGGGCACCCTCATGGTCTGCTCCGCCTCGTCCCCCGAAGACGACTCGTCGCCACTGTGGGAGGGCTCGATCGAGTCCCCGGCCTCCTGCTGGAGGGCCGTCTTTAAGGATGCTAAGACCTCCGGCCCTATGCGCTCCAGCGTCGCAAAGTTCACCCCAAACTCCACCTCCGCTTTCAGCAGGTAGACCGGGCTGTACGCCCTATTCCTGTACTTGCAGGCGGCGAACCTGCATGGCAAAAAAAAAAAAGAAGTCGATTCATCCATCAGTCAGTCGGTGGTCCCGATCAGTATGCTGACCTGTGTCGCGCCTTACCTGCAGCTCAGTAGCTTCGAGAGGCTTAGCCCCACGCCCTCGATGGCCTGCCGGCTAATGTTGCATGCCACGTCGCCAACTGCCATCCTCCTTAGGCATAGGTTGCTTGCTCTGGAGCATGCTATCACGTTGCCTGGCAGGAATCCCCCGTGCTGCTCGGCGATCAGCCTCCTTGGGAAACCGTGGGTAAATTGAACCGAAGCGTCGCTCCACTTCGGAGCTGACCAAATGGCCACGTTTCCGAATCTGTCGAAGAGATAACACACACACATCGCCGCACGTTAAACAACAAACAACAAACTATTCCAGCACTTGCCGTGCGTCGTGCATGCTACTGACCTGTCGAGGCGAACCTCCTGGAGGTTTTGATCCAAGGAGGCGATCCCCGAGGCTAGCATCGGTGCCAGGGCCGTCCCCTCCTCCTCAAAGAGACCGCGAAGGGACAACGGCGCCCCGCGCGGCTCCTGCGACGACGACGGCTGGGCCGTGCGCTCCACCGACTCCCAACCGGCCGTCTTCTGCCTCAGGTATCTTACTGCTTCCGCAGCATCGCGGAAGACGACCGGTTGGTCCTCGTCGTCTTCGGGCGATGACCTGTCGGGAGCCAGGCTTCGGGGCAGGCTCAACTGGTCGAGCACCGCCATATTGAAGTCGAAGACCAGCGGCTCCTCCCTCGACCGCGCATAGGCAAGCGGGAAGTAAGGGGCCAGTCCTCTGCCCTCCAACAGCCCGTCCAAAGCCGCGTAGTTAAGCGTGGACTCTGTGCAAAGAGGAGAAAAGCAAAGATTTGCTTGGTTGGTTGGACAGGCTAAAGCAAAGTCATCCAGCATACAACAATTGATTGACTGATCTTATCTTACTCATATATTTATTTTACTCGGCAAGTATTGTTCATGAAGCATTGACACGCCTTACATTAGAAAACCAGACAGCTGCTGTGTGAGATTTATTGAACGAGTTCAAGATCCTAGCTTTGGATGACTTTTAAGATTCGAAATAACCTCTCATCAAATCACAAGTTTGGTATTGCTAATGAGTTGTTTCATCGCGAAATTAAAAACATTCATATTTGTAAATGACCAAATGGGATAATTCATCCTATAAATAATATACGAAAAGATTAATTGAACCAATCCGCTTTCAGACATACATACCGCCCTGCGAGCTGTCGTCGATGAAGTCCGCGTTCTCTTCGTCGTCGTCGTCTTCTTCGTCTTCTTCTGGCTCGCCCCTGCAGGTAAGAGAATGAACTCGTCAGAGCCGTGTACTAGTGGCAGCGACGCAACCAATTGCGGTGCATCAAGAGCTGCCGCTCGCTTTATGAATTAGAGCAATAGTCAATCCATTTCTTCTCTCTCCCACACTTTTCTCTTTTTTTTCTTTCTTTCTTTTTATTTTATTTTATTTTTTTGCTAGCTGAAATGCCAGGAATCTGCATGCGTACCCTGATGTTGCATGTTCTGACTCGGCTTCGTACGCCAGGAACTGGCGGGCGTGGCCTGCATTTGACGTCCTCCTTCTCTTTTTCCTTGTTCAGCGAAAAGAAAAGACAATATATATACATCACGTTTATGTCAGAGACAATGCGAATTTGAAATCTGAGCTGGCAGCCCAAAGTCTTTTCAACGACTCTCACCTTGGACTTGGTTGAACGGCGTTTTCGTCTTCTTCTTCTTCTTCTTCTTCTTCTTCTTCTTCGAGGGGAGCCCTGCGCATGGTTTGGAAGACGTGGAGAGAGGCGTTAGGATTGATCTGTTACTCCGAGTTTCCTGCTTGCGCACTCATCAGACAGACTTTGATTTAATTTGATTTCATTCAATTTAAAGATTAAAGTCTGTCTGATGAGTGCGCAAGCAGGAAACTCGGAGTAACTGCGGAGAACATGTCTCTTCTTCAATCTAGACTATTTAACAATTAGTCCTCGAGTCCGAATGGTCTACGAGTCAATAGCCCGCGAGGGCGAGAGGCCTAATTGTTTTAGTAAGAACCTACTAATCGGTCCAATAAAAGGATGCAAAAGGTTTTGGATTTTGCTTTAAATATATATGTTTTGTTTGCGCCATTGCGCACTCATCAGACAGACTTTGATTTAATTTGATTTCATTCAATTTAAAGATTAAAGTCTGTCTGATGAGCGCGCAAGCAGGAAACTCGGAGTAACTGCGGAGAACATGTCTCTTCTTCAATCTAGACTATTTAACAATTAGTCCTCGAGTCCGAATGGTCTACGAGTCAATAGCCCGCGAGGGCGAGAGGCCTAATTGTTTTAGTAAGAACCTACTAATCGGTCCAATAAAAGGATGCAAAAGGTTTTGGATTTTGCTTTAAATATATATGTTTTGTTTGCGCCATTGCGCACTCATCAGACAGACTTTGATTTAATTTGATTTCATTCAATTTAAAGATTAAAGTCTGTCTGATGAGCGCGCAAGCAGGAAACTCGGAGTAACTGCGGAGAACATGTCTCTTCTTCAATCTAGACTATTTAACAATTAGTCCTCGAGTCCGAATGGTCTACGAGTCAATAGCCCGCGAGGGCGAGAAGCCTAATTGTTTTAGTAAGAACCTACTAATCGGTCCAATAAAAGGATGCAAAAGGTTTTGGATTTTGCTTCAAATATATATGTTTTGTTTGCGCAATTGCGCACTCATCAGACAGACTTTGATTTAATTTGATTTCATTCAATTTAAAGATTAAAGTCTGTCTGATGAGCGCGCAAGCAGGAAACTCGGAGTAACTGCGGAGAACATGTCTCTTCTTCAATCTAGACTATCTAACAATTAGTCCTCGAGTCCGAATGGTCTACGAGTCAATAGCCCGCGAGGGCGAGAAGCCTAATTGTTTTAGTAAGAACCTACTAATCGGTCCAATAAAAGGATGCAAAAGGTTTTGGATTTTGCTTCAAATATATATGTTTTGTTTGCGCAATTGCGCACTCATCAGACAGACTTTGATTTAATTTGATTTCATTCAATTTAAAGATTAAAGTCTGTCTGATGAGCGCGCAAGCAGGAAACTCGGAGTAACAGCGGAGAACATGTCTCTTCTTCGATCCTCTTCAATCAAAACCGGCGCTTTTTGCTACTAGAGGTGTATCACTAATAATAGACCCCTAGTAGCTCAGCCAATCACAGGGCTCGATTGGTGATAGACCATTAGTAGGTTTTTTCTGAACTATATTATATTTATGCTCTGCACTTCTGTGTATCGAGCACTGTTATATATGCAGCATAGACAAGACATACTGTAATTTATATAATACGTGTATATGACATATGCGGTATATACTAGTCATGCAATGGTTTCCAGTGGCATAACGTGCACGAAACCATTTTATTCCACACCATAGAAATTTGTGATTTGAAACAATATTGATAGTATTAGAACTTCTAATACCCACCTCGCATCCGATCCTGACTCGCGACTGCTGGTGTTATCAGCCGGCCTGGAGGGAGCTTCTGCCGCTCGTGGCGTGGAATGACTGTCAATCATAAAAGCGCGGGTATAGTGCAGTTAATACATCTGAAAGCTAAGCTTGGGCTAAGCTTTGTAGATAAGCTTTGAAAAATTTTTACACCGTCTGCTAAAATGAGTATAAACTGAGTTTCGGACGTTATTCTTTCGTCGGAGTTATGTTCAACATACATTAGCATCAGCGATAAAATCACCTAGAATAGTGGTCATGAGATCTCGATAGACCAGCTAGATAAATCGACTACTAAATCAGTAAACTACTCACTTTTGGGGAATTGCCTCCGGCGAATGGGTTAAGAACTGGTGCAAACTGGTTTGTCGCTCGTCGGACATGTCGAAAAAAAAGGATAAATAAACTTTCTGTATACTTCGAATGACTACAAGATGCTGAATATTGTTGCGCAATGATTTTCAATTTTGCTATCCTAAGCTATTTCACATATGATTGTTGAAAGCTGAGCCCTTCAATTCGAACACGTCAGACAAGTGACATTCCCCTTTCTCAGCCATTTATGGGCATTCGCAAAGCTAAGCACTAAATATTAAACAAGTTTAAACAGTTCTCAAAATCACCGCAAGATCACGGTTATATTGTTTGCACTCTGTTATCAAATTTTTAGTAATTTAATCAATAATTCTTATATATATTTTTAGTATGAGCAGTAGTTTTTCTTCTATTTATATACGGCTTTCACGTAAAGAAGTTGTAAAAATTATGGAACAACTACCGTATTTAAATAATGAAGAATCAATCAATCCTATCCTTTCCTTTCCTTTCCTTTCCTTTCCTTTCCTTTCCTTTCCTTTCCTTTCCTTTCCTTTCCTTCTCTACACAATTGTCGCCACTCATAATACAAGGCGAACGCAGTGGAATGCATCCGAAGAACGTCGGCTCGACGTTGTCATTCATTAGTATGCGGGCCTCTGTCCTGAATTACCATGACGACGAAACAAATTATCGAAACCGATAATTTTGTGGGATCCCTGTGGTATAGGATTGTAGAAACGTTGTTGCTTATGTATTGGGAAGTATGCAAATATTATTTATTGTGAGCACGTTACCTGAATCATGTAAGTCCTTTTAACTTATTAAAAACAATCAAGGTATTTCTTTGTGCTTTTATCGAAAAAAAGGAAAATTGTGCAAGGTATTTCTTCGTATTTTTATGGGGAAAAAAAATATTGTGCAAGGTATTTCTTCGTATTTTTATCGAAAAAATAATAATGTGCACAGGATATTGCAAAATTGCGACACAATTGCCTCATCAACCAATTGAATACTAGCTAGAGCGGTTTTCATGAAGCCGCGGTCAAATACACTTTAGCGTAATACGCATTGCTTCACTTTAATTCTTTTCATTTCCTATTGTGTTTTTTTGATGACCCCCTTTTGTTTTACGGGTCAATGAGAACGACTCTATGCGCGGTCCAGGTACCAATCAAAAGCTATACCAAAATAGGCGCACCAAAACAGGGTAGTTGATAAATATTATTGTTTGCTAGAACTAAAACTGTTAAATAAGTGTCTTTTTAAATATTTGCTATATCCAATTGTCTGCTCCCTTCTGCCACTGACATACATTTAAGTTGTTGCCTGGAATTTCAAATTTCTCTCTTTGAAAGTACATAAAAAAATAAAAAAAAGAAAAGAAAAAGAAATGCAACTTATGAGAAAAACCAAAAGATCAGGTGGTAACCATCAATATCAGGGCTCATTCACCACTTAAAAATGGTGTCAAAGCAAATTACAGCTAATACAACTCACCAGAGAATATTAATTTTAGCCGTTAAGAAGGAACAAACTCTAGATTCACCCTAATGTTTCCTCTCTTCCCCCCTCCCCCTCCATTACTATCGCTGGTAGTGCAAGATTTTGGCACAGCATCATGTATTACTCAGGATATGCCTACCCAAACAAAGGGTTTTGTTTCTGTTTTTGTCTGTTGGTAAGGTTGCTTTGTTTGTTCGCTGAGAATGATTACTGTTCTCGTTTTTCTTTGTTTACCATCCTAACAGGGGTGTGTAAGTGTGTGTGCAGCCAAGGCCTGTCTTAGACATCAAATTTCACCTGTGCCAAATCTAAGTTGTACGAGTTTGTTTGCATTAGATTTCAGATTCAGCACATGTGAAATTTGACATCTAACTGGGGCCGCCTTTAAGCTTGCTGTCTTCCAGTGATCATTGTGCTAGGATGATGATCCAACATGCCTTGATATTTCCACCATTTGGCCCAAATTGACATGGGCAATTTATTGTAAAGTAACCTGTGTGGGTGGGGTTGCGACTCAATTACTCACTCTCTTCAACATTTCAAAATAAACCATTTATTGCTAATCTTCTGAAATCTAGTGACAACATTTCCTTCCTTGGTTAACTAGCTGTCTTATTTAAAGTGTACGATTCTTCTCAGGCCCAAAACAAAACAGATTATTTTCATTGGATTGTGAAATTGTGTAATACCGGGACAAAAGAAAGAAAGCAATAGGATTATTGTCTACTACCCTATCACATTATTAACTATTTCACAGTCCAATGAAAATCACTCTAATGAATAAACAACAACATTTCCTTCCTTGTTAAAAATGGTAAGGCATAATAATTTTAAGATTCAGACTCCCCTCCAAAGAGAAGAAAACCCCCAAAATCCTTGGCTACGAATTTATATGTCTTTATAGGAAAGTACGTCTTTTCCAACCAATAAATAATTCTAATTCTGCCAGCAAAGTTCTGAGAGAGTGCTTTTGCTCACAAATTTTAAAGCTGCACAAGTTGAAAATTGAAATCTTTGCCAACAGATTTAGAAGAAAAAGAAGATCCTTGTCTACAATGTACCAGCATTGAGACATGCCTTCCACTAAGCCCTAACATTACTAGCCACCCATGTTGGGTGAAAATACCAGCCAAAAACTAAAAAATAAATAACTAAATAACAACATTCCAATTCAAGCCAACATAGAGTGCATTCAGTAAAAGCATGAAACATTAGTAACACTATTTTGTACTATTTTATGCTTATTCTTTTGTTTTCTTTTGTTCGACTAGCACTATTTTGCACAATTTAGTAATTAGTGTTTCAAGCTTTTACTGAATGCACTCTACCAGGCAAACATATGTGTTTTTGAACCTATGAATTCTCTTTTGAAATACTCAATTTCAGCCAAAATACCACAAGACATGGTAGGCACTAGGAAGATATGTTTTTTTGAATTTATTATCTTAAAATTCTGTGAGCAAAGATCAAAGAGAAATATGTTGATCTTTGCTTACAGATTTAGAATAAGAAAAAGATCCTTGTCTACAATGTACCAGCATTGAGACATGCCTTCCACTAAGCCCTAACATTACTAGCCACCCATGTTGGGTGAAAATACCAGCCAAAAACTAAAAAATAAATAACTAAATAACAACATTCCAATTCAAGCCAACATAGAGTGCATTCAGTAAAAGCATGAAACATTAGCAACACTATTTTGTACTATTTTATGCTTATTCTTTTGTTTTCTTTTGTTCGACTAGCACTATTTTGCACAATTTAGTAATTAGTGTTTCAAGCTTTTACTGAATGCACTCTACCAGGCAAACATATGTGTTTTTGAACCTATGAATTCTCTTTTGAAATACTCAATTTCAGCCAAAATACCACAAGACATGGTAGGCACTAGGAAGATATGTTTTTTTGAATTTATCATCTTAAAATTCTGTGAGCAAAGATCAAAGAGAAATATGTTGATCTTTGCTTACAGATTTAGAAGAAAAAAAAGATCCTTGTCTACAATGTACCAGCATTGAGACATGCCTTCCACTAAGCCCTAACATTACTAGCCACCCATGTTGGGTGAAAATACCAGCCAAAAAATAAAAAATAAATAACTAAATAACAACATTCCAATTCAAGCCAACATAGAGTGCATTCAGTAAAAGCATGAAACATTAGCAACACTATTTTGTACTATTTTATGCTTATTCTTTTGTTTTCTTTTGTTCAACTAGCACTATTTTGCACAATTTAGTAATTAGTGTTTCAAGCTTTTACTGAATGCACTCTACCAGGCAAACATATGTGTTTTTGAACCTATGAATTCTCTTTTGAAATACTCAATTTCAGCCAAAATACCACAAGACATGGTAGGCACTAGGAAGATATGTTTTTTTTGAATTTATCATCTTAAAATTCTGTGAGCAAAGATCAAAGAGAAATATTTTGATCTTTCCTTACAGATTTAAAAAAAGAAAAGACATATTTGTCTATTGGAAAGCCTCATGAATGGATCTGAGAGATGTGAACAGTTTGAAAACTCCTGGCTTCTTCTTCAAAGGTCTCATGTCGACTGCCGTCATGGCCTTGAGCAACTCTAACCATGGCTCATTACCAAACTCAAAAATATACTCCCCCTTACTGCAGGGCTTAAACCACAGTAGGGTTGCTTGTTTTTTGGGTTGAAAGGACTGAATGCGAGCAATTAAAACCCTGGGACTGGCTAAAGTGCTCCCCTCCTCAATAAGCCCAACAAAGTCCCCCACCTTCAGACATCCCTGAGAGTCTGGACTGTCCTCTGGGTCAGAGCTATCTACTGTCTCATCCTGGGCCAGGTTAGAACAAAGAGACAAGGCCAATTGTTTGCGCTCGTTGGAATTTCGTCTGTCATATGTCTGTTGTGCTTGTTTTCTGCTGTGTCTCAGTGCTGCGGCTACGGAGTCTTTAAGAGAGTCACTGCAATCACTGCAAACAGAACAGACAGAATGAATATTTAGTTTCAGGAAAGGAAAAAGAAGAGAGAGAAAAGAAGAAAGGGGGGGGGGGGGGGGGGAAAGATCATGTGTACATTAATTTTCATTTGCCAAGGAAGTCCCCAGTGTGCAAGAGTTCTCTAGCCTCTTTTCAACAAGATGGGACAAGAAACTTAGTATAGTATAAGTTGGGTGGGAATGATGGTTAAGGTTATGTACTTGGCCCAAAACCAGGAAGACAGACACAGGCACACACACACACTAGACCTATCCACAAAACCAAACAAAATGAAATGACTGGGACTTACCTCCTACCATAAGTGTGTGTCACAAAAGAGCTTCGTAGCCCATTGACTGACAGACTGACACCAGTTAGTCTGTGGAACAAAAACTTGATGCGGCTGCAGAAGGCAGAGCTTGAGTATGGCTTCCCAAAGGTATTCTACAATAAAATCAAATGAATAGTATAAGTAATGTGATACTCAGAAAAGCTGCTTTGATTTGCAAGCTACACATTTACAAACACAATAATTCCAAATCACTAAAGATCGAATCCATCATATTTTGATTGTTATTCAGCATTTTGTTTGTATACTGAACTTAAGACAAGTTTGGCAGCAAGAATTCAGTAAATTTTCAAAACATTTGACTAATACCCTTCAAGGGTAGTAAAAACTTGAACTACCACCCGTTAAGAGATGTACTACCCTGCACTACCACCCTAGACAGGTTATACTACATTGGCCTATCACCCTAGAAGTACCCTTGAAGGATGGTAAAACCTTCCATTACCACCCTTAAAAGGGTTGTAGAAATTTTAGAAAATACCTTGTGAGGGTACTAAGAAGTATTAAATGTATCCAAAAAAAGTGGTTTAAAGTACTGAATCCACCCTTTAAGAACTGAAGGCCCTCCTAAGGTAGGGTATATGCTGGGTATAGACTTAAGAATGCAAATTAGGGTCAACCTTTTCAGCCTTGCTAAACACAAAACTTTACCACCCCCATTGACACATTATGGCCACACTTACTACCCTAAGAGGGTACAAAGTCAAGAAATCACCACCCCGTATGAACTATTTTGGTCATATTAACCACCCTTTACCATTCTCCTTGTCAAACATCTCCCCCCTCCAAAAGAACCAATCCCAAATACCCTCAATGATAATAATAATAATAATAATAATAATAATGATAATCTTTGTTTATCCTTGCTAAATAGATAGCACGCTGATGCTAGTTTGAGCAAGCTATCTATTTAGTGAGGATAAACAAAGATGATGATGATGATGATGATTATCATTATTATTATCATGGAGGGTATTTGGGATTGGTTCTTTTGGAGGGGGGAGATGTTTGACAAGGAGAATGGTAAAGAACTGAAACACAAGCCTTTAGGGAGGGTTAGGGTTGAAACATGGGGATCCTGGAAGATGAAGTTGGATGATGTTCTAACCTCTCAATTAAACTACCCACGCCATACAACAGACTATTAAACAGAAACTGAAGCGACGCCAAGTCAGCGACGTGCATCTTTTCACAACCTTACCTATCGTTCTATTGTTTATTGTGGCAGTATAAATAAGACCCATACCTGACTTTTTCTTCACTGGACTCTGAAGATGACTTCCGCACAGGTTGTCGAAACGTCAGTCACATCAAACAGTCCTTCTCAGGACTACATCCACCCGGATGATCATTATACAAATATTGTCTCTTCGAGAAATATTGTTACTTTGAAAAAAAGATGTCCTAACCATCAGAAGTGGTGTTTTTGGGATTAGGTAAGTGTTTTGTTCTAATAAGGCGAAATATTTTATATACTATATTTAATACTACTAACCCCAACCCTCCCTATGCGGTTTCTGATGTTAACTAAGTGTTTCCAGTGTCCTTTTGTTCTAATAAGACGAAATATTTTATATACTATATTTAATACTACTAACCCCAACCCTCCCTATGCGGTTTCTGATGTTAACTAAGTGTTTCCAGTGTCCTTTTGTTCTAATAAGACGAAATAATTGTTTTGGATTTTTGTGAATTTTTTCAAAAGCTTTAATGTTTATTGTTATGCTTTGATATGGAAATGAATTACATCACTTACCATGAGAAGAAAGTTGCCACTGTCCTGCGTGATTAGCTTTGGCCTGTGATTCCTGAGGTAGTCTTGAAGGATTATGCTGAGTTCATGGTCATGCTGAAAGGAATGAATGAATGAATGAATGAATGAATGAAACCACAAATAATTGATTGCTCTGAAACAGATAGTGGCATAGCATTACCTTCAAAATAGTGGTGTCTGAGCCATAAGTTTTCACAGTTTTGTAGTTCTGAAATCGAAACGTGAGCCCTCCATCTCCTTGTACTTGGACGAGGTTCTTACCAGACATGTCAGGGCTTGTGAGGCTTGCTTCCTGGGGAATAATTTCTAATGTTCTGATTTCACAGGCTCTGGAAGGTGGCACCAAGACATACAGACTGATTAGGAGTAGGTCAGCACATTCTTCGGCTTTGGATCTAGCTGTTCTGGCCATTTCCATCCTCTCCCTTTGTCGACCTACACTGTTAACAATCTCCTCCCTGAATTGGAAAAGCAAAGAATTAGGGAGATCTGCATTGGCTATTGGGTAATTCCACAGAAAAATATAGTTCAATTTTTATCACCTTTCAGCAGTTTTTACATAACAATGAAATGATAAAGTTTCAAACTGAATTATGTTTTTTGATCTCAGTACAATGATTATATGTCATAAATTATCAATAATTAAGTCAAGTGTTCAATTCAAGTGTCATGGAGGGGACAATACTTTTACTACTACAGTTGAATAGTTATGAGAGGAAATCTTTAGATAACTATGGTGGCATAAACTACTTTACATAGACATCCTATGCCAAAAGTTGAGGTCTCAATTATAGGTCAATGAAGTAAAAGATATTCTAGTTTCTCTATGACCTGTCGCCTCCATAACATGCGGATTATTCTGGAATTACCCTATTGGTGGCAGCAAGTTGGTTGTGGTTGCACTGACAAGATCAGACTACTATCACATCATTGATCCATGTGTGATATAAATACTGAATTATGATTATTATTATTTAATCATTACCATTCAAGCCAACTGTTCTTCTCTATTAGGTCCTCTTTTGATGAAGCCCGTCCTCTGTTTCCCTCTCTCTGTAAGGAAGCCACTTGACCACGAATCCTTTTGATAACTTCTACGTTGGTATAGTCTGGTGAATATTCGCCATGAAGAAACTTTGCAGGGTAGAGAAGAGCTGCTGCGTGGTTAGCCATTGTGTAAGGATTCAAACCTCTCTCCACCTGGTAAAGGAAAATGTTAACAGTCTCAGTATATATCCCTCAAAAATTCCCAATTAAACCCTTGATGTATACGTAGGTGCTGGGTCATCAATAATAATTCTGAACAAATGAACTGAATAGGCAATTTTACTTTTTCTCACCTTCAGGTAAGTCAGATAATCTTCAATGACGTTAAGTCTTAGGAACAGCTCTGGGCTCAATTCTAAAGAAAGTATGTCTCTGGCAAAGCCAAGAAAACCTGTTGAGAAAAAGCCAAAAAGACCCCATGTTAATAAATGCATAGATGTAACACACCAAAATGAACAAATATATTGAGCACTGTTGATAATCATTTCATTTTCTCCTTCCTGTTTGAATGTTGGACACAGCCTTTCCCCAGGTACCAGTCCACTTAAATCTACAGTCATGTAAAGGCTATGTTTTAATTTGCCAATTTCTACCAAACTCCCATCCCATCCTCTGCATGCTAATTTTGACTAATGTATAAATAACTAAGAATAAAGAAATGAATAACAAATCAATCAAACAATCAATAAATGGGTGGGTGGTGGGTGGAGGAATAAATAAGATTTTAATGTATAAAATAAGCTGACTATTTACTCACACAGAAGTCTTTCTTGAGCTTTGCCATAAGTAGACTCAGCAACTGGCGGCTTTTGCCTCTGAAGATTTATCGGCTTTGTAAAGTACAGTTTAAGTTCTTTAAAGAATTTTTGCATGAAGGTGGGGAGAAGTGTGAAGCCTATAGCATACTTCTTGATCTTTTCAGTCGGCACAGTGGTCAAGTGGTGATCTGGTCTTGTCTCATGAAGAACAGCTTGGGAGAGAGTTTGTCTGGTTGTGTCGGTGCTGGCTTGTGGCATTTGAGAAACTGTCATTTGGGGATCTGGTCTTGTCTCATGAAGAACAGCTTGGGAGAGAGTTTGTCTGGTTGTGTCGGTGCTGGCTTGCGGCATTTGAGAAACTGTCATTTGGGGATCTGGTCTTGTCTCATGAAGAACAGCTTGGGAGAGAGTTCCTCTTGTCGTCTCGTGGCAGACTTGGAGCATTTGAGGAACTGTCATTTGGGGATCTGGTCTTGTCTCATGAAGAACAGCTTGGGAGAGAGTTTGTCTGGTTGTGTTGGTGCTGGCTTGCGGCATTTGAGAAACTGTCATTTGGGGATCTGGTCTTGTCTCATGAAGAACAGCTTGGGAGAGAGTTTGTCTGGTTGTCTCGATGCTGGCTTGCGGCATTTGAGAAACTGTCATTTGTTGATCTGGTCTTGTCTCATGAAGAACAGCTTGGGAGAGAGTTTGTCTGGTTGTGTCGGTGCTGGCTTGCGGCATTTGAGAAACTGTCATTTGGGGATCTGGTCTTGTCTCATGAAGAACAGCTTGGGAGAGAGTTTGTCTGGTTGTGTCGGTGCTGGCTTGCGGCATTTGAGAAACTGTCATTTGGGGATCTGGTCTTGTCTCATGAAGAACAGCTTGGGAGAGAGTTCCTCTTGTCGTCTCGTGGCAGACTTGGAGCATTTGAGGAACTGTCATTTGGGGATCTGGTCTTGTCTCATGAAGAACAGCTTGGGAGAGAGTTTGTCTGGTTGTGTTGGTGCTGGCTTGCGGCATTTGAGAAACTGTCATTTGGGGATCTGGTCTTGTCTCATGAAGAACAGTGTGGGAGAGAGTTTCTCTTGTCGTCTTGTGGCAGACTTGGAACATTTGAGGATGTGGTCCTGTCTCATGAAGAACAGTGTGGGAGAGAGTTTCTCTGTTTGTCTCGGGGTTGACATGTGCTTCTTGGGGCAACAGAGGGAAGTTCTGAGTGGCTGTCCTCGCAGAATTGCTCTTCAATCCGAGGAAATCTTCTTGGCTATCGCTTTGTTCATCAGAGGAATGGTCGTCGTCTGAAAATTGGTAACTTACAAGGTTGGAGGGAAGCATTTTGAAGTGGTGTAGCTGTTCGTACTGGAATGAAGTAGGAATCCTTGAAGAATTGGAAGACCAAGTGGCGAGGAGAGGCGCAGAGAAGGAGTCCGTGATTGGCAGTCGTCAAGGCGATGGCCAATGGCATAGCTGGATCTGTAGGTGGACAGGAAAGCGTTAAAATGCGAAGTGAGAATTTTGGCGGCATTGAATTTCAAGGCCAAACGTGGCGTTAAAAAACTGGCTTTCTCATACTAACCTTGAACAAAATTTGGTATAAAGTGCGTTCTGCTCCCTCCCCTCTCGCCTCTGGCCTCTAAATTAGAGACAGAAGGAGAAGGGAGGGAGAAAAAGAAGTGTTTTTCGAAGGAGCTGTGGGACTACCTAGCTGTCTTCGGCGCCATTTTTCAAAGGAGTGAGGGTCCAGATCGAGGCCGGTCAGTGGTGACCGAGCAGGACTGGATCGAGCAAACTTTGACAGCGAATTGCGGGAAAAGTAGAGGGGATATGGTCACGGAAAACTGTCCACGAAAAAGCTAGTAAGCGTGGGATCGCGCTGGTACGGTCTTTTAAAAAGTGGAGAAAAAAGCGGTGGAGTTGTTGTTTTGGGCTAGCTGTGGTGTTCGGATAACGCCTGTGAGATTTTGCAGGTTGTAAACAGAGGGAGCCCAATTTAGAGAACTGAGTAAAAGGTGAAGATAAAATGGGGAAAAAATGGCGCTGAATTAATTTTTTAAAATTGCAGGTCAAGATAATGTCGATGGAGCAAAAAGAATACGATGGAGGAAAAAATCCGATTTTATTTTCACCCGTTTACTTTGATGTAAATTGGGCTCCCTGTGGTTGTCAACAGAAATTTGTAAACGGAAATGTTGCATTTGAATGGAGTATTTAATGGGCCTGAAATGATGAGTTTTTTCTGCCGACGGAAGACTTTGTAAAGTTTGGCACGAGCAATTGGATGCAAGGATTGGAGTTTTGTTTTCTTCTTTTGTTTTGTTTTTGTGGATCTGTCCCTGGAGACGGAGACTGACTGCACGAATATCATGCATGAATAAAGGTTGGTTGCATGTGAGTTTGATTTGGATTTTAAAGTTTGTACACACTGCCGAATGCATGTCATGCGTGTGCTAACGTAATACATAATTATGAAGTAATGGCAGAACTGGAATTGAGAGGCTTGTGTGGATATAGAAATGGATAATGATTTTTGGGCTAGCTGTGTTTACGAATGCATGCATGAGTCGGTGCAGTCAAGTCTTAATTTTTAGTTGGATGTCTGTCAATTGCAAAGCGCAGGTGTCAGACGAGATGAAATTGCTGCCTGGTTGATTTTGTCAATGTTTTATGAAAGGATTGTGAGCTGGTGTGGTGGAAATATTGCTTTGTCTGATACTGATGTAATATATGTTTGGCTGATCATGATAGTATTGTTGTTGCTGCTGCTGCTGCCGCTGCTGCTGTCACTTTGTCATATCATAAATATATTGAAATGTGTTTGGTGGCTCTTATTCTAGACTTGAATCCTGGACGACATGGGGTATCAGAAGTCAATCCACGAAGAAGAAGAAGAGGAAGTTCTATAACATAGATTGAGATTTATTGCAGCAAATGGATATTTTACATGGATCGAGATACAGGATTTTACAAAGGGGGAGTGGGGCCCCCACCCCTGTATTTGAGTGATGGGTCTTGGAGATACCCTCAACAAAAGTGTAATAATGATGCTAATGTCCAACTAGCTTGCGATATGCTGCTGATGAGTAAGTTTGATGTGACAGCTAGGAGGCTAATAAAGAAATGAATAATTGTTGGAGTTGACTGGTGTTCATAAATTTGGTAAATGCAAAGACTGAGTACAAATTTGCAGTCACCGGCCCTTGTACGAGTGCTAACCGAAGAAGACCATGTGATATTTTGGACCCGCTGTTGCTGGAAAAATCCTTGCATCTTCAATAATGCCTCCTGTCACATCCCACTCATCATCTCTAGGATGCAGCACTCCAATCACACGAAAGTATTTTACCGTCCATTCATTGCCTTGACAAACAATCATAAATTTTGGGGGGTTAAAATTCCCCACAGTGTGCATGAGACAAAACTTTTCTTGTTGTTTTCTAGGAATGCGAGAGGTGGTGAATCTAATTTGGACATATCCCAGCATCAGAACATTACCAGTGCATAGCAATGAATGAAATTTTTATTGGTCATTTCTAGAATGACGTGTCACATATAGGTATTCTATAATGTATGTGTATGTATGTAATACAGCGACCTGCAGAAATCATGATGCTCTTGATATGTATGCAATTAAGTATATCAAAAGTATGTCGGAAATCATGGGATATCATTGCTGATGTTTTTTTCGAGTTGCCTATCACCAGGGCTTTCTGAAGAAAATATTAGAGATGATATCCCATGATTTCTGACATACTTTTGACATACTTGTGTGTGTGTGTGTGTGTGTATATATCAAGAGGATCATAGTTTCTGCATACCACTGTTCATACCTCTATACATACATTACATCTGTATGTGACATGTCATACCTCGTTCTAGAAATGACCAATAAAAATTTCATTCATTGCTATGCACTGCTAACATAATTATTGTGAACTCAACGTGCCGGTTGGCTTTCCTCCTACGAATCACGAGCGAGGGGCAGGAAGTGACGTTGCACGACCTCTGCCTCTTCGACAGTGCCGCTGGACAGGTAGGGGTGCCATGCGGTCCCCGCTGTGCCAGTGCCCAGTTTGATCCTGAGCGCCGCGAGGACGGCGTAGGCGGCCTGCACGCTGCCTTGCTTCCCAACCGCCTTGCCGACCTTCCGCAGCTCGGGCCAGAAGTCTGCCCATCCACTCTGGAGCTGGATGCTTAGTATTCTGGGGGCGACCCTGGCCAGCGTTGCCACGCTTCGGAGGCAGCTCACTCTGTTGGGCTTGGTGCAAAGCAGCAAGCACAGGAGCTCAGTGGCCTGGCCCTTGGCCTGTCTTCTGTCTTTGCCATTCTCGCCTTAAACACAACAAAGACACCATATGTATCAGTCTCGTGGCGAATTACACGAAGAAGAGGAAGAACAGGAAGAAGAACAAGAAGCTCACCTGGTCCCTTCTCCAGGCCCGACAGCGCCATCTCGTAGATGGCGTGGACCGCAGGGCAAACCCCTAGAAGTGTCCTGAGGCGGGCGTTCTTAGCATCTGGGGACGAGTCGCCTGCCGACCTTAGGTCTGGGCCGATCGCGTGGAAAGCCACGCAGACGCGACATGGCTCGTCCCCATCGCCACGTGGGCAGGCGTTGGCTGGCTCGGTCGGCTCGACAAGGCCTCTCCCGCGTCTGAGCGGGCAAGCGGGTGGGTCTTCTTCTCCGTCTGCGCAGGTGCACGCTCTGGCGCACAGGTCCCACAGCTTGTTCAGGACGGGCCGGGCAGCGTCTCGTGGTCGGGCCGCAGGTGGCGCCTGTCCCCCCTGTTGGTGAGCGTCTGCGGCTGCTGCAGGGAGTGGCAGCGGTGGGTTCCTTGTCAGGAACCGCTTCAGTTTCGCCAGCGAGGCAGCGCTGGGCAGCGCCTCGGCCCTCAATCCCGCAACTCCACCAGCGTCGGGTAAGACGTAGACGGCGTCTGCAACGATTCAAAATAGAACACGCAAAGATGAGGTAAGACTAGTAGATATACAAAATGCTATGCTTATGTGCGATCATAATAATCAATAAGAATGTCATCACTCATACTGCGCGATATTCATAAAGATGAACCATCGCGCATCACACACACACACACACACACACACACACACAACTTATAAAATGTCATAAAGGAGAGAAAACACTCGTAAATTATGTTAACTATAAGGATAATGAACATAGCTAGTAAGTAATTATAGAACACTAACAATAAGCCAGCCTAAATGGATGTGTTTTAAGTTGGCGTTTAAATATATAGAAATGGATTTCATTTGACGCAATCCTATAGGCAGAGAATTCCATGATTTTGGGGCTGCAATAGCCTCTGTACTCACGAAACATGTTTCACGCATAAGCATTCAATCACACCGGTGTCAACCTTTGTATTGCAGGTCATTCCCTCATTCATTCATTCATCCATTCATCCCTCCGTTCGCTCCTTCATTCAATCGTGAAATTAAAAGACAAATGAAGATGGATGGATGGATGGATGGATGGATGGATGGATGGATGGATGGATGGATGGATGGATGGATGGATGGATGGATGGATGGATGGATGGATGGATGGATATTTACCTCGTCTCCTCGCGGAGGACGACGGACCTCCGGCTGGGCGCCCGCTTCCTCCACGCGGCACCTCACCGCTCCCGACTTGACCATCAACCTGAGAAGAAAAATAAATGAATAAAAAAACATGTTAAACGCTGTTCTCTCGTTCGTTCAATAACGAACTCAAACTAAGACAACATCACGTAATACATCCATTATTTAGACACGGCGGTTCATTACATACTTTATTAGCTTCATCCCTTTACGGGGCTTTTCAGAAGTAATATTACAAATATATGATAAATATAGATAGCCTAGTATATAAATAAATAAATGAATAATTGTATATATATATTCAATGTTTAAAATAATCATTAAAAAATGATAAAGATCATTAATTGAAATAAGGAATAATAAAAGAGAAATATATAGCTGAAATAATGTGCATCTAAGAATATTAATTCTAATTCTATTTCATTCATTCATTCATTCATTCATTCATTCATTCATTCATTGTTCTTTTAAGAATTCATGGTATTGGAATTATGACTCGTCAATAGAGAGCTCAATGGTACAACAACACCATTTGTTACCTGTTCGCCCACAGGCAGCACCGGTGACAGTCGACCAGAAGTCGAGACGACCTCAGCCTGCCTTGCTGGGGTCCTGGTCAACCTGTAGGCGGAACGGCACAGCAACGTAAGCTGCATCAGGTCTTGGTCTTGGTCGGGTCTGCTGGACGGCGAGGCCAGGCATTTGCCGAGCTGGTGAAGCGCGGCCTCTTCCTCGACGCCCAGCGCTTCGGGCACCCTCATGGTCTGCTCCGCCTCGTCCCCCGAAGACGACTCGTCGCCACTGTGGGAGGGCTCGATCGAGTCCCCGGCCTCCTGCTGGAGGGCCGTCTTTAAGGATGCTAAGACCTCCGGCCCTATGCGCTCCAGCGTCGCAAAGTTCACCCCAAACTCCACCTCCGCTTTCAGCAGGTAGATCGGGCTGTACGCCCTATTCCTGTACTTGCAGGCGGCGAACCTGCATGGCAAAAAAAAAGAGAAGTCGATTCATCCATCAGTCAGTCGGTGGTCCCGATCAGTATGCTGACCTGTGTCGCGCCTTACCTGCAGCTCAGTAGCTTCGAGAGGCTTAGCCCCACGCCCTCGATGGCCTGCCGGCTAATGTTGCATGCCACGTCGCCAACTGCCATCCTCCTTAGGCATAGGTTGCTTGCTCTGGAGCATGCTATCACGTTGCCTGGCAGGAATCCCCCGTGCTGCTCGGCGATCAGCCTCCTTGGGAAACCGTGGGTAAATTGAACCGAAGCGTCGCTCCACTTCGGAGCTGACCAAATGGCCACGTTTCCGAATCTGTCGAAGAGATAACACACACACATCGCCGCACGTTAAACAACAAACAACAAACTATTCCAGCACTTGCCGTGCGTCGTGCATGCTACTGACCTGTCGAGGCGAACCTCCTGGAGGTTTTGATCCAAGGAGGCGATCCCCGAGGCTAGCATCGGTGCCAGGGCCGTCCCCTCCTCCTCAAAGAGACCGCGAAGGGACAACGGCGCCCCGCGCGGCTCCTGCGACGACGACGGCTGGGCCGTGCGCTCCACCGACTCCCAACCGGCCGTCTTCTGCCTCAGGTATCTTACTGCTTCCGCAGCATCGCGGAAGACGACCGGTTGGTCCTCGTCGTCTTCGGGCGATGACCTGTCGGGAGCCAGGCTTCGGGGCAGGCTCAACTGGTCGAGCACCGCCATATTGAAGTCGAAGACCAGCGGCTCCTCCCTCGACCGCGCATAGGCAAGCGGGAAGTAAGGGGCCAGTCCTCTGCCCTCCAACAGCCCGTCCAAAGCCGCGTAGTTAAGCGTGGACTCTGTGCAAAGAGGAGAAAAGCAAAGATTTGCTTGGTTGGTTGGACAGGCTAAAGCAAAGTCATCCAGCATACAACAATTGATTGACTGATCTTATCTTACTCATATATTTATTTTACTCGGCAAGTATTGTTCATGAAGCATTGACACGCCTTACATTAGAAAACCAGACAGCTGCTGTGTGAGATTTATTGAACGAGTTCAAGATCCTAGCTTTGGATGACTTTTAAGATTCGAAATAACCTCTCATCAAATCACAAGTTTGGTATTGCTAATGAGTTGTTTCATCGCGAAATTAAAAACATTCATATTTGTAAATGACCAAATGGGATAATTCATCCTATAAATAATATACGAAAAGATTAATTGAACCAATCCGCTTTCAGACATACATACCGCCCTGCGAGCTGTCGTCGATGAAGTCCGCGTTCTCTTCGTCGTCGTCGTCTTCTTCGTCTTCTTCTGGCTCGCCCCTGCAGGTAAGAGAGTGAACTCGTCAGAGCCGTGTACTAGTGGCAGCGACGCAACCAATTGCGGTGCATCAAGAGCTGCCGCTCGCTTTATGAATTAGAGCAATAGTCAATCCATTTCTTCTCTCTCCCACACTTTTCTCTCTTTTTTTCTTTCTTTCTTTTTATTTTATTTTATTTTTTTGCTAGCTGAAATGCCAGGAATCTGCATGCGTACCCTGATGTTGCATGTTCTGACTCGGCTTCGTACGCCAGGAACTGGCGGGCGTGGCCTGCATTTGACGTCCTCCTTCTCTTTTTCCTTGTTCAGCGAAAAGAAAAGACAATATATATATATCACGTTTATGTCAGAGACAATGCGAATTTGAAATCTGAGCTGGCAGCCCAAAGTCTTTTCAACGACTCTCACCTTGGACTTGGTTGAACGGCGTTTTCGTCTTCTTCTTCTTCTTCTTCTTCTTCTTCTTCTTCTTCGAGGGGAGCCCTGCGCATGGTTTGGAAGACGTGGAGAGAGGCGTTAGGATTGATCTGTTACTCCGAGTTTCCTGCTTGCGCACTCATCAGACAGACTTTGATTTAATTTGATTTCATTCAATTTAAAGATTAAAGTCTGTCTGATGAGTGCGCAAGCAGGAAACTCGGAGTAACTGCGGAGAACATGTCTCTTCTTCAATCTAGACTATTTAACAATTAGTCCTCGAGTCCGAATGGTCTACGAGTCAATAGCCCGCGAGGGCGAGAGGCCTAATTGTTTTAGTAAGAACCTACTAATCGGTCCAATAAAAGGATGCAAAAGGTTTTGGATTTTGCTTTAAATATATATGTTTTGTTTGCGCCATTGCGCACTCATCAGACAGACTTTGATTTAATTTGATTTCATTCAATTTAAAGATTAAAGTCTGTCTGATGAGCGCGCAAGCAGGAAACTCGGAGTAACTGCGGAGAACATGTCTCTTCTTCAATCTAGACTATTTAACAATTAGTCCTCGAGTCCGAATGGTCTACGAGTCAATAGCCCGCGAGGGCGAGAGGCCTAATTGTTTTAGTAAGAACCTACTAATCGGTCCAATAAAAGGATGCAAAAGGTTTTGGATTTTGCTTTAAATATATATATGTTTTGTTTGCGCCATTGCGCACTCATCAGACAGACTTTGATTTAATTTGATTTCATTCAATTTAAAGATTAAAGTCTGTCTGATGAGCGCGCAAGCAGGAAACTCGGAGTAACTGCGGAGAACATGTCTCTTCTTCAATCTAGACTATTTAACAATTAGTCCTCGAGTCCGAATGGTCTACGAGTCAATAGCCCGCGAGGGCGAGAGGCCTAATTGTTTTAGTAAGAACCTACTAATCGGTCCAATAAAAGGATGCAAAAGGTTTTGGATTTTGCTTCAAATATATATGTTTTGTTTGCGCAATTGCGCACTCATCAGACAGACTTTGATTTAATTTGATTTCATTCAATTTAAAGATTAAAGTCTGTCTGATGAGCGCGCAAGCAGGAAACTCGGAGTAACTGCGGAGAACATGTCTCTTCTTCAATCTAGACTATTTAACAATTAGTCCTCGAGTCCGAATGGTCTACGAGTCAATAGCCCGCGAGGGCGAGAGGCCTAATTGTTTTAGTAAGAACCTACTAATCGGTCCAATAAAAGGATGCAAAAGGTTTTGGATTTTGCTTCAAATATATATGTTTTGTTTGCGCAATTGCGCACTCATCAGACAGACTTTGATTTAATTTGATTTCATTCAATTTAAAGATTAAAGTCTGTCTGATGAGCGCGCAAGCAGGAAACTCGGAGTAACAGCGGAGAACATGTCTCTTCTTCAATCCTCTTCAATCAAAACCGGCGCTTTTTGCTACTAGAGGTGTATCACTAATAATAGACCCCTAGTAGCTCAGCCAATCACAGGGCTCGATTGGTGATAGACCATTAGTAGGTTTTTTCTGAACTATATTATATTTATGCTCTGCACTTCTGTGTATCGAGCACTGTTATATATGCAGCATAGACAAGACATACTGTAATTTATATAATACGTGTATATGACATATGCGGTATATACTAGTCATGCAATGGTTTCCAGTGGCATAACGTGCACGAAACCATTTTATTCCACAGCATAGAAATTTGTGATTTGAAACAATATTGATAGTATTAGAACTTCTAATACCCACCTCGCATCCGATCCTGACTCGCGACTGCTGGTGTTATCAGCCGGCCTGGAGGGAGCTTCTGCCGCTCGTGGCGTGGAATGACTGTCAATCATAAAAGCGCGGGTATAGTGCAGTTAATACATCTGAAAGCTAAGCTTGGGCTAAGCTTTGTAGATAAGCTTTGAAAAAATTTTACACCGTCTGCTAAAATGAGTATAAACTGAGTTTCGGACGTTATTCTTTCGTCGGAGTTATGTTCAACATACATTAGCATCAGCGATAAAATCACCTAGAATAGTGGTCATGAGATCTCGATAGACCAGCTAGATAAATCGACTACTAAATCAGTAAACTACTCACTTTTGGGGAATTGCCTCCGGCGAATGGGTTAAGAACTGGTGCAAACTGGTTTGTCGCTCGTCGGACATGTCGAAAAAAAAGGATAAATAAACTTTCTGTATACTTCGAATGACTACAAGATGCTGAATATTGTTGCGCAATGATTTTCAATTTTGCTATCCTAAGCTATTTCACATATGATTGTTGAAAGCTGAGCCCTTCAATTCGAACACGTCAGACAAGTGACATTCCCCTTTCTCAGCCATTTATGGGCATTCGCAAAGCTAAGCACTAAATATTAAACAAGTTTAAACAGTTCTCAAAATCACCGCAAGATCACGGTTATATTGTTTGCACTCTGTTATCAAATTTTTAGTAATTTAATCAATAATTCTTATATATATTTTTAGTATGAGCAGTAGTTTTTCTTCTATTTATATACGGCTTTCACGTAAAGAAGTTGTAAAAATTATGGAACAACTACCGTATTTAAATAATGAAGAATCAATCAATCAATCAATCAATCCTATCCTTTCCTTTCCTTTCCTTTCCTTTCCTTCTCTACACAATTGTCGCCACTCATAATACAAGGCGAACGCAGTGGAATGCATCGGCTCGACGTTGTCATTCATTAGTATGCGGGCCTCTGTCCTGAATTACCATGACGACGAAACAAATTATCGAAACCGATAATTTTGTGGGATCCCTGTGGTATAGGATTGTAGAAACGTTGTTGCTTACGTATTGGGAAGTATGCAAATATTATTTATTGTGAGCACGTTACCTGAATCATGTAAGTCCTTTTAACTTATTAAAAACAATCAAGGTATTTCTTTGTGCTTTTATCGAAAAAAAGGAAAATTGTGCAAGGTATTTCTTCGTATTTTTATGGGAAAAAAAATATTGTGCAAGGTATTTCTTCGTATTTTTATCGAAAAAATAATAATGTGCACAGGATATTGCAAAATTGCGACACAATTGCCTCATCAACCAATTGAATACTAGCTAGAGCGGTTTTCATGAAGCCGCGGTCAAATACACTTTAGCGTAATACGCATTGCTTCACTTTAATTCTTTTCATTTCCTATTGTGTTTTTTTGATGACCCCCTTTTGTTTTACGGGTCAATGAGAACGACTCTATGCGCGGTCCAGGTACCAATCAAAAGCTATACCAAAATAGGCGCACCAAAACAGGGTAGTTGATAAATATTATTGTTTGCTAGAACTAAAACTGTTAAATAAGTGTCTTTTTAAATATTTGCTATATCCAATTGTCTGCTCCCTTCTGCCACTGACATACATTTAAGTTGTTGCCTGGAATTTCAAATTTCTCTCTTTGAAAGTACATAAAAAAAGAAAAAAAAGAAAAGAAAAAGAAATGCAACTTATGAGAAAAACCAAAAGATCAGGTGGTAACCATCAATATCAGGGCTCATTCACCACTTAAAAATGGTGTCAAAGCAAATTACAGCTAATACAACTCACCAGAGAATATTAATTTTAGCCGTTAAGAAGGAACAAACTCTAGATTCACCCTAATGTTTCCTCTCTTCCCCCCTCCCCCTCCATTACTATCGCTGGTAGTGCAAGATTTTGGCACAGCATCATGTATTACTCAGGATATGCCTACCCAAACAAAGGGTTTTGTTTCTGTTTTTGTCTGTTGGTAAGGTTGCTTTGTTTGTTCGCTGAGAATGATTACTGTTCTCGTTTTTCTTTGTTTACCATCCTAACAGGGGTGTGTAAGTGTGTGTGCAGCCAAGGCCTGTCTTAGACATCAAATTTCACCTGTGCCAAATCTAAGTTGTACGAGTTTGTTTGCATTAGATTTCAGATTCAGCACATGTGAAATTTGACATCTAACTGGGGCCGCCTTTAAGCTTGCTGTCTTCCAGTGATCATTGTGCTAGGATGATGATCCAACATGCCTTGATATTTCCACCATTTGGCCCAAATTGACATGGGCAATTTATTGTAAAGTAACCTGTGTGGGTGGGGTTGCGACTCAATTACTCACTCTCTTCAACATTTCAAAATAAACCATTTATTGCTAATCTTCTGAAATCTAGTGACAACATTTCCTTCCTTGGTTAACTAGCTGTCTTATTTAAAGTGTACAATTCTTCTCAGGCCCAAAACAAAACAGATTATTTTCATTGGATTGTGAAATTGTGTAATACCGGGACAAAAGAAAGAAAGCAATAGGATTAATGTCTACTACCCTATCACATTATTAACTATTTCACAGTCCAATGAAAATCACTCTAATGAATAAACAACAACATTTCCTTCCTTGTTAAAAATGGTAAGGCATAATAATTTTAAGATTCAGACTCCCCTCCAAAGAGAAGAAAACCCCCAAAATCCTTGGCTACGAATTTATATGTCTTTATAGGAAAGTACGTCTTTTCCAACCTATAAATAATTCTAATTCTGCCAGCAAAGTTCTGAGAGAGTGCTTTTGCTCACAAATTTTAAAGCTGCACAAGTTGAAAATTGAAATCTTTGCCAACAGATTTAGAAGAAAAAGAAGATCCTTGTCTACAATGTACCAGCATTGAGACATGCCTTCCACTAAGCCCTAACATTACTAGCCACCCATGTTGGGTGAAAATACCAGCCAAAAACTAAAAAATAAATAACTAAATAACAACATTCCAATTCAAGCCAACATAGAGTGCATTCAGTAAAAGCATGAAACATTAGTAACACTATTTTGTACTATTTTATGCTTATTCTTTTGTTTTCTTTTGTTCGACTAGCACTATTTTGCACAATTTAGTAATTAGTGTTTCAAGCTTTTACTGAATGCACTCTACCAGGCAAACATATGTGTTTTTGAACCTATGAATTCTCTTTTGAAATACTCAATTTCAGCCAAAATACCACAAGACATGGTAGGCACTAGGAAGATATGTTTTTTTGAATTTATTATCTTAAAATTCTGTGAGCAAAGATCAAAGAGAAATATGTTGATCTTTGCTTACAGATTTAGAAGAAAAAAAAGATCCTTGTCTACAATGTACCAGCATTGAGACATGCCTTCCACTAAGCCCTAACATTACTAGCCACCCATGTTGGGTGAAAATACCAGCCAAAAAATAAAAAATAAATAACTAAATAACAACATTCCAATTCAAGCCAACATAGAGTGCATTCAGTAAAAGCATGAAACATTAGCAACACTATTTTGTACTATTTTATGCTTATTCTTTTGTTTTCTTTTGTTCGACTAGCACTATTTTGCACAATTTAGTAATTAGTGTTTCAAGCTTTTACTGAATGCACTCTACCAGGCAAACATATGTGTTTTTGAACCTATGAATTCTCTTTTGAAATACTCAATTTCAGCCAAAATACCACAAGACATGGTAGGCACTAGGAAGATATGTTTTTTTGAATTTATCATCTTAAAATTCTGTGAGCAAAGATCAAAGAGAAATATGTTGATCTTTGCTTACAGATTTAGAAGAAAAAAAAGATCCTTGTCTACAATGTACCAGCATTGAGACATGCCTTCCACTAAGCCCTAACATTACTAGCCACCCATGTTGGGTGAAAATACCAGCCAAAAAATAAAAAATAAATAACTAAATAACAACATTCCAATTCAAGCCAACATAGAGTGCATTCAGTAAAAGCATGAAACATTAGTAACACTATTTTGTACTATTTTATGCTTATTCTTTTGTTTTCTTTTGTTCAACTAGCACTATTTTGCACAATTTAGTAATTAGTGTTTCAAGCTTTTACTGAATGCACTCTACCAGGCAAACATATGTGTTTTTGAACCTATGAATTCTCTTTTGAAATACTCAATTTCAGCCAAAATACCACAAGACATGGTAGGCACTAGGAAGATATGTTTTTTTGAATTTATCATCTTAAAATTCTGTGAGCAAAGATCAAAGAGAAATATTTTGATCTTTCCTTACAGATTTAAAAAAAGAAAAGACATATTTGTCTATTGGAAAGCCTCATGAATGGATCTGAGAGATGTGAACAGTTTGAAAACTCCTGGCTTCTTCTTCAAAGGTCTCATGTCGACTGCCGTCATGGCCTTGAGCAACTCTAACCATGGCTCATTACCAAACTCAAAAATATACTCCCCCTTACTGCAGGGCTTAAACCACAGTAGGGTTGCTTGTTTTTTGGGTTGAAAGGACTGAATGCGAGCAATTAAAACCCTGGGACTGGCTAAAGTGCTCCCCTCCTCAATAAGCCCAACAAAGTCCCCCACCTTCAGACATCCCTGAGAGTCTGGACTGTCCTCTGGGTCAGAGCTATCTACTGTCTCATCCTGGGCCAGGTTAGAACAAAGAGACAAGGCCAATTGTTTGCGCTCGTTGGAATTTCGTCTGTCATATGTCTGTTGTGCTTGTTTTCTGCTGTGTCTCAGTGCTGCGGCTACGGAGTCTTTAAGAGAGTCACTGCAGTCACTGCAAACAGAACAGACAGAATGAATATTTAGTTTCAGGAAAGGAAAAAGAAGAGAGAGAAAAGAAGAAAGGGGGGGGGGGAAGATCATGTGTACATTAATTTTCATTTGCCAAGGAAGTCCCCAGTGTGCAAGAGTTCTCTAGCCTCTTTTCAACAAGATGGGACAAGAAACTTAGTATAAGTTGGGTGGGAATGATGGTTAAGGTTATGTACTTGGCCCAAAACCAGGAAGACAGACACAGGCACACACACACACTAGACCTATCCACAAAACCAAACAAAATGAAATGACTGGGACTTACCTCCTACCATAAGTGTGTGTCACAAAAGAGCTTCGTAGCCCATTGACTGACAGACTGACACCAGTTAGTCTGTGGAACAAAAACTTGATGCGGCTGCAGAAGGCAGAGCTTGAGTATGGCTTCCCAAAGGTATTCTACAATAAAATCAAATGAATAGTATAAGTAATGTGATACTCAGAAAAGCTGCTTTGATTTGCAAGCTACACATTTACAAACACAATAATTCCAAATCACTAAAGATCGAATCCATCATATTTTGATTGTTATTCAGCATTTTGTTTGTATACTGAACTTAAGACAAGTTTGGCAGCAAGAATTCAGTAAATTTTCAAAACATTTGACTAATACCCTTCAAGGGTAGTAAAAACTTGAACTACCACCCGTTAAGAGATGTACTACCCTGCACTACCACCCTAGACAGGTTATACTACATTGGCCTATCACCCTAGAAGTACCCTTGAAGGATGGTAAAACCTTCCATTACCACCCTTAAAAGGGTTGTAGAAATTTTAGAAAATACCTTGTGAGGGTACTAAGAAGTATTAAATGTATCCAAAAAAAGTGGTTTAAAGTACTGAATCCACCCTTTAAGAACTGAAGGCCCTCCTAAGGTAGGGTATATGCTGGGTATAGACTTAAGAATGCAAATTAGGGTTAGGGTTAGGGTTGGAGGTTAGGGTTAGGGTTAGGGTTAGGGTTAGGGTTAGGTTAGGTTTAGGGTTAGGGTTAGGGTTAGGGTTAGGGTTAGGTTAGGGTTAGGGTTAGGGTTAGGGTTAGGGTTAGGGTCAACCTTTTCAGCCTTGCTAAACACAAAACTTTACCACCCCCATTGACACATTATGGCCACACTTACTACCCTAAGAGGGTACAAAGTCAAGAAATCACCACCCCGTATGAACTATTTTGGTCATATTAACCACCCTTTACCATTCTCCTTGTCAAACATCTCCCCCCTCCAAAAGAACCAATCCCAAATACCCTCAATGATAATAATAATAATAATAATAATAATAATGATAATCTTTGTTTATCCTTGCTAAATAGATAGCACGCTGATGCTAGTTTGAGCAAGCTATCTATTTAGTGAGGATAAACAAAGATGATGATGATGATGATGATTATCATTATTATTATCATGGAGGGTATTTGGGATTGGTTCTTTTGGAGGGGGGAGATGTTTGACAAGGAGAATGGTAAAGAACTGAAACACAAGCCTTTAGGGAGGGTTAGGGTTGAAACATGGGGATCCTGGAAGATGAAGTTGGATGATGTTCTAACCTCTCAATTAAACTACCCACGCCATACAACAGACTATTAAACAGAAACTGAAGCGACGCCAAGTCAGCGACGTGCATCTTTTCACAACCTTACCTATCGTTCTATTGTTTATTGTGGCAGTATAAATAAGACCCATACCTGACTTTTTCTTCACTGGACTCTGAAGATGACTTCCGCACAGGTTGTCGAAACGTCAGTCACATCAAACAGTCCTTCTCAGGACTACATCCACCCGGATGATCATTATACAAATATTGTCTCTTCGAGAAATATTGTTACTTTGAAAAAAAGATGTCCTAACCATCAGAAGTGGTGTTTTTGGGATTAGGTAAGTGTTTTGTTCTAATAAGGCGAAATATTTTATATACTATATTTAATACTACTAACCCCAACCCTCCCTATGCGGTTTCTGATGTTAACTAAGTGTTTCCAGTGTCCTTTTGTTCTAATAAGACGAAATATTTTATATACTATATTTAATACTACTAACCCCAACCCTCCCTATGCGGTTTCTGATGTTAACTAAGTGTTTCCAGTGTCCTTTTGTTCTAATAAGACGAAATAATTGTTTTGGATTTTTGTGAATTTTTTCAAAAGCTTTAATGTTTATTGTTATGCTTTGATATGGAAATGAATTACATCACTTACCATGAGAAGAAAGTTGCCACTGTCCTGCGTGATTAGCTTTGGCCTGTGATTCCTGAGGTAGTCTTGAAGGATTATGCTGAGTTCATGGTCATGCTGAAAGGAATGAATGAATGAATGAATGAATGAATGAAACCACAAATAATTGATTGCTCTGAAACAGATAGTGGCATAGCATTACCTTCAAAATAGTGGTGTCTGAGCCATAAGTTTTCACAGTTTTGTAGTTCTGAAATCGAAACGTGAGCCCTCCATCTCCTTGTACTTGGACGAGGTTCTTACCAGACATGTCAGGGCTTGTGAGGCTTGCTTCCTGGGGAATAATTTCTAATGTTCTGATTTCACAGGCTCTGGAAGGTGGCACCAAGACATACAGACTGATTAGGAGTAGGTCAGCACATTCTTCGGCTTTGGATCTAGCTGTTCTGGCCATTTCCATCCTCTCCCTTTGTCGACCTACACTGTTAACAATCTCCTCCCTGAATTGGAAAAGCAAAGAATTAGGGAGATCTGCATTGGCTATTGGGTAATTCCACAGAAAAATATAGTTCAATTTTTATCACCTTTCAGCAGTTTTTACATAACAATGAAATGATAAAGTTTCAAACTGAATTATGTTTTTTGATCTCAGTACAATGATTATATGTCATAAATTATCAATAATTAAGTCAAGTGTTCAATTCAAGTGTCATGGAGGGGACAATACTTTTACTACTACAGTTGAATAGTTATGAGAGGAAATCTTTAGATAACTATGGTGGCATAAACTACTTTACATAGACATCCTATGCCAAAAGTTGAGGTCTCAATTATAGGTCAATGAAGTAAAAGATATTCTAGTTTCTCTATGACCTGTCGCCTCCATAACATGCGGATTATTCTGGAATTACCCTATTGGTGGCAGCAAGTTGGTTGTGGTTGCACTGACAAGATCAGACTACTATCACATCATTGATCCATGTGTGATATAAATACTGAATTATGATTATTATTATTTAATCATTACCATTCAAGCCAACTGTTCTTCTCTATTAGGTCCTCTTTTGATGAAGCCCGTCCTCTGTTTCCCTCTCTCTGTAAGGAAGCCACTTGACCACGAATCCTTTTGATAACTTCTACGTTGGTATAGTCTGGTGAATATTCGCCATGAAGAAACTTTGCAGGGTAGAGAAGAGCTGCTGCGTGGTTAGCCATTGTGTAAGGATTCAAACCTCTCTCCACCTGGTAAAGGAAAATGTTAACAGTCTCAGTATATATCCCTCAAAAATTCCCAATTAAACCCTTGATGTATACGTAGGTGCTGGGTCATCAATAATAATTCTGAACAAATGAACTGAATAGGCAATTTTACTTTTTCTCACCTTCAGGTAAGTCAGATAATCTTCAATGACGTTAAGTCTTAGGAACAGCTCTGGGCTCAATTCTAAAGAAAGTATGTCTCTGGCAAAGCCAAGAAAACCTGTTGAGAAAAAGCCAAAAAGACCCCATGTTAATAAATGCATAGATGTAACACACCAAAATGAACAAATATATTGAGCACTGTTGATAATCATTTCATTTTCTCCTTCCTGTTTGAATGTTGGACACAGCCTTTCCCCAGGTACCAGTCCACTTAAATCTACAGTCATGTAAAGGCTATGTTTTAATTTGCCAATTTCTACCAAACTCCCATCCCATCCTCTGCATGCTAATTTTGACTAATGTATAAATAACTAAGAATAAAGAAATGAATAACAAATCAATCAAACAATCAATAAATGGGTGGGTGGTGGGTGGAGGAATAAATAAGATTTTAATGTATAAAATAAGCTGACTATTTACTCACACAGAAGTCTTTCTTGAGCTTTGCCATAAGTAGACTCAGCAACTGGCGGCTTTTGCCTCTGAAGATTTATCGGCTTTGTAAAGTACAGTTTAAGTTCTTTAAAGAATTTTTGCATGAAGGTGGGGAGAAGTGTGAAGCCTATAGCATACTTCTTGATCTTTTCAGTCGGCACAGTGGTCAAGTGGTGATCTGGTCTTGTCTCATGAAGAACAGCTTGGGAGAGAGTTTGTCTGGTTGTGTCGGTGCTGGCTTGTGGCATTTGAGAAACTGTCATTTGGGGATCTGGTCTTGTCTCATGAAGAACAGCTTGGGAGAGAGTTTGTCTGGTTGTGTCGGTGCTGGCTTGCGGCATTTGAGAAACTGTCATTTGGGGATCTGGTCTTGTCTCATGAAGAACAGCTTGGGAGAGAGTTCCTCTTGTCGTCTCGTGGCAGACTTGGAGCATTTGAGGAACTGTCATTTGGGGATCTGGTCTTGTCTCATGAAGAACAGCTTGGGAGAGAGTTTGTCTGGTTGTGTTGGTGCTGGCTTGCGGCATTTGAGAAACTGTCATTTGGGGATCTGGTCTTGTCTCATGAAGAACAGCTTGGGAGAGAGTTTGTCTGGTTGTCTCGATGCTGGCTTGCGGCATTTGAGAAACTGTCATTTGTTGATCTGGTCTTGTCTCATGAAGAACAGCTTGGGAGAGAGTTTGTCTGGTTGTGTCGGTGCTGGCTTGCGGCATTTGAGAAACTGTCATTTGGGGATCTGGTCTTGTCTCATGAAGAACAGCTTGGGAGAGAGTTTGTCTGGTTGTGTCGGTGCTGGCTTGCGGCATTTGAGAAACTGTCATTTGGGGATCTGGTCTTGTCTCATGAAGAACAGCTTGGGAGAGAGTTCCTCTTGTCGTCTCGTGGCAGACTTGGAGCATTTGAGGAACTGTCATTTGGGGATCTGGTCTTGTCTCATGAAGAACAGCTTGGGAGAGAGTTTGTCTGGTTGTGTTGGTGCTGGCTTGCGGCATTTGAGAAACTGTCATTTGGGGATCTGGTCTTGTCTCATGAAGAACAGTGTGGGAGAGAGTTTCTCTTGTCGTCTTGTGGCAGACTTGGAACATTTGAGGATGTGGTCCTGTCTCATGAAGAACAGTGTGGGAGAGAGTTTCTCTGTTTGTCTCGGGGTTGACATGTGCTTCTTGGGGCAACAGAGGGAAGTTCTGAGTGGCTGTCCTCGCAGAATTGCTCTTCAATCCGAGGAAATCTTCTTGGCTATCGCTTTGTTCATCAGAGGAATGGTCGTCGTCTGAAAATTGGTAACTTACAAGGTTGGAGGGAAGCATTTTGAAGTGGTGTAGCTGTTCGTACTGGAATGAAGTAGGAATACTTGAAGAATTGGAAGACCAAGTGGCGAGGAGAGGCGCAGAGAAGGAGTCCGTGATTGGCAGTCGTCAAGGCGATGGCCAATGGCATAGCTGGATCTGTAGGTGGACAGGAAAGCGTTAAAATGCGAAGTGAGAATTTTGGCGGCATTGAATTTCAAGGCCAAACGTGGCGTTAAAAAACTGGCTTTCTCATACTAACCTTGAACAAAATTTGGTATAAAGTGCGTTCTGCTCCCTCCCCTCTCGCCTCTGGCCTCTAAATTAGAGACAGAAGGAGAAGGGAGGGAGAAAAAGAAGTGTTTTTCGAAGGAGCTGTGGGACTACCTAGCTGTCTTCGGCGCCATTTTTCAAAGGAGTGAGGGTCCAGATCGAGGCCGGTCAGTGGTGACCGAGCAGGACTGGATCGAGCAAACTTTGACAGCGAATTGCGGGAAAAGTAGAGGGGATATGGTCACGGAAAACTGTCCACGAAAAAGCTAGTAAGCGTGGGATCGCGCTGGTACGGTCTTTTAAAAAGTGGAGAAAAAAGCGGTGGAGTTGTTGTTTTGGGCTAGCTGTGGTGTTCGGATAACGCCTGTGAGATTTTGCAGGTTGTAAACAGAGGGAGCCCAATTTAGAGAACTGAGTAAAAGGTGAAGATAAAATGGGGAAAAAATGGCGCTGAATTAATTTTTTAAAATTGCAGGTCAAGATAATGTCGATGGAGCAAAAAGAATACGATGGAGGAAAAAATCCGATTTTATTTTCACCCGTTTACTTTGATGTAAATTGGGCTCCCTGTGGTTGTCAACAGAAATTTGTAAACGGAAATGTTGCATTTGAATGGAGTATTTAATGGGCCTGAAATGATGAGTTTTTTCTGCCGACGGAAGACTTTGTAAAGTTTGGCACGAGCAATTGGATGCAAGGATTGGAGTTTTGTTTTCTTCTTTTGTTTTGTTTTTGTGGATCTGTCCCTGGAGACGGAGACTGACTGCACGAATATCATGCATGAATAAAGGTTGGTTGCATGTGAGTTTGATTTGGATTTTAAAGTTTGTACACACTGCCGAATGCATGTCATGCGTGTGCTAACGTAATACATAATTATGAAGTAATGGCAGAACTGGAATTGAGAGGCTTGTGTGGATATAGAAATGGATAATGATTTTTGGGCTAGCTGTGTTTACGAATGCATGCATGAGTCGGTGCAGTCAAGTCTTAATTTTTAGTTGGATGTCTGTCAATTGCAAAGCGCAGGTGTCAGACGAGATGAAATTGCTGCCTGGTTGATTTTGTCAATGTTTTATGAAAGGATTGTGAGCTGGTGTGGTGGAAATATTGCTTTGTCTGATACTGATGTAATATATGTTTGGCTGATCATGATAGTATTGTTGTTGCTGCTGCTGCTGCCGCTGCTGCTGTCACTTTGTCATATCATAAATATATTGAAATGTGTTTGGTGGCTCTTATTCTAGACTTGAATCCTGGACGACATGGGGTATCAGAAGTCAATCCACGAAGAAGAAGAAGAGGAAGTTCTATAACATAGATTGAGATTTATTGCAGCAAATGGATATTTTACATGGATCGAGATACAGGATTTTACAAAGGGGGAGTGGGGCCCCCACCCCTGTATTTGAGTGATGGGTCTTGGAGATACCCTCAACAAAAGTGTAATAATGATGCTAATGTCCAACTAGCTTGCGATATGCTGCTGATGAGTAAGTTTGATGTGACAGCTAGGAGGCTAATAAAGAAATGAATAATTGTTGGAGTTGACTGGTGTTCATAAATTTGGTAAATGCAAAGACTGAGTACAAATTTGCAGTCACCGGCCCTTGTACGAGTGCTAACCGAAGAAGACCATGTGATATTTTGGACCCGCTGTTGCTGGAAAAATCCTTGCATCTTCAATAATGCCTCCTGTCACATCCCACTCATCATCTCTAGGATGCAGCACTCCAATCACACGAAAGTATTTTACCGTCCATTCATTGCCTTGACAAACAATCATAAATTTTGGGGGGTTAAAATTCCCCACAGTGTGCATGAGACAAAACTTTTCTTGTTGTTTTCTAGGAATGCGAGAGGTGGTGAATCTAATTTGGACATATCCCAGCATCAGAACATTACCAGTGCATAGCAATGAATGAAATTTTTATTGGTCATTTCTAGAATGACGTGTCACATATAGGTATTCTATAATGTATGTGTATGTATGTAATACAGCGACCTGCAGAAATCATGATGCTCTTGATATGTATGCAATTAAGTATATCAAAAGTATGTCGGAAATCATGGGATATCATTGCTGATGTTTTTTTCGAGTTGCCTATCACCAGGGCTTTCTGAAGAAAATATTAGAGATGATATCCCATGATTTCTGACATACTTTTGACATACTTGTGTGTGTGTGTGTGTGTGTATATATCAAGAGGATCATAGTTTCTGCATACCACTGTTCATACCTCTATACATACATTACATCTGTATGTGACATGTCATACCTCGTTCTAGAAATGACCAATAAAAATTTCATTCATTGCTATGCACTGCTAACATAATTATTGTGAACTCAACGTGCCGGTTGGCTTTCCTCCTACGAATCACGAGCGAGGGGCAGGAAGTGACGTTGCACGACCTCTGCCTCTTCGACAGTGCCGCTGGACAGGTAGGGGTGCCATGCGGTCCCCGCTGTGCCAGTGCCCAGTTTGATCCTGAGCGCCGCGAGGACGGCGTAGGCGGCCTGCACGCTGCCTTGCTTCCCAACCGCCTTGCCGACCTTCCGCAGCTCGGGCCAGAAGTCTGCCCATCCACTCTGGAGCTGGATGCTTAGTATTCTGGGGGCGACCCTGGCCAGCGTTGCCATGCTTCGGAGGCAGCTCACTCTGTTGGGCTTGGTGCAAAGCAGCAAGCACAGGAGCTCAGTGGCCTGGCCCTTGGCCTGTCTTCTGTCTTTGCCATTCTCGCCTTAAACACAACAAAGACACCATATGTATCAGTCTCGTGGCGAATTACACGAAGAAGAGGAAGAACAGGAAGAAGAACAAGAAGCTCACCTGGTCCCTTCTCCAGGCCCGACAGCGCCATCTCGTAGATGGCGTGGACCGCAGGGCAAACCCCTAGAAGTGTCCTGAGGCGGGCGTTCTTAGCATCTGGGGACGAGTCGCCTGCCGACCTTAGGTCTGGGCCGATCGCGTGGAAAGCCACGCAGACGCGACATGGCTCGTCCCCATCGCCACGTGGGCAGGCGTTGGCTGGCTCGGTCGGCTCGACAAGGCCTCTCCCGCGTCTGAGCGGGCAAGCGGGTGGGTCTTCTTCTCCGTCTGCGCAGGTGCACGCTCTGGCGCACAGGTCCCACAGCTTGTTCAGGACGGGCCGGGCAGCGTCTCGTGGTCGGGCCGCAGGTGGCGCCTGTCCCCCCTGTTGGTGAGCGTCTGCGGCTGCTGCAGGGAGTGGCAGCGGTGGGTTCCTTGTCAGGAACCGCTTCAGTTTCGCCAGCGAGGCAGCGCTGGGCAGCGCCTCGGCCCTCAATCCCGCAACTCCACCAGCGTCGGGTAAGACGTAGACGGCGTCTGCAACGATTCAAAATAGAACACGCAAAGATGAGGTAAGACTAGTAGATATACAAAATGCTATGCTTATGTGCGATCATAATAATCAATAAGAATGTCATCACTCATACTGCGCGATATTCATAAAGATGAACCATCGCGCATCACACACACACACACACACACACACACACACAACTTATAAAATGTCATAAAGGAGAGAAAACACTCGTAAATTATGTTAACTATAAGGATAATGAACATAGCTAGTAAGTAATTATAGAACACTAACAATAAGCCAGCCTAAATGGATGTGTTTTAAGTTGGCGTTTAAATATATAGAAATGGATTTCATTTGACGCAATCCTATAGGCAGAGAATTCCATGATTTTGGGGCTGCAATAGCCTCTGTACTCACGAAACATGTTTCACGCATAAGCATTCAATCACACCGGTGTCAACCTTTGTATTGCAGGTCATTCCCTCATTCATTCATTCATCCATTCATCCCTCCGTTCGCTCCTTCATTCAATCGTGAAATTAAAAGACAAATGAAGATGGATGGATGGATGGATGGATGGATGGATGGATGGATGGATGGATGGATGGATGGATGGATGGATGGATGGATGGATGGATGGATGGATGGATGGATGGATATTTACCTCGTCTCCTCGCGGAGGACGACGGACCTCCGGCTGGGCGCCCGCTTCCTCCACGCGGCACCTCACCGCTCCCGACTTGACCATCAACCTGAGAAGAAAAATAAATGAATAAAAAAACATGTTAAACGCTGTTCTCTCGTTCGTTCAATAACGAACTCAAACTAAGACAACATCACGTAATACATCCATTATTTAGACACGGCGGTTCATTACATACTTTATTAGCTTCATCCCTTTACGGGGCTTTTCAGAAGTAATATTACAAATATATGATAAATATAGATAGCCTAGTATATAAATAAATAAATGAATAATTGTATATATATATTCAATGTTTAAAATAATCATTAAAAAATGATAAAGATCATTAATTGAAATAAGGAATAATAAAAGAGAAATATATAGCTGAAATAATGTGCATCTAAGAATATTAATTCTAATTCTATTTCATTCATTCATTCATTCATTGTTCTTTTAAGAATTCATGGTATTGGAATTATGACTCGTCAATAGAGAGCTCAATGGTACAACAACACCATTTGTTACCTGTTCGCCCACAGGCAGCACCGGTGACAGTCGACCAGAAGTCGAGACGACCTCAGCCTGCCTTGCTGGGGTCCTGGTCAACCTGTAGGCGGAACGGCACAGCAACGTAAGTTGCATCAGGTCTTGGTCTTGGTCGGGTCTGCTGGACGGCGAGGCCAGGCATTTGCCGAGCTGGTGAAGCGCGGCCTCTTCCTCGACGCCCAGCGCTTCGGGCACCCTCATGGTCTGCTCCGCCTCGTCCCCCGAAGACGACTCGTCGCCACTGTGGGAGGGCTCGATCGAGTCCCCGGCCTCCTGCTGGAGGGCCGTCTTTAAGGATGCTAAGACCTCCGGCCCTATGCGCTCCAGCGTCGCAAAGTTCACCCCAAACTCCACCTCCGCTTTCAGCAGGTAGACCGGGCTGTACGCCCTATTCCTGTACTTGCAGGCGGCGAACCTGCATGGCAAAAAAAAAAAAGAAGTCGATTCATCCATCAGTCAGTCGGTGGTCCCGATCAGTATGCTGACCTGTGTCGCGCCTTACCTGCAGCTCAGTAGCTTCGAGAGGCTTAGCCCCACGCCCTCGATGGCCTGCCGGCTAATGTTGCATGCCACGTCGCCAACTGCCATCCTCCTTAGGCATAGGTTGCTTGCTCTGGAGCATGCTATCACGTTGCCTGGCAGGAATCCCCCGTGCTGCTCGGCGATCAGCCTCCTTGGGAAACCGTGGGTAAATTGAACCGAAGCGTCGCTCCACTTCGGAGCTGACCAAATGGCCACGTTTCCGAATCTGTCGAAGAGATAACACACACACATCGCCGCACGTTAAACAACAAACAACAAACTATTCCAGCACTTGCCGTGCGTCGTGCATGCTACTGACCTGTCGAGGCGAACCTCCTGGAGGTTTTGATCCAAGGAGGCGATCCCCGAGGCTAGCATCGGTGCCAGGGCCGTCCCCTCCTCCTCAAAGAGACCGCGAAGGGACAACGGCGCCCCGCGCGGCTCCTGCGACGACGACGGCTGGGCCGTGCGCTCCACCGACTCCCAACCGGCCGTCTTCTGCCTCAGGTATCTTACTGCTTCCGCAGCATCGCGGAAGACGACCGGTTGGTCCTCGTCGTCTTCGGGCGATGACCTGTCGGGAGCCAGGCTTCGGGGCAGGCTCAACTGGTCGAGCACCGCCATATTGAAGTCGAAGACCAGCGGCTCCTCCCTCGACCGCGCATAGGCAAGCGGGAAGTAAGGGGCCAGTCCTCTGCCCTCCAACAGCCCGTCCAAAGCCGCGTAGTTAAGCGTGGACTCTGTGCAAAGAGGAGAAAAGCAAAGATTTGCTTGGTTGGTTGGACAGGCTAAAGCAAAGTCATCCAGCATACAACAATTGATTGACTGATCTTATCTTACTCATATATTTATTTTACTCGGCAAGTATTGTTCATGAAGCATTGACACGCCTTACATTAGAAAACCAGACAGCTGCTGTGTGAGATTTATTGAACGAGTTCAAGATCCTAGCTTTGGATGACTTTTAAGATTCGAAATAACCTCTCATCAAATCACAAGTTTGGTATTGCTAATGAGTTGTTTCATCGCGAAATTAAAAACATTCATATTTGTAAATGACCAAATGGGATAATTCATCCTATAAATAATATACGAAAAGATTAATTGAACCAATCCGCTTTCAGACATACATACCGCCCTGCGAGCTGTCGTCGATGAAGTCCGCGTTCTCTTCGTCGTCGTCGTCTTCTTCGTCTTCTTCTGGCTCGCCCCTGCAGGTAAGAGAATGAACTCGTCAGAGCCGTGTACTAGTGGCAGCGACGCAACCAATTGCGGTGCATCAAGAGCTGCCGCTCGCTTTATGAATTAGAGCAATAGTCAATCCATTTCTTCTCTCTCCCACACTTTTCTCTTTTTTTTCTTTCTTTCTTTTTATTTTATTTTATTTTTTTGCTAGCTGAAATGCCAGGAATCTGCATGCGTACCCTGATGTTGCATGTTCTGACTCGGCTTCGTACGCCAGGAACTGGCGGGCGTGGCCTGCATTTGACGTCCTCCTTCTCTTTTTCCTTGTTCAGCGAAAAGAAAAGACAATATATATACATCACGTTTATGTCAGAGACAATGCGAATTTGAAATCTGAGCTGGCAGCCCAAAGTCTTTTCAACGACTCTCACCTTGGACTTGGTTGAACGGCGTTTTCGTCTTCTTCTTCTTCTTCTTCTTCTTCTTCTTCTTCGAGGGGAGCCCTGCGCATGGTTTGGAAGACGTGGAGAGAGGCGTTAGGATTGATCTGTTACTCCGAGTTTCCTGCTTGCGCACTCATCAGACAGACTTTGATTTAATTTGATTTCATTCAATTTAAAGATTAAAGTCTGTCTGATGAGTGCGCAAGCAGGAAACTCGGAGTAACTGCGGAGAACATGTCTCTTCTTCAATCTAGACTATTTAACAATTAGTCCTCGAGTCCGAATGGTCTACGAGTCAATAGCCCGCGAGGGCGAGAGGCCTAATTGTTTTAGTAAGAACCTACTAATCGGTCCAATAAAAGGATGCAAAAGGTTTTGGATTTTGCTTTAAATATATATGTTTTGTTTGCGCCATTGCGCACTCATCAGACAGACTTTGATTTAATTTGATTTCATTCAATTTAAAGATTAAAGTCTGTCTGATGAGCGCGCAAGCAGGAAACTCGGAGTAACTGCGGAGAACATGTCTCTTCTTCAATCTAGACTATTTAACAATTAGTCCTCGAGTCCGAATGGTCTACGAGTCAATAGCCCGCGAGGGCGAGAGGCCTAATTGTTTTAGTAAGAACCTACTAATCGGTCCAATAAAAGGATGCAAAAGGTTTTGGATTTTGCTTTAAATATATATGTTTTGTTTGCGCCATTGCGCACTCATCAGACAGACTTTGATTTAATTTGATTTCATTCAATTTAAAGATTAAAGTCTGTCTGATGAGCGCGCAAGCAGGAAACTCGGAGTAACTGCGGAGAACATGTCTCTTCTTCAATCTAGACTATTTAACAATTAGTCCTCGAGTCCGAATGGTCTACGAGTCAATAGCCCGCGAGGGCGAGAAGCCTAATTGTTTTAGTAAGAACCTACTAATCGGTCCAATAAAAGGATGCAAAAGGTTTTGGATTTTGCTTCAAATATATATGTTTTGTTTGCGCAATTGCGCACTCATCAGACAGACTTTGATTTAATTTGATTTCATTCAATTTAAAGATTAAAGTCTGTCTGATGAGCGCGCAAGCAGGAAACTCGGAGTAACTGCGGAGAACATGTCTCTTCTTCAATCTAGACTATCTAACAATTAGTCCTCGAGTCCGAATGGTCTACGAGTCAATAGCCCGCGAGGGCGAGAAGCCTAATTGTTTTAG